>CM040394.1:62619273-63819273 GCA_022702515.1 Ilyophis sp. 1 JC-2022
AGCGGTCCTGTTTGCGCCGCCGTCCACCTGAGCGGTCCTGTCTGCGCCGCCGTCCACCTGAGCGGTCCTGTCTGCGCCGCCGTCCACCTGAGCGGTCCTGTCTGCGCCGCCGTCCACCTGAGCGGTCCTGTCTGCGCCGCCGTCCACCTGAGCGGTCCTGTCTGCGCCGCCGTCCACCTGAGCGGTCCTGTCTGCGCCGCCGTCCACCTGAGCGGTCCTGTCTGCGCCGCCGTCCACCTGAACGGTCACTCCTGCGCCGCTGTCCTGTCCTAGTTTCAGGTCCAGTCTGGGTCCAATCAATTTGCTGAATTTCTCAATTTCTTCAATTAATTCCTACAAATGTCTACTAACCTTATCTATTTATAACTATATAAAGCATTTTGTAACAATCTGAAAAGGTGGGTGTCGAAATCCACTTTTCTGTGAGTTTTACAAGAAATTATCCACCTCTCATTTTAATTTGTCTCCTTTTTAGCTAGCTCGCTAACATTATCTAACGCTAGCTAGCTAACTATGGGCTAGTCATATTAACATTACATTAGTCTGATGTCGCCTACGTTAACTAATTATTAGGTTAACAAAGAATTCATATTGTTATTGCTGCAATTAATACGCTAACAGTTAATAGTGCAAACATATTTGATCACTTATTCGTGATTTACGTTAAAGTGCATTTTCGTTTACTTACAGTCGACATTTGCGCTCAAGACAACTCGGTTCGAGTCTGTTTTCCAAACTGCGCGATGCATTGTGCACTACACCCTCTCACCCTTTCATCGGAAAACGGCTATCGAACAGTGTGCAGTGCACACGCACAAGTTTCGGGACACGGAAAGTTGAACTATTTTTGCTATGAAAAAAAAAATGCAGTGAATTGCGTGAAAATTGTTGCTGTTCCGTGAAAATGCGTGAGATATTTTGCTTTATCATGAGACCGTGAGAAAAGGGTCAAATGCGTGAGTCTCACGGACGGTCAATGCGAGAGTTGACATCCCTGTTTTAACTGCTGTAAGTGGAAGTGCCTTGAATATACAAGATTTGGAATTTGTCATTGGTCACTTCAGAGATGATTTGGACTCGGGTCGTCTTAAGAACCAGTTTATGGTCCTTCCTGAATTTCTGGCTGGGAAACATGCACGCTCAGTGAGGGATGTAATCAGAGAGCTGAAAGGTATTGGTATGGCAGGGAGATTGTACAGTCAAGTCGCAAAGCTAATCCCTGCGTCCTCAGCTACTGCAGAGAGAACATTTTCAAGCTTAAGACGTTTGAAAATTGACCTCAGGTCAACTGTGACTGCTGAAAGGCTAAACAGCGTAGCAATTTTACACACACACACAAGGAAAGATGCAAACACTTAGATCTTAATGAAGTAGGGAACATTTTTGTATTTAAAAATCAGAGAAGGAAGGACACATTTGGAAATTTCAAAGAATAATCTAGTTGTATTGTACAGATCTCGCAGAGTGTTTTTGTGATTGTTGCGGCCCAAAATTATTGAATTTGCAGCGGCTTTTCTCAAAAATTGCGATGCAATTTGCGACCTTTTTTGGGTTATTTTGCAATGAAATTCTTGGAATGTTTGAAAATTGCAAGTCAGCTGGAAAAAATTGCGATTGTTTAAAGAACTCACCCCCAACCAAAGATCATTTTATGCGGGAAAGTGCGGCAATTGGCTAAATTTACAAACTGTTTTTTTTTCCCCAGATTTGACCATTTTACGCGGAAATATTGCGGGGATTGGACAAAATTGTAAGCTATCGCAAATAATTGGATTGGTTGAATTTGCATTCATTCTTGCGATCGCAAGATCGCTAATTCCTGGAGGGACTGATTGTAGTTGTATTGTATTAACACGCACAAGTAGTTGTTCAAATAAATTGTATTGGAAGTACATTTTAACATCATTGTAAATCAGTTGTATGTAATAGAGGCCTACTCGTGTATCACTATCCACCTAATTGTAAAGAACTTTGTAAAGAACTTGTCAAGAATGTATATGTATATTTGTGAATGTCAACAGTTATTAATAAATACATTTGTACATAAATGGAGTTTGCATGTGTTCAGACAAGTACTTGACTCAGCTGTGTAGCTGTCAGCTGCTGCTGAGACTTTAATTAATGATGTAAAACAGTATGGTGAATACAGGTAAAGTGGGACAGCAGTGACACTTAAATTTCATCATCTTTATCTTTGTGTGTATACTTCCATTACTAAAAATAAACCAAGTTTATTATAAGTTTTCGTAGCTCTGACTTTTATGACATTTGGATCATAATTTAAAACGATGCAAAATGTAAATGATCAGAAAGTGTACCACTTTACCTGTATTCACCCTATTTAGATATTATGATTGTGATAATTGTCTTAATGGGGGTTCATGCTTCTTGACCACTCTATAGGGTTTTGGGTTCACCAACCATAGGAAAAAAATATCTGTGGGAAACTTGCATTGCAGTGATATGATCCATAATTACATTGTTAAAATATTTCACATTTAAACATACAATAACCATACAGTACAAAAATAGGTAGCTTTATGAGTCCTTTATTTAATGCATACACCATATTGTGCGTGGCGAGAAGGTTTGGCAATACTACTTTTACACTGGTGATGGCACCTCTGACGTCAAAACAACGTTTTCAGGACGTTTTGTGCACATCTTATAAATGGACCACAAAGTTATTATGACGTCGTATGGCTTTATTAAGAACGTCCTGAAAACATCGTTTTGACGTTAAGAAAAACATCCCCGGAGCAGTGGAACCCTACAAAATAACGCCAGGAGAACGTACATTTTCAATTTCCTAATAACTATTTAGAGAACGTCCTCAGGACGTAATTTTGTTAGATGGGACCTGTAAAAGATTGTCTAAAGAGTCATAGGCTTATTCGCTGCATGTCAATTTCATCTTCGAGTGGATGTGCGAGTAAAGTTTGAGTTTACGTTAACGACCACACACAAACACTCCGGTGTTGATAGCTTTTAATTAACGCTAACGTTATGAATTGTATAATTCAGATAATTGTATGAACGGCACATACACATACATACTATGTAGGCTAGACCTTCTACTACTGCATGCATGTGTAGGCTAACTAAAAAACATATTTTAAACATTGTCAATGTACTATTGCGTTATACTGCACCCTTGTGGACGATACCATTTACGCCTATAACGGTTCGAAGGAGCGTCACTTATTATTGCCGACATATTGCACCCAACAATAAGCTAATATAGCCTATTATGCAAATGATGTTGGAATATATTCGATTTCATAACAACTTTAGATGGTTAAATTCGAATTAAACTTCCCTATTGACCCCTAACATTGTCGAAATGGTAACCTAACACAGGGGTTCCCAAACTTGTCCATGCCAAGGACCCCCAAATAGCCGTAGCCTCTGGCTGGGGCCCCCCTATTGCGAAATGGCTTTTTTTTAAAAAAACTTTTAAATTACACTGGCAAATATAAAAAAAATCAAACATACAGCTTCTTAATACACAACACAATACTTTTGACCCTATTTTGATTCCATAATCGGGCCGTTAGCAGCTCAACGTAACACTTTGACTGACAGGCAGACGGTTAATCATTGGCTGCAATTGAAAGAAGGGCATGGCAAAGACCTAATTTCGATATGAAAGGATTTATAACAATTTATATTTTATTTTAAACCGGCACAATAATGAAGAGAATAAAGAGTTGAATTGAAATGTATTTTTTAAAATAAATTTTATTTTATTATTATAATAATAATTTTTTTTTTTTTTTCATTTTCCTCTCCCTTCCAATTGGCCCCCCTGGCGGCCCCCACTTTAAAAACCCCTGACCTAACATAACAACCTGTTCCTCATCTCTTTTGAAATCTGAAAACTTGAGTATAGGTTTACGAATATAATTATTTTATATTCATTGATGATAATGGATCACATAGGCCTATATCTCGCTAGACTATTAATGCACCTACATCAACGGAAAGGCTACATTACTATTCCCAGATGTAGGCCTATTAAATTCCATCCGGTAGCTATTTCAAAATGACAAGCATTTAAAATACATTCTGTCCGAGAAATGAGCACTGGAAGATATTAGCTAAATCCACATTTCTACGACAACTATAGGCTACTGAAGCACGTCAAGGCATTATATAAAGAAGTGTGGACATATTCAGAGTAACTGCAAGTTTTGTGGTTAATAGCAGTGGCGGCTGGTGATCTAAATATAGGTTGGGGCGCTAGCATTTCTAAAAAAAAACAAATACATCTGACTTTGACTTTAAACAGAAAAAACAAGCCACCTTGTGTCTCAGTTGCATAAGACAGTTTAATTGGCAACAGTGGGGGACAGTTTTTCAAGTAAGACATCACTGAACAGTGGAGGAGCCTCTGTTCATTCAAGTTAGGCAGGACTCATACATTCAGATTTAGACTTCAAACAGATCACACAGACCTCCTGGCAGCACCGGGTCCAAATCAAACACAACAGCACTGTCATGTTGCCTAGAGAGGTGCTAATTGCTGCCCCCCACACACAACTCCTTGCTGCACAATTCCTTTGTATTGCTAAACCGCTAAAAACCTCAGACTGAGAAGAGCCTACTTGACTGGTCATTCAAATGAGTCATCATACATTTTGAGACAAAGACATACAACACTAAAGGTGAATTGGCCCATTACAACACAACAACACACTAATGTTGCCTAAAACCACTACTTGAACATACATTTTTTGTCACCTCTTCGTTATGCTTTCTAATGCCAATTCTGTAGCCTTCATCGAGTTGTTCAGCAATGCTAAGCCTGCCAAAAAAGTTTAGCTTCATACTGTTGTCAAGATGGCTGCGGCTACTCATGCCGTTTGCACTTTTCAGCAAGATGTTTTAGGTCTCGTACCCCCGTCGTTGTCCACAATGGTTCGGTGCCAGCACTTTGAAATAGCAAACGGAAAGCAATATAACGCATTACTCACAGCACATCCAGCTAGCCAACTCCGTTTGTCATAACACGAGCGAGAGAAGCCCCGGCCCGACCGCGATCACTTGTTTGCTGTTGAATGTACAAATCTGGTCGCTCTGGTCCAAGTTCCTTTACTCTTTTCTTTTCTTCCAATGAACGCCTTGAGAAAGGTTCTTTTTGCAAAGAAATAACCGAATTTTCTTTGCTTTCTGTTCCACTTGAAGAAGCCATTTCGAATTATCTCTCTCGCTTGGTCTAGGTCTACTTGAATGAATGCGTAGCAGCCGACTGAACCTAGCCGTAGTACTTGCGCACTCGCAGTGATATCCTGCTAGATGCCGGCTGGGCGTGATAAACATGCCTTAAATCCAATCCAATAATATCATAAACCATGAGGACTAATCAGAAAAGGGTAGGATAGTCCGGGGCGCACAGGCCTGCGCCCCGGGGGCTACTTTTTTGGCCGCGAATCAGGCAGCAGAATCAGGAGGCTCGCCTGAAAATGAATGAGTGCTCTGATTCACCATAACGTTACCGGCGCCCCGCAGTCCCCTGAACATGCATATGTAATGTATTAAACTTTAGACAATGCAAGGCCAACATATAACATGTTTAAGCTACTAAAAAATTAAATAATAATAAAAAATAATAATTTTAAGCTACTAAAAAATTAAATAATAATAAAAAATAATAATTTTTTAAAAACTTTTAAAAAAATGTGTATGTGGGGGAGGGGGGGCGGCGCCCCAGCGCCCTCTATAGGCCGGCCGCCACTGGTTAATAGGCTAAGTAACAGCCGCTGCGGTAGTACAGCGGTAAAAGCGCTGACTTTCAGTCAGCGCAGTTGTACTCCGAGGATCGGGGTTCGCGCCCCGGTCCTGCCATTTTCCGAGCATGGCCAGCGCCCTGTGGGAGCAGCAATTGGCGGCTGCTTCCGGGTGGGGGGAGGGCTCGGATGAGAATCGCTACGCAAAATAAGGCCCCGGGCGAGTTGGAATCACGGTCAGGAGCTTGGGGAGTCGCGCCCTGTAGAGGACGTGGCGGCCTCTTTCCTACTACCGGCTGACGGGGTTGTATAGCGGTGGTTCTCTAGCGGTTGCTACATGGGGGGAATTGAAGTAGAATAGGGGTTCAATTGGCTACTAAAATGGGGGAAAATCTGAAACAAATAAAAAAAATAAAAAAAATAGGCTAAGTAACATTCCGTTTCAGGTTTTTAGTAACGTTAAGTTTAGCCATCTAGGCTAGTTAATGAAAACTCGTGGTGGCTTCTATAACACATCAAATGCTTAGCTATGATGACATTATTAAAGTAGGCCTACACCGAGTCAAGAAAATTAGCATCTTGCATGATAGCCATGTTCTTAGTCGCAGTATACCGTGATCAAATGGCCAATCACACAAGTCAAGGCCGGTATTTAAAGTGACCAATCAAAGGAGTGGAGACATCAGCCACTGTGTTTCCCATACCCGCCCCCAAAGTCTCAAAAATAAACTTGGCGAGCGAGCCGAGCGAGAGGAAACTAATTTCGAGCGAGAGCAAACCAAGTTCGAGCGAGAGCAAATGCAGATGGTTCTCTGCTCGCTCTCACTTCATAGCTCCCACACGCGCGGATACTGTTCTGTGCGCTCGCTTCACAATTCCATGCGCGCGTTATTTATGGAACTAAATAAACTCCATAAATAAACGTCATAACACTACCTCAGTAGATTGCAAAGAAGGCACGCGTAAGATTTCCGGCCGTTCAGTCTAAACTCTCCTGCAGAAGCGGCCGGAGGGTGCAATGAAGGATGCAATTAAATAGTTCAACTTGAACTGTGGTGAGCTGTGTGTCGGCTACTAATGTAGGCTTATTTTAACAACGAATAAAGTTCAGGGCAAAAATCTGTGAACCTTAGTATTGTATTGCTCATAGACATGCAAGCTGCCATCAAACTGCTGTGCTATTACTGTTTCTGCCTGGCTCTATCACCACTCACGGACCGACTAGTTAGATTATTTGGCTAGTCTGCAGTGTTGCCAGATGAATGTTCTAGTCTGCAGTGTTGCCTGAATTAATGCCTCCCCCAAAAAAATTCAGAAAATCCCCCATCTTCAATTGAGTCCCATACAAATTTCTCACAATTTCCCTCCATACCTCTTTTTTAAATCCCCCATCTATAATATTTTCTTTAAAAATTATCTCATTGTTAAAATCCGCTACATTTAGGGGGTATTCCTCCAGTCTGGCAACCCTGCTAGTCTGTATCGAGTTCTTTGTTATCCGTCACTTGCTGAGATGTGCATTTTGAAGGTGTTGATTGAATTCTGTTGTCATTTTTGAGCTATAGTTTCGGGTTGTTTAGAAACTACCCTGTTAAGTGTCCTTCTGTTGTCCGCTTTCTCAATGAATGTTGTTGTGGTTTGGCATATTTTATCTTGTTATCGACACTTTTTGTGACGATGCACTGGAAATTTGGGCACCGATTATTTGGCCTCTTTTGAACTCTGTTAGTTGCGTTGTTGCTTTGGAAACTCGGATATCAAAGTGCTGATTGTCAGACCTGTTTTATAGCTGACACGTAGGTCTACTGCTAGTTGCCATTCAACTTAATATGACTCACTTGTGTAATTGTGATTTAGTTACTTGAAAGTCCCTTTTCATGTGTGCTTCCATTATTTTGCCCTGTATCTACAATTGAAGATAATGGCGCAGGAATGTAGAAACCTAGGCCTGTCTCTTATTTATTATGTCAGACTGGTATTTTGTTTTTAAACAGTAGGCTACAGATAAAGTTTCACAGCGAACTTGTTTAAACCGTGATTCAATATTATCTGTCAGCCATTTGCGGACTCTTGTTAGTTGCCTATAAAAAGACCAGAATTTTCTCTTTCCAGAAAGGACAGCGTTACTTGAGAAATGCGTCCATTTGGGAAGGTTGCAGGGTATTGACAGCACCAAGCAATGTTTCCTCTAATATTTGGGAAGTTAATCGTCAATGGGTATGCTGGTTTAGAAAAGTATAATGATCAAATAGACCACCCCAATCAACAGTAGCCTAATAAAATATTGTACTAAGATATTCCCCCGCCTCCAGTGTTCTATCTATACCGTTAGTCATTCAGTATGTAGAGCAGGTAAAACAGAAGAGTTAGGAAAAGGAATGTAAGGTGACATTAATGTGTGACTAAATATATATAGTAGAGAAGCCAATGTCGGAAGCAATGAACTGAAACTTGCTAGTTATCTAGGGTGGCAGTGTATTATAATGTAGCGCGAAGGTTGCAGGTTCGATTCTCAGGGGTGTTGCGGTTGCACCCTTGCGAAAGGTGCTTTACCTGAATTGCTTAAATAACATCCCGTATTGAGTAGATTGTATGTTTTAAAAACATGATCTGTATACATTGCTCTGGATAAGTGTGGCAGTAAGACTGGAATAGTCTGTGTTTAGTGCGTCAGGAATGTGGCTACATTTTTTGATGGTAAGAATCATCAAGTGTATGATTGATACTTGGCTTTAGTCTGCTGTCAACGTTTAAACTTTGATGACATATTAAACTTCATATAGTGGAAAAAAAAACTTTATTCGAAAACATTTCGGTAATATAGCCTAGCCCTCCACCAGTATAAAACAGAACAAACATTAGTGCCTACATTACATCGCATTGCCATTACTTAGCAGATGCTCTAATCCTGAATGATGTACAGAAGTGAAGAACACCAGTGTTACTCACAGGAATGAAACATGTGATATCACTCACAGTGATATCACCATGGAGGCACAGAAGGCCCATTTATATTCAGTACGTCTAATGTTAATCTAACCAACAACAACTTGTATTATAGAAAGTGCCAATAAACAGATCTTTACACAGCTATACCTATACCATTATCCCAAAAGGACATCCAAAAAAGGAAAGAAAGAAACAATATCTAGAGGGGTTCAGGGGAGCCCTGGTGCAGTCTGAAGAGGTGAGTCTTCAGTCTGTGTCAGAAGATGGACGGGGTTTCTGCTGTCCTGACAGTAGTGGGAAGATGGACAGGTTTTCTGCTGTTGTGACTGTAGTTGGAAGATGGGCAGGGTTTCTGCTGTCCTGACAGTAGTGGGAAGATGGACAGGGTTTCTGCTGTTGTGACTGTAGTTGGAAGATGGGCAGGGTTTCTGCTGTTCTGACAGTAGTGGGAAGATGGGCAGGGTTTCTGCTATTCTTACTGTAGTGGGAAGATGGGCAGGGTTTCTGCTGTTCTAACTGTAGTGGGAATATGGGCAGGGTTTCTGCTGTCCTGACTGTAGTGGGGAGATGGGCAGGGTTTCTGCTGTTCTGACTGCAGTGGGAAGATGGACATGTCTATTTAGTTGCCCAATATGCTAGCACTATGTTTTTGAATTTGATGCGAGTTCATATAGGTATAAGAGGGAGTTAAAAAGAGAAGTGACATGGCTTAGCCTTGGGAAGTTGTAGATCAGATGAGCATGCACCATTCTAGATGAGCTGCAGTGGTCTATCTATGAAGCTCTACATGAACATTTAAGATGTGCATCTTATTTTTCCATATAAAATTTTTTTTTTTAAATGTAACATGTTTCGGTCCAGCTGGGAATAAAACCAGGTTGAACTATCCGGATTCCCTGAAAAGCAGAGAATAAAAAGGTCACAAAAAGAGGTCACAATTTCACACGTTAAAACATGCACTCATGCGCACACATATACGCACACATGCAGACACGCACACATGCATGCACGCGTACATGCATGCGACCCTCCTCACGTACCTGGTGTCTGGCGGCTGTGAGAGTTTAATTCTGAGGTGGGGGACACACTGGGTCCCCTTCCACCTGGAGCCAGATCTCATTGTGTCTGTTCCAGAACTTCATGGGGCTGAAAAGAAACATCTCTTATTTACACACCTTAATTACAGACGCACAGATCGCTCATAGACATGCATGATCTTTCACCAGTACACACCAGTTCGCGTTCGTATACGTGCTACAAGTGTCATTTTGAGACCGTTTTAGCTGCCCTATTGAAGTGAATGGAGAGCGACAAATGCCCTATTCTGGATTATCACCCCAGGAGAGCACAGAGCAACTAATGAACATATTTCGCCACCATTTGGACTCATATCATGGCTAGGTAACTACACAACCCAAAGTTCTACCAAAGTTCAATTTTGCTTTAAACCTATGCTCTCCCTCAAGAAATCTCACGCCAGAGTCAGACCTATGTGATGTCCCCCATCAATCCTAATCCCTAATCCAGGATTGCAAACCCCCCGTCTCATAATGAATGGAATAACAATGGCAGAAAAATTGAGTCCAGCTTGTTGCTTATCAGGCCTGCAGGGCAGCACATAGAATGTTCCAGGGATGGAGGGCTGTGGCAGACAGGTTATTCCCGCTTCATTACTCTGGTTGATAGGGTGGCTAGGGTGTGTTTTCATCGGTTGCCCTCAGGTTACAGTGGTCGAGCAGCTCAGTCAGTGGACTATAGCGTGGCTGGCTGCACAGGTTTTGGAGGGGTAGTACATTAATTTGTGCTCTTCAATGGACAGAGAATGTGGTGATGTGAACAGCCCCACAGTTATGTTTATTTCCACCTCTGGGGCTTGTAATAGGCCAAACCTCCTAGTTCCGCCTCTGGGCCTTATAATAGGCCAAACCTCCTAGTCCCGCCTCTGGGGCCTCTAATAGGCCACACCTGCTAGTCCCGCCTCTGGGGCTTGTAATAGGCCACACCTCCTAGTCCCGCCTCTGTGGACAATCATTGGCCACACCTTCTAGCAGCACTTTGACCCTTACCTGTCGTAGCCCACGGCATAGAGGAAATCATTTTCATAGGAAGCGTGAGCTCTGTCCAAATCTTTCTTCAGACATTCAAATTGACGTTTGACCGTCCAGCAGAACATCCAGCCCCCATAGCTCTTCACATAAACATTCATATCTGGCATGTCTGTGAAGTACAACTGTAGGGGGAGACACCATAGATGTCAGCAGACAGAGGAAAACCACCATAGATATAACGATCACGTGAAATGACCAAAATCCCAAAGATATTCTTTATCAAATGACATGGCAGCAGGTGTGATTCTGAGCTTACACATTGCATTGGGGGGGGGGGGGGGTTTGCTATGTATCCTTAACATTGAATGCTATTGACTACAGTTGAAGGTAAAATGGTTCAACTTGATGATCCATCTTTGAGTGGAGCAACTGACAATAGCGATGGATTTTTTTGAGTAATATTCATACAGTGTAAGATAGCAGTGGAAACCCATAACCAACCAGAACTTCATAAGGAATTGAAAGGACATATGTGGTAGCTGACCATCTGGTTAACATAGAAGATCTGTGGCACTAGCAATTAGTAAACAAAGCATATTATTCTTGCCGTCTTTGAAAGGCTTCCTGATTGGCTCACCTCTGAATTGGTGGGTGTGGGTGGGCTCTCCTGATAGGCTGAGGGCAGTAGGAAACTGAGCGTGTACACAGAGGACTGCCAAAACCTCCTTTTCTCCTTCATCTTTACCACCACTGGAGCAGTCATATCAATCTTCACTTCTGTGTGCACACACAAACGCACACACACACACACACACACACACACACACTCTGTTACGACCCGCAACCCATCCGTGTTAGAATAACCGAGTGGTTAAAACGGTCAAACAAGAAAATGTGTGTTAAACACAATTAAGCCTGTAAGAAATGCAGTCAAAGAAAAGCCAAAATAGATTTTATTAAAATGAGATCTCGGCAGCAGCGGTAACAAAACTAGAGAAAGCTCAAGCTAACTCGCCTGATCTTTAGATTCAAAGCTATTGCTAATCTCACCCGGGAAACCAAAAAGGCCAAAGGCAAAATAGTCTTCCGCAGGCTAACTATTCTTCTCTAGACTGTTCCTTTCTCTTAAAAAGGCGACATTATAAAAAAGGTAAGAGCTTCCTCCCAAATGGACACAGAATGTGCAGAGGCCTATCAGTTTCCCTGCAATTCTCACCACTATGTTTGCACAAAGCAAAGTTAAAACCGTTTCTTTAAACGGGGAATCCAACTAGCAAATGCGCACCCCTACAGCCCGGCAACAACTACCACAAACTACAATATAGTAAGCGCTGCGTACAGCCTAAAACGAATGCCACAGCAATATTTAAAGATGAACATCAACGTGGCAGCAACGCTGAAAACGTGCATGAAGTTAGCCACAAATACATATGCTCTCAGAAATTCAGCACAGGTGACTGCAATTTTCAATCAATACTCAGGTGAGTAGAAGGAAACAAGTTATCTTACAAAATAATCAGAAGGGCACACTCGTGAGGCAGCATAGGGATATAACACACACATGATTGATATTGTGGAGATATAACACACACATGCACGTGTGCACACATACACACACACACACACGTCAGGGTGCAGCCTCACTCTCATCATTGGCTCCTGTGATGTACTTAAAGAGTTTCCTGAACGCCTTGGTTGTGGCCGCCTCCATGAAATAGGACTCTTCATCTGTTGACACCCATTTTGTGGGGCTGTAATGGCGCACCTGCACACATAACAGCTGTCACTCACCGAGTACATGTATGCGTGCGAGTGTGTGTGTATGTTTGCGTTTTTTAGATGTGTGTATACATACGTGTGAGAGAGAATGAGTGTGTGTTTGTCTATGTGAGAGAGCGAGGCAGAGACGCCGTGTGAGTGACAGAGAGAGAAAGAGAAAGATTGTGTGTGTGTGTGCGTGTGTGTACCTCATATTCTTCAGTCCTGCACACCAGGTCATAAAGAAGGCACTCATCTGTTTCTGTGCAGAAGCTGCCGGACTCACTGGAGTTACTAAAGGAAAAACAACACAGAAAAATAAGTCTCTTCATCGCCGTCTACCATTCCGTTACTCTGTCCCTTTATCCCTCTATAACTCCTATCGCTTTCTGTCTCGCTCTCACTCACTGTCAGTGCCAATCTCTGCAGCATGATAGTGGACTAAGTGCTGCGGCCATGACACCTAGGTCATGACCAAATATGATCCCTTCACCCCTTTGAGGGCGCACATTTGAGTCGACTTTGTGAAAAAGCTTTTGAGTGGGCTTAAAATCCCCGGATGAAACATTTATTTCCGAGGTTTTGTTGAGGGGATTCAGGAGCACACTCGTCCGACAATTTCAGGAAGTAAACCGGAAGTAAAAATGACAACTTGTAGTACAAGACAGCGTGTGTGCATGTCTATGGTACAAGAGCGGGGCATATTACAAACCAAGTCCTCACTAGTTTGGAAAGAGTTTTGCAGGATTTATTTCGCACACTGCTTGCAAAGTGAGGGGAGAGAGCACCTAGTAAACAGGGGTCTGAGTGGACAGGGGGCAGGGAACATGGATCACATTCAGTCATGGCCCTACATCACACCTCCATGCCCTCTCTTTTACAACATTATCACTGTTTGCCGTTGGGTGGACTCATTTTGACCTTTTGACCATGTTAGGCTATCCCGCATCACATGGTTTTGTGCAAAACTATAGCAGAACGTGCCCATTCAGTCATGGCTGGGACGGCCTCCCGCTTGCAAAACGAGTCCTCCCATTGTGACGAGGCTGTTAACTTGCACCATCTCTCTCTCCCACTCTCAACATCGTACAGTGAAGAAGATATTAGTGTAGTTCTTACCCCACATATGCCTCAGCGGTCACTATCAGCACTAACACCACGAGCCCCACCGTGAGACAGGCCCTGAAACGCACACACACGCAGACATGCAGGTACACACAGATAATCGCTCTGCCTTTTAAAGGCCCGCATGCATATTTTACATATCATCCTGGAGCTTTTCAAATGTGTTCCATACTGGTTCAAGTAAAAGAATTGCAATATTGGTCAAAGTATGCATATTTTAGGGTTTAAATGCGATTTTTCCGAGTTTTCCCACGTGACATGACGTATGTTTTTGCATAATTTGTTGTAGTTGCAATCATATATCTATGGTCATAATCTGAATGTGTGCAGACAGGGGATGGGATTTCGGACTTTTCAAAAAACCAACGTCACTGCCCTTTGCTAATGTTTTGTGGGCGTTTCAGATACTAAAACCAGGAAGAAAATGTCGATGTGCATGGGCCTTTAAAATGAGACAATTTGTAATTATGTAAGAAACTCAATTTGGGTGTTGGGGTGACTGTGTACCTGAGGGTGTTTTTCAATTTGAGCATCATTGTATTCACACTTTTTTATGGTTGTACATTACATTACATTTATTTGGGAGAAAAAAACCCTGAAAACCGATAGACACTACGGTCCTCCAGGACCGGATTCTGACATGCGTGCAAGATCTGTTGTCTGCGGATTCGTATTTACATTTGCCAAGAAGAAAATGGATAATCACAAAATAAATCGGACATCCTCTGTATCAGCAACTGGAAACCTGATAATCTCTCACATGTCACTAGATCAATTTTGTATCATAATGTAAAAACGGTATGTATAAATGGAATGAAAACGCAAATTTAACGCTATGCAAACCTTCAGGTTTATGAACAATTGAAGATTAGTTATTGTTGTTTATGACATTTTAACGTACAGAGTTTGCCCAATGTAGTTTAAAAAAATTCATGCTGATCGACAAAAACAGGTCAGTAGAATCCAACACACTTCAGGACGTCTCGCTACACGCCGCGTTTTGGGTACTCACATTGCGCTGGAGAAGTTGATGTTCGGACGTGTTGATGTTTTTCCAGGTCAGATCTGCTGTTCCACTGCAGCGCAAATGCCACGAGCAAAGCTATATATAACACCCCTCTGCTTATGAAACAGTCGCGGCACACCCACACCTGTGAAGAATGTAAAGAATGGGGAATATGAGGATTCTCAGGGGATTTGGACTTAATAATTATGTTTTAAAGAAACATTAGCTGCCATTACTCATATAGAAAATGCAGGGAATAGGCTATGATTAGTGTCTACAGTTTACCAGCAGCATGTACAGTTCCATAAGCTGTAGTTTGAAATAATTAGCATAAACCAATAATCTAACAGTGACAAAGAATAAATGTTCCACCAGTAACCAGAGCTGAGGGTGTGTGAGCCTAAGGGACGCGTGGGTGGTGGAGATGAACACAAAGCCCCTTGGCCCCTTGGGGGCCCAAGGGGCCAGGGGGCTTTGTGTTCATCTCTGGAAGGGGGGCGTGGCGCTACCCGATGTGTACCCAAACTGCCCCTACCTGCGTGTGTAGGGGCGGGGGAGCGGAGTGTCCTTTGTGTCAGCTAAAACACCAAGAAGCTGCTGCCCTCCAGAGATTTTTACAAACTGCAGTAACTAGAGAATGGTGCGATAAACAAAAAACACCCAGTGAGCAGCAGTTATGTGGGCGAAAAACACCTTTGTTAATGATAGGTCAGAGGAGAATGGGCAGACTCATTTAAGCTAACAGAAAGTCCACAAATGCTCAAATAACAGCAAGAGGTGTGCAGAAGGGCATCTCTGAACGCACAACAAACGCATCGAACCTTGAAGCTGATTGGCTACAGCAGCAGAAGACCGCACAAGGTTTCTCTCCTGTCAGCTAAGAACAGGAAGATGAGGCTGCAGTGTGCACGTGATCATCAAAACTGGACGATTGAAGATGTCACCTGGTCTGACGAATCTCAATTTATGCTGCAACACGTAGATGGTAGTGTCAGAATTTGACGTAAGCAGCATGAATCCACGGATCCATCCTATCTTGTGTCAACGTTACTGGATGGTGGTGGTAGTGTCATGATGTGTGAATGTTTTTGTGGCCCTTACTACCAATTCAGCATCATTTCAATACCACAGCATACCTAGGCATTGTTGCTGACCATGCGCATCCCTTTATGGCCACAGTGTGTCCTTTTTCAAATGGATACTTCCAGCAGGATAACACACAATGTCAAACAGCACGAGCCATCTCAAACTGGTTCCACAAACAACAATGAGTTCAGTCTTGAAGGATTTTAGATCGTACTGACCTGTTTTCGTTTGATAAGCATTGTTGGGGTTAAAATGTGTGGATGACTTATATTTTATGTATACGTGTGTATTTGTACTAGCATAACTAATGTTAAATTAACTAATAACTTATCCATAATTATAATGAATAACTCATGCTGTCGTTTAGATGGGAGAGTGCGTGGGCCTGGAGAGGGAGTTATGCCCAAGCTTTATCATGATATATGTGATGTTTCACAGATTACAAAGGCTTACATGTGATACTGGGTCTGTAACAATTTATAAAGGGTTATACATGCAATCACAGTATCTAAAGGAATGTGCACTATTTGGTCCATCATGGGGTGTGTCTGAATCAGCACCCTTGCATACTATTAGGTAGGCTTGTTGAGTAGACTGGATGAAAAAGTTTCTCTAAATATAGTATACTTTAAACCCTTGTGCGATACACTTACTGTAATTCTGGGGTTTTGCTGAGTATATTCGAGAGCACACTTTTGGTTGCATAAATATAATGTGAAGCTTTGTTTTGAGAAATGAGGTGCAGCTTCGCTGGCGGTTTTTTTTGGCCGCGCGAGGGTGGGACGTCTTACAACATTTCCACAGTACGGTTGGAAAATAGTATGGTGGATATTGTTTGCATGCTAAACTGCACATTAAATAGCACACTTCTGCCAGTGCACTGTACGCAGAAGACACGGCACAGTAGATAGGGCTGTGATTTGGACACAGCCCAGGTCAGGGGGCTGGAGCCCATCCCAGCATGCATTGGGCGAGAGGCAGGAATACACCCTAGATATGTCACCAATCCATCACAGGGCGAGTTCTGCCTAAGCTTTCTCATATATGTGATGTTTCGTGCATCACAGATTATAAAGTGTTACATATGTGATGTTGAGTCTGACGCAGTTTATAAAGGGCTATAAATGTAATCACAGTACCTAAAGGAATATGCACTGTTTGGTCCGTCATAGTGTATAAGGCGGCATGGAAGTGAAAGTTTGTTCCAGTGTGAATGAAACAAAACCAGCAGGTGAGGGCACTACCAGTAGAGCACAGTAGAGGGCACTACAGAGCACTCTCCACAGATGGCTTCTCTGATTTGTCCAAAATGCAGAGAGCAGGGCCGTGCCACACCCCAATTGCATGAACAGGAAGCCCACCTGCTCTGGGAAAGGGCCAAAGTCACTTCCTCTTTCATAAAGACACTAACCATTAGACCGGGGGTGACCAATCTGACCCAAAAAGGGCCGAAGTGGATGCAGTTTTTGGTTTTAGCCCAGCCAGCACAATGCCACCTGATTCTACTAATCAGCCAATCATGGTCTTCAATCAAGAATTCATTGATTTATTCTTTATTTATCGAGGTGAGAAAGCCATTGAGCCAAAAAAAGCAATGTTGTTTGTTCCCACACACATGTATTTGATCTTAGTCAGGACGATGCATAGTTTACTAAGATTTATGGGTAAGGTTTGATGAATTGCAGCATAGATATGACCGACTGACTGTAACTCACTGACTTTAAGGGCCTGATTTACTAAGACCTTTAGCATATTATGCAAAACCTTTTTGCACATGCAAAACTGATAACGCAACACGGTGAAGGTTGGTTGTGAGAGAGAGATATTCGAGATTTAAAACCCCCTTTATTGGGACATTGTTCAAAACCAGAAATGACAGAATAAATAAAAAAACGATAAGGAAAAAAACAAAAACACCCAATAAACCGAAACAAACCCCTGGCTGTCCCCCACCGGACCCAACCACCAAATCAGAACGTAAGAATAAAGGTCCCATCATTGGGGTCCACTGAACACAAAACATTCCCCAGTCCCCACACCTCAAAAAAACATGCTAAATTGTTCACCAGTCTGTAATAGGCACGTTTAATTCTGAGGCGAGCAGCCAGAATCCCCAACATCATATTCATCACTGTCCCCTGCCTCAGAATACCATTTTTCCCAAAATCTCAGTCCACTTTGTGGCACTCAGTCCTGCGAGTGATTTTAAATTCATCACCTTCATGCAGGTATTGTACTGCCTCAAACTCCCCCAGCTCAGGAGTACTGAACGACAGTATCAGCCCCTCTTCTTGTTTCCACTCTCCCATGGCTGCAGTAACAGAAACGGAGGGGAAGCAGTATTCACGCTCATCACCCCGAAGGTCAGATAAGAGTCCTGTTCCCCAGAAACTCCCTGTAGAAAGTAGGGAGTGATTCGGGTACCTCTTCCACCAACTTTTCCAGCAGCCGCGTTGATCGAACGCCAGTCAACTCAGCCAGGTTCTCCCTTGACCACTAAGTGAGACCAGCGTCACGCAGCCCGCATTTAAAAACGACGCGTGAAAACTGACCGCAAAACGTCCTCCCCCTGTGATAGCAGCCATTTCCCTTTAGACAACCTGGACAACACCTTCTCCACTATATCCTCCCAGTTATTTTACCCAGCCCTTCCCCACCGCAAACCCCCTGGGAGCACAGTAAGCCCCTCTGTAAGGACTCCCAACACCACATGATGAAAGTGCTCCCCTACAACTGTCCAGAAGTGTTTTAAAAAAAAACTCAAGATGGTAACCCATCTCCTCCTGGTGCCCAGCCAGAGGAGAGCTGCCCAACTGCAGCAGTACATTCTTGCAAACTGATGGCAGCCTCCCAACACAGTCCTCTGCTCCAGCTCCAGCTCTGTAACAGCTCTGCTGTGCACTCTGGATCAGTGGCCTCAGCCCTGTAGAGATCAGAGTAGAAGTCCACAGCATGCCATCGCATCTCAACAGCATCTGTGGTCACTCTCCCACCAGGGAGACGAAGACAAACCATCGGTCTCCGCTCCAAATTAAAGAAAAAGGTGCTCGTGCGTCCATATCCCTGAGAGCTGAAATACGAGCCCTTATCATGGCTCCCTTTACCCTCTCCTGTCAGAGAAACCTCAACTCCCGCCTCTGCAATGCATTGTGTAATTCAGCTTCATTTTGAGCTAGTAATTGTGACTCAATTACCTGAATCTCCTTCTCCAACTCCAAACTGGCACCCCTCACCCTAGTGGTTGTATGGGATGTGTATTGTTGTGCTTTACCCACATCCCACCATTGTCTGTCTGTTTCAAATTCTCCCTTTTTTTGGTTGCCTTTTTTTTCCAAAAACATCTAAATGTATCACAGAAGGAAACATCTTGCAGTAACTTAATATTAAAATGCCAATATGACATTTGTCTTGGGGGAGCAGAGAGGCTAAGATGAACCCAAACCAAATGGTGATCTAAAAACCCTACTGGAAAGATACAAGATGCCAACACCTTGTTCCTATCAGACTTATCTAACCTTGCGGCACTGACTCTGCCCTCTGAAACCGTCACCCATGCGTACTGCCTAACTGACCTATTACTTTCTCTCCAAACATCAAATAAATGGCTTTCAGGAATAAGCTTTGACAAGGCAGCAGCAGACTGTGGACTAGGCTCCTCCCCTGGCCGATCTACAGTGAATTCTAGTGTGCAGTTCCAGTCCCCCCCAGTCACCAAACACACACCAGGATCACACTTTTAAAAAAAGCATTCAATGTCTCAAACACTCTCATATGTTCAGCCCCCCTCATTTGGAGCATATACATTAACAAATAAAAATATGTTCCCCTCTACTTTTACCTTCACACCCAAAAGACACCCTCTTTCTGCCTCCAGTGCTCAGAATCTTCACCCCCTAACTGGATGAAAAAAGGATCGCCATCCCAGCACTGAGATTAGACCCATGACTTGGGATATACTCCCCCTCCCACCACATACCCCACTGTTTCATTAGCTACATCACTGTGAGTTTCTTGAAAGAAGACTGCATTAAACAAAATTAACTTAATGCAGTCTTCCTTCAAGAAATCAAATCATCGCTCTTTTTTATTTCTCATTTTCCCCCATTTTCTCCCAAGTTGGTGGCCAATTGTACCCCATCTAATTAAATTTCCCGTGTAGCAAGCGCTTGAGAATGGTTTGTGGTGTGAAAACAGCGGGATTATTAAAGAATTAAGATGTGTGCGGAGCGTTCACTCACTCGCGAGACAGTAGAGGGAGTGTTCTCGTCATAAAAGAGTTCTCCTAGTTCAGTGGTGTTGCAGGAAGAACAGGGCTAATCTGCTGAGGTGCTCAGAGAACCGTTCATACGGATGTATCTGCCAGAACAGGACTTCCATCTTTGTGCAGTCACACTGCAGTTTCTCACTCCACTCCATGTCAAAGCAAACCCACAAGTTCTCACTGCAGTTCATTCTATTTTCCTCAGAAAACTGTTAACTGCAAGTCTTTCTCTCTCCTTATTCCTGTCCCTTCTTCCTTCTTTCCCTCCCTCTCCCTGTCTGTTCTTCCCTCTCCCTCCCTCAATCTCTCTCCCTCTCCATTCTTCCCTCTCTCAATCTCTCTCCCTCTCTCTCCTTCATTCGCTCTCCCTCCCTCTGTCCCTTCTTCCCTTTCTCCCTCAATATCTCCCTCCTGCTCCGTTTTTCCCTCTCTCCCTCCCTCAATTTCTCTCCCTCTGTTCCTTCCCTCTCTCCCTTCCTTTCTCCTTCTCTTCTCCTCCCTCTCTCTCCTCCTTCTCCCGGCCCCCCCCCCCCCCCTCTCTCTGAGTGGAATATTGATTTAATGAGCTATAGGGAAACATCATGCTAGTGGAGAGGAGCCAATCAGTGAGAGAAAGTGGGAGGGAGCCAATCAGTGACGGCTGAAGGTGCAAAGGTGGGCTGTGAGACGTGTTCATAAGCTCCCTACTCGGAGAGTGACGCTTAATGGTGGAAATTACGAATCACTTTACTGATTCGAATCGTTCAGTTCAGTTCAGTTCAGTACAAAGATTCTAGTCACTGACTATGTGATTCGTTCACTGGGGTCAGTTGCGCAAGCGCACGAATATTCCAACAACATGCATGTTCAGTTCACTATAGCTACTCGTAGTTCAGTAGGCTATATCATTCGTAGGTATTGTGCAAAATGATTCCAGTCAAAAGCACTGCAAGTAAAAAATATAAACGTTTTCTATAAACCTCATATGAACTTTTTGTATTTTTTCCTTGTAGTTAGCCTATATAGTTTTCTGGATTAGGCTACTATATGGCTGCTCCAGGTGAGCGTTTTACATATGGATTAGAAGCTACGGAAATATGACATGACAATTTGTGTGTTCTCAAGTTCTGACCATTTCGTGGTAAGTAGCCTATTGTAAAACATTGCGTTTTCAAATGGTAAAGTTGTCAAAAGGGTGACAAGGGCCATAGTTTATCCTCTTTTTAATTTTATTTTAAAGTTTATCCTCTTTTTTTTTTTTCTTCTCCAAAATTGAATGTCGATGTTCAGTCATCTATGGGGAGAGCCCTTATACAAAGGGTTGAGCTAGGTGCACTGATGTAGCCTAGTGGTATTAATCACCCAGTTAGTCAGTAGGCTACTAGATTAAAATAGCGGTTAAGATTAAAATGGCAATCATTCACGCAGTGCGTTATCTAGACTCAAATTACCTGACAACAAATAAAGAAAAGGCCTTTAACTGCACTTCTTACTGAATTTCAAGTGTAAAGAAGAAACATATAGCCACATATTGGTTATATCTGTGTAGCCTATATAAAACATGGTTATAGCATATTAGGCCTACGTAAAATAGCCTACATTTATTGTGCTATTTCGATACAAAAGAATACACGAATGTGTGTCACTCTGAAAATATTCCGTAAATCGGAAATATTCAGATTTCCGAGATAATTTCAATACACCAATATCAATATATCCTCTTTCCTTTTTACAAATCCTTGCTCGCCGGTTTGTAATACAGTCAGCAAATAATTTTTGTAGGGCTGAAACAAGGGTTTAACAAACATGCTGTGTCCGTTGCCTTACCCCGCCGATACGATACAATTAATGATTAATGAACTGAAATTATGTATTCCCGGGAAGAGCTTCTACAGCTCCAATATCCGGTCACCCCACCACCGGATATCCCGGATGAAATTCGGAGGAGAGGTAGGCAGGGTGCTTCACAAACCAGTTTACTTTGATGTGTGTTTTATGTGTAATGTTCTGTGTTTATATTGTTTATGCTGAGCTATGGAGGCTTGACTTGTGAAATCTTGGTCCTGAAATTTCAGAGCAGGGCGATAGAAATGGAACATGGAGAACCATCAGCCATGTTTCATTTCAGGCGAGAAACACCTGGACGCCATCAACGAGGAAGGACAGGGTAGAACATCACCCTAAGACCGCCACCTTATTTTAATAAATTAATAGATGACACTGATTTCATAAATCTAAATCACAGTATATCCTCATATTGCTAAACTGTTTGCCTTCCCTGTTGAAAATTCCAGCTAAAAAGCAGTCTAAGCCTTAACAGCCTATAGTCAGCTAGTCCACCAGTTTGGCTACAAGCGTATTCTAGCAGCTTAACTTGAACCAACTTTGACCAGCCACAGATCAGCGATGACTAACAAAAACCAGCTTAGAATCCAAGCTGGCCTCAGCTGGAATTTTCATCAGGGTTTTTAGATTAGAGAAATTTAGCTGTTGCAATTTCAGCAAAAAAGATAGTCGTGCCGTGATAATAACAGTACAAACATTTGCCAACTCACTGTAATTTAAATTTACAGCTAGCACCAACTAGCACCAGCATTTCTGACGAGTAACTTAACGAGTAATGAGTAACCTTGGGTAGCTGCCTCACAATATAAAACTTGCTTCACCTCAGGTCCAAAGCACAGAAACCCGTAAAATCATCGGAAGTGTTTCATTCAGCGATGACGTGGAACTTCACGTGGTGCAAAATGCCTGGAAGCCTTCCAATAGGAAAGCTAAAGTGGAGCAGGACCCGGAGATGACAGTGACCCAGGAGCTGTTCGGCCGAATGCGGAGCATACTCAACAAGTTGACTCCGGAAAGGTTTGAGCAGCTGATGAAGCAAGTCAACGAGCTCTCCATCAACACCAAGGACCATCTTGAGGGCATTGGTAACATGGTCTTTGAGAAGGCCATTTGTGAGCTTAAATTCACAAGCACCTATGCAAAGATGTGTCATTGCCTTCAGGAGGTGAGTATGCCAGTCTTGTTCTAGAGATTACCAATACAAACAGGTAAGCCTGGGCCACTAAAGGGATGCCGACAGTTCTATACTAAAGGCCATTTAATGGTTCTGCGTTAGCAATGTGGAGGGGGGTCTGCGCAGGATTGCGCAGGTTCCGAAACCGCCGCAGAGGATGTTGCACAGGATGCCACACACCTACCTGTCAGTGTAATGACATGTACGCACAGCCACTGCACACACACGGGAACCGCAACGCATTCGACAGTGTTACACACACGGGAACCGCAGGTTTCTCAGCGGGTTCTGAGATCTGTACTAAAAAAAAATTTCTCTCTTTTTTTTCCCGCTCACTGTGCCCTGCCTTGATCCAACATTCCAGCTGAATTTCCGGTTGCTGATGCTCCATCTCTGCCGGAAGGAGTTTTTCAAGGTCAACGGTGACGGAAATACCCTGGAGAAGGAATTGCAGGACCTGAATGCTGCTGACATGGTAACTACGGGTGTGGGGTTGTGTAATAGAGCATGGCTGGTATCCTAGTGAGGTTATGGCTGTTTTTTTAATGGGGATGGACAGGGGTATAGACTGTGTAAGAGCATTGCCTGTCAAGAACAAATCACTTGTTCCAAGTGCTCCAAGCACCTAATATATAGACATAATCCAGTATTGGCTGAAATTACATGTTCTCCCTTGTGGTCACGTATGAGATGAACGGTTTGTGGGTTGCGAATCAATTGTGAATGTACTGATGTAGCCTGCTGTCTCTGAGCTCAACCTCCCAACCCACCTCAACTTGTGTCCAGGAGGAAGAGAGCCTACATTTGAAGGAGGAGCTGGGGGCCAAAGTCATCGCCCATCGCCGGCGGGCAGTGGGCACCATGAAGTTTCTCTGAGAACTATTTAAGCTCAATATGGTCCGGGATGTGGTCATTCTTGGGTGCGTCGGCACGTATCTCGACACCCAGAGTGAGGAGGCATTGGAGTGTCTTTGCTGCCTAATCACCACCACTGGCACAGTCCTGGACTGCGAGAGCGTCAAGGTATCGCACTGCACGGTTATACATTTGATATCGCACTGCACGGTTATACATCTGATATCGCACTGCATGGTTATACATCTGATATCATACTGCACGGTTATACATCTGATTGTATGCACACAAAAAACGCAGGCATGTTCACTGCCTTTTGTATTTGCAGCCCCAAATGGACAGGTACTTCAGTCAGCTGAAGCAGATATTGAAGGAGGGGAAGACGACATCCCGTGTCCGCTTCATGCTGCAGGGTGTAATGGATCTGAGACAGGTACCACCTGTAAGAAGTCTGTCTCTGAGGCCAATATGTCTGCTAGCCACACATTCCCTTGATCTTATCATTATTACAAATACTGTTGGTGCAAGAGTAGCATAGCGAATGTGAGTGGGAAATCAGGAACTACTCAAATCAACAGACGTGCTAATTCAATCACAGCAAGACGGCCAATACACTACGGCCTAATTGATAGGTGTCACAAAACACAAAACTGTCTACATCCTTCCTAGTATGTGTATTCAACACTCCGGATCAAAGTTTGGGAGAACAGATAAGAAGCAGTCATTTGAAACGTTCGGGGTTCAGTCTGACTTTGCTGAATCCTAAGTGTCATTCGTGCGCTTTGTCACTGTCGGTATCGGAAATAAACTTTGTATTTTTCATCACGTTCGAGAGACGTTCCTTTTTTCCTTACACACCCCACCCTTGACCCTCAGTACAAGCCCTCAGTTCACGGTTATTTAGAAATTCCTTTCCTGTCTTCTTCCCTTTTTTCCACCTGCTTACACGTCTCATCAATTTTTCCAATTCTGTCATCTCCACCTTATCTGAGGATTAGGTAACAGGTCTTCTCTATTTTTTTTTTTTCAGAATAACTGGGTCCCCAGTAGGTATGACGAGGGGCCCAAAATTATCAGTCAAGTCCATGAGGAGGCTAAACTGGAGATCCAGTTGGGAAACATGCAGCTCTTTTCCAAGATGGACCAGAGCAGCATCTCCACTGAGCTCGCCCAGGCGGAGCAGGCCAAGAGCAGCATCGCCACTGAGCTCGCCCAGGCGGAGCAGGCCAAGAGCAGCATCACCACTGAGCTCGCCCAGGCGGAGCAGGACCAGAGCATCTCCAGTGAGCTCGCCCAGGCGGAGCAGGCCAAGAGCAGCATCGGCACTGAGCTCACCCAGGCGGAGCAGGACCAGAGCATCTCCACTAAGCTCGCCCAGGCGGAGCAGGACCAGAGCACCATCTCCACTGAGCTCGCCCAGGCAGAGCAGGACCAGAGCATCTCCACTGAGCTCGCCCAGGCGGAGCAGGACCAGAGCATCTCCACTGAGCTCGCCCAGGCAGAGCAGTACCAGAGCAGCATTACCACTGAGCTCGCCCAGTCAGAGCAGGCCCAGATCAGCATCTCCATTGAGCTCGCCCAGGCGGAGCAGGCCGAGAGCAGCATCACCACTGAGCTCGCCCAGGCAGAGCAGGACCAGAGCATCTTCACTGTGCTCGCCCAGGCGGAGCAGGACCAGAGCACCATCTCCACTGAGCTCGCCCAGGCAGAGCAGGACCAGAGCATCTCCACTGAGCTCGCCCAGGTGGAGCAGGACCAGAGCATCTCCACTGATCTCGCCCAGGCAGAGTAGGCCCAGAGCACCATTTCCACTGAGCTCGCCCAGGTGCAGCAGGCCCAGAGCATCTTCACTGAGCTCGCTGAGGCAGAGCAGGACCAGAGCATCTCCACTGATCTCGCCCAGGCAGAGTAGGCCCAGAGCACCATTTCCACTGAGCTCGCCCAGGTGGAGCAGGCCCAGAGCATCTTCACTGAGCTCGCTGAGGTAGAGCAGGCCCAGAGCATCTCCACTGAGCTCGCCCAGGCGGAGTAGGCCCAGAAGAGCATCTCCACTGAGCTCGCCCAGGCGGAGCAGGCCCAGAGCATCTTCACTGAGCTCGCTGATGCAGAGCAGGCCCAGAGCATCTCCACTGAGTGCGCCCAGGCGGAGCAGGGCCAGAGCAGCATCTCAACCGAGCTTGCCCAGGTAGAGCAGGACCAGAGCACCATCTCCACTCCCATGGTAAGAACAGAACCTCATTTTTGAACTTTCATATAAAAGCCACAGAAAGTATGTCAAATGATTTTTCAGGTCCTAATTCAAACAGATTTTTTTATTCTAACTTCTCTGTTCAAACTTCTCTGCATATAATGTTAACATCTCACCAGACGTGATCAGCTTCTTGTTCAAAAACATGAATACTTATGTGGGAACTGGGGAAAGGTCAACAGGGATTTAGACCCCTGTGCCAGGGCTATAAAAGAGTCCACCCAGCCCTCTGAGATGTTTGTTCATGGAATCCCATTGCAGGTCCAGGGCACTGACACATTTAGAATCATCAGAAGTGTTTCATTCAGCCAGGATGTGAAGCTTCATGTGGTAAAAAATGCCTGGAGGCCTTCCATTAGGCAAGCTAAGATAGACACAACAGAACGCCTCCAGGGTGTTGTGGACATTATCTGTGAGAAGGCCATCTGTGAGCCAAAATTTGCAAGCACCTATGCTCGGATGTGCCACTGCCTTAAAGAGGTGAGTGTCTTGTGACTGTCGTACCAGTATCAAATGTCTAGACCATTGATGCTGATATATTCTTAATGGGAAACTAAGAAGCCCCATGTTCCGTCCGCCAGTACGGACTTACACAAACTCGCCTGTCCTACCTGTGAGTATCATTATTAGAATCCTGGATCCAATCCTGAGTGTGGTGTCCTTTATCCCTCAGCTCCATGCCCCCACTAACGACTGCCCAGAAGTGACCCTCCATTTCCAGCTGGCGATTCTTAATCGCTGCTGGATGCAGTTCAATCAGCGCCCTGAAGAAAATTCCAATGTCACTGCCCAACGCCGACGCTCGGTTGGGAATATGATGTTCCTCGGGGAGCTGTTCAAGCTGGAGATGGCTGAGGAATCCTTTATGCATAGGTGCATTAACACTCTGTTGGACAGCCAGGAGGAGGCAGCACTGGAGTGCCTATGCTGCCTGCTGTCCACCATCGGTACTACAGAGAATAGCCGTATCTCTCTCAGAAATTAAACAAACATATGCGCGCACACACACACACACACACTGACTGCCCCTCTCCTCCCTGTACATGCAGTGCCATATGGACCAATACACAAGGCGAATGGAGCAGATCCTCAAGGCAGGGAAGACCTCTTCCAGAATCCGTTTTATGGTCAAAGATATTATGGACCTGAGACAGGTAACTCCCCAAAACTCCGCCTTATCGAACCCCTCCCCTAATCCTCTCAGCTCCACCACTCTTCTGTTTAGCCCCACCCCTCTGTATTTAGCTACTCGCTTTTCCCCCCCTTATACGGTTAAGCTACGAAATGCCTAATAATACTGCTACTGTCATACCTCTCGACTGCCTTTCCATTTTCAACTTTTTGGCAACATTGTATGGATCTGCCTGTAGAAGATTAAATGGCAGATGTCTCATTTGCTCTCCCCCTCCCAGAATAATTGGGCCCCTAGGAGCAGTGACCAGGGGCCCAAAACCATCAGTCAGGTCCACAAACAGGCAGAGCTGGAGACTAAGCTGGAGAGGTCGAAGGTGGAGCAGCAGCTCCAATCCAAGAGCACCTGGGACCACCGGTACTGGACCCGTGGGGAACAGCAAGGCCACGGTCAAGACCAGTGTTGGAACCATGGGGAACAGCGAGGCCATGGTCAAGACCAACGTTGGAACCATGGGGAACAACAAGGTCACGGTAGACAACAACGTAGGAACCATGGGGATCAGCAGGGCAATGGTAGACAACAGCAGTGGAACCGTGTGGAACGTCAGAGCCATGGGGGGCCACGCCTTGCTTGGAGCCACAGTACCCAACAGCAGAATGAGGGCGTCAAAACAACCGCTGAATCTGAACAGCACACCCCCATCAACTCTAGCCAAAGTAGGTCTACATACTGCCTTATTTAGTCACACATCCAGACACACACACTCTCTCTCTCTCAGATGTAAAGCATATAGTGTTTTAAACATTGTGGCTTTTCTCCCTTCCAGAGTCGGCATTTTTCGCTCCCAGAACCGTAAGGTATATCAACACTGCTGCAGCCATCACCCACCGCACGCTACGCCTGAAACAACAGCTGCAATTTCCCAGAGGTTAACTCTCTACATTTCTGTCTGTCACTTATGTTTGTGTTCTCTTTCACGAGCATCTGCCTGTTACTCTTGATATCAAACTAATGGGTAAACATAACTATTAAGCCCACATATCATATAAGCCCACTTGCCATTGAGTCAAATAAAAAAAAACTGCATTATCATTTTGTGCTGTGTAATGTTTCTTCCAATGAAGCTGATTCTTACCTACATGCCAGTTTTTTTGTAAGACAATCAGATTTGCTGATCTTGAGTTAGGGAAGTACATGTGTGATATGTGTCAGCTGAGCTGAGAAGAAGCTACAAAAAAACTTTAAAAAAAAAAACTTTTTACCATACAGTAGCTGCATAGTATGGTTCATTGCAATGACATAAAGCATGATAAGCATGCATAGTTTACATTTTTGAATGCAATTTATATTATTATACAGTTCAATGGTCAATAAATGTGTATGTTTATCATTGTTTTGTAGATTAACATTTTGATCAGGTGGGCTTAACCTTTTTGCACGTAAATTCCAAAATATTTTCAACAGCCCCAAAGCGTGAGTTTTTTTTCTGTGTGCAACAGCTGTTCTAGAATTCGACTGTTACGTCACAGCACTAGCCTTCGCACGGTTGAGAGTTAGCTAATATTAGCACACACACATACATACATATACATAGCCTACACTATATATATATATATATAACAACACTTCAGTATGTGTGAGGTGACGAGGGACAGTCATCATCTGACTCCGTAGCTAACTGCACTGTCTTTCATTTGCATCAATAAAAATATCTGTCAGCTAATTGTTTGTGTGATGATATTTTTTTTATTTTTAATATTTTTCGCATGTTTTCAAATAGTTGTTACAAATGGTGTATTCCGATTCTAGCAACCATTGCAATGGACACCCATGATGTTGGTAAAGTACATTTTTGAAGGTTGTACGTTACTGCTCACCATATGCTATGAGATTCTATTTATCTCTGATAAAGCTAATAACACGGGCGCAGCCATACAACGTCATCTCTGGTCCAACCAAAGATGATAACGTGACAAGATAACTCACTTCCAGGTTAACTTGGTTGAGAATTGATATGGTTACAGTTGGGAGCAAGTGGAGCATCTCTTCATCATGTATCATCTTTGGTTGAATGCGGAAGAACAAGATGGCAGCACCACAAACCAATATTAGCCTACTGCCCAATTTTTTTCGAAAATGCGTTTTTCGAGTATTTTGTCAATTATTTTGATCACGGATGAGTTTACCTGTGATGTAAAACATTGTAAAGTGTAATCGCTATAAGATAGTGTATATTATATTTTCTGTCAGCCCGTAGTTAGCTCATTTTGACAGCTTGGTTAGCACTGACGTTAGCAAACTGTAGCTAAATCAACGTTATAGGCTAGGGGGTATTTGCTGCTTACATTACTTCTGTGAAAGTGTGAACGTCTGCATAAACAAATAAATGTAAATGTTGTAAAGATGTTTATTTGGTACAATGTTTTTGTGGAACAGTGTGTTTAGTCCTAGGGTTAAGAACGAGGGTTAGCCCACAGGCTTATTGTTGCGTCATTCGTAAATAGACGTTCTAATCTTGTGTTCTAATCACACCGGTGTGACCGTACGCTTCAGGGACCACTCTAGCGCTGTAACACCGGTGTGACCGTACGCGTCAAAGGGTTAAATCCCACTGTTTGGGGTGGATGTAAATGAGTGTAGTTAATTACTTCTCTGCATGATCAATTTTTACTTTTCACGTTATGTTAATGCACCATATATAGATTTATCTCATATCGTTGTTTTTTTAATGTCATGTATGCGGAATAAAATATTCTGTCTTTTATCCATTAAATCACTGATGTTCCCTTTTAAGACCACCTGTTCCAATTAAGCCCAATTGATTGTGTTTCAATGGGGATGTTCTCCCTTGTGACCATTGAACCCTTTTCACTTCTAATTTTGTCCTCACCTAAATAATCCATAATTCAGATTAATACCCATATTTAAATATCAGTGATAGTGCATAGGCACATTCATTCTAGATAGGCCTATAGCCTATCCTAACATTAGCAATAGCCTAATTCTTAAGTTTTTACTTTTCAGATTTAAAAACTGGCAAGCAAAGGCAACCACACAAGTGGGCAAAGGCCTGAAACAAACAAACAAAATAAAGCTATATATGTTACGCCACAATGAACTGAAGAAAATAGAAGTTATTGTTTAATTGTAAATCATGAAATTGACTCAGTTACTATCTTTGGAACATTAGTATTGAACCTGCCAATAGTTTTTCTTTCAATCAATCGGTCTTCAGAAATCTTCATTCAAACATGTGCACTTTCAACAAGCTGGAGGGACCAGAAATGTTTGGCAATTTCAAATGCCAGCAGCACACCATAGGATATAGATACAGACAAAACGACAACAGATATTGAAAGATTAAGTATTGAAGAGTAATTTCCACCATAGGTTTGATTTTTGAGGCTGAAAGAGAAGGCATTGTGTTATCACATCTAGAGGCTGAAAGAGAAGGCATTGTGTTATCACACCCAGAGGCTGAAAGAGAAGGCATTGTGTTATCACATCTAGAGGCTGAAAGAGAAGGCATTGTGTTATCACACCCAGAGGCTGAAAGAGAAGGCATTGTGTTATCACATCTAGAGGCTGAAAGAGAAGGCATTGTGTTATCACATCTAGAGGCTGAAAGAAAAGGCATTGTGTTATATTTCTTCTCTATACAATGCTGGATATGGTAATTCATAAAAATCTGTTTTCTGAAATATGTAACAGTTCTTTCTGTACTTGACTGTTAAATGCAAAAAAGGATCCAAGTTGCACAACCCCTTTGATCCTATTTCCCCCGGTCTCCAAATACATGTTAAAACCTAAAATAGCAACTATTTCGGGTCATGAGGATGGCAAATGGTCATGCTTTTTGTACACGTCATTTTTTAACAGTGCAAAGTAATTTCTAAGAAATGTCAGTTTCACTGTAACAAAGCACTGTGACCACTGTTTTGCTTCTTCCATCATTCACTTTATTTGGCTGTTTTGAGGAAAACTGGCCCCCACTTCTATAACAAAACAAACAAAACTCAAGTTTGATAATCGCTGTTCAGAGGTTAAAGTCCAGGGGTCAGAAAGTAAAAGTCCTGCCATGCGTTTCTTCCACCCATGAATTCAGCCAGCTGGTTTCACTAATTAGTTCTACCTCCTCGCTGAAGAATTGTGCTAACTAGCAAATCCAGGTGCTTGGAAAAAATACCAGGGAGGACTTTTGCTTTCTGAACCTGGAATTTACGCCTCTGGCTGTTCATAATGCAGTAGACTGCACGCAGACCGGGAGAGCAGGATGCGATCGCAGGCCGACAGAGGGCAGATTTTGGGGTGGGGGTGAGAGAGTGCGATCGTGCTACCTTTGCTACATCTGTGGACCCCCCATTAAAGCAGAGAATAGAGGGATCAGAGCCCATTTCAAATCTATTAAAATACAGAATCTGCAAGTCAAATTTGAACAGTGCAGTCATTGAAACCAAATTCAAGGCTTCAAAAAAAGCCTACAATATGCATTTTTTATGTACATGTGTATTAAAGTCACAGTCAAAAGAGAACTTAATTTGAACAGAGTGGTCAGTGAGCATCATCACTGAAATCAAACACAAAACTTCCATCTTATATTTCAGGCTAAGGACCTGAGGTCAGCAGGAATAACTTTATTTAAAAACAACTGCCAGATTACACCTGCACAAACCGTTATATTCACAAACCTTCAATTTCATTCACCATCCTCTGAGGAAAAATATTTTTAAAATAACTGCTAGGATCTGTAGCATAAAATAAAATTTATTCTGTGTCTCTACATTTTAAAGCCTTTTTAAGCTTGATTTTTGACAAAAAAAATTGTTTAATCCTTTTTGAGTAGCTGTGCGTTGATTTATACATTTGTATATATGTATATATATATACTCGCTCCTACTGTTCCTGAAGTACCGTGTGCATCATGTTTTACAAATAAAACATTATTGACAATGTCCAATGCCGTGTTGTGTAGAATTACAGGCGTGGTGTAGGACAGGGTGAGAATATCCAAAGCCGTCTTGCATAAAATTATGGGTACAGTGTAGGTCGGGGGTGGGCCTCGCGGGCCGGTGTGTATGCATGTTTTACTGCAACCAGTTACCATGGCTTAATCAGCTAATTAGTCATACACACAATCACTGATTCACACGTAAATTATAGAACGATAAAACGCTACAATACACGCATACCAGCACAAGAACATTCATCAGCTGCTGTTCATATCACGGATATGTAGATTAAAATATCAGATCATGTAAACAATTGGGCTAATTAAATAATTGTTAACTGGTGGCAGCAAAAACCTGCATACACACCAGCCCACAAGGCCTGGAGTTGCCCACCCCTGGTGTAGGTAAATGGGTGAGAATGTCCAATGGCGTGTTGCATAGGATTATGGGCGTGGCATTTTGGTCGGTGGGGCCGGATTGGGTCAGAATTACAGGCGGATTAAAGGTATTTTCTTCCTGAAGAAGGTCCCCCAGTTGTCCCAACAAAGGTCCTTTGATTTGGAACAGGACCCGGTCGAGGGGTCACAGGTGTACCCACTGGGGCAGCAGTGCTTCCGGTCTCCGCAGCACACCACCTGGAGGGGACCCAGACCCGTAGCCAGGACTCGGTCTTAAGGGGGTCATATGAACTACACGGGGGGGCACAATTATTATTAAATATTTTTGATAATCCAATGTGCTATTGTATTCGTGCAGCACTGACGCATACTAATTAGGCCAGGGGTTCCCAAACTTTTCCATGCCAAGGACCCCCAAATAGCCGTAGCGTCTGGCTGGAGCCCCCCTATTGCGAAATGGCTTTAAAAAGAAACTTTTAAATTACACTGGCAAATATATAAAAAAATCAAACATACAGCTTCTTAATACACAACACTTTTGACCCTATTTTGATTCCATAATCGGGCCGTTAGCAGCTCAACGTAACGCTTTGACTGACAGGCAGACGGTTAGTTATTGGCTGCGATTGAAAGAAGGGCATGGCAAAGACCTAATTTCGATATGAAAGGATTTATAACAATTTATATCTTATTTTAAACTGGCACAGTAATCTTATGAATTGAAATGTATTTTTTAAATACATTTTTTATTATAATAAAAAAATTTTTTGTTGCATTTTCCATTTTCCTCTCCCTTCCAATTGGCCCCCCTGGCGCCCCCTGGCGGCCCCCCGTTGGGCCGCGGCCCCCACTTTGAAAACCCCTGAATTAGGCTATACTGAGGTCGCATACTAACCAAATTGGTCTCAGATAGATTTAATATGTCCCGATGTATTAGGCTATGCCTAAAATTATTCGAATGCTGTAAATTACGATTATAACGTGGAGAGCGGCAACAAAACTGGCGCATTCACAATACAGACATTCACTGTTTAGACAATTGGAACCAATCAGGTGCACTTGTTTTGTAAACAATTAGCTTTAGAAAATTAATAGATGGGATACCATGACTAAACGGGGGAGGTTGGCACCGTGACCGCGCAATCAGTGCACTTGCAAATAATAACTTTAAACCATCAACAGCAAGATACCACGTCAGTCCTCATAATTTACCACATCAGTCAATTACACAGAGGTAATGTTATGCACAAAGCACTAGACAACACATTGAATATAACACTAGAAGTGCAAAGCAACCCACACCTCTCCAACTGAAAAAGCACCACGGCGGATGCTGACGCGTTATAATATCATGTCGTCATTTGGTCTTTAACTGTTAAAAAATATAAAACATTTGTTGGAGGCTATTTGTGGAAATGGTGCATGTTCATCATAAAAAAAACATTGGATTTGGATCTGCCCCACCCCAAAAAAATGGTTTGCTCTATGCAGTTGTGGTCCAAATACCGTTCCTGTGGTTGCAGCAGCAAGGCTAGTAGTCGGATTAGTCTCAGATCCGCGGCTGCTGCTACTGGTGCTAGGCTGCATTTCAGCACCATCTTTATCTCTGACGACCACGAGTCCGCCATCAACATCACGGGGCTTGGGTGCAGTCACATTGTGCGATTTGGAGGCGGAATCTGATTCGTTAGAGTTGATAGAGACTGGCGATTTAAACCATTTACGAATGTCCATTGTTAAGCAAATCAGCAAAAGCGATCCAACTGGGAAATAGAGCTCTGCTGGACTCCCAACTGAAATGGCGCGGTAACCTAGCCTACATTGGCGAAACTTCCTAAATTTTTTTCTCTATTTTAATGTCTTAAAAAGTTAGTATTTTAAATTTTGTAACAGAAAAATACGATTATTATTATTAATTTTTTTTCTTCTCAATTTCCAGTGGGGGGCACTAGCACTTCCGTGGGCAGGCCCGGCCCCCTAAGGCCCGCCCATAGCTACGGGTGTGAGGGGACCCCGAGAAAATATTTTTATTCAACTGAAATGTGTTCAGATTTATGAAAGATCAAGATGGAGGGAGATCCTCTCCAACAGGTCAACCTCATCAAGACAGAAGCACAGGTCACTGCATCCTACATTCTTCAAGGTGTTTTTTTCTTTTTAAAAACTTTGGAAACACCACACACATCCTCCTCTCAAACAACCAGGGCATGACATTACACCACCCACAGCAGTTAGGCCACCTCTTTAACAACCGGGGCATGACATTACACCACCCACAGCAATTAGGCCACCTCTTTAACAACCGGGGCATGACATTAACTTTCTCACACCCACTGGCCAGAGTGGCTTGCGGAGTAAAAAAATCACCAGCAATTTGTAACATTTTATCAGCCAAATTACCTTTTCCAATGCAACACAACCTGGTTGGTTACCTGCCAAAGTGGCTGCCAGTCTTACCAGCCACAACCAAAATGATCAGCACCAGTTAATTTAACACCCTGCAAACAACCCAGCATAGATAAGGACGTCCATTGCGTACGCATGGTGTCCAGTGTTCCAAGAGGTACGCAGATTCTCACAGCATGTATTATTCTATACTGAATTTCTGCATGAAAGCTCTCATTCGCAGCTTTCTGAGGGCATTTTTCTGCTCAGCACTGTTTATACATGTGGGCCCCTGCCCTGGTGTGCCCAGGTTTATGCAGGTTAGGTTAATTGGAGACTCACAATTGTCCTTGGGGTATGAATGTGTGAGTGAAAGGTGTGTGTGTGTGTGCCCTGTGATGGATTGGTGACCTGTCCAGGAGGTTCCTGCCTCTAGCTCGTGTGAACGCGGTTCTGACCGGTTATTACGTTCTTATGATCCTCAGACAGCAGAGTTCATATGGGCTCATCAGGGACAATTATACATAATCATGTGAAAGAACAGAATCATGGGGAATGGAGTTCATACTCTGCCCACTCACAGACTAACTCACTTTAGGGAAGGGGCAGCAGGTATAGGTGCCATTGGCGATCTGGGCACATCGATCCCTCAGGACAGGTAACGGGCGTCTCCTCCACGGTGTGCGGGTCTTTCACGTCGGAGTTGTCCCTGAGGGCTTGGAGAGCTACAGGTAAAGAGGAGGACCACACACAGGTAGAGAGGAGGACCACACACAGGTAGAGAGGAAGACCACACACAAGTAGAGAGGAAGAACACACACAGGTAGATGAGCTGGGGCTCTGCCCACAGGAAGGGGTTGCCACCCTTACCTGTGCTATATGGTTACCATGCCAACAATTCAATAAATTCAAGTCCTTCCAAAGGTTAATTCCCACAACTTCAAGGAGCCATAAAACTATACAGCAGCAGACCATATCTAACTAACACAGATACAGTCTGCACAGGGTGGAAGTTGGGACAACATTCCTTAGATATGAGGGCCATTTTTATATTTTTTTAGTTAAAGCCATATAAAAACAGCCCTAATATCTGGGAAATGCTGCCCCAACGTACACTCTTTTAAACCCAATCCAAACCACAACTATTTTGAATAGGCTATGGATTCTGACCCACAGGATTCTTTTCAAGACCTTTTTAATTATTGGCTTTTATTTTGTAATACGCACTGATGGGAATCATGGGTATTCCTGATGCAGCGAACAGAGGCAGCCCACATAGGCGAATCCCCGCAGGTTTCACTTAGAGTGCACGGCGTCACAGGTGGAGCCTTCGGGACAACAGTGCATCTTGTCCTCACAACACACTGCCTGGGGGGACTTGCCCAGATCACACTCCGCGACACCAGGGGTGCGTCTCAATACTTGAAAAACGCATCCTCCTTTCCTCCACTATCACCTCCTCTCGTCCTTTGTCCGTTATCATCTTGGCTAGGTCGTGCCTTTTCAGCAGCACCCCCTTGTCCTGAACTACTCAGATCTGACAAGCTTCTTTCTTTCTCTCTTTTCTCCAACCTTTTTCTCCCAACACTTCGAGCATAGATATAGAACCATAGATATGACATATCATGCAATGTAATAGTAATTTGGAATTCTGAAATGGAACAATTTGGCAGCCATCTTACCTGGGTACAGCTATAATAGGAACCTATGGCAAAGTGTCATGTACTTTCTAACCCACTGTGATGTCATAATCGGGTCTCAGAAGCCAGATAGCTGATGATTGGCTCATAGATATAAAACCATGGTTACTGGCCATCATCTTACCTGGGTATGGTCTCAAAAATTGTGCCACTAACTATGACATATTTTACATCTATGCTTTTATATCTATGACTCTGAGCCTCTGACCACACCATACCATTATCAGAATCCCTACCATCTGAACTACCTTCCATGACACCACATTCACGAATCCGCCACCGAAACTCCCGCTCAAAATATTTGGTTATTTATATAAAGCACATATACAGACACACTGTGAGTAGCCTATAGTTGTAGCTAACTATTTCCCTTTCTACCCATCGTGTCCGCTCTGCAACTCCACCAGCCTTCTCACATTCTGATTGGTCGTCTTTCTTCTTCTTCTTCTTCTTCTTTGGCTTTTATTGGTGCATTACCGCCACCTCTTGGGCTGGAGATTTTACCTTCTTTCTCCCAAAATATACTACTATTTTATATTGTAAGTAAATAATAAATATTACTGTGGCGAAGTGAGCCGTACCGCTCGTGTGAATAAAGTCAGAGTCCAGCCCAAGCTTGGGTAAGGAGAACAGGGCTTTTATTTTTAGCCTTTCCACCAAACACCAACACAGTAAGACCTCCAGATCTTAGTAATTTCTTCCCCTCAACTCCCAGAAGGCTCCTTTTTATAGGTTCTCAGGCTCACTGTTGAACAATCAAGGCAATTGGTTAATTGATACAAACAATACCACAATCAATCGTCACCAATTGCCTGATTGCCAACAGCTGTGCCGGTTCCATAAACCACCTGAGTTCACTCTCTCTCTTGCCGGCTTCGCCTAAAACCACGCCCCCCTACCACATACCCCCACCGCCCGACTTAGGCCGGGAAGCCATCCGGCCAATGCTCAACTCACCCCCCCCTCCTCCTCCTCCTCCTCCATCGGACGGGAGAGAAAGTCAGCCACCACCATCTGCGCTCCCGGCCTATGAACCACCTTGAAATTAAAAGGCTGTAAAGCCAGATACCAACGAGTGATTCGGGCGTTGGTATCTTTCATGCGGTGAAGCCATTGGAGGGGAGCATGGTCCGAGCAGAGGGTGAATGGGCGACCCAGTAGATAATAACGGAGGGACCCGACCACCTATCTAATGGCCAGACACTCCTTCTCGACCGTACTGTACTTAGCTTCTCGTTGTGACAATTTCCTGCTAATGTACAGCACTGGTCGGTCGACCCCCTCCACCTGCTGAGTCAAAACGGCCCCCAGCCCCCTGTTCGATGCGTCAGTCTGCAAATTAAAGGGGAGAGAGAAGTTAGGGGTGAACAAGAGCGGTTTCCCACAAAGAGCTTCCTTCACCCTCTCAAACGCCTGCCGACACAATTCCGTCCACTGGACCGGATCTGAGGCACCTTTACGAGTCAAGTCGGTTAGGGGACTGGTCAGCTCAGAGAAAGCCGGAATAAACCTTCTGTAGTAGCCGGCCAGTCCCAAAAACCTCCTCACCTCTTTTTTGGTCTTCGGTCGTGGACAGGTCGCAATCGCTGCGGTTTTGTCCACAAGAGGCCGCACCTGTCCACTTCCCTAGTGGTACCCCAAATACCGTACCTCCGCTCTGCCAATCGCACACTTTGGGTTAGCCGTGAGTGCCGCCTGTCTCAGGGACTCCAGTACCGCCCCCACATGCCGCACATGCTGAGCCCAGTTGTTACTGTGGATGATGATGTCATCCAGATAGGCTGCAGCGAAAGCTGCATGCGGACGCAGCACCCTGTCCATGAGACGTTGAAATGTGGCAGGGGCTCCGAATAACCCAAACGGAAGTGTCCAGAATTGGTACAACCCGTCCGGAGCGGAGAAAGCCGTTTTTTCCTTGGACTCTGGAGACAAGGGAATCTGCCAGTAGCCCTTGGTCAAATCCAGTGTCGAAAAAAAATGAGCTGTGCCCAGCCGATCCAAGAGGCCGTCGACCCGAGGCATTGGATAGGCATCCAATCGTGACACTCCATTTACCTTGCGATAGTCTACACAGAAGCGAACAGATCCATCAGGCTTACTCACTAGCACGATGGGGCTATTCCACGCACTGTTAGACTCCTCTATTACCCCCAATTCCAACATTGCCTTTATTTCTGCCTGAACCACTTTCTTTTTATGTTCAGGCAGTCTGTAGGGGCGCGAACGCACCGTCACCCCCGGGGTTGTCTCAATGTGGTGGTTTATGAGATTGGTGCGGCCTGGTAGAGGGGAAAACACATCAGCAAACTGCTTTTGCAACAAGGCAAGATCCGCTCTCTGATTCGGTAAGAGATGGCTATCAGAAAGGTTTGATTGTTAGAATTTGGAACCTCCAGCCCCAGCTCATCTCTCTCCTGATCTACCGATACCAGGGAGACCGGTATCACCTCTTTCCATACTTTTAATAGATTGAGGTGATAAATCTGTTTCGCCCCCTCTCTATCAGACCGCTCCACCTCATAATCGACTTCCCCCACTCGTCGTGTGACCACGAAGGGTCCTTGCCACTTGGCGAGTAACTTTGTGCTGGAAGTAGGTAGCAATACCAGGACTTTCTCTCCCAGTGAAAATTGCCGTAGCTTAGTTCCTCTATTGTAGTGCCTCTGCTGATGTTCCTGAGCCTCGAGCAAATTCTCCCGTGACAATCTACCCAGTGTATGGAGTTTTGCTCGCAGGTCCATAACGTATTGAATCTCATTTTTACTGGGACTTGGACCCTCCTCCCAGTTTTCTTTAACTAGGTCCAAGACACCCCTGGGTTGTCTACCGAACAGTAATTCAAAGGGAGAAAATCCCGTGGAGGCCTGGGGAACCTCTCGCACTGCGAACAATAGAGGAACTAACCACTTATCCCAATTTCTGCTATCATCGTGTACAAACTTTCGAATCATAGATTTCAAAGTCCTATTAAAACGCTTCACGAGCCCATCCGTTTGTGGATGGTACATGCTCGTTTTAATGGACTGAACACCTAATAATTCATACAATTTGCGTAATGTGCGTGACATAAACGAAGTGCCTTGATCCGTCAGAATCTCTTTCGGGATTCCGACGCGGGAGATTATTTGGAACAATGCCTGCGCAACACTCTTGGCCGAGATATTGCGTAATGGCACTGCTTCGGGATATCGAGTTGCATAATCCACAAGGACTAATACAAATCGGTATCCCTGAGTGCTCCTGTCAAATGGTCCGATGAGGTCCATGCCCCCACTATCAAACGGGACCTCAATTAATGGTAGAGGGCGCAATGGCGCTTTTGGGATGGCCGGGGAATTCACTAGCTGACATTCCGGACAAGACGCACACCACCGACGTACGTCCGCCCAAATGCCCGGCCAATAGAAACGGGCCATTATCCGGTCTAGTGTTTTTCCATATCCTAAATGACCAGCTATGGGGTTGTAATGAGCCGCCTGAAAAATCATTTCCCGGCGGCTTTTTGGTACCAACAACTGGGTAGTCTCCTCACCTGTCTGAGTGTCACGACTCACTCTGTATAACCTGTCTTTAATAATGGCAAAATATGGGTAAGAGCGTGCAGCGTCAGGGCGCACCAGCTGACCATCAACATATATCACTTAGTCAAAGGCGAAGTGTAGGGTGTCATCACAAGACTGAGTGAGTGGGAAATCCTCCACGGGGTGGAACACCGGCACCTGCCTCCCCCCCCCCATTAGTGTCGGACGACCCCGCGTCACCACTGTCAGCTGCACACACCTCACACTTCCCTATCTGTCGTGATCGTACCCCCATCAGCTTCTCAGCTACTTGTTTAAACCCCGGCCAATCTGTGTCCAAAATCAGAGGGTGCGAGAGGCGGGAGCTAACCACAGCCTCTATAATATGCTTTTTTCCTTTTACATGAATTTCCACTGGTACTATCGGATACTTGTGCTGATCCCCATGCACACACCTAATAACTACCCATCGTGCCGATACCAAAGCCTCAGGTCGAACCAGGCTCTGTTGGATCATGGTCTGCATCGCCCCTGAGTCCAACAGCGCCTGGTGTTCACTCCCTTGCACCCTTACCGGAATGCAGTACGCTCCATCTGGATCGGGAGCGGAGGTGGGCGGCCCGACGACACGGACCACCTGCCCCACCTCCATGAGCGAACAATCGCGGCGCAGGTGGCCCAGTCGCCCACACCGCCAACACTCCGGTCCAGGTGTTTGAGGATCTCCCTGTGGGCCGGACTGCACTGCCACTGAGCCTGAGTTGGGAGAAGGGAAAGAAATTAGACGAGAATCAACACCGGGGAAGGAGGGGTTCTGGGGACGGGAAACAGAAAGGGGGGCAGAACAAGGGGGGAATATTTTCTGGGGCGCCGGCTCCGACTTCTACTGCTGGGTGAAAGGGTGTTGTGCCAGGTGGTCCTCCGCCAGGGTGACGGCGGCATCCATGTTGGTGGGTCGACGGCACTGGACCCATCTGGCTGTATCCGCCGGCAACCCCGCGATAAATCGCTCCAGGACCACCTGCTCCATTACTCCAGCCGCTGATCTTATTTCTGGCCGGAGCCAGCGCCTCGCCTTGTCCGTCAGCCGCTGGGCGTATGCGAACGGCCGGTCCTCTCCCGTCAGGTCACTCTCCCGGAATCGACGTCGGTGGTCCTCCGGGGAGAATCCCGTTCGGTCGAGGACCGCCTTCTTGATTTTTCTGAAGTCCGCCCTAGCGGATATTAAACCTTGGGGATGAGACGCTCTGCCTTCCCCGAGGATCCCCGCTTGCAGTCAGCTGGAGCAGCGCCTGAGTCTGGAGGCTAGACTGCTCACGCAGGGCTTGCATTTGCTCAGCATGAGCAGCTGCCTGTCGCTCCTGCATGGCAGCTAGTCCCTCCAGTACTCTTCCCAGCGGCGTCATAGATAATGACTGCTCCAGCTGTTCCGGGTTCTTCTCCATGGTTTCTCTGTTTTTTTTTGTTTTTTTTCACCTTCGCCTTTTCCAAACTTCCCCCGTATGGGCCACCACTGTGGCGAAGTGAGCCGTACCGCTCGTGTGAATAAAGTCAGAGTCCAGCCCAAGCTTGGGTAAGGAGAACAGGGTTTTTATTTTTAGCCTTTCCACCAAACACCAACACAGTAAGACCTCCAGATCTTAGTCATTTCTTCCCCTCAACTCCCAGAAGGCTCCTTTTTATAGGTTCTCAGGCTCACTGTTGAACAATCAAGGCAATTGGTTAATTGATACAAACAATACCACAATCAATCGTCACCAATTGCCTGATTGCCAACAGCTGTGCCGGTTCCATAAACCACCTGAGTTCACTCTCTCTCTCTTGCCGGCCTCGCCTAAAACCACGCCCCCCTACCACAATTACATGTACATGTATATACATATACATACACATACATGTAAAACCTAATAAAAATAAAAATTATAAATAGATAAATTAATAAATAAATAAGTAAAACTATAGATTACCTCACTGCCAGTGCATGGCTTACTTAAGATTGAACCCAAATTACATCCTGTAACCTCTTCTTTCCACAGGGCTTCCCACATCTTTTCCCTCTCCCCCTGATACTTGTTCGCCTTCCAGAAGCCCTCCCCTTCCCCACCATTCTCTGTATGGCATATAGACGCCACCCCTTGCTCTCTTCATCCCACTTCTTCTGCCACTCTCTCTTGAGCTCTGATTTTATTAGCCCTTTTGCCTCATCCTTACTCAGAGGGACCTCTATGTCTGGTGCTGCTCTCCTCAGGGTTATTTTTGCCAAGCGATCAGCCTCTTCATTCCCCTCAATCCCTACATGGGCTGGCACCCATAGGAACCTCACCAGTATCCTTCCCTGTTGCAGTTGATATACTTTTTGTAGTATATCAAATACCACATCCTGTCTGCTTTTAGATTGGGCAGACGTTAAAGACATCAGTGCTGCGCTTGAGTCTGAGCATATTACTGCTTTATCTGGCCTCACTTCCTCTACCCAGTCTAAGGCCAGACATATTGCTATTAGCTCCACTGTAAAAACTGCCACATGGTTGGTCACCCTCCTGCTCACTGCCACCTTGAATAAAGGCACCCTAAATGCTGCGCTTGTGCGCCCTGATTGAGGATCTTTAGAGGAATCCTTTTTTTTCTTCTTCTTCTTCTATGCGTTTTATCAAAAAAAATAGGTGGAGCAAATTTTTGGTTTTATTCACGGTAAATTGTTTATGTCGTTTTGGATTACCACCACCAACTGGAAAGTCGGGAATCTATTTCCTATTTTCTCATCATAAAAAAAAAAACTATATTCTATTTATTAACCCTGTGCTAATTAAAAACTTGAATATAAATGAATAGCATTTATCACCATAATTTATTTGTAAAATTCCCAGAAATCCCTTCCTTCAAATCATCATCTAATTACTTATCAGATAATTAACCAAAATCTCTGTCAAAATTGGATTTTGGACAATATGCTTATATGCTCTACAGTTCATTAGAAGTGATAATTGCATTGTTAATTATTCCAACTAAACTTCAACGAGTATAGCAAGTGTTACAGAATAGGCCATGGCTTTACAACATAAACGATGTAGCCTATCACAGATGAATAGAGGAAAAATTATGTTTAAGATACCTGCCACTCAGATTAGGCTCTTGGTTTAGAATAGAATAGAATAACTTTTATTTTCCCGTTAGGAAACTTCAGTAGTTTCCAGCAGTAAAAAAGACAGACAGTGAGGCAGACCCACAAACACAAACAAACATGTTAAATAAAAACATTCAATTGAATCAGATGTTTAACATTATAGTGAAGGTATGTGTGATTATGATTCAATTACTATTATTAGTAGTATTATGATCAAAATTATATTATTTTAAATTCATTAAATATTCATTATGATGAAAAATTGAGCATCAAAAGCAATAACAGTTCCTCATCTGCCTTTATTGTCTTGAGATGTCCAATGTCATTAAGCAGTCTAACAGAGACAAAGCTGTTTCAGGTTCTTTTTGTTTTAAAGAGCAAGGACCTTAATCTTCGACCTGATGGTGTCATGGGTAGTGGCTGTCTCTTTGTTTTCTACCATTGTTTTCCGTTTGGCGTCGTCTGAAGCTCTATCGGATTTTTTCTTCCTCCGTCCCGGTGTTTGGATCTCTCCAAGTCATTATCTCCTACACCTGTGTTTGGTTTCCGTCGGCTATAAATAGAGCTTGACTTCCGCTTTCCGGTGCTTCTAGATTGACGTTGCAGTAGGACTAGAAAGCCGGTATAGGGTTTTATAAAAAAAGAAAGAAAACAAAGAGAGCTGTAGTTACAGGCTTGCTATTTTGGTTAGTTTCTTTTCACTTCTCGACCTCTGATACACGCAGATCAATTAGTGCGTGAGGTCATTTCTTTTGTTGTTAGTTTCTCGCTGTTTAAGCAAATCTCTGCCTCCGTTTGAGGTTGTTTTGTGTTAGCCTTGTGCTAGGGAAGTTTTGTTTCCGCTTTTGCGTTTCCCTTCTACTAGTGCGGTTTAATTCCGCTTCTGTGGCGTATCTATAACTAGATATGCTTTCTGTATCCTTATCTTTCGCGTTTGGTTCTCTATTTTCTAAACCTAAACCTGACAGAATCTAGAAGCCTTACAAACATGGAGGAATCAGCGTTAGATAAGGATTATGAACAAGCACAAGCCAGTCAGGGCGCTACGGGGGTTACTATGGAGCAAGCACTCCTCTCCATGCAGATTCAACAGGGTCAGCTGTGGGAACAGTTGCGTAGCCAGGGAGAGTGCCTCCAATGTTTGACAGAGAGCCTGCATAGACTTTCTGTGGCAAATAACCCTCCTCCAGTTGCACAAGCACCCACACATCCCATACCCGCTCCACGTACCATAAAAGAGCCTAAATTACTGTTACGACCCCATGGGTCTAGGGGTGCATGGGGTATGTAACTTGATGTTAAAGAATACCGGGTGATGTAACTGCTGTATAAGTGATGGTAAAAACAATAAATCAAACAGATAAAGCAGCAACTCAGTGGATGAGTGTTTACTGGTAATGGGGTTTACAGACAAAAAGGTGCAATAACTATTATAGGACATAGACAACCAAGACACACACTACCAGGGTCAAAGGACGCTGGATGTTGCCAAAAGAACATAAAACCCAGCTAGCTAAACCAGAGTATAATCTAACCTAGTGTATCAAGTACACAAACAAAAGCCTATCTACTCTATCTAGCAGATGAAAAAAACAGTGGTTGGCAAACACCCCTAATGACTAGTGGTTCTATACATCAACATAGCCTACGGGCATATGTACAGGAGCCCCCAGTCTTACCTGTCCCAAGCCTTGGAAGTGTACACAAAAAGCAAGACAAGTTCAAATGAATGGTTACAGAGTCAAGGACAAAAACAGAGCAAAAACGTCAGCTACAACACAAAACAAAATGTCAGCTTCCATCATGGCAACCAGTCCAGGCTTATATCAGATGTGGCGAGTTATGATTGGTTTATCCAGAATTGACACGGAGGGCGGGGATTGGTGAAGGCGGGACTTGGTGGATGGTGATGGACAGGCGGCGCAGCCAACAAGACGATGACACATGGCAGGTGAAGGCAGGGAAGTCCACATACAAAAATAACATGGCATGTAACACTTCCCCCCTTAAGAACTAACTTAACATATTCATTATATATTTTAAAGTTAGTTCACACAATTACACCCGTGGTAATATTATACACCATTCCAAAATACCATTTTTTTTTTTTTTTTAGGCGTACACTATTACACACACGATGCATTCACAAGCTTTATTTAGCCAAAACTACGAGACAACGTATCAGCCAGTACATTGTCAACTCCTTTTTTGTGCTTAATATTTAAATTATATGGTTGTATAATCAGAGACCAACGCATAAGGCGCTGGTTCTGATTACACATTCGCAACAAAAACACTAAAGGATTGTGGTCTGTAAAGACCTCGACAGGGGTAGAACTCGAGCCAATGTACACCTCGAAGAACTGCAAGGCTAATAATAGTGCAAGTGCTTCCTTTTCGATGGTGCTATAATTTAGTTGGTGTGTATTAAATTTTCGCAAGAAGAAACTAACGGGGTGATCAATTCCATCTGTATCTTCTTGCAGCAATACAGCACCAGCTCCTAGAGCACTTGCGTCAACCTCTAACTTAAACGGTGTCGCAAAGTCTGGAGCTGCGAGTACAGGCGCACTACATAACAAAAGCTTAACAGCCTCAAAAGCATTTTGGCAGTCTGAGGTCCACACAAAAGGTCTCTTAATACTAAGCGCACTCGTTAAGGGTGCCACAACAACCGAGAAGTTCCTACAAAAACTTCGATAATATCCTGCCATTCCGAGGAAACGGCGTAACTCGCGCCTAGTAGTAGGCGCAGGGAAACTAGCAATGGCAGCAACCTTTGCTTCCAATGGCCGAACTTGGCCATGACCCACTTGCTTTCCCAGGTACGTTACTGTCGCTTTGCCAAACTCACACTTGGCGAGATTCAGTGTTAGCGTTGCTTTGGCCAACCTCTCAAATACGCAGCGCAGCACAGAAACATGGTCGGCCCAATTATCCGACTTAATCACCAAGTCGTCTAAATAGGCATAACAATCCGAAATACCCATAAGAACAGTGTTCACTAGCCGCTGAAACGTGGCTGGAGCGTTTCGAAGGCCGAAGGCTAAGACATTATATTGCAGGAAGTTATCGGGGGTAACAAACGCGGAAATCTCAGACGCGCGAGGAGTCAAAGGCACTTGCCAATACCCTTTCAACAAATCAAGTTTAGTGACAAATTTAGCCGCACCAATGTTATCAATGCAGTCCTCCATTCTCGGTAGAGGGTAGGAGTCTGGCACCGTAACCGCATTAACTTTTCGAAAGTCGGTGCAGAAACGTGATGTTCCGTCAGGTTTCGGCACCAGAATACAAGGCGAGCTCCATGGACTAGCACTGGGCTTAGCCAAGTTATTTTCTAACAGGTATTGCACTTCCCGCTTCATAGCCTCACGTTTTGCAATATTAACCCGATATGGGTGTTGTTTAATAGGGGCGGCACCGTTCACATCAATGTCATGATGTATTACGGTAGTCTGAGAGGGGGTATCACCAAAAAGATTTGGAAACTCGTTTATTAAATTAGCAATATCAGACCTTTGAACATCTGATAAGTGAGCAAGGTGGGACGACAAATCTGACAAAGTCTCCGAATTGATGAGTCTAGCACACTGCTGAGGGGCATTCCGAAGCACGAGGCCATCCTCATCTTCTGTACAATCCAAACTGGGGTTAGTACTATGTACAGTGCTAATGCTAGAAATTTGTGACACTGGTAGAACTTTCTTCACATCCTCTGACTGAAATGTCTCCCTTGAATGATATGCCTTAAGCATATTAATATGGCACACGCGTGACTGACGCTTACGATCGGGTGTTCGAATTACGTAATTGCATTCACTTAGTTTTTCTTCCACCGTATATGGGCCAGAAAAACGAGCAGACAAAGCAGATCCGACAATAGGTAGTAGAACTAGGACCTGATCACCAGGTTTGAAATTACGATCAACAGCCTTCCAATCAAAGCGACGCTTCATTTTACTTTGTGACAAAGACAGCGACTTTTTAGCAATGGAACAGGCATGATACAATTTCTCTCGGACCTGACTAACGTAATCCAACACATTAGGCTTAATATCCGAATCAGACATGAACTGATCCTTCAAAACTTTTAAAGGACCCCGAACAGTATGCCCAAACACTAGTTCAGCAGGGCTGAACCCTAATGATTCCTGTACCGCTTCTCGTAAAGCGAACAGAATACATGGCAACCCTTCTTCCCAACAATTTCCAGTCTCCAAACAATACTTGCGGAGAGCTGATTTGAGAGTCTGATGCCAACGCTCTAGTGCCCCCTGACTCTCAGGGTGGTAAGCACTTGCGATCTGATGCTTAATAGCCAGAGACTGCACAAACTGTTTAAACTGTTTAGATAGAAAGTTAGTACCCTGATCCGTTTGGATCACTTTAGGGAATCCAAATATAGCAAAGAACTTGGTAAGTGCTTTAATTATGTTATTGGTCGTGATGGTGCGCAACGCGATAGCTTCCGGAAATCTAGTCGCAGTACACATGATAGTGAGCAGAAATTGTTGACCAGACTTTGCCTTGGGAAGCGGACCTACGCAATCAACAATAACATGCTGAAAGGGTTCACCAAGTATTGGAATTGGACAGAGCGGGGCTGGTGGAACAACCTGGTTAGGTTTTCCCGTGACCTGACAAATATGACAAGACCGACAGTGTTTTACAATAGCACTTTTAAGTCCTGGCCAAAAGAAATGTTTTAACACGCGATTATACGTTTTGGTAATTCCCAAATGCGCAGACCATGGATTCTCATGTGCTAACGCCAATACCTGTGGTCGATACACGCCAGGTACTACAATTTGATAAACCACACCCCATTCGGCTCCGTTAGTAAACGAAGAGGACCACTTACGCATTAACAACCCATTATCTATAAAATAAGCAATCGGCTTTTCTTTAATCACAACAGGATTAACCACCATCTCAAAACACTTACGCAAGGATGGATCATTTTCCTGAGCAGCAACAAGTTGTTCACGAGTGACAGGCAATTTATTTGAGGCAAACTTCAGAGATAAGGTAAGAGAGTTATATTCCTCCTTTTCACTAAAATCTTGAGGTTGAACCTCTGTACATACCTCCGGTTTTACATGTGTTACTTTCGGTTTGGTATAAATATCCTCAGTAAAAGTGGACGCTAAAACAGATTCTGATAGATCAACTTCCTCACCCCATTTCTTGGATTGAGCTCGAGTGAGCACGCAGGCAGGGAAAACACCAGGAAGTGATCTAGACACGTCAGAAACGAGACATGGTACGGGTTCATTTAGAACTTCGAGTACGGGACGCACTTTACCTCCGGCAATATCATTTCCCATAATGAAGTCAACGCTCGGTACAGGCAAAGCGTACCGTACAGCCACATTAAAATAACCCGTGACTAAATCAGTCTGAACATGTATTTTGTGTAAGGGAACAGTGACAAAGGCCATATCGATTCCCTGAATTACCACATTAGCACCACCATATGTCACGTCCGATACGGGTATCACGTCGGCTAACACAAAAGATTGCGAAGCTCCTGTGTCTCTTAAAATCCGCACCGGCTTTTGCTCAGTCGGATCACCGGAAAGGGAAACTAGACCTTCAAAAATGAACGGCTCAAACCCATCTTCAGGTTTGCTTTCCGGACCATTTAAACACGGAGTGGTTTGAGGAACTTTTTTAACAAAGCCTATAGGCTTAGCAGATTTATTTTTCCTTGTCAAACAGTTGGCAATTACATGCCCTACCTTATGACAATAGAAACATTCGCGTTCCTCTTTAAACCGTGGGGGTGACGTTTTGGAATCTTTTTGAGATTCACTGTCTTTTGGACTGCGGGAAATAGCAGACTTCGCTCCTTGAGTGGAACCAAACACGGTTTTGTGCGTGAGTGCAAACTCATCTGCAAATATCGCAGCCTCAGATAATGACATCACCTTCTGTTCGTTTAAGTAAACCACAACGCGTTCCGGAGCACAATTCTTAAACTCTTCTATCAAAATTAATTCACGAAGAGTGTCATAGTTATCCACTTTAGTGGCAGCACACCATTTGTCAAATAGCGTTCCTTTTTCTCTGGCGAATTCTACGAATGATTGGGCGGAGGTTTTCTTCTGGTTTCGGAATTTCTGTCGATACGCCTCCGGGACCAACTCATACACGCGAAGAATAGCAGCTTTTACCACCTCATAATTCATACTCTCCTCGAGAGTTAGTGTAGCCATTACATCCTGTGCTTTACCAATTAATTTGCACTGCAGTAATGTTGTCCAAATTTCTTTGGGCCACTTCAAAGCTGCTGCCAAACGCTCAAAAGTGCTAAAATAGGCATCTACCTCAGTTTCTCTGAAAGAGGGTAAAGCCACATGTCTCCTGACATCATATCCCGCAAAACCTTGCGGTGGGGATGTACCTGGGGTAACCCCAGTGGAAGTTTGCTCTGCAGCATTTTGTAACTCCAGCTGCCGCATTTTAACCTCTGTTTCTAATTCCAGCTTGCGCATTGCCAATTTGAATCCCTGTTCCTGTTTTCGTGCCCTCTCGTGTGCCTCAGTATCTGCCTTACGAGCCTTCTCCTCAGCCTCGTACTTCAACCGGGTGAGACGGACCTTCAGCCGTGGGTTACTGCCCGACCCAGAAAAACTTGGCGAAAACGCCTCAAACCTGGGAAATGTAGGCGGAGGGGTAGTTGGAGGAATCTCTTCCTTCACTTCTACCACAGCTGAACCACCAGCGCCCCAGGGCGACTGTGGACTCGCTACAGGTACAGAAGGCAACATGTCAGGCTGGACAGGAGAACAAACAGCAACAGGCGAGGCAAGAATTTTGAGTTCCACCAGCTTCTCCCTCACCCGCGACTTAATCTCTCTCTTCCGGAGAGCACCAGACACCACAAGACCCACTTGATCTGCAAGTTTCAGCAGGTCAATTTTACGGCACTGATCCAGTGCATCATCTGACGGATTGCTCAGAAAGTCTTTGACATCAAACAAAGTCATTATCCTTTTACTGCACCACTGTACCAAAAACCACACAATATTATCTTTACTGTTTTTACAATTCAGCAATCCCGGACGAGCCCCCAAATATGTTACGACCCCATGGGTCTAGGGGTGCATGGGGTATGTAACTTGATGTTAAAGAATACCGGGTGATGTAACTGCTGTATAAGTGATGGTAAAAACAATAAATCAAACAGATAAAGCAGCAACTCAGTGGATGAGTGTTTACTGGTAATGGGGTTTACAGACAAAAAGGTGCAATAACTATTATAGGACATAGACAACCAAGACACACACTACCAGGGTCAAAGGACGCTGGATGTTGCCAAAAGAACATAAAACCCAGCTAGCTAAACCAGAGTATAATCTAACCTAGTGTATCAAGTACACAAACAAAAGCCTATCTACTCTATCTAGCAGATGAAAAAAACAGTGGTTGGCAAACACCCCTAATGACTAGTGGTTCTATACATCAACATAGCCTACGGGCATATGTACAGGAGCCCCCAGTCTTACCTGTCCCAAGCCTTGGAAGTGTACACAAAAAGCAAGACAAGTTCAAATGAATGGTTACAGAGTCAAGGACAAAAACAGAGCAAAAACGTCAGCTACAACACAAAACAAAATGTCAGCTTCCATCATGGCAACCAGTCCAGGCTTATATCAGATGTGGCGAGTTATGATTGGTTTATCCAGAATTGACACGGAGGGCGGGGATTGGTGAAGGCGGGACTTGGTGGATGGTGATGGACAGGCGGCGCAGCCAACAAGACGATGACACATGGCAGGTGAAGGCAGGGAAGTCCACATACAAAAATAACATGGCATGTAACAATTACAATTACCGGATCGCTATGGTGGGGAATCGGGTAAATGGCGACCATTTCTAACTCAGTGTCTGATATTTTTTCAGGCACAACCCTCTCGTTTCTCCACACCTGAATCCCGGGTAGCATTTATTTTATCTTTATTAAATGGCCAGGCTCTTGCGTGGGCGGATCCTCTCATTCGAGCCAATGCACCTGTCATTCGTCATCCAGTTAAACTTATGGACGAAATGCAACTGGTTTTCGATCACGAGGTTTCAGGAGAGGAGGCGGCAAGGAGACTCACCAGCTTACGCCAAGGCACTAAAACTGTAGCTGAGTTCTCCATTACATTTTGAGCGCTAGCCGGGGAGACGGGATGGTCAGACAGCCCGTTAAAATCCCTTTTCCTTCAAGCATTATCCAATTCCATCAAGGATGCGTTGGCTATGCTAGAACCACCCGCTACACTAAATAAATTAATAACGTCTGCTATCCGTCTCGATAACCGGATTAGAGAACGTGAACGTGAACGTGCGATTAAAGATCAGTCGCCCCGTTTAAGATCCGTGTTAAGAGACATTCCGCCTACTGTGCCCACATACCTCTCTGTTGATCCGGAAGAGCCTATGCAGGTGGATGGCTCGTCCCTCCATCAAAATAAGAGAGCGAGACCGCAGAGGTACTGGTGCCAGCATTGTAAGCGTAATGGTCATACTAAAGATCGATGCTATAAGTTGGTGGGAAACGAAGGGTCTCACTAGGGAGGTCGGGGTACCTAGTGAGACAAGATTGTATTAACTCCCGGACCCTCATACCTGTCCGACTGTTTTGGGAGGGACGTTCGGCAAACGTTACCGCTTTTATTGATTCAGGGGCCGTGAAGTCTTTTATTGACGCTAAATGGGCTAGGAATTTACAAATCCCTACCATTCCGTTAATTAGTCCTCGCCAAGTTACTGCCCTGGATGGTCGTCCTTTGGGTTCTGGACTCATTAAACTAAAGACGAATCCAATTGAGATGCGCATTCCTCTCCAGGGGCACTCGGAGAGAATATAATTTTTTTAAATAAACTCTCCGTCGTATCCTTTAGTACTGGGACATTCATGGTTAGGGCTACATAACCCGCATATCTGTTGGGGTATGAATATGAATCCTATTCGTCAGTGGGGTCCCCACTGTTTATCACATTGTTATCCTGCTGTTTACTCTGTTCCAAACGCTACCTTTGATCTGTCCGAACTTAATTCCGAGAGTGATTCGGAGGAGGCAGACTCTTATCCGGACCGAGATACTTCCTCCTTCCTCACGGGGAGTGGTGAGGAGAGTCTGTCTTGGGATCCCTTTGCGGAGGGGCTTCTCACAGAGGAGGACGAACATTCCACCTCCGATTTCGAGTGGGATAGCTCGTCTGACAGATCCTCCGGTACTCCGGAGGTGGTAGGGGCGCTTGAGCCGAATCTACCTGCGGGGGTGCCTATCGATTATTCAGACCTCGCAGAGGTTTTTAGTAAACAGCGTGCTGCCAAATTACCACCTCACAGACTATACGATTGTGCCATTGAGCTGTACCCTGGCACTGTTCCTCCCAGAGGCTCTTTGTACTCCTTGTCAGCTCCTGAGAGCACTGCTATGAAGTCCATTGAGGAGTCCTTAGCCAATGGGTTTATCACGCCGTCCACGTCACCAGCCGGTGCGGGGGTTTTTTTTGTTAAAAAGAAAGACGGAGGTCTAAGACCCTGTATAGATTACCGGGGTCTCAATGCTATTACCATTAAGAACAGGTACCCTCTTCCCCTCATGAATTCCGCATTTGAGCGTTTACAGGGGGCGTCGGTTTTTAGTAAACTCGACCTATGTAGCGCATACAATCTCGTGCGCATTCGTGAGGGGGATGAGTGGAAGACCGCTTTTAACACGCATCACGGACACTACGAATACCGGGTGATGCCGTTCGGCCTCACTAGCGCCCCCTCTGTTTTTCAGGCGCTAGTGAACGATGTCTTGAGAGAGATGCTGGAGAAATTCGTCTTCGTTTACTTAGACGATATTTTAATTTTTTCTCCGGATCTTCCCTCTCACATCATACACGTTAGACAGGTGTTGGAGGCACTTCTTAAGGCCCAACTATTTGTTAATGCTGAAAAGTGTTCTTTCCACACCAGTTCCGTCTCCTTTTTAGGCTTCATTATTGCTGACGGTAAAGTCCTGATGGATCCAAATAAAGTTGCAGCAGTTAAGAATTGGCCCACCCCTACTTCTGTGAAGCAGGTGCAGCGCTTCTTGGGTTTTGCTAATTTTTATAGGAGATTTATCCGCATTTTTAGCTCAGTAGCGGCTCCTATCACAGCCCTCACACAAAAAAAAGCATTTCCTGCTCGGTTTCAGTGGAACTCCAGGGCGGAGATCGCTTTTACTGAACTAAAAAGGAGGTTCTGCTGTGAGCCCATTCTTGCTACTCCCAATCCCTCCCTTCCCTTTGTGGTGGAGGTTGACGCTTCGGAGCTGGGGGTTGGGGCCATTCTGTCTCAGCATTCTCCGGTGGACAGCAAGCTACACCCATGTGCATATTTTTCTCGCAGCCTTACACCTGCCGAGAGAAACTACGACATCGGTGATCTTGAACTGTTGGCGGTCAAATTGCCGCTGGAGGAGTGGTGTCATTGGTTGGAAGCTGCTGAGCACCCTTTTACAGTCTGGACTGATCATAAGAATTTGCAGTATATTCAACAGGCCAAAACGCGCAATTCGCGACAAGCCCGTTGGGCCTTGTTTTTTACCAGATTTAATTTTATCCTTACCTATCGCCCCGGGTCAAAAAATATAAAACCTGATGCGTTATCACGCATTTATGACCAGTCGGATAAGGAGTCACGTCCCAAATCTGTGGTCCCTAGTTCTAGTAGTTCTGTGGCCCCTGTTATGTGGGCCATTGAGGCGGCTGTGCAGAAGGCCCTGCATTCCGATCCCGGCCCAGGGGGGGGTCCGCTTCACTGCTTGTTTGTTCCCCCTCGATTGAGGTCGCGTGTCCTTCAGTGGGGTCACACTTCCCAGTTAGCGGCTCATCCGGGCATGCACCGGACTAAGGAGTTTGTCTTACGTTGGTTTTGGTGGCCCAAGCTCGAGAGCGATGTGCGGGAGTTTGTCGCGGCATGTGCTATTTGCGCCCGTAATAAGGGTTCACGGCTTCTCCCTTCGGGTCTCTTGCGTCCCCTGCCCATTCCCAGGCGCCCCTGGAGTCACATCGCCCTCGACTTCGTTACAGGCCTGCCACCTTCGCATGGGAATACGGTCATCTTGGTTATAGTTGACCGTTTTTCCAAAGCAGCTCATTTTGTCGCTCTGCCTAAACTGCCATCGGCACCTGAGACGGCCCAGCTAATGATAGACCATGTGTTTAGGGTGCACGGTTTACCTCTGGACGTGGTGTCGGATCGCAGGCCCCAATTCACCGCTAGATTCTGGCGTTCATTTTGTGCTCTGTTGGGGGCATCTGTCAGTCTTTCTTCCGGCTTTCACCCGGAGACTAACGGCCAGACAGAGCGCACCAATCAGAGTATGGAGAGTACTCTCCGGTGTCTGGCCGCGGCAAATCCTAGCTCCTGGAGTCGCTTTCTTGCCTGGGCAGAATACGTGCATAATACCCTGCGCAACGCGTCCACGGGAATCTCTCCTTTTGAGGCTCAGCTGGGATACCTACCTCCCTTGTTCCCTGAGCTGGAGAGAGATGCAGAAGTACCCTCCGCCGGATTCTTCGTGCGTAGGTGTTGAGCGGTCTGGAAGCGCGTACGTGCATCGTTACTGCGCGCTTCAGCTAAACAGAAAGCGGTGGCTGACAGGCACCGTCGTCCGGCCCCCTTCTACCGGGTGGGTCAACGGGTGTGGCTTTCCATACGGGACCTGCCGTTGCGAGTTGAGTCCCGCAAACTCGCGCCTCGATTCGTGGGTCCCTTTAAGATCGTGCGGAAACCCGGTCACGGTACGTCTTCAGTTACCATCTTCCATGCGCAGCCACCCTACCTTTCATGTCTCACGCTTGAAACCGGTACTTGTGAGCGCCCTCGCTCCGGCTGACAAGCCGCCTCCTCCTCCTCGATTCTTGGAGGGAGGTACGGTGTACACCGTTCGGCGCATTTTGGCCGAGAGACGGGTGGGCAGAGGGTACCAGTTCCTGGTGGACTGGGAGGGGTATGGCCCCGAGGAGCGCTGCTGGGTTTCTTCCAAGAATATTTTGGACCCCACTCTCATTAGGAACTTCCGAGACAGCAAAGCTTAGGGATCGTCTGGTACCGTTCCTTAGTTGGGGGGTACTGTCATGGGTAGTGGCTGTCTCTTTTTGTTTTCTACCATTGTTTTCCGTTTGGCGTCGTCTGAAGCTCTATCGGATTTTTTCTTCCTCCGTCCCGGTGTTTGGATCTCTCCAGGTCATTATCTCCTACACCTGTGTTTGGTTTCCGTCGGCTATAAATAGAGCTTGACTTCCGCTTTCCGGTGCTTCTAGATTGACGTTGCAGTAGGACTAGAAAGCCGGTATAGGGTTTTATAAAAAAAGAAAGAAAACAAAGAGAGCTGTAGTTACAGGCTTGCTATTTTGGCTCGTTTCTTTTCACTTCTCGACCTCTGATACACGCAGATCAATTAGTGCGTGAGGTCATTTCTTTTGTTGTTAGTTTCTCGCTGTTTAAGCGAATCTCCGCCTCCGTTTGAGGTTGTTTTGTGTTAGCCTTGTGCTAGGGAAGTTTTGTTTCCGCTTTTGCGTTTCCCTTCTACTAGTGCGGTTTAATTCCGCTTCTGTGGCTTATCTATAACTAGATACGCTTTCTGTATCCTTATCTTTCGCGTTTGGTTCTCTATTTTCTAAACCTAAACCTGACAGATGGAAGTCTCAAAGAGAAAGTTCAGAGGATGTGATGGGCCTTATGGTGTATTCAAGTGGCCAACTCGGGAGGATCGTGCGTGATGTTTGATGTGACGATTGACCCGTTCGTTAACGCTGTGTTTTCAAATCCAGCAACTTCGGTCGCCCAGTCGCCAGAAGTCCATTCATTCTCAATGAAGCTGAGCGACGGTCAGCGACCTGAGCAACTAGGCAACTGAGCGACCAAAATTGGCCGATAAATGTTGCCCGCAACTTAACTTTTGAGCAACCATCGGCCGTAACAGCCAATCAGAGTTCCACGCTTCATATTCCACCAACTGACATGAAACCATTTAGTAAATAATTGTTCCACCCGATTTCACTTAAACTGCAGCAATGGAGGAGCAGCTAATAATAATGGTCCCAGCCCACCCCGTAGTGTTCAATGTATAACATAACCTTAAAGGATATATGTGGCTGTTCTACCAATATCACATTGAGCCCAAACTACACGTCGAGTTTTATACATAAATCTATCTATGTATCTAGATAAATGGATAAAGATCGCTAGCTCGCGATGAAGATAGAGGCTAGCCTATCGCTAGCTAGCGAGAACACATAATTATCAGTGTCATGACATAACTATAAATAATAGGATGCATCGCAAATATGACTTTGTTCTACGTAGGCTACTGCCGTTGTTTCTCTTTATCAAAAAAGTGTAGCTGCACGAACTGACTTGGATGACACAACGGGAAGCTCTTGCCCCGCCCCCAGCCTAGTAGAATTGACGAACTCAGCGACCAGTTGCTCGCTGTGAGAACGCAGCGTAACGATAAGGAGAATAAATGCACACAGCCGATCCTGCTGTTTGTATGAATACAGCAGTCTTCAGACACGGTTATTTATTACAATATAAATAACTGAATACTCAAATAATAATAATTATATTGGTCACAATATTACTAAGGATGTGTAAGCTGGAAAAGGTTTATCTCATCTGAACGCCTGCAACATGCAGGCAGGATGCAAAACGATATCAAAGGCAAGAGCTCACTGCACAGCCCGACGACCCCTAATGCTAACTGCACAGGCTGTACAATCCAGCTGAGTGAGGAGCCCTATGTGTACACAGCTCAGTGAGTCCTGTCCCCCTGATTGGTGCACGGCTCCTGTATTCCTATTGGTACAGTGCCCCTGATTGGTGCATTAGTTTGAGCTGCTGTCGCTATAGCTGCCGCGAGGGTCCTCCTCTTCCTCCTCGTCTTCCTCCTCTTGGATGTCCGCCAGGATGAGCTCGTTGATGTCCAGGATGCTACCCTGGCTCAAGCAGGTGTTGACTGTGGAACCTGTGCTCACGTGGGTGGGGCTCGGGTTGACCACGCGTGGCTTGTGGTACTGCAGCGAACTCGGGGGTGGACACACTCTGTCCCGGGGACATGGGTATTTGAGAGATGGGGAGAGTCTGACCCTTAACCGGCTGCAAATATCTGAGTCAATCATTAAACAAAATGATCACAAACACACGCTGTCTGGCCTAATGAGATAAAAAGCTGAACCACATCCTCAACGAATACAGGCTCAGTGACCACAGTGAGCACATTGAGGCAGGCCAAAGAGAAAGAGAGAAAGGTAGCGGTAGTATCACTAAACCGCTTGGCCAGGGCTGCTGTGGTACTGTGGGCGGGGTGTAGACTAACACACTTTCACTTTTAGACAGGGGTGATGTGTGTGTGTGTGCGCATGTGTGTGTATGTGTGCATGCGTGTGTGTGTGTGCGTGCGTGTTGTGTGTGTGCGCTCGTGTTGTGTGAGTGTGCGCGCATGTGTGTGTGTGTGCGTGTGTTACCTTGTCGGTTGTAGCAGTCCTCAGCCAGGCAGCTGTGTGGGTTCCATCTCCTGAGCCCCAGGCCAGTCTGTCTCCATTGGGGGGGCAGGATTCGCATCGGTGTGACCATAAACCGGCAGGAGTAGCAGGGAGACCCCACATCCATACAGCCAAACCCCCTAAAACTCACAGAGAATACACTCACATCCATACAGCCTAACCCCCCAAAACTCACAGAGAATACACTCACATCCATACAGCCTAACCCCCTAAAATTCAGAGAATACACTCACATCCATACAGCCTAACCTCCTAAAACTCACAGAATACACTCACATCCATACAGCCTAACCCATTACATTACATTATATTACAGTTATTTGGCAGACGCTTTTATCCAAAGCGACGTACAATAAGTGCATATTGAAGGTCATAGACACAATCAACGAAGCAAATCCAACAAAGCACAACTTTCTCACAACGTAGGAGCTATCGCTAGTAATCAACAGAATACAGTCGGCTATACATTCTAAGCTATGAAATAGAAAACCAAATAGAAAATAGAAAATAAACAGAAAGAACGTACTATATAATTGGCCTTATACATGTAGTTATTCAAGGTGGAGTCTGAAAAAGTGTGTTTTCAGACCACGACGGAAAACAGACAGCGTTTCAGCTGAGCGCAACGGAGTGGGGAGTTCATTCCACTTGTCGAGGTTGAGCTTCAGGTGATGGCTAGACATCCACTCAGAGATGTCAGCCAGGCAAGCAGATATCCTCTCTTTAATCTGTGGGGTAGAGGGAGGGAAAGAGAGGAAGAGTTGAGTGTCATCAGCATAACAATGGTATGGTAACAATGACCAAACCAAGAGACTTAGTGTAAATAGAGAACAGCAGAGGACCCAGTACAGATCCCTGCGGGACTCTGTAGAAAGAGGATGAGGTGCAGATATAGAGCCCTTCCAGGAGACTTGGTAGGATCTATCTGTGAGATAAGAAGTAAACCAAGAGAGAGCAGTTCCAGAGATGCCCATCTCAGCCAGTGTGGAGATCAGCTAAAACTCAGAGAATACACTCACATCCATACAGCCTAACCCCCTAAAACTCAGAGAATACACTCACATCCATACAGCCTAAGCCCCTAAAACTCTTGTTAGTTAAGACCCAGGTGAGCCACAGACACTGTATACCTGGGTATAAGTTGCTGAAAGGGATAGTTAACTTTCTGTAGTTTAAAAAAATATTAATTCAGTATCAGTATAAAGACGCATAATGTCACTGTACAAGCTGCGGCTCCTTGATGTGTGTTTAGACCACAAACCCCAGAATGCTCTGATACCCAGCACTCTAAAACCTGGCAGGTCATCCAAAACTTTTTTGAGTGTCTAAAACATCTTACATCATACACAGAAACTGTCTGGGCCAATCAAGAATATACACTAAAACAGCAAATAAGATTTAAACCAAAACTCTAAACAGCGCACTATCCCTTTAACCAGAATTGCTTCAGGAAGTATCCACCTCTAAGAATCGATAATGTGCAATCTGTCATGATCCCACTTGCGATCTCGCATTCTCGCTCTTTCTTTCTGTCTCCAGCTTCGCTTCCTTCTTGATTATTGTTAACTAATCTACTAATTTACTAACGCTAGTCAGATAATTACTAACACACTAATCTGCTAACCATGTCTCATGTGATTTACTAATTAACTAATTTACTAACGCTAGCATGGGATAATTACTAACAGACTAATTGACTAATGATCTTCATCTCGTTTTCCCAAGCTGTTCCTAATTTCTCTCTGTTCTCAAGCTAAGTGTTTGCACCTGTCTACACCTGCATTTAAGCCAGTGTTTCCCTGTCTTCCTCACGAAATTGTTGCCTTGACTTGTCTTGCACTTTTGAGCGTTTATTTCCAAGCCTGATTCCTGTTATTACCCACGCCTGTACCCTGACTACTGTTTACTGCCTGCCTGTGTATTTTTTACTACTGCCTGCCTGACCCAGTGGTGCCCCCAGAAATGTTTTATAGGGGGGGGCACTGAAAATATTTGGGTGGCGCACCAAAACCAAAAGCCATAACTGAATTTCGGGAATTCTATTATGTTGTTTGTGGCAGCCGTGTGGGAGGGGAAGGCTGCCACTTGACTGAGAACAAGTATTTGAATGTCCACACAGCACAAATAAAGTTCTAAAGCTTTACTGAAGTTATTGCGGTACGCAAAAGTACAAAAGCATACACACAACAACAACAGCCGGCAGTCCACAGTCCAAGAGAATCGTTGGTGTTTGAAAGCAGGGGTCGGTACACGGGAGAGGGTCCTCTTACTGTCCAGGGCTGGGGCGGGTGAAGGGTAGTCCAACAGGCGAGGGTCAAATCCAAATCGGGGTCTCATACGTTTCCGGGGTTTGTCACACGGCAGGGTTTTCCTAGAATCACAGATCATACACGGCACTTTTTAATCACTCTCCAATACTCCACTTGTCTCCTACTTCCACCACGGTTTCGCCTAAGCTACTCCATCGAATGCTGGATACTTCCTGGTTTTAAAGGGAGTTTGTTTGGTTTGGTGATCCTGTGCTCCTGGGCTGCGCTGATGCGCTTCCCAGGTGAGCGGCGTCTCCAGCTGATTACCGTCTGCTCCTGGCTTGGCTTCCGATCTCCTACTATGGGCATAGGGGAAACACACGGATAAGTCTGATAACGGTCATTCAATACCCAGCCGCGGAGTGCTCCCGGCCGGCTGCCACATGTTGTAGTATATAAAAAAATATACATTATTGATTTAAATGAATAGTACCGAATGTAAAATATCAGATAGAAACATATTATGCAGACTCGGAAGCATATTATGCATATGCGACTCCCGAGCTGCGAGGGGGGGCCAGCGATTTTATCAGGGTGGCCGTGGCCTCCCCTGGCCACCCCTTGGCGGCGCCACTGGCCTGACCTACGAGAATCGCCTGCTGTCTACGGTACTTCTGCTCCGCGGTAGAACTTCGGTTCTGACCCACGCCCGGGACTACGAGCCTGCCTGCCGTTTGTCTGTACCTTTGCCCTCGCTGACAGCTTTCCTTGGAATTCGACCATTGCCTGTGACACCGTTTATGAGACTGCCTTCTCGATTCAGTACCTGTGCTTTGATTGTGGATTTCCTGTGTATGACCATTGCTTGAATATTAATTACGAACTTGAACGCTCAAACTAATAAAGACCCTTGCGGGTTATTTATTATATTCCACGTTTCTGAGTCGTGCATTTTGGGTCCAAACCACCTTGTTCTGTCACAGAACAATTTCGCCAGCATGGACCCAGCAGACTCAAATGCTATTCGCCATGCTTTGCAGACCCAAGGCGCCATCGTGCAGCAGCATGCCCAGGGGATTGCTGAACTCCTGCTGGAGATGAGAGCTTTGTGCGAAGATGAGGAGGCTTGCCATCTCCCTTCGGCCCCATCCCTCTTCACCACTAGCGGCTCAGCTTCCACCTCCACCCTCCTACCCCACAGGGAAGTGGCAGTACCGGGAGCCACAACAACCAGCCCCGGAGAGGTTCAGTGGGGAACCAGAGTGATGCAAGGCATTCCTGCTGCAATGCGACATCATCTTCAGGCAGCAACCTCAGACTTACCATGATGAAGAATGCAAGATTGAGTATGTGATGGGCCTACTGAAAGGGAGGGCCTTGGACTGGGCTTCAGCCCGGTGGTCCGGGGGATCCTTCTCCACCAGTTATCTCAAATTCATCCAGGAGATTCGCAAGATTTTTGAACACACCTCCGGGGATCAAGAACCTTCTCAAAGGCTGCTCGCGCTACTCCAAAGAGGGAAGAGTGCATCTGACCACTCCATCGATTTTCGAACTCTCGCCGCTGTGACCCAGTGGAATTATGCGGCTCTGGCTGACCTGTTCTGAGCCAGCCTCAATGAGGAGCTCAAGGATGAGCTAGCCCACCGTGAACCCATCACCCAACTTGAGCCACTCATCTGTGCTGTCATTCGGATGGACAACGCCATACCGAAAAAAAGAACCCACAACGCACATCCTGGCAACCCTACTCCAACCCACGACCACAACCTTCTCCTATGTTGAAGCAGGCCGAGGGTGATGAGTCCATGGATCTCTCTCGAGCCAGAATAAAAGTCACGCCTGAGGAACGCAAGCGTCAGAGGGAGACCGGTTTCTGCTACTACTGTGGCCAGCTAGGGCACTCTCTCGAACAGTGCACCCTACGACCTAAGAGGTCATATTCCGCTGTTAGGGTGAGATCCCTAACGAGTCAAGCCCAAGCCCCTAAGGACAATCATCGACCCTACCTCTCTGCCACCTTCCATTTGCCTGAGAGAAGAGAAAAGATCCAAGTTTGGTCCCTGATTGATTCCGGAGCTGACTCCAACCTAATTGACGATGGGATGGTGAAGGATCTAGACATTCCGACCTTGCCTCTGGACAGACTAGTAAACGCTCTGTCTCTTGATGAAAAGCCCTTCTTCCGCATGAGCAAAATCACTATACCCCTCCAGTTAATTATCTCCGGCAACCATCAGGAGGAGATACAGTTCAAGGTTATCCACTCACCACACAACCCCCTCATTCTTGGACTACCATAGTTACAGAAACACAACCCCCCCCCTACCTGAAATCCGCTCCTACACCTGCTGAGGGCGCCAGTACCTCATCCCAAGCCCTCCCACCCTCCCTGAAGACCGTTCCCACTACCTATCATGACCTCTGGGTTGTTTTCAGTAAGACCCAGGCCCAGACCCTCCCTCCACGCCGACCATATGACTGCGCCATCGAGCTGCTACCCGGTTCCACGCTCCCGTCCAGTTGTCTCTACAACATCTCCAAGCCGGAGAGAGAGGCTATGGAGACATATATTCAGGACTGCCTCGCTAATGGACTCATTCAACCATCCTCATCACCAGTGGGCTCGTCTTCTTCGTCCAGAAGAAAGATGGCACCCTACGTCCATGCATCGACTACAGAGGGCTGAACAACATCACCATAAAGAACAAATACCCACTACCGCTTATTGACTCAGCCTTCCACCCACTCCACGACGCCACTGTCTTCACCAAGCTCGACCTACGAAACGCATATCAGTTGGTGCGTATTCGGGAGGGAGACGAGTGGAACACGGCGTTCAATACCCCCCTGGGACACTTTGAATACCTGGCCATGCCTTTCGGCCTTACTAACGCCCCAGCCGTCTTCCAGGCCCTCATCAATGACATGCTCCGTGACTTTTTGGGCCAAACTGTATACCTTGACGACATCCTCATCTATTCCAAGAACATTAAGAAACATCAAGACCATGTAAGACAGGTTCTCCAAAGATCGTTGGAGAACAAACTGTTTGTCAAGGCCGAGAAGTGTGTGTTCCACTCCGACACTGTGGAGTTCCTGGGCTTTATTCTGGACTGACTGGCCCACGCCTGCGACTCGTAAACAACTTCAGCGCTTTCTGGGATTCGCCAACTTCTACAGAAGATTCATTCACAGCTACAGCCAAGTCGTCACCCCATTCACCAAACTCACATCATCTGCAATAGCTTTTTGCTGGAGCCCTGAAGCTGAGGGGGCGTTCCAAAAAATCAAGAAGCTATTCTCCTCTGCACCCATCCTCATCTGCAATGGGCCCACTCATTGCTTTCGTGCCATCCAGGCTTTACCCGCACCATGGCGGTTCTGAAGAGGAAGTTCTGGTGGAGCGCCATGGCTCCTGACACCAGAAACTTCATCAAGGCCTGTACCACCTGTGCCAGAAACAAGGCGTCACATCAAGCTCTGGCGGGTCTACTCCAACCACTACCTGTGCCCAGCCGACCTTGGAGCCACATCGGAGTAGACTTTGTTACGGGGCTTCCACATTCTGATGGCAATACCAGCATTCTTACGGTTGTGGACCGTTTGAGCAAGGCTGCCCATTTCATTCCCCTGCCTGGATTACCCTCCGCCTAAGAGACCGCTGAAGTTCTTGTTAAAGAGGTCTTCAGGATTCATGGCATCCTTGTGGACATCGTGTCAGACCGTGGACCCCAATTCATTTCACAGCTGTGGAAAGCTTTCTGTTCTGCGCTGGGAGCCACGGTGAGCCTGACGTCTGGATACCAACCGCAGTCCAACGGCCAAACCGAAAGGTTTGTGTCGTCTATACCCCAGCAACAGGGCTATGTAGCCTACACAGATGATTTGAACACTTAAAACATGTTGAACCGGTTGCAATTTACAGCATAGTAAGCAGTACCGAACATGTTTATGGTGGACTGAATGCAGCTTCTTCATTGTTACCGTAGCCTACATGATAAAATATTGTAGAATTTTGGCCACAAAGAATATATTTTCGACACCAGTTGGTGATCAGTGCAATTTTTACCTCCACCCCTGGACATGTTAATAATCTACTCCAAAATATTTGTTCGTCGTACTTTTAAATAGTATTTTATAAATACACACACGATTCTGCATTTATCTAAAGTAGGTAGGCAACGAAAGAGTCAGTCAAGACCGAGCTAGATAGGTTAGGGAGCTATGCTACGAGTATTTTTAAACCATACTCCGTAAGGGTGGACAGAAATACCAATATTTACAGTTGGGCTAAGTGCCGATATAGCGTTGGCTGCTACTGATTCTCATGACATTCATTTTAAATGTCCCAGAATAAGCTACAGAATTATTAAAGTTGTCAGAAAAGCTAGTGACAACGTTGCGGCAATTTTCAAGCTAGCCTACTCCAGACTACGTTGTCAGAACGTCGCCGATTGTCAAGATGGTGAGATTTCAGAAACGTCACCACTTTATGGGGCATTGCCACATTCCTCTGCAGTCTGCACAACATTGTGGGAACCAAAGCAATAAGTTGTCACAACGTTGTGTTTTCTGGAGAGGAAGGAAAATTGAGGGAGAAACGTAACGTGATTTTACTGTCGTTTACTCTCTTACCCATTTCAAATCTCTATAATAAAAGTGATTTTTAGTGAATTTTTCAATTATGAAAAATCATTGTGTTCTATAGTGCCACCCTATGGGTTCATCGGGCCAAACCTCTGGTGCTGTTCTCAAGACGCAGTTCTGAATAAACCTACCAAGTTCCGTTGTATTCTATCAAACTGTTGGATTTATGAACTTTTTGGTAAAAAACCACGCCCACATGCAAATTCATTGGCTTGTTGCGGGCACAATTTTAACTGTAGCAACTTCATTTATATAACTTTTTTAGATATTCAAGACCACATGCTGAATTCCAAATATTGTGCAAATACGCCAATGCATCTGGGAGGAGATAGATTTTAGGTGATTTTTAATTTATTCAAAATGCTGGCAAATCCAAAATCCAAAAGTCTACTATAGCGCCACCATATGGCCAATCTGCCCCAAATTTAGTCAGTGGTGTTTAGGACGTACCTTCTATCAGTGTGCCCAGTTAGACTGGAATCAACCACGTGAAAGTGGGAAAAGTAACATATGAACCTACAAAATCCAAAATGGCCACCAATTCAAGATGGTGGTGGTCAAAACATAGAGGGTCATGTTCGGAATTGAGGGTTTTAGTTAGTGTTGCACATTTCAAATCTCTACATTAAAACAGTGGACATTGTTAATCAGGACATTGTGCTCTATAGCGCCACCATGTTAATCAGGCTAAAATGGTGGGGCTGTACTCAGGACGCAGTTCTGAATGGACCTACCAAGTTTCGTCATATTCCATCAAACTGTTTTGGATTTATGAGCTTTTTGGTAAAAATCCACGCCAACATGCAAATTCATTGGCTTGTTGCGGGCACAATTTTAATCATAGCAACTTCATTTATATAACTTTTTTAGATATTCAAGAGTAGATGCTGAATTCCAAAGTTTGTGAAAATCGGTCAATACATCTAAGAGGAGATAGATTTGAAAGGTTTTTCAAAAAAATTTAAATGGTGGAAAATCCAATATGGCGGACTTCATTGGTCTAAATGGTTCTTCAGACAGAGGAGCCAAATCTGTGGATGTTGATTTTGTATCAATCGGAGTAACGGTTCAAGAGTTATGAGTGTTTAACCCTTTCGCGCGTACCATCACAAATATGTGATCATTCCAGACATGGCCCAAACGCGTACCATCACAAATATGTGATTAGAACGTTTCACTGGAACGCTCCGTTGAGAATGAGGTCACAATGGTTTACTGCCGGCTAAACAGACACGTCACAGAGGTGTGTATATTATGGAAAATAAACCATCAACTTGCGATTTCAGAAGCTGAAATGAACGATAAATGACACATTGCTGCGCATCGAATATCTTCGTTACATCAACACTGAGCAAGCTAAGCAGTTTGGTGGTTTTTAACCTCACAAGCTAACAATTTACTAATGTAAAAGTGCAAACATGATTCCAGTGCGGTACCGAGTCGTTTATTGTTGTACTGAAATGCAAATGTTACTATGTCAACGTTAGTTGTTATCCGAATAGTCATCTAGTTTAATTTGCAGTGTACGCATATGGGTTACTACGTAGCTAGCTGTATTATACCGGCGATCTCGCTTACATTTACGCTTACATCGTCTATTTACGAATGACGCAACAATAAACCTGTGGGCTAACCCTAGGACTAAACACACTGTTCCACAAAAACATTGTACCAAATAAACATCTTTACAACATTTACATTTATTTGTTTATGCAGACGTTCACACTTTCACAGAAGTAATGTAAGCAGCAAATACCCCCTAGCCTATAACGTTGATTTAGCTACAGTTTGCTAACGTCAGTGCTAACCAAGCTGTCAAAATGAGCTAACTACGGGCTGACAGAAAATATAATATACACAATCTTATAGCGATTACACTTTACAATGTTTTACATCACGGGTAAACTCATCCGTGATCAAAATAATTGACGAAATACTCGAAAAACGCATTTTCAAAAATAATCCGGCAGTAGGCTAATATTGGTATGCGGTGCTGCCATCTTGTTCTTCCGCATTCAACCAAAGGCTAGTGCTGTGACGTAACAGTCGAATTCTAGAACAGCTGTAGCACACAGAAAAAAAACCACGCTTTTGGGCCGTTGAAAATATTTTGGAACTTATGTGTGAAAGGGTTAAAGATTACAAATTTAATTCACTGTTATAGTGCCACCATGAGGCCAATCTGAATACAATTTTGGTTTTCCCGGTTTGGGGTACCCCTCCATCAATCTGCAAAGTTTCGTAAAAACTGACCAGGCGGTTATGCCAGAACTGGAAAAAACGTCGGAAGAAAGCGTAATAATACGTAGAAATACAATAGAGTTCCAGCAGTTTCGCTGCTTGGCCCCCTAATTAGCTATGTTAGCTAGTTAGGCTATGCATGCTAGTCTTTCCTCTGCCTACCTTCATAATGTATTTCTCAAAACAGAACACGTAACACCTTTTCAAGCCTCACATCACCCTGAAACTCATCAGCAATGCAGATAACATCCAACATTGTAACTTTTGAGTGATATTAGGGGCTGGGAAAAAACACACATCTTGTCCAGATCCATGGTTTCCAATTTTGCAAAAAATGTCATTCAGTCATTAATTTCAAAGCAATATAGGGACAGCAGAATTTGTCTCCAGCTCAGCTGCCAGGAGATGATTGAAATCAGGTGGGATGAAAGCAATTTAAGGCAGCTTCCACCTTTGCTGAGGGACAGGTATGTGGTCTTTGACCGATGGACCCTTTTATTATTGTGCATTTTTTGATATAGCCAACACAATAATGATATTTCACATTGTAATCTTGATATTTTTATATCAAGATATATTTTATTTGAACTGCAAAGTAAAAAGTAAAAATCACTTGTATTGTATAAATTCATAAAAGATTATACACATAGGCTGGACAAAGAATAATGGCAGTTGTTTGGTTCTGTCCCCCCTCCCACCAACCATGAGGCTCCACCGGACAACACAGGCTCTCTCCCCACACGGCACACACTCGCCACCACACAACACTCTTAAGCTGTGCAAAATTTCCAGGACGTTGTCTCGGGCACACACACTCATGACCACCCTCACACCTCAATAGCTCACCTTGGGGCAGCCACCTGCCCGGCCCAACTAACCACACCACACTGCTGGTAGGGGCTGCCACCAAATAAAAGGTAACTCGACCGGCAGAACAAAATAAACACACACACCAACCCACAGAACAACAGGACAGCTTCTCCACCCCTTAAGGTTTGTTGCCAATGGGGTATCTGGCAGTCTGACTCGGAACGGACCCCGGGTCGCAGTCCCTTCACTGCTAGCCGCCACCCTCATTGCACTCGCCGGCCTTATTGCAGGACACTGACTCTAGGCAGGGGAAAAAAGGAAATGACCGCTGCCGCTCAGTTCCCCGGTCACACCGGACTTGACCCACATACTCTGCTTTTAATACTATGAAAGCACATTCCTTATGGTCTGGGGGAGATCACATCCCCAGCATAAGCTCCACAATTATCTCCGGCCCCACTGGCTCTGCTGCACCGACCTACCCTGCAGTTCGCAGCCTTGCTGCTTGCCAATCCCGGAAGTAATGCTGTGTTCTCGCCGCTTGCTTCCACAGCTCCTGACAGCTCCGGACCTCAGCAGCAGCGCGCTCGCAATCAGGTAAGTTTCACCGTACACAAAGCACAACATGCTCACATTCACACAAAAACTAAATAACCAAACCAAACTGAAAGTAAAGAAAACTAACACACCACCGAACGCTTGGGAGCTTGGAGGAAGCCAACCTCCTTACTCACCTCCCATCCGCTCTGTCGTTTCACCCCGGGTGGATCCCTCGGGACTCAGCCCCTCGCATTTCCAGGCTCGCCTCATATCAATTATTCGATTTCCTTGCTGAGTACCTAACAATCAATCCATTATTCAATCAGGATCCACAATTATCCTATTCACAAATTCAGGGACCGCTCGCTCATTCCCTTTCACTGAGAGAGACCGCAAAATATGTGACACTTTGTGCAGCGAGCAAACTTAAAAGGTGCTCTGCAAGGGAGGAAAAAAAAAAAAAACGTAACTGAACCTCCCTTGCAACATAGTGCAACACGATAGAGTTGAAACGTGACCGCCCACTTTTTCCGTGTGAAGCATTGCATTGTGGGATTCCCTTTTTGCTGGAAGCTTGCATTTTATACCAGTGGTGGAAGGGAAGATAATTATATATATATATATATATATATATATAATTACTCCCTCCCCTTTCTTAAATTGGTGTGGCTGCCATATTTCATCCTCGCATTTTCGGGATTACCTCCTTGAAGCAAGGGAAGGGAACGACAGAAAGAAAAAAATTATTTTGGATCCGAACACAGCCCAGGTTTGTGGTAGTTTCAGCACAAACGCTTTTTGCTGCTTCAAGATAGAAATATGCCAAAAATGATCTTGGCCACGCCCCATCTTAGGATAAACTCGCCCAGTTCACTTGCTATGGACGCAAATTCACTTGTTATTTAAACAACGTGAGCACTGGGCGTTAAAATTATAACTGCGTCGGTCTGAAATGAGCTAAGACACTTGCGTTTGGGTTAGTGCCGGGTGTAAGAGCCCAAGGAGTGAACATAAGTGATTGGAATGAATCCACTGTCTATGCACTCACTACAGGTACAGAGTTAGCTGAGATCTCATTTGAATCAGGACAGGACTCTTCTAAAAATAAAGGATTGTATTTCGGTGGAATTCCTCTTGGGACCTAATATTTGGACCGGTGGGTTAAACCTAAATCTTTGTAGGTGTCTCCAAGATAACCGTCATATACTCATATTGTCTGTATTTAACTAAATCTACCCAGTCGCCTCAAAAAGTAAATGATATCTGGGTATTTTCTTGTCTGGAGAGGAATACCAACAGTAAATTATCTGAGTGGTTAATTCTGAATTCGCATTAACTCAATGCAAAGAGCAAAATAAAATGAATGATGTTGTGGCATGCTATGGCATTTTCTATTAATACATTATTCTGAATTACATTATTCAAGTTTTTTGTGATTTATTATTGTTTATTTAAACTAAAGATGCTAATTCATTTTGTGTCAGTCTGATACTTAGCTAGACTTCATTTTCAACAATAGCCAAAGGCAGCCCCTGCGTATCTTAGAAAAGCCTAGTTTATACCTCATCTGTTTAATAACTCCCAAAAATACTTTTGTCGTGTGCTTTTTAGATCACAACACATTCTCTTGAGTCTTCTCACGCAATGTGGAAAAACACTGTAGTGTCTGAAAACAGCAATTATGCCTTTTGTTCAATTGAAGAAATACAAAAAAGTCTCTTGTGTAGGGCTTGTTTGATAGAGTATGCTGGCCAGCTGTTTCTGGTCCTTGGCAGTGATGAGGAAAAACAACAGACCTTGTATGAGGGAGACAGTATAAATATGATGACATGACAAATTTCAGACAGGCTTGGAAATATTCACTGAAAGATATCACTGCTAAAGAAAATCAGAGTGTGACTCACCACAGAGACCCCCCCCCCCCCCCCCCCCCCAACACCCCCAAAAGAGACCAACAAAAAAGAGCACAATTGGCTATTTGTATTGAGGTGAAAACAGTCAAAGGCAGCATAGAGTTGTTTGATGTTCTCCCAGCTGTGGGAGAAAAAAACTGCACAACATTGATGTGTTTGTTTGAAGAAGATATTTAATCAGTGACACAAACATAATTGGCTCCACCTTCAAAAAACCAAGGTTGGTAGCTGGTGCCTGGATTCAGTCGTAAATTGTCCTTAATATTTTATCATTTTATTTACAAACACTGTGCTGTGAAAGGTGGGGGGCAGGGGGATGAGGGGGCAGTAAGAGAGCTGAGAGATGTGGAGCATTTTGCACCCTAACAGCTTGCAGATGTTCCTGTTTTCAGCCATTCCATCTTCATGTTCTCTTGACCGGCATTGAGAACAGAACACCCCCACCTCCCAATGTCAGTATAGCACCGCCATGTGTCAGTACACCCCATCCCTGTGTCAATACAACCCCTCACTGTTAGTATCTCCCCCCCCCCTCCATGTTTTACTACACCCCGTCGCTAAGTCAGTATAGCCGCTCCATGTTTCAGTACACCCGCTTATTGTGTCAGTACACCCCCTTACTATTTCAGAATACCCCCTCTGTTTCAGTACACCCCCTCGCTATGTCAGTATAGCCCCTCCATGTTTCAGTATACCCCCTTGTTGTGTCAGTATACCCACTCCATGTTTCAGTACACTATATACTATATACTATATTCAGTCTCACTATATCAGTTACACGTATTCTTACCGAACCATTCGGTACTTTAGGATCGGTGCACGCTGTGAGCCGAATGAATACTCTAGCTTTAACCACGCACATGCTTTTTTGTGTGTGCAGAACTTAAATTCAAAACTTAGAGTCTTCAAAACCCTTCCAACTAGGAGTTCCATGTCGGAAATCATGGATCAGGAAATCAATGGAAACCCCGATGAGGAAGTACTTGACATCAAATCCTCATGGGAGCTCACACCGGGACCCACATCGTGAACAGTAAACAAGCATGACTTTTTGACAATTTTAGCTTTTAGAATAAAACACTTCAGCTTTTGTTTTTCAGCATGAAATGCATTTGTATCGGCCAACATACCGATTCAGAATGATAAACATATACAATTAAAAGTTAAAACGTTATTGTTGTAGTTGTTAGCCGCTTTAACTATATTTGCGGGTAAAGCCAAAACTTCTCTGCGAAGGGCGTGCATGACACCAAGTCCCCAGTTGTGCACCGCAAACGCAGTGATGTCGGTAATGACGCAGAAACGACGCGTTTCCCACACCCGACCTCAGACCATAAACTAATGCAGGCTTAGCACAGCCCAGCCTCGTCAGTATGGTGAACTGGTACAAGGAGGTGCAGACCCAGCTCCCCATGGCATTTAAGCTGCCTCCATTAATTCAGACTGGGCAAAAGACTGGGCAAAAGCATTAACAAACACCATAGCTTTTAAGAAAGATAGATATGTGCCTTTCTTTGTTTAGAAAATTATGGCCACTGTTTACAAGTTTATAACTTCATGTAACACCTGTCTCGCTGGGACTCTGAACCAGCAGAGAAAAGAATAAACGTTACAACCCAGAACTATTTCATAACTACTACTACAAGTACATTCATTTTGTCTCAGTTCACAGCCATTTTTACTTCTTTGTGTACGGATGACCCTGACTGCTGAACCGATCACATGACTCACAGCTTTCATGAGCCTGCCAATGGGAGGGAGTAATTCTATTCAACATCACAAGAATCATCTTAGTGATGAACAGTAAAGCATTTGTGATAATGCAAGCCCTTTCCAGCTGACAGTTGCCAACAGCCAGCCATATTCCATTGCCTCTCCTGTGGTCAGCAGCAGACTAAGTGACTCTGGGGAGGGGACGGGGAGCAGACGTTCATGTCCATTACGACCCCTTCAGTATGGGACGGCAGCGAAAGTCTGGTTTGCATTTGGGCATGCGGCATTTGACCAATTCTCTTTATTTGAAATGTCTGACACTGGTACCTTTATTTGTTGCCTGTTAGGCCAGCACTGAACTTTGACCCCAGGGCTATTCCCTGGCTAGTCAGTCTCATTATGTATTATGGATTTGAGGCTTTGAAGACTCTGTATCCTGTCAAACACCTCCAGCCCCTGTGTAATTTCAACCCTGCAATACGTAATGTAACCCTACCTCACTGCGGTGTCAAAGAGGACCAGAGTAAAATCAAATAGGCTTTCCCTTGAAAGAAAAGTTTTATATATTGTGACTTATTGAATTGTGGAAAGAGAGTAGCAAAACCAGGGGGTGTTTCATGAATCCCTGCTTTGAGCCTGTCTCAGACATAATTACACACTCCCAAAAAACATCTATGCTTTTTTACTGATCTCAGTAAAAATAATGGCCTCAGGGAAACACATACCAAACACACGCACAGACAATTAATACACCAAGAGTTTTTTTATATGCCATCAAGTTTGATGACACTAAACATAAAGACACATTTTGGCCCATAAGTCTTCAGTAAAGTGAGCAGTGAATATCCCCTGGCAGAATAAAAATTTGACTCCTCGCATGCATTTGACAGCAGTGCTTATACATAGCACCACATATTGATGAAACATTGCCTGACATTTTGTGCAGTCATGGTTTTCGAAATATCCATGGTCCAGAGTACTGGTTGTGTTATTGATTTTGGAGCACCCCTGGTCTAGAATCCTGGTTGTATAGTATCGGTTGGGGTACCACTGGTCCAGAATCTTGGTAGTATAGTTCAGGTTGGGGTACCCCTGGTCCAGCCTGCTGGTTATACAGTTCAGTTTTTGATACCCTTGGTCCAGAGTACTGGCATGTTATTGAGTCCAGGGCAGTGGTGTCATTTGGGTATGGCAGAGTATGTAAATATTTTGCTCATTCGCTCAGAATTGGCGTTTGGTTCCTGCAAATCACTTTCGCCAGCACGTTAACCTATCCTGCTAAGGCTAGCTAACTGTTAGTTGACCAGCAGACAGCTAGCTAGCAGACAGAAAATCTTTTTAGGTGAGTCCTGAAAATCTTGATTGAAAAAAATAAAGTGTATAATTAATTAACATTAGTCTAATGTGGGAATTTTTTTTTATCGCTGCAAGAAGGGAATAGGAAAAATTAGCTATGACTACATATGCTATCCAGCTAGCAAGTGCATAGAGCAGAGACTAATGTCTCTGAAATTAACTTGTTTTTTGCTCATTTCAAGAATGTTTGTCAACCTAGCTAATCATAAATTTTTTTGTATGTTTTACCACATTAGGTAACTAATCGTGATTAGTTTACAACTAATATTCTAAGATCATTTTTTGAATAATTTTTCTTGAGAAGTCACTAAAATCCACTATTTAAAAGGTGTTTTTTTAAAATCGCTTGAGCATTTCACCCCCCCAGCTTACTTGCCATACCCTACTGTTTGCTGAAATTACGCCACTGGTCCAGGGTGCCCGAGTCCAGCAGAATGATTCAGCTGGTTGTGATTACACTGTGTAACGGTGCAAACAGGCTGTGCGATGTTGCAGTGGAATGAGTCAGAAATGAGGAGCATATGTTCTGTGTGTAAAGTCAGCCATTGGGGCTTTGAGTAGCAGATCAGTCTTAATAAAATAACCATCACGGAGCTTCGCAGCCTGTCACGCACAGTCCTTCACTCACTCACTGGCACACTCACTAACATACTGACTTAGGGTGACCAGATTTCTGGAAGCAAATCCGGGGACATTTCTCAGAAGTGTAGCTGCACAAAGGCATCCGAAAACAATGATTTTGATCAATTGTGTATCAAAAGTTATTTGTCATTACTATAACTTTTTTCATTAGAAAAGGCAGAACAGTGAAACAAAAAAATTAACTCAAACATAAAACTTTACAAAATAAAATATTAAATGTATCAAAACTGCTTTTTAGCTCCTAATTGTGATTTATTTGTGTGCGCGTGCATTTTTGTTCTTGGGATTACACTTTTTACTGCCTGGCACCTGGAAAAGTGTGTGTACCTCTCTGGGAACTGTTAAAAGGGAATGCCACCCTGAGAACATGTTGATCATTGCCCAAGTAATATAACTAATTTTAATAGCATAATGTATAGAACAATGCTTCTAGCATACATAATACTTAGCTGCCTGGTCCCCTAATAAGTAAATTGTATAGTATTGAATTATTTACATTTCTCTATGTCACAGAACTGACTAAATTAACTCATTAGGACTTATGGCTAAATATTTTCTGCGGAAAATACCCGGGAAGGACCAAACTCAAGACTGACCAAATGTTCAACATTTATTAATTGAGATTTTGTATGTGTGGGGGCTCCATCATAGCATTGAAAAAAAAATCTGCCATTGGTACTGATGTAGGCTAAAAGGCAGAGAACAAGGTGTCCAACAAGGTTCGTAAGGTGTCCAGGTATAGGTCAGATTAGTTGTCTGGCTGGATACACACCTGCCAGATCCCTGCGCTCCGCCTCCTCAGGACGACTGGTACCCCCCCCTCTTCATGCTAGCACCCGGTCTCGACGTCTGTCTGTCCTGGCCCCACGGTGGTGGAATGAGCTCCCCGTGGAGGTCAGAACAGCAGAAAGTCTGACTGCCTTCAAGCGCAGATTGAAGACTCACCTCTTCAAGCTGCACCTCTCTCCACCCCTCCCTACCTCCCTGTGACTATTGTTATTAATGTTGTGTAATTCCCCCCCCCAAAAAAAAAAAAAAAAAAAAAAACCCAATCATACTGACTGCGCCTAGTACTTAGATTCATATTTGCCTTTTTAGGGTTGTTTTTAAACGTTCTTGTTCCTAGTTTGAAAATGCACTATGTACGTCGCTCTGGATAAGAGCGTCTGCTAAATGTCTATAATGTAAAAAAATGTAATACAGGTCTGAATGGCCAGAGAAGAATGGCCAGAGGACCAATGAGTCTGCTGGCTCCCTTTTTGTCCGGTATCGCTCAGACCGCATACCAGGACACAGCCACGAATGCGGCGCTTTCATATAACGATCTTAAAGCGGAAATACTAAGCCGCTACGGATATTCACTTATTTCCAGAGCCCAAAAATTTCATGATTGGAATTATGATTCAACCGCATCACCAAGAGCACAGATGCATGATCTGATCCGGCTGGCCAATGGATGGCTGCTGTCAGACCCCAAGTCGCTGAGCCTTCTTGAAAGAGTGGTAATGGACCATTATATGAGAGCCCTCCCATATGACGCAAAGAAAATGGTCTGTCAAAATAACCCCCAGAGTGTTGAACAGATGATCGAGGTGCTAGAAGGGTACCAGGCCACCCAGGGAGTACTGCGCAGCAGCCGACTCACAAAAGCAGAGGCCCCAACTCGCCCCAGGGAGAAGCAGCGGCTGGAGGAACAATCCCGCAGCCCTCCCACGGACCAGAGACGACCCGCCACGGAGGCGTTCAGACGCCGGCCCCAGATCAATCCAGACCGCCGGCGGTGTTTCGACTGTGGAGAGGAGGGACACCTTGCATGGAACTGCCCACGAGGGAGAGACGTGGCCATGCCATCCGCCTCCACCAGCGAGCCTTCCCATGGACGACCCTGCGGGCTGTTAACGGCATGCTGGGCCATGGAAAATGGCACCTCACCCATCACCCCGGTGAAGGCCAATGGGAAAGACACCACAGCCCTCCTGGATTCAGGGAGCGCTGTCACACTGGTCAGACCCGAGTGTGCCAAACTGCCCCACCTCCCCGGCACAGTAGGAGTCACCTGTGTCCACGGGGAAACGCGTCAATACCCCACCACCCTGCTGGAACTCAAAACCACTAAGGGGAGGTTCACCGGACCAGCAGGGGTGGTGCCAGACCTCCCCGTGTCGGTCCTAATAGGCCGTGATCTCCCGCTGTTCCGTCCTCTGTGGGTAAGTCTAGCAGGAGAAAACAAACGGCCGCACAGAGGACCCACCTCCCCGCCACCAGCACAGCCAAAGACCCGGTTGTGTGGATTCCAGGACGTGGACCCAGAGGGACCCAGAGGCATCAACAGATCCACTCTCCCAGGGAGAATCCAGCGCCGCCGCCCAGGTGGCCGAAGATGAGGCTGGGTGGGTGATGGCGAGGGACGATGAGGGGACCCCACCTGAGGAGGAGGGAGACACGGCCCTAGGGGACATGTTCCCCCTGAACCCCGATGTTGAGGTCAACCCGATGGTTCCCCCGCTGGCTGGCCGATTCGGGACGGCGCAGCTGGAAGACGCCAACCTAACCAGCGCACTCCAGCAGGTGGCGGTGGTGGATGAAAAACTCATGAATGAAGTAAGAGAGCTCAGTTATCCACACTTTGCAATTAAAAAGTCACTATTGTATCAAGTTGTGAGAAAAGCAGAAGTGGTGCAGGATTTATTATTAGTACCCCGCCCGTTCATCCCCTCAGTACTGCACTTAGCGCACTCACATTTATTAGGGGCTCATTTGGATGTAGAAAAGACTCTGGAGAGAATTAAAGCCAGGTTTTATTGGCCCGGGGTCAAGAAAGCGGTGGAGGAATATTGTAGAAGCTGCCCTGAATGCCAAATGGTGGCTCCACTGCCCCAGGTGCGCAGTCCACTCATCCCTCTGCCAGTTATCTCTGTCCCCTTTAGCAGGATCGGGATGGATCTAGTCGGACCGCTTCCCCGCAGCACACGGGGCCATCAATACATCCTGGTGATTTTAGACTATGCCACCAGGTATCCAGAGGCAATTCCACTCCGCACCATGGCGTCAAAGGGCATAGCCCGAGAATTGATGATGTTATTCTCCCAGGTAGGGCTACCAGATTAAATATTGACGGATCAAGGTACCCCGTTCATGTCACGAATCATGAAAGACATGTGTAAGTTAATGAACATCACACAACTGCGCACCTCAGTGTATCATCCACAAACTGATGGCCTGGTAGAGAGATTTAACCAAACATTGAAACAAATGTTGAAAAAGGTGATGGAAGCTGACGGGAGAAATTGGGACCAGCTACTGCCGTATCTAATGTTTGCCATTCGCGAAGTCCCACAGGCATCCACTGGCTTTTCCCCCTTTGAGCTGCTGTACGGGAGAAGGCCCCGAGGACTGCTCGACGTCGCCAGGGAGGCCTGGGAACAGCAACCATCTCCACATAGGACCCTGGTCGACCACGTCGAGGAGGTGCAGGAGAGGATGGCTACACTGTGGCCTCTGGTGAGAGAACACATGGTAGCAGCCCAGGCGGCCCAAGTATGGGTCTACAATCGAGGCGCACAGCCCAGAGAATTCAACCCCGGTGATAAGGTACTGGTTTTGGTGCCCACAGCTGAATGCAAGTTCCTGGCAAAATGGAATGGGCCGTATGAGGTAATTGAGAAGGTGGGCGTGGTGAACTACCACGTCAGACAGCCGGGAAGATGACCTCCTGTAAAAATTTATCATGTCAACTTGTTAAAGAAATGGGTGGCCCGAGAGGCACTGTATACTCTTTCATCACCTCAGAGCCCAGCCAAGACAAAACCAGTGGAGGTACTGATGGGAGAACAGCTCAGCCAAAGCCAGAGACAAGACCTTCAGGAGCTGATCGACCGCCACAGAGATGTGTTCTCCACAGAGGCCGGCCGCACCAACGTGATACAGCACCATATCCTCACCGAGCCTGGGAAAAAGGTAAAATTGAGGCCTTACAGACTCCCGGAGGCCAGAAGAGCAGCTGTAAGCCAGGAAATAAAAAACATGCTACAAGCCGGTATTATTGTGGAGTCGAATAGCGAATGGTGCAGTCCAATAGTACTAGTCCCCAAGCCCGATGGTTCCATTAGATTTTGTAATGACTTTCGTCAACTGAATGCCATTTCAAGGTTTGACGCGTACCCTCCTCCCTCATGCTCAGAGCTAAGGGAGGGGATATGTGGCAGCCGGCCGGGAGCACCCCGCGGCTGGGTAGTGAATGACCGTTATCATGCATATCCGTGTGCTTCCCCTATGCCCATAGTAGGAGATCGGAAGCCAAGCCGGGAGCAGACAGTGATCAGCTGGAGACGCCGCTCACCAGGGAAGGATCAGCGCAGCCCAGGTGCACGGAATCATCAAACTAAACAAACTCCCTTTAAAACCAGGAAGTATACAGCATTCGATGGAGTAGCTTAGGCGAAACCGTGGTGGAAGTAGGAGACGAGAGGAGTGTTGGAGAATAATTAACCGTGCCGTGTATGATCTGTGATTTTAGGAAAACCCTACAGTGTGACAAAGCCCTGGAACGTATGAGACCCCGAATTGGATTTGACCCTCGCCTGTTTGACTTCTCTTCCCCCGCACCAGCCCTGGACAGTACGAGAACCCTCTCCCGTGTACCGACCCCTGCTTTCGGACACCGACGATTCTCTTGGACTGTGGACTGGCAGCTGACGTTATTGTGTGTATGCTTTTGCCGTCTTGTGTACCACAATAACGTAAGGAAAGCTTTTGAACTTTATTTGTACCGTGTGGACATTCAAATACTCATTTTCCTATAGAACTCTATGGGGAAAAAAGTCAGGAGAAACAACCCTTAAAGGGATCCATCCACATCTACTCCATATCCGGCCGCAGAGTGATGGTTTGGGGCTTGTTTGATACCTTAGACCCTTGATGACTTACAGCCATTTAGCCAGCCATGTGTTCCATGCTGTACCAGTGTAATTTACAGCTGAATCTAGTCTCACCCCCCAATTTCCATAGAGATCAGTTCAAATGCAGAGAGGTTATAGTATCGCTTGTAACAGTACCTGAAAATAAGATATTGAGAGTCTTTTGATGTTGATTGGTCACAGACTTCAGGAAGTAACAACATGCAAAGGATATGCGACCAAATATTAAATATGATACTTTAAAAATATGTTTAAAAAAAATATTCTAATTTTCTGAGACACTGAATTTTGGGTTTCATTAACTGTAAGCCATAATCATCAAAATTACAAGAAATAAAGGCTTGAAATATTTCACTCTATGTGTAATGAATCTATATAATATATGAGTTTCACTTTCTGAAATGAGTGACAAAAAATATTGAACATTTTCACGATATTCAAATTTTTTGAGCTGCACCTGAATATAAAGCTAAAGCATAGACTAATCAGTTAATTAGTGGATAAGATCATTTTATTACATTTTAAACCCACCTCTCCCCCCCCCCCCCCTCTTATCTTATAGGAAGACAACTTTATTTATGCCCAATAATACAAAATCATTATATAATCTTATATTGGAACAGGTATATTAAAGATGAGCTATATTCCTTCATCATTTCAGTCTCTTTGTGCTATTTTCTATTTACATGTGAAACTAAGATACTATAATTATAAACATCGTGCTCCTGGCAAAAAGTTATCATCAGAGTCAGAGTCTCGCACGTCCTCAAAATGTGACATGCTAAATATTTGACGACACAAACAAAGCAAGGGTATAGTAAGTAAGTAATATATAAGTAAGGAATATACGATTTCAATATTATGATTTTGACTATCCAACGAAAAATAAGATGTGGCATAGACACCTCTGGAGAGAGCTGCCCTTATTTTCACGGCCGCAAAACTGTATAAATTCACCAAAAACAACATAGAACATTATCTATCTAATGTTCTATAACATTATCTATTAAAATCATTAGCCACCACGGTTATTTGTCTGATTCAAGTTTATTTGTGCTAATATAGCCTATTCCTGTATTTAGCTTCACATAATAATGACTGTGTAGTAACAAATTCAGCAAGGTGCTCATTTTAAAATAGTTAAACAGTCACTCCACACACTTACAACCGAGTGCAGGAGAAATACATAGATCACAATGAGTCCTGTTGCATGAGCTTGTGGCACTTTTAATGCAGTTTTAGCGTACATAACATGCCTAATTAAGCTACGTTAGCATTGATGTATGGTTATAAACTTAGCTCTCATCTTAATTTGGATATCTAGTAACAGTTAACGTTGTTAAGACTGCTGAGTTAGCCATGCATTAATTTACAATGAGTCATAGCATAAAACTTCACGGAACATAATCAAATTTCTGTCAAAACATATTCGACTAGATTTCCTGTATCTGTAGGGGTTCTCTATGCCAGAGACACGGAGGAAATATTGGAGGTCCAGGTGCGAACACCACTAAAATGGACAATAATCCGTAGTGGAGGGGGAAAATAAGGAGAACACAAAAAACCTTGTGATAAAAGGCGAGGAGCTCGATATCCGAGCAAAACAAAATAAATAAGCAGTCACGCTTATCTAACTCCCGTTTGTGGAGCGAACAAACAGAAAGAGATAACTCAAAAGACCCCTAAGAATTAGGGTGAGAGCACTTGTAGGTATGAGTATAAAACAAAGAAACGAAAACCCTAAGCTCTGAGATAAGAGCGAAAAAGATCACTTTGCTTTTTCTAAATTGTACTGCTAACAAGTCCCGCGTTGAGAAGCAAAGCGGTCGATAGCAGCACAACTTCCTATACCATTTTACCGGCTCAAATGTTACGTGAAATAACATGGAAGTGACGAGAAAGGGAGAAAGCGGGGTATAAGCAGTGAGCGGAAATGCAGGACAGGTGAACTCACTAATTACCGAGACAAAAGCAAAACCCGTAGCAGAACACAGAAAAATCCGATAGATTACCGGTAAAAGAAAAAGGAATACAAAAAAAGGAAAGAAAGGCATAATCCATGACAGTATCATAACCTTATACGCCCGTATACCTTCGAAAAGGTGGAAAACCCGTATTTTATACGGGCAAACCGTATGGGTTGACAGCAGTGGCGGGCCGTGCATTTCACACCTAGGCCTTCAGTGATGTCCTACACAGTCCTACCTGAATTATTCCACCTCTTAATACCATCATTATGACGCCATGGCTCTAGAAACTATACATTTAGACAGAAACGCAGTATAACCGGGCGTTGCATCACCTTAACATAGTCAAGTACAACAGTTATATTCATATTTCCGAAGCATTTATAACCAATAAATCCGCATTTACAATTAAGAGTGTTAAACTACCAGCTTTAAGATCGCTTGGATACTGTCAAAACTTTAAAATAAAAGGCGCTTTTAAGGGATTAGTCTACAAAGTTTTATTAAGTCCACCAAAAGTATGTTAGCTTTAACAAGTTTGTTCGCTAAACAGCGCATTGTCGCACCCAAAGCAGTTTCATTTAAGAAACGTGACGATAAAGACACATAAACTATTCACTGAAAATAAAAGAAAACAAACAAATAATTTGCATTTGTTCATAAGGATATATTTGCGACAGTGGTGAAAGTGTATTCCTAGCCTTGAATGTCCACTTTGACTCGCTAGCGTCGGCTTGCTAGCGTCAGGGTTGGCCGTTCTCTTCTGACGATGTCTAGCTTTTCTTGAAAAGTTCGTCTTGAAAATGACGTTGTAATTATATCTGCGACCAAATCGATCTCTTCTCCTCCTTCAGCCATTGTGGGTTGAAAAAAAACAGCTTGTAGAAATCTACACAAATGAGCTCGTTCAAGTTCAGTTTGCTAGCTCTGCGATAGCTCTGCCTCTCAATAGTGCGTATCCAATCAAAAGACGTGCACGTGCTGACGTTAACGTACGCCTGCTAGCTGGCCCCGGTGTCGCCAACTCGAAATCTGATTGGTTAATGCCACAGTTAACGTTCCGTTCACTTTAAGCTACAGGGGCCCGCAATGTTTATTCTGAAGGCCTAAGGGCAGATTTCTTGGACCCTGGCAACACATTATGGCTGAAATATGATTGGATAAAAGCTCTAACATAAAGGCCAGCCCTCCAAATCTCGATCTGAGGCTGGAAGCAGCGCAACCAAGAGGAAAGCTATGAAATGAAGAGAATAGACTATGGGGAATAATTTAATACATATTTGTGGAAAAAATATATCAAAATTAAATTTATATTCTGATGATGTTTAGGCCAGCAGAGAAGGCCTTGCTGGCCCTGACGGCCCGCCACTGGTTGACAGTATGGATGTGCGCAAGCCTACGTTATGTAACTTTAGTTGCTAAGCGAACTGAAAACACTACGGCGCACTCCAATGGGGAAAAGCGCCAGTTGCCGATCTTGTGATATCTAAAAATCTTTGATTGATTTGCACCAGTGATGTGATCAGGCGACACAGTGAGTCTGAAAAAGAGCTGGAAACAAAAGAACCAGGAGACGCAATTCTAGTGCGGTAAGCTTCAAGACTCACATTAAACATATAGAATCAATATAGAAGTTTAAGAAATAACCCGGAGTTCCCCTTTAACCGACTGACACAATAAGTAATTACTGACTCAGCGACAAGTTGACTGAATAAGAGAGCCAGTAACACACTGACAAAAATCACACGCACATTGACTGAATAACTTAGTTCTGTCAGGACAACTCACATATTAAAATAACATGTTTTAATGAATGACTGTGCTGCATAATCATTTTGGTTTGGTGCTGAATGGATTTGCTTTAAGTACTACTCTGGAGAACGGGCATCTCTCCGCAAACAAGAGATGATGTGATAGCAATTTTCTTATTCACAATGTGTGTGTTAATTTAGGGATGTATGTTAATTAAGAGACAAACACATTATTAACATTTAACACTTATTAAATGTTTCTTTGATTATTATTTAGTCTAACAGTAATGCCGTGGTAAGGGAACAGATAGTTTTCAGTCAGCACATGAGCTGGATCAAACCGGTTCTCTCTGTGTCTGTCCCTCTTTGAGGAAAACAGGCAGCCTATGTTATTGTTAGTGAAAGCCTGCTAGAACATTCTGATATGATGGCAAGGTCAGAAGTTATCTGGAGACTCAATACCATTAAACTTAGGTTGTCAGCTAAATGTCTTTCTCTGTAACTGTGATATTATACATAGAGTCCGCCCTCTGTGACATAGCCTGTAAAAAAGTTATAAATGTCTTCTGTACTTCCTGATCATTAGAGAGCTGAGAAAGGACTCTCTCATTGGTTTACTGCAATAAACTGATAAATATTTTAGAACGAGTTTGTTGTGGTTTCTGTTGGATACAGACTTCGCTTCACTGTTGGTTGAGAGGTGAAATTTCCACCACATTATTTGGCGATGAGGATGGGATTGCTAACTTGATTTTTCTCCAGTACAGACTCCTCTCCAATCGGGAAAGGAGTAGACAGTGATCACTGCCGGGAGTCTGGTACCCCGCAGCTGCAACCCTTCAACAGGCTACTGTAATCAGTTATCTAACGGAAGGACGGCGGCGACCGGACCTGAAAGAGGACGGTGTTTGTTTGGAGTGATCAATACGCAATCCTAGGAAAAAGAACCACAGGTGAGGCTACAACAAACCGTCTAAGAGGCCGGTGTGGCGCTCAAACGGGACCTGTACGGTGCTCGTCTTAAAAAGTTTGACTTAGGGGCCGACGGGTCCATCACTCTGCGGGAGTGATTCGAACTAGGGAGGCTGGTATGCGCTCCTTCCCATGGGCAAATAAAATAGATATAATATAAAGATCTTGCAATGTGGATTCACATATTGTCAATAACTAAGGATGATTTAATTGGACCAGTAATATATAAAACAAAGCTTTGTAAAATGGTTTCCACGGACCATTAAACAAAAAAGATAGTGAAAAAAAAAAGAATTTGAAACTGCAGGATCCCAAATTTTCTGGTCCAATAAAAATAATGCATGACAAATGTGGTCCGGCAGCCACACACCAGTATGTTAAATGGGAAAAATTAGGTTTTCCCGAAAAAGTCACTTTCAGGCCAGGTCAAATTGATAACCTAAGAACGCGGCTGCGAGCGCACGAGCATAAAAATAAAAAGAATAAAAGTAAATTGAAACCTGACTGGAATGCGGTAGAGATGTGGGATAAAGAGTCAAAATTAAGACAGGGAAAACAATCTAAAAAAGAAGATAAAACTAAATTTTCGGAGGAGAAACTGAAACAAGACATTTCAGTGTCGACTCCTGTTGTGCATTCCTGTAGCTCTGTATCCCGATGTAAGACAGCTCGCAAGTACATACAAAATTGACCTGGAGCTAGACTGCTCAGTTTGTCCTCCAGCTTACTATCAACAGATTGCAGCAGACCGAAGGGCTCCCACAGCCCCCTGCTCAGGCGGGGGATTCCAGTGTTGCTGCTACAGCAGATTCCAGCTCTACTCTGCCTTCATCATCCAGCGGAGCAACGGGAGGAGCGGACTGTCCAGCAGCCTCAGTCAGCCGGCGCAGATTCCAAAGGACAGTTAACAGAAGGGACAGGTAAACTACCTACCATACACCTGACTAGCCCGCCGCACACCAAAAGTGGCATCGCATGCGGCCTGCCCGCACTGAAGCAGCCACTTGCATCGGAGCCTGAACAGCTGTGTTAATGATTTTCTTGAGAGACTTACAGGGAAGTTCGACATGCACAGTGGAATGGAGAAACCGGATAACAATGATGCCCTTACGACGTACGAGACACAATTGACCCACTGTTTCCTGGATGGGCTAGAGAAACTGCTGGGGATTGCTACTAAAGCCTCCTGCGTTGGCTGGCAAAACAGGTGGCTAAAAGATGTTCTCCTGCATGCCATCCATTGGGAGGAACAAGACTGTGAGACTGATAACAAGGAGAGGAGGAAACGCGACAAAGTGAGTTCTCAGCTGCAGTTGGCACAGCTCCAATCCTACCAGCCTGGCCGAGATGGTGCCCGCGGAGAGCAGCAACACCAGAGGGGTCGCGGAAGAGGTCGTGGACGTGGCAGCCGAAGAGACTGGAACCAACAGAGATCCAATTCCAGCGGAAATTCTGATGCTTGCCTCAGATGCGGACAGAGAGGACATTGGGTTCGTGGTTGTCAGAAACCCCCTAAGAATCGATAATTGGGACTCGGCCCCTGAGGGAGATGTCACTTTCCAAAACCCCAGGGGCCAAAATGGATTACAAGAACAATTATGTTTTGCTGGAGAGGAAAAGACGTATGTGGACAGTGGTGAGTCAGATGTTTTCTTGTATCACTCTGCTCTACCACTATGGTCATTAAAAGTCGATGGGCGAGCGTTAGACTTCGTTGTGGATGCAGGAGCTGGTAGGTCTGTAATAGCAGCTAATTTATGGAGCTCAAAGCTCCCGCTTTTTAGTGGTAAAACAATGTTCGGCCAAGATGCTGGAGGTGGTACCACGATAGAAAATTTTACAGTTCCTTTAATGGCACAGGATTGCAATATAGGTTCCAAAATAACTTATACTCCCCTGTATGCCCGGTAAACCTGCTAGGTAGAGATTTAATGTGTAAACTAGGACTGCTTGTACAGTGTACTGATGATGGTTTAACAATTGACAGAGCTGCTACGGCAGAAAATACAAAGATGTTTTTCTATGCCTGGGATCTGGAGAGATGCCCAGTCACAGCAAAAGCCATTGAAATGGCTAGCAGTCAGCGGTTAGGTAATGGTGACAGACTGACAGAGTCACAACTACATGTAACGGCACGTATCAGTCAGGATAGAGATTGGGAATTTTAAAAGAATTGGTACGGTACTTCCGTAATAAATACTACGTTGTTTTAGTTGGTCGCGATTTCTGTGCATTGTCTGTAGAATTGAGCTCAGAACAAAATGATTTCTATTCCATTGCGGGAAGTGCACCCCATGTGTCACTGTGCAAAGCCTCTAATAAAAAATGGGAGGACACGGGACCATGGGTGAAATTGTGTTTGGACACCACGGACTGGGAACAGAGTGGAGAATTATCCAGATATTCTCCCTCTCTGCGCGTCACTGCGTACCAGTTTCAGAATTATCTGACGGTAGATTGCAGTATTCATGAATTGATTGTTGCAACTCCCTCATATCTGCATTTGTCAGACTCAAAATTCAGTGCAATTCCCTCACAATTGTGGGCAACATCCCCATATGATGTCGGGCTCATAGATGGAGTTACTCCACTTCAAGTAACTCCTAAATCTGAATACAGACCATGCAAACGACAATATCCTGAAAAGGGAATTATCCCTGTGTTTGAAACATTACTGAAAGCTGGTGTTGTGGTAGCCTGCCCAAATTCTCCATGTAATTCACCTATTTTGCCTGAAAAAGAAAAACTAATGGTTTGTGGCGCTTCGTACAAGATTTGAGAGCTCCATCGACCTCTGGGTTATGGGCCCAGCTCGCTTCCATAGCGCTCTTCAGCAGCGCGCCCCAGTTGTGCCAAACCCCACTATCATCCTAGCTCAAGTCCCGGGCAATGCTAAATATTTTTCTGTGATCGATCTAGTTAATGCATTTTTATGTTGATGTAAATTCTCAGTACTGGTTTTGCGTTTACATTCCAAAATAAACGCTACACATGGTCTCGAATGCACCAGGGGTATGCAGAATCCCCGGCGATATTCTCAGCAGCGCTGCAAGAAAATCTAGAGGGTTTCTCATTTAAAAAAATAACAAGTGTTTAGTACAGTATGTAGAGGACATTTTAGTCTGCTCTCCTGATCAGGCCACATGTGAAGCAGACTCTCTAATACTGTTAAAAAAATGTTTTTGATTCAAACAGGGACACAACATCTCTGCTGATAAGATTCAGCCTGAAAAAAGCAAAACTGTGTATTTGGGTCATGATATTTCAGCTGATGGTAAAACTTTGGGACATAGCAGAATCCAAGCGATTCTGGATCTACTAAAACCACGGACTAAGAAACAACTAATGTCTTTTTTAAGTATGACTGGTTATTGCAGGCAGTGGATTTCAGATTATGTGGAACTGACAGTCTCTGCAGGACCTGGCTCACAGCTGGACACTAGTAGCATTTGACAATGTGACTTGGACTGACTGCGCATGCGCAGATTTCAACAAACGCCTAACTGTATTAGCAAGCGCGCCCACGCTTGGGCTGCCTGAGATTAATAAATGTTTTACTTTTACAGTAAGTGAAGAGCGGCTAGTTATATGTTGGCTGTGCTCATGCAGGAGCACGGTGAAAAAAACACAGGCCTGTTGCTTCCTACTCTAGAGGATGGGGAGCCACATAATTGTTTTCATATTTCAGATCAAGTTCTCTCTCCCCGTCCTGACCTCGCCACCACTCCCTTTCAAATGCAGACTTTGAGATTTTTTGTTGACGGTTCTGCCAGTCTCTGTCCCCTCACAGGTGACAGTCAATTTGGCTACGCAATGGTGACGCATCATTAAGTTCTGGAGTCGGCCCGCCTTCCTGGACACCTCTCAGTGCAGGCTGCTGAACTTTTCGCACTCACACGTGCCTGCTGCTTGGCGGAAGGTAAAACTGTGAATATTTTTACTGACAGCAGATATGCTTTTGGTGTTGTGCATTATTTCGGCACACTTTGGAAGCATCAAGGTTTTCTCACTTCTACAGGGAAAGCTATACAGAATGGACACTTGGTAAGCTGCCTCCTAGAGGCCATTCTTTTACCTGCATCCATTGCTATTTGTAAATGCACTGCCCACACAAGCCTGCCAGCTGTTCTCCCTCAAAGTTACTCTGCTGCTGAGCCCCCAAGGCTACAGCATCAGCCCCTCCCAACACAATTCTCAGTCTGCTCACACAAGCTGCTGATTCCACAGAGACACCACTGGCCTCTGTTCAAACCTGTCTAATTGGGGCCACTCCTCAGGAGAAGGCCAAATGGACGCGGGACAGCACCTATGGCGTCAAGAACAGTGAAAGAGTTTGGCTGGGCCTCACTGGTAAACCCTGTTTACCTCGGTTTTTATTTCCTTACTATGCTAAGTTGACACATGGATTTGATCATGTGTCAAAAGGGGGAATGATATCTTTGCTGTCTAGACATTGGGACACGAGTGGATTTTCCACCTATGAAAAATTATTTTTGTAAAAAATTGTTATTTGTGTTGTAAATAATTCTGGGCGGGGCCAGAACGTTCCAAATGTGGCCCACCCAGCTCCACAAGAACCTTTTGAATATCTTATGATGGATTTCATTGAACTTAACCCATGCAGAGGTAAGAAATATTGTTTGGTGTTCATTGAGATGTTTTCAAAATGGGTTGAAGTTCCATTGTGCTTACCACCCCCAGAGTGGGGGGCGGTAGAGGGGGCAAATGGAACCATTAAGAATCGGTTAACCAAAGTAATGGCAGAAACAGGTTTGGATTGGGTCCAGGCCCTGCCAATTGTTCTTACAGGTATGCGGGGAAGGGTCCATGCTGTCACAGGGTTGTCTCCGTATGAGGTGATCACAGGACGGCCCATGAAGACTGGATGTGACCCCCCAAGGCTGATGCTGGACGGAAACCTGGCAGACACTCAAATGGTGAGTTACTGTGTTCAGCTAACCAATGTTCTGAGATCTGTGCACCAACAGGTTAAAGCAGCTCTCCCAGAACCAGCCAGCAGCCCTCTGCACGATCTGCAGCCAGGAGATTGGGTAGTGATTAAAGACTTCCGGAGGAAGAAGTGGCACCAGCCTAGGTAGAGGGGACCGTTCCAGGTACTACTCACCATGCCCACAGCTGTGCGAGTGGACGGCCGCGCCTCTTGGGTTCATGCCAGCCACTGCAAAAGAGCTCCACCAGCGCCACAGGAGGGATAAGGGTGAAAGACCCACCTCGACCGACACGTTGGGCGACGATGTTTCTCACAGAGTTTAAAAAACTCAAAGAGAACCACCACTTCAAGGAGCGCATGATGGTAATATCAGCTCCCAACATGCCACACTACAGCTGAAGAGCAGAGGGGTACAACCCCTTCAGAAGAGCAGGCTGCAGCCTCGGAGTAGGTACACTTTTGACATGCCTAGCAAGCCTCATAACTGTGTTACCCATTCTCCTGATTCATGAGCTCTACATCAAAGCCACTGAGCCAAACAGTACATCTGTAATGACTCAGAGGCCTAAAAGGTATGCCACCACTGGGAACGAAAATTGGCTGCCACAAGGAACTACGAGGCTTCATTATGCTATTAACTCTTGGTGGCGTTATGCTGAGTGGACTGCAAAACAACACTTTGACCAGTCTTGTTATGTTTGCTCTCACATGCCTCATTCCACAGCAGACCCTCTTCTACAGGTACAGAATCTGAAGGATGAGCATGCAATATGTTTAATGGGACTAAGTGCTCACCCAGGTATGAGAAAATGATGGAGTGAAGCCAATTTCTCTGTGCCATTAAATCTGTCAAAATTGCGTTCTCCAGTGTTTAACAAGAATTATTTTTTCCTGAATGATTACCTAGCATGGCCACAGGTATCATGGAAAATGCCTGGTCCAGTCGTAATTAAACATGATATGAAGTTTGGATTGTGTGTTATAGGTAACGGTACTAATGCACTGGGAAAGTTAGACAGGGATCAGTGTAAAAGAGTTGTTTGTGACTGTCCGGCCATACAGCTGCATGATTGTTGTCTGAATAATCTTTCTAGTTCCTGTAGAAAGGACCCAGATATGGTTGCTTATGTGTGCAGGTCGAACCAGGCACACGCTATCTCATTACCTTGGGATAGCGCAAAAACTGCTGACTGTTCCGGAGCAGTGCCCACTTCTCGCCTTGGGAGCCGCCTGCTAGCTGATTGGTATTGGTTGTGCGGACATTCAGTTTACACTGCTCTCCCCCCCTGACTGAGGTGGGGGTGTGCCCGCCCTGCCACAGGTTTGGGTGGAAAACCAGACAGTGTTGTAATGTGAAAAGTTTGAAGGTCGAGATTTCAAGAGTGGTGCTAAGGTCTACATTACATGAAGGGTTTTTCTTATTTTTCTTTTTCTTTATACTTACTATTGCTAGTAGTGATTTTATGTATGTTAAAAATAATCAGTAGTACATTTATAATCAAAACTTTCCTTTATAATGAATTACTTTTTATATACATTATTTACTTTATCCAAAAGGGTTTTGTTTCTTATATTCATAATCAGAGATGGATAATGTGCACGTATCTGCTGGTATCTGGGAGTGATACTCGGTTGCCCTAGGAGGGAGTCGGGGAATTATTGATTGGGTTTTCTGGTCTTTGCCAGTTTTGTCCCATGTAAGTTCTGCCGGTTTTTCGGTTCCCCCTAGATTACTGGAGTATGCACCGCACATATCCATACATGACCATTGTATTGATTTTTATTCTTATGTAATCATTTATTGTGTGTTAAATTAATCAAGTAAGAAAATTGGATTGTTATCATGGAATGATAAAAGGGGGAAATGTGACAGCAATTTTTTTATTCACAATGTGTGTGTTAATTTAGGGATGTATGTTAATTAAGAGACAAACACATTATTAACATTTAACACTTATTAAATGTTTCTTTGATTATTATTTAGTCTAACAGTAATGCCGTGGTAAGGGAACAGATAGTTTTCAGTCAGCACATGAGCTGGATCAAACCGGTTCTCTCTGTGTCTGTCCCTCTTTGAGGAAAACAGGCAGCCTATGTTATTGTTAGTGAAAGCCTGCTAGAACATTCTTATATGATGGCAAGGTCAGAAGTTATCTGGAGACTCAATACTATTAAACTTAGGTTGTCAGCTAAATGTCTTTCTCTGTAACTGTGATATTATACAGAGTCCGCCCTCTGTGACATAGCCTGTAAAAAAGTTATAAATGTCTTCTGTACTTCCTGATCATTAGAGAGCTGAGAAAGGACTCTCTCATTGGTTTACTGCAATAAACTGATTAATATTTTAGAACGAGTTTGTTGTGGTTTCTGTTGGATACAGACTTTGCTTCACTGTTGGTTGAGAGGTGAAATTTCCACCACAGATGACCAGAAACCCCCTGTACCAAAGCAGATCCAAACAACAGGTGGAAGCTGGGGTGGTGGAGGGTGATCGCAAATTTTAACGCAGAAACCAAAGCAAACGAGGCAGCAAACAAATGAGCAGCAAAGAGAAGTCTGATTCTTGGTTTAAAAAGAGGCGCTCCATAAGATGTGTGTGCATGTGATTGGTTGAGTATGAGACGCATGGTTGCTAACCGACCGGCAATAGTTTCCGAACAGAACTTGCTTTACATGTTCGCGACGCTCATTTCTGTCAGGAAAACTCACATATTCAAATATCAAGAACACGGCTGTGATCTTGGATTAGACATTGGCCATACTAACATAATGTGACGTCTAACTAGATTATATGTAGCCTGGTCGCCCTGGTCGTGTGGCTTATAGTATCTAGTGAGAAAATCTATGTGTAACAACAGGGCACCTGTTGCTTTCTGAAAATCAGGAAGTCCTGAATCGATATCCCAATTAACCACTGCATGAGAAATCTGATGACAGCAGGATTGAAAAAGGACATTTCAACACCTGAATATTTATTTATTTTTTAAAGAAAGCAGCAAATGTTAACAGCACACACAAGCATATTATGTGCTCATCAAAAAAAGAATTCAGCTTCAATAATGTCCTTGGTATTGAGCTTTAGGAGCTGCCGTGGTAGCTGCGTCAATCTTGAATAAAAAAATGGCAAACACAGTTGAAAAGGATATATTGTCCTCTATCTGATAAAGCAGTTGTGAATAAAACTGGAATTACGTGAAATACTTCAAAGCTGCAGGTAGGGCATATGGGGGTTCTGCACACAGACGTTCCACATCGTGTTATAATGTGATAAACTGGTGCGTATTTCCCAAACAGATTGTCCAAGACAGTAAATGACCACTGAATTTTGAAATAAACATCTCTGTGTAAAACCAATGGTAGGATTGTATATTTATTTAATATTTAGTTGCAGATATTGATAGTAGAATGACCTGGTATTACGGCACAATTTCACATGTTTACTTTGCATTTGAGTGAGCAGGGCTTTTCACTGCTTTTTTGGCATACGATCAGGCTGTTGTTGGGTTTATCTTGAATAAACATGTTTATAAATTCACACATAGACGGTATTGTCCACTATGTCATGCATGGGTAGGTATAGTTGCAGGCGAGACTGGGTGGGGGGTTGCTTGTTAAATGGACTCGCTACGGGAAAATAAGGACACAGTAAAACTCCGTATTGGGCAGAGTGGTCACGAATCATGTACCAATAAATGTAAAACAGGGAGTTTGTGGTTTACACTCAAGGGGCCTCTTTCATGAAGCGTTCCTAAATATGCGGATACATTATGTACAAAATGAGTTGGTATGAAGAATTTGCGCCGGATTCATCAAACCGTGTGGGAAAGGAAGATTTCTTGGTATTCAAGTACGAAGCACGTTCATGTTTGTGATGAGCATAAATCCACTTCCATGAATGGCCTTATATGGATTCTGTCACTTCCATTTAAAGGTCCATACCTAGTCAAAATGGCACAGAAAAAGCACAAGAAAAAAATTATTCTGACACTGAAATCAAAGTTTTATTAGCAATCAAGGAGAAATAAATTTGTCTAGTATATTGTCAGTACCGGTGTCATGAACTGGGAAAGTAAAGGCCTAGCAGGAGATAACATGTACCATCAATGCAGGATCGCCCCTCACACAAACTGTTAAAGTAGTAAAATAAAAATAATAAATGGATTGATATTAAATTGGAGGATAAAAAATGCATAGCTGTATCTACAGGTGCAGCTCAAAAAATTAGAATATCGTGAAAAAGTTCAATATTTTTTGTCACTCATGTCAGAAAGTGAAACTCATATATTATATAGATTCATTACATATATAGTGAAATATTTCAAGCCTTTATTTTTTGTAATTTTGATTATTATGGCTTACAGCTAACTAAAACCCAAATTCAGTGTCTCAGAAAATTAGAATATTACATAAGATCAATAAAAAATGATATTTTAAACAGTAATGTTAGCCTTCTGAAAAGTATGTTCATTTCTATGCACTCAATACTTGGTTGTGGCTCCTTTTGCATGAATTACTGCATCAATGCGGCGTGGCATGGAGGCGATCAGCCTGTGGCACTGCTGAGGTGTAATGGAAGCCCAAGTTGCTTTGATAGCGGCCTTCAGGTCGTCTGCATTGTTGGGTCTGGTGTCTCTCATCTTCCTCTTGACAATACCCCATAGATTCTCTATGGGGTTCAGGTCAGGCGAGTTTGCTGGCCAATCAAGAACAGTAATACAGTAATTGAACCAGCTTTTGGTACTTTTGGCAGTGTGGGCAGGTGCCAAGTCCTGCTGGAAAATGAAATCAGCATCTCCATAAAGCTTGTCAGCAGAAGGAAGCATGAAGTGCTCTAAAATTTCCTGGTAGATGGCTGCGTTGACTGTGGACTTCAGAAAACACAGTGGACATGGCCCCCCAAATCATCACTGACTGTGGAAACTTCACACTGGACTTCAAGCAACATGGATTCTGTGCCCCAGTATGCAACCAGAAAAGACTAGCAATATATCGGCAGGTCGGTTTGTTTACCATAGATACTACTATGAACGCTTGCTTCCGTGGAAATTTGGACAAATGAGTGGTTTCTGACACATCGGCGCATTAATGCTGTTTCTAGCGCAATAATTACCTACCAGATTTACGTTCCAAATAAAATACAAAAAAGCTAGGAATCAACCATTTAATTTTTTTTTTAAAATGTACGAAGACTGGAAACTGTACGAAGTCCTGCCATTGTTTTCAATGAGACAAAGACGGCAGTATCGGCGATGGCAGGACAAACTTGCCGTCGGAATAGAAAATATTGGCTAATATAAGATGTGGGAGGAAATATCGAATCAAAAAGTAAAAAAATACAGAGATCTTGACAAAAAGGCTGCAGCATGGAGTGTTGTATCCTTTTATACCCAGCCATAATAGCATCACCTGTTTACCTGTGGAATGTTCCAAACAGGTGTTTTTTGAACTTCCCAGTCTTTTTTTTTTTGCCTCTGTCCCAATTTTTTTTTGAACCTGTTGCAGGCATCAAATTTGGAATTAGGGTACATTTACAAAAATCAATAAAGTTGATTTATTTTGTAAATGCATGGCCTTGCGCTTTGTGAACTTCGCTCTGTATTTTTAACAGCGACAGTTAACGTTACTAAAATCAGTCTTATAGGCTATGGAAATATACTCAAATATAAAATATAATATACCAAAATCACGTTTTATGAAATATTTTTGATGGAAAAAAATAACCGCTCAGACCCACTACGAGGTTCGGTTCCCTACATTCCTACCAGATGAAATAACGTCATGTACACAAAATGCAGATGAAACATTCTGGAAACCAGTTGAGTCGTGTGCTTCCAGTTACAGCTGTGTTGTCATAAAATGCAATCTCCATATGAGACACTAGCGGGGGTGAAATGCGGTATCTATAGCCTTTAATCAACAATAACAACAACAGCAACGACGATGACAGTAAAGAGATTATAGGTTGGTGATCAATTATATATAAATCCTGATTTAATGACATGGTTATTAGAAAACCCCTTTGTACAGGTTATTTGTTTGGCCTAATAACTGGCCTAAACATGTGAATATTATCAATGTTGCTTTTTTATTAAGGTGATTTATTCCATGACACTGGGGAAGGCATATGAGTTGCTTGTTGTAGGCTACTGTATGGATAGATAAAATAACACACAGCATCGTAAATAGAAATACAAACTTTGAAACCAGGCAAACCACAATTCTTCGCTTCTGGCGCGCTGTGAAAAATAGACCCGATGCCAAAAATATAGCTATAGCTGTTACGTTCGGAAGTAGGACCCAGACGCAGACCACAGGATAAGGCAAAATTCCTTGTTTATTATACGTGCAGGAGTCAAGCCAGGAGATCAGAATCAGGGAGGTACAAAAACAGAATCCAAAAGGGTAATCAGGGGCAATCCAAAAGTCGTGAACCGGGGAATCAGAAGTTGGACAGTACCAGGGGATCAGGCAGGAGAATAGTCAAAAACAGGCGTAATCAAAACCGTAACAAAAACAGGACCGATAAGGGCTAGGCAAAAGAATAGTCGGGCAAAGGGTGTCTCGGAAGTATTTAGCAGATCTCTGGCTTTAACAACTCGCAGGCACAGGATAAGTAAAAGTTCTGACACAGACTGGAGTTGACACAGGGTTTAAATACACACGGTACAAATGACACAAAGGAAAACAGGTGTGTGAAGAGGCGGGAATCAAAACGAGAGACAATTGAAAACAATTGGGAACAATGAAACAATCACGGAGACAACTAGGGAAAACGCGGACTGGATTCCATACAGATACACGATAACAGATGACCTGGAGTTTCAGGAAATCGTGCATAGATTAAGAGAACAGGGAGAGAAGATCAGATGCAGCTGAGAATGATTAACAATGACAGAACAGCGTGAAAATGTGCGCTCTAATCTATTAGTGAGATTAGTAACTATACACACCCCTGCCATTAGTACAATTAGTAATTATATACAAATTAGTTTGTTAGTGGAGTTAGTAGATCTAATCTATCGTTAGTATGTTAGTGGTAATTAGTAAATCTAAGTGCACAGAGACAGGTGCGAAGCAAGAGGGAACCCGAACACCAACGAGATCACCCCAATGGTACAGAGACGTAAACAGGGAGTGCGCGATCAGATGTATACAAGCAGACACGGGACAACTAGGCAAAACCGAAAAATAAACAAGCCAGATAAAAACTAAGAATAAACAATGCATACAGAATGGCAATGAATAACAATAATACAAAATAAAATAAAAATACAAATAACACACAATTCTCAGATCCTTACAATAGCGCCGCGTGTGGAAATGGGCTTCAAAGCACGCTCGGCAGGTATGTTCTTTCTCATAGGTTATAATGGACGCCGAAGTGAAGCGGTAGCGGTTCTGCTTGCACTTTCTGTGTGTTTTTGGCCTAACACAGCTGATTGCAAATTTTAATGCAGAAACCAAAGCAAATAAATAAATGTTATGGCGGGTGGAAAGAGGGACCCAGTAGCAAAAACCGAAGTTTAATGACAGGCAGCGGCACAAAAATCGGAATCCAAAGAATAGTAAAAAGCAGGCAGAGGTCAGAACCGGGAAGGCACAGCAGAGGTACAAAAACACAGTCGAGAAAGCCCGGTTAGCTGGCTCTGCAGCTCAGGACAGGGGGTTAGCTGGCTCTGCAGCTCAGGACAGGGGGTTAGCTGGCTCTGCAGCTCAGGACAGGGGGTTAGCTGGCTCTGCAGCTCAGGACAGGAGGTTAGCTGGCTCTGCAGCTCAGGACAGGAAGTTAGCTGGCTCTGCAGCTCAGAAAAGGAGGTTAGTCAGCTCTGCAGCTCGACAGGAGGCATGGAACGGGACGGGACAGGAGGCATGGAGCGAGACGGGACAGGAGGCATGGAGCGAGACGGGACAGGAGGCATGGAACGGGACAGGAGGCATGGAACGGGACGGGACAGGAGGCATAAAACGGGACGGGACAGGAGGCATGGAACGGGACGGGACAGGAGGCATGGAATGGGACGGGACAGGAGGCATAGAACGGGATGGGACAGAAGGCATGAAATGGGACGGGACAGGAGGCATGAAACAGGATGGGACAGGAGGCATGAAACGGGACGGGACAGGAGGCATGAAACGGGACGGGACAGGAGGCATGTTGGAGGAAATTGACTGTAAGACATAATCACTAGAAATTGTTTAAAAGTAAGCTTTAGTTAATGTCTACGCTCTAAATGAATGGGGAATTTACTTCCGAAACCAGCGTGACGTAGTCACTTGAGTACTCTATGCTCGTGACATTGAGAACATACTGGAAGCGCCACTCGCTTGTGGCCACTTGCGTCAGGTTCAGCATTGCCAGTTGGGAAATATTCAGTTATCATGCGGGGGACTTAAAATTATGGTTTTTAAAGAAAATGATTATACATCGACAAAAAAGAGATAGTAGCCTATACACGTAGACTATGTATGTGTTTGCCCACATTTAGCATCTTTTTTCTAAGCAAGAAAACAAAACTTGCTTGCACATAGCTAGTCAAGCTATTCGAATAGTAAAGTTTGTCTAACGAACGACAACGTCTAAGTAACAACAACGTACATGCTCGCTGAGTGCACTGTCAAGCCTTCTAGTGATTCACTGGAGAGATATTAAATGTATTTTAAAATGGAATTTGATTGGGTGCACCTTGATAATCAGCCCTAAAGTCACCCTTATATGGGCTGTGTCTCAAACGAAAAGTAGCTGTCTTCCATTTGAGACACAGCCATGGCATTTTTAATCTGAATACAGTACTTACAGTATTTAAACGCGAAACTGATCCTGAATCAGCAGCCACTTTTGGAATTATTGATTGTACAGAGGGTGAAATAATGGTACAAATACGATAATTATCGATCTGGCAACGCTGGTCAAGGGAGGTGAAAAGTTGAAGGGGGAAACTACCTGCGAGAGAAATGTTTAAAATCTATCTTTCACTAGCACATTTGGTTATGTTAAAAATAATAAGCATTATAGTAATTGGTCTGGCACGTGAGTGCTATAAAGTGATGAATTCATAAACCAAATTCAGGTTTAAAGCATTATAAGATTAGAAACAGATTTATCATACATTCATTTTTTAAGAACAAAATGGGCTACATTACTTATGCAATCTCGTAACTTTCTCAGGTACAAAAAAACAAGAAGCTTTAATGCTGCAAGAAAACACTGGTAGGTAGCTAACAAACAAAGCTAGCCTTAAAATCAAGGTTAAATGATGCTTACAATCCTACTCAGGTTAGCTAGCAAGCAGTGGAAAAACATTTCAGAATCAGCATTGAAATGTTATAATGCATTTATTAGCCTACTTTATAGCCAGCTTGCCAGGTTAAAATGAACATTGGCTATGTTCTGTTTCATTCGTTCAAAATCAAAACACCACAACTTAAATGTTGCAAGAAAAATGACCAGTAGCTAGCTAGCTAACAAGCAAAGCTAACCTTGCAATCAAGGATGCTTGCAATCAGGTGCTAGCTAGTCAACTAAAGCAAATTGTGAGAAAGTTGTTAAAGGCTGCGTCCCAATATTCTTCACTCTCCACCTCCCTTCCTAGTTCCAGCGCTTCTTTGTCAATTTGAGAATTGTTCTTTTCCGCCTCATTCAGTATCCGTGATGCAAAGGCCACTGGCCCCTCTGACCCATCTGTAATTGTGTGTGAAAGGACAGCCCCTAGACCATAAGGGGATGCATCACTGGAAATTTGGGGTTGTAATGCATCAAGACCTGTTCAGACGTAATGAGTTGTTTCGCCTCACTGAATGCCTTTGCACACTTTGCTGTCCAATGCCATTTCCTATTCTTTTCCAGGAGCTGGTTGAGGGGCTGGAACACTAAAAACAGATTAAGAAGGAACCTCCTAGGCCGCCGCGGTGGTACAACGGTAAGAGTTGTACTCCGAGGATCGGGGTTCGCGCCCCGGACCTGCCAGTTCCGAGCATGGCCGGTGCCCTGTGGGAGCAGCAATTGGCGGCTGCTTCCGGGTGGGGGGAGGGGCTCGGAGAGAATCGCTGCGCACAGAAGGCCCTGGGCGAGTTGGAATCACGGTCAGGAGATCGAGGAGTCGCGCCCTGTAGAGGACGCGGCGCCCTCCTTCCTACTACCGGCTGACAGGGTTGTATAGCGGTGGTTCTCTAGCGGTTGCTACATGGGGGGAATTTAATTAGAATAGGGGTTCAATTGGCTACTAAATTGGGAGAAAAATGGGAAAAAATCAGAAACAAAATTTTAAAAAAAGAAGAAAAAAAAAGAAGGAACCTCCTGTAGTAGTTGATCAAGCCCGTAAACGATCTCACTTGTGTCACATTTTTCGGGGGTCGTGCTTGAACCACTGCATCAATTTTGTCTTTAGTTTTGTGTAATCCATTGCAATCTATTTCATGTCTGCAGTAGACAATCTTGTCTTTGAAGAACTCACATTTCAGTAAATTAGCCTGTAGTCCATACTCTTTCAGTCTTCCCAGGACCTCTTCCAGTGTGTTCTTCATCTGTTCGACCTGTTATAATCATGTCATCCATTAAACACTGGTTTCCTGGGATTCCTTGCAGGATCTGGTCAATAGTCTGTTGCCAAATGGCTGGGGCCGATGCAATGACAAGAACCAGGCGATTATACCTGTATAAACCCTTCTGTGTGTTTATTGTCAGGTATGGTTTGGAGCTCTCTTTGACTGTTAACTGCGGGTAAGCTTCTTTCAGGTCGATTTTGCTGAAGTGTCTCCCACCGGCTAGTGCAGCGAAAATGTCATCCAGGCGGGGTAGCGGATATTAGTCGGTCTGAGACGGATGTGTGCGGGTTGGACCCGTAATGCACGACTCAGAACACTGACGTGGTAATAAATACCCGCAAGGGCTTTATTATGGGGAAATCCAAAATCGTAGTCACACAAGCAAAGTCCAAAAACCAATAAATCCAGCCAGACCAAAGATACAGTACCGAGGGAGAAGGCAGTCTCGAAATCGGGAACCGTGCACAAGTTCATTAACCAGAATAGCTGTCAGCGGAGCAGAAGTACAAAACAGGGGTAAAGCAAAGTTCGTAGTCGTGGGGCGTAGCAGGAGTCAGACCGAAGTCCTATCCGCGGGGCAGAGGTACAAAACAGACAGCAGGCAAAACTCGTGGTCAAAAACAGGCAGTGGAAACAATAGGCAGGCAGTAACGATGGTCAGTAAACAGGCTAGATTAATAACGGTAGTCAAAACAATGGAAAACGCTCAAAAGTGACAGTAGTGAACTAAAGGCAACAATTTTGCAAAGACATGACATGAACACTGATCTTATATGCAGGTGTAGACAGGTGCAGACACTTAGCTTGAGAGCAGCAGGAAATGGAAAACAGCTTGAAAAAATGAGACACGTAACAAGGAAATTAGTAAATCGTTAGTAGTTATCCTATCCTAGACCTGACATTAGTAAATTAGTAAATGACATGCACAAGAAACGTAAGGTAAACATGAACACATGGTTAGAGAGTTAGTATTACCCAATCCTGATCTAATGTTAGTAGATTAGTAAATAGACACGGGAGAATGAAACAATTAGGGAAGCGTGAGCGACAGCAAGAGAAACAGCATGAATGCAAGGCTGCGGAAAAACATGGAAATGTGTATGCAAACAATGAACTGCATCGTAACATAAACAGAACACAAGCATGACATGAACAGAAAATAAACTGTGACAAACACTAAACATGAAACGTGACATAAACATGACAGAAACGTAACAGTACCCTTCCCCCCCCTAACGATCGACTCCTGACAGTCTACACATTTTATCAGGGAAGTCACGATGAAAGTCACTTATCAGGGCAGGGTCCAGAATCAGACTTGATGCGACCCAGGAACGCTCCTCCGGACTATAACCCTCCCAGTCCACCAGATACTGAAACCCCCGGCCTCGCTTGCGAATGTCCAGTAGCTTCTTGACCATGAAGGCCGGGTGGTTATCTATGATACGGGGAGGAGGGGGTGGGGGATCAGGGGGGCAAAGGGGGTCAGTGGAATAGGGCTTAATGCATGAAACATGAAACGTGGGGTGAATCTTCAGGGAAGGGGGCAATGACAGCTTGACTGAGGTGGGGTTGATGATGCTGTGAATCTTGTAGGGACCAAGGAAGCGGGGCTGGAGTTTGTGGGAAGTGGATTGGAGGGGAATGTCCTTTGAGGAGAGCCAAACTGAGTCGCCAGGCTTGTACTCAGGGGCTGGAGTGCGGTGGTGATCAGCGACTCAACGATTCCGTTCGGCCGTGCTCAATAGCGCGGCCCGGGCGTCCTTCCAGATCTTGAGGCAGCGGTGCATGTGGGTGGCAAGGGAGCGGACAGCAATCTCCACCTCTTGATCGGGAAACAGAGGAGGTAGGTAGCTGAGAGAAACCTTGAATGGGGATTTTCCAGTAGCGGCGCAGGGCAGGGTGTTGTGCGCATACTCGACCCAGGTGAGCATCTTGCTCCATGAAGTGGGATTCTTGGCTGACACACAGCGTAGAGCAGCTCCGAGGTCTTGGCGTTAGACTGGGGGTGGTAACCTGACGTGAGGCTGGAGGTGGCTCCGAGAGCCGAACAGAAGGCCTTCCAGACCTGGGAGATGAACTGGGGGCCACGGTCAGAGACAATGTCTGCGGGAATGCCATGGATCCAAAATAATTCTTTGACTAGAACATCCGCGGTCTCTTAGGCAGTGGGCAATCCAGGCAGAGGAATGAAGTGCGCCGCCTTACTGAACCTGTCCACCACCGTCAGGATGGTGGTGTTGCCCTCAGAAGGGGGAAGTCCAGTCATGAAATCCACCCTGATGTGGCTCCAAGGGCGACTGGGCACTGGCAGAGGTTGGAGCAGACTAGCTGGGGCCTGGTGAGAGGCCTTGCTCCTGGCACAGGTGGTACAGGCCTTGACGAAACGCCTGGTGTCGGGGATCATGGAGTTCCACCAGAACCTTCTCTTGAGGACAGCCAGGGTGCGGGTAAAGCCGGGATGGCATGACATGAGGGAGGAATGAGCCCATTGGAGAACCTGTGTCCGGGCGGCGGAGGGAACGTAAAGGCGTGTACCGGGATTGGACCTTGGATCGGGTCCTTGAGTAGCGCCTTTTTAATGATGGCCTCAATCCTCCAGGACACCGAAGCATTGGTGCAGGACCCAGGGAGGATGTTCTCCGGCGCCTCTTGCTCAGAACTGGCCATGAACTGTCGCGACAAGCCATCAGGCTTGACATTCTTGGAACCAGGACGGTAGGTCAATGTAAAATTTAAATGGCCAAAGAACAGGGCCCATCTGGCTTGGCGGGAGTTCAACCTCTTGGCTGTCTGTAAGTACGCCAAATTTTTATAGTCGGTCCAGACCACAAATGGTTTCTCGGCGCCCTCCAGCCAATGCCTACACTCCTCCAGTGCTAGCTTGACAGCAAGTAGCTCTCGGTTTCCCACGTCATAATTCCTCTCCGCCGGAGACAGCTTACGGGAGAAGAATGCACAGGGGTGTAGAAGATTGTCAGTGGGGGAAACCTAAGAGAGCACGGCCCCTACTCCAGTGTCGGACGCATCAGTCTCCACGACAAACTGACGAGTGGGGTCGGGGTGCACCAGAATCGGAGCGGAGGAGAACAGTCTCTTGATCTTTTTGAAGGCGTTTTCAGCCTCAGGGTTCCAGCGGAATGGCATGGCAGTAGATGTGAGCTTGGTGAGAGGGGCGACGACCTGGCTGTAGCTCCGGATGAACCTCCGGTAAAAATTTGCGAATCCCAAGAAGCGTTGCAGATGTTTCCGAGTAGCAGGCGTGGGCTAATCTGTGACCACCTGGATCTTCTTGGGATCTGCCCTGATTTGTCCCCTCTCCAAGATGAAGCCCAGGAACTTGACCGTGTCAGTGTGGAACACACACTTCTCAGCCTTGACATAGAGTCTGTTCTCCAAAAGTCGTTGGAGAACCTGCATGACGTGGCCTTCGTGTTCCTTGACGTTGGTGGAGTAAATCAAGATGTCATCCAGATACACGAATACGTAGCGGCTCAATAAGTCCCGTAGGACGTCATTGACTAACGCCTGAAAAACGGCGGGGGCGTTAGCAAGGCCGAAAGGCATAACAAGGTACTCGAAGTGTCCTAACCTCAGCCGGATTAACCATTAGGGCAACGGGGCACTTGCCCAGGGCACAGGACCTGAGAGGGGCACTGGGCACAATACTACAAAAAAAAAAATTTTTTTTTAATAATAATAATAATGATACAGAATATTATGCCGTTTTTTGCAACAAATTCAATCCAAATAATATTTTAAATCACGTCAAACTCGTAACAACGTTAAGCATTATGACCCGGCAGTGACTTGACGTGTGAGCACGTGACGCTCTGAAAACTGAAAGGAGTTGGTGGCATGATGGATTAGCAGCTAAGCGGGAGCGTTAAAAAAAATTAAAACGAGAAAAAGAATTGAAGAGTCAACGATTTGAAACATCTACCGAAAATAGCCAGATTTTTTACTTCAAACTCTCTGAGCAAAGGCGATGTTGACAACACTGAAACCCCTCCTGTGGCCGTTGGAACAGCTAACGTTAATGCTGGTAGCAGCCAGGCTAGCACAAGTTAAGCTAGCAGTGCCAGTGAGACACCTACCAGCCTGTATATTATATATTGTATTTTATATTATTATTATTATTATTGTAAATGTCCTTCTCTACTATGACTGTTTTATATTTAAGCCAAGGTTTGTTGAGGGTAAAGGCCGTGACACATCGGGGACGTAACGAATAAGCGAGGCGAAAGTGCGAAAAATTCGTCGGCGAATATTTCGCATAAAAACCTGACACACCTGCAACGATGCGGAAAAACAAAAAAACGCGTTCTTTTTCGCGTTTGAAAATCTGTGCGAATAAAAATGGATTACTCTTCGTCAAGCGATGACGACATGGTTATCCGTTCGGTCCATCACGGAACGAAAGTGTATTTTTTTCCCATTACCAGAACGTTAAAAACAGAGCATGCTTAAATTACATTGGCAAAATATTGAACCGGGCTTATTACGTGTCCGTTTTTACTTATGTAAAGTTTGTTTTGTCTACAACATGCTCTCCTTCTCTTCCCTCCTTTTACGGACATACGTGTTCCATTGCCTCTTGATCTCTTCCACTAATATAAAGTGTTAACCACAACATAACAATACATTACGTCATTTCAGCAAACATCTTTAAAATAAATTTGTCGTAGTCTATATACAGTGTAGCAACTCATGAAGTCTGAAGAGTTCTCTCCAAAACGATCGCTACAGGCAGACCTCGTTTGTTTTCCTCGTTATTTATATAACTTGGCTATCAGTAATCAGGAAATCCACACAGCAGTCGGAATAAGATTTTTGTGGAACTTTATAGACTTTATTGCCACGCACACAGACAACAGTGTTCGCTAGCTTTCATCCTGTGTTTTCACCAAGGCAAACAACCCAACCGGTGACAGCGTAGCCTACATGAACTGGCCTAAAGTAAAACAATAAATAGCTATGTTTGTGTGTAATCGCCACTGGCTTGTTATCTTCTTTACATGAATTGCTATCAACGTTAACGTGAAATCTAAAGGTTAGCTAACGTTAGCTGGCTAAAATAGCTGGAGACGACTTTTAAGCCAATGCTAATAACCTATGGGAGCTGATCAGATAAGCAAGTTGTGCGTATTGCAAACATTTAGCTATAAACCCACCATCTTCATAGCCTATTTGCTCGGCTATGGTTTTCCACAAATTGTCCTTCAAATCGTTGTCTTTGTAACTATTATGTCTCTTATCAAAGAGGACGCTATACTGTGACATATTTAAAATCAGTTGGTCCTTTGCGAAAAAGCGGCATTTAATTTATTCGCAGCAAGTTCGTTTTTTGCGAGTTTTCGTTTGCGAAACTATTTATCAATGATGTTGGAGTTGTGGCAGTGCGGTGATGTCAGTCATGGAAACTTGTTTGTGCGAGTAAATCGCGGCCAGTGTGTCACGGCCTTAAGGGTGTTTGTAGGGAGGGCATTTTGTATTTGTTATTCCATATGTAAAAAATTATAAAAGCAATAAAAATCGTTGTGGGGGAAAAAAGTAAAGGAGTCAGTCCAGTGTGTTAGGGTCACCTGTTCTTCTGTGTACCTGCAAAATGTTGATATAGCCTAATAGTAGCCTAAATTGAAACAATAAACATGCTCTTGACTGTGAGCTACATGCAACAGTGTAGCCAATGGTTTACTTTTGTTCCATACACACTACACAGTAATTGCTTGCTTCATGGCTAGTGATAATTTCACATTTTAGCATTTTATAAATAATCTCTGGTTTAAAGTTGAGTCTTCCCTTGCTACCAGTATCTGCCTTATTTCACTGTAGCAGTCAAAAGATAACTGCTTGGCTACATTTAAATATTTATTGATTACTCTGTAGCCAGGTTCCAATAAGTTCTGTGACAGATTTATTGTAAAAAAATTTAAAAAAAAAAAACATTTGTCCATTTGGTCTGTCTCTCGAATACACTTTCTGCTGAGGCTATCGTACTGTAATATGTACTGATCTCCATTGAGCCATGCAGACGCCTGCTTTGTGAGTAATAGAAACAGAAAAAATATATATTCGACTTTGCAATTGTTGTATTGGTAGGGGGTGGGTTGCTGCGGGCCTGAGTTGGGGGGCACTTGAGTCTTGTTGCCCAGGGCACAGAAAATTATTAATCCGGCCGTGGTCCTAACGCGGTGTTGAAGGCGGTCTTCCATTCGTCCCCCTCACGAATGCGAATCAGACCGTTGGCAAGGCAATCCTGAATGTATTTCTCCATGGCTTCTCTTTCCGGTTTGGAGACGTTGTAGAGTCGACTTGAGGGAAGAGTGGAACCGGGTAGAAGGTCGATCATAGGGTCTGTGAGGAGGAAGTGTCTGTGCTTGCGTCTTGGAAAAAATGATGCCCAGGTCGTGATAAGGGGCTGGCACGTTTTCCAGAGATGGCTTGGTGTCTTGAGGTGGGGTAGGTGCGCCCCCGGCAGGTGCAGGTGCAGGTGCGGACCGAAGACAGGCTTGTTGACACTGGCGGCTCCAGGCTTGAACGTGTTGAGACTTCCAGTCAATGACGGGGTTGTGTACTTGAAGCCAGGGAAGTCCCAGAATGAGCGGCTCGTTGGGGGAGCGGATGATGTGGAACTGGATGAACTCATGATGGTTGCCAGAAATGATAAGTTGGACGGGTTCCGTGACGTGGGTCATCCTGTAGAATATCTTGCCGTCCAACGACCGAGCATTCTTGGGGTGGGGCAGTGGAAGGGTGAGAATGTCCAAATCTCTGACCATAACCTCGTCGATAAGGTTAACGTCCGCTCCAGAGTCTATGAGCACGCTCACTTGTGGCAGTGAGGGTAGGGCGAGTATCGCTCTTGGAGAGCTTCTCCTGGTGGGTTGAAGACCTCACTCCCACGGATGATTCAGATTTCCTGGACCGGGCGGTGCACTGTGCCTGAGAATGCCCCAGCTTTCCACAGTAGAAGCATGCACCGGTCTCCCTCCGACGTCTCCGTTCCTCAGGCGAGATCTTAACTCCGGTACGGGAAAGATCCATTGGTTCAACTACCCCAGCCTGGTTCTCCTCCGTCAGTGAGGCAGGTACTCGTCTGGGGTACGGCTGACCGGGCGGAATCGGTCTCTCCCTCCGGCAAAGTCTGTAGCGGTTATCCAGGCGAATAGCGGCTCGGACGAGAGCGTCAAACTCCTTGATGGGTTCCTGATGGGCTAACTCGTCCTGGAGCGCCCCGTTCAGACTGGCCCGGAACAAGTCCGCCAGGGCCGAGTCATTCCAGTGGGTAGCCGCAGCAATAGTCCGAAAGGCAATAGAATGGTCCGTGGCGCTTTTAAGGCCTTGGCGGAGGGCAATGAGTTGCTGTGAAGGCTCTTAGTCACTGGAGGCGTGCTGGAACACTTTGCGGATCTCCTCCGAAAAGATCACATAGCTGAGAGGAAATGAACCTCCGGACCACACCGCAGTAGCCCAGTCCAAAGCTCTCCCCTTGAGGAGCCCCATCACGTAGCCCCATCACATAGCCAATCCGTCGCTCGTCAGTCGGATAGGTCAATGGCTGTTGTCGGAAGACAAAGTCACATTGTAGTAGAAACGCCTTGCATCTCTCTGGCTCATCATCAAACCTCTCCGGGGGGGGCTGTTGTGGCTCCCGGAATTGCCAGGCTCCCATGGGGTTGGAGGGTGGGATAGCAGGTGGTTTAGCAGGTTGCTCTGGAGTGCGTGGTTGAACTGCAATGGCCTCCTCATCTCAGCGCACAACTCTTTAATCTCCTCCCGGAGCTCGGAAATCCCCTGGGCGTGCTGCTGCACGATGAGGCCTTGTTGTTGCAGGGCGTGGAACATGGCGGTTGAGTCAGCAGGGTCCATCGTGGCGAAATTGTTCTGAGACGGATGTGTGTGGGTTGGACCCGTAATGCACGACTCAGAACACTGACGTAGTCATAAATACCCGCAAGGGCTTTATTATGGGGAAATCCAAAATCGTAGTCACACAAGCAAAGTCCAAAAACCAATAAATCCAGCCAGACCAAAGATACAGTACCGAGGGAGAAGACAGTCTCGAAATCGGTATCCGTGCACAAGTTCATTAACCAGAGTAGCTGTCAGCGGAGCAGAAGTACAAAACAGGGGTAAAGCAAAGTTCGTAGTCGTGGGGCGTAGCAGGAGTCAGACCGAAGTCCTATCTCCGCACGGGGCAGAGGTACAAAACAGACAGCAGGCAAAACTCGTGGTCAAAAACAGGCAGTGGAAACAATAGGCAGGCAGTAACGATGGTCAGTAAACAGGCTAGATTAATAACGGTAGTCAAAACAATGGAAAACGCTCAAAAGTGACAGTAGTGAACTAAAGGCAACAATTTTGCAAAGACATGACATGAACACTGATCGTATATGCAGGTGTAGACAGGTGCAGACACTTAGCTTGAGAGCAGCAGGAAATTGAAAACAGCTTGAGAAAATGAGGCATGTAACAAGGCAATTAGTAAATCGTTAGTAGTTATCCTATCCTAGACCTGACATTAGTAAATTAGTAAATGACATGCACAAGAAACGTAAGGTAAACATGAACACATGGTTAGAGAGTTAGTATTACCCAATCCTGATCTAATGTTAGTAGATTAGTAAATAGACACGGGAGAATGAAACAATTAGGGAAGCGTGAGCGACAGCAAGAGAAACAGCATGAATGCAAGGCTGCGGAAAAACACGGAAATGTGTATGCAAACAATGAACTGCATCGTAACATAAACAGAACACAAGCATGACATGAACAGAAAATAAACTGTGACAAACACTAAACAAGAAACGTGACATAAACATGACAGAAACGTAACACCGTCTGCAGCATTGGGTTCACTGTAAATTTAAAATCCCCACATAAACTCACAGACCCATCCCTCTTTACAATAGGAACAACAGGTGTGTCCCAATCACTTCTGTCCAATTTCATCAGAATCCCTATATCTTGTAAGTGATCAATTTCTGCTTCCACCTTTGGTTTCAGGGAATATGGTACGGATCTGGCTTTGCAGAACTTTGGGATTGCATTGTCTCTCAGCACAAGTTTGGCAATGAATCCTTTTACTGTGTCCATCCAGTCACTGAAAACGGTGTCATATTCCTTTAACAAGCATTCCAGTGTTTGGTCCGTGTCTTTTTCTGTAGGCTGGGACGTGAACCCCAGTTCAGCCGTATAAGCCATAATTGTTGTGTTTGCTCCCCATAGTTCACTCTGACCCACAACGCTCCTGTTGGACTCAGTCTCTCTCCTGAGTATGTCTTCAGTGACACATTTGTTTTTTGTAGCTTGATAGCCTCGATAGACAGTCGTGGAAATTATAAACACTGCTGATCCTGTGTCTAGCTCCATTTTGAGGGGTATACCAATTTCTGGTGTTACCCATAATATGTTAGTACCAGACAAAGTCACCTTGTTTAACTCCATTGTACCAATGGTGCCCCCTTTTATTGCATTTATAGCAAATTGAATCTCTAAAACAGCAGTCTTCTAGTTTGTGGCCTTCTCTGTCACACCTGTTGCATTTTTTGGCCACACGGGGGTGCTGGCTGCTGTTTGAAAACTTGTGTAGGGAAGTTTGTGAGAGAATGTCAGTATTTCTTTTGTTTTGTAACTCCATTGCCTCTTTGGTCACGATTTCCATAGCTACAGCAATCTTCACCGCTTTTGCAAAGGTAAGATCTGTCTCTATGAGAAAATGCTCCTGAATATGTTCCTGTTTCAGTCCACAAACGAATCTATCCCGCGATCACACCGGATCCGCTTTAACAGCTGGGGGCGCCTTTTTTCAAATTGTTGTCAATGAGTTTGAAGCGTTTTCCAAGCTGCTTTTGCACCCCCAGGGCGCCTCGCGTTTATCCGTTTCGGGTGCCTTACTGTTTTTAGAAAAACGCTTGGTGCTCACGGAGTTGAAATGATCTTCTCTTGAACTGCTCCAAGAAAAAAGCGCCCTACGTTGCAGTTACTATTTTCTCCTCTGTCCAATCGCACAAACATAGAGGGAGGTGGGCATTGACTCTGTCGGTCGGTTCCGTGTAAACAAAGAAGATTGAGGAGAAATTGGTAACGTTAGTTGCCGTTTCAGCCCACCCAGAGTTGACGAAGAAAACTTTCGGGTAAACTTAGTTCCCTAACACCGTCGGCTAAGTGATGGACAGGAGTGGAGTTCGGTTGCCTAGCAACAGCAAAAAAGATGCCTCCAACACCTTTTTCAGAGTAGGCTTTCGTAAAAAGTGCTCCTCTCTTTTCATAGTGCTCCTCTCGTTTTTAAGCCTACAAAGCGCGTCCTGTGTGATCGCGGCCTTAATGTGTCATTTAAACTTTAAACCGAAAATGACAATGCTCAGACAATTTCTTCAACTCTGCTATATAACCATTAACGCTCTCTCCATTGCTTTGGTCCCTCTTGTGGAAACGAAAACGTTCCGCTATTAGTAGTGGTTTGGTGATAAGTGCGTTTGCAACATCTCCACAATCTCTGAATGTTTTAACAGAGGGCTTCTCGGGGGCCGTCAGGTCTCTTAGTAAACTGTACGTCTTTGGGCCTATTAAACTCAACAACGCTGTTCCAATCATTCGATATAAGTTGCCCAGTTTTCTTGCGTGTCATCAAAAACATCTATTTTCCTGATGCTAGTCATTGTTCTTTTTACCTCCACTTCGTTCCCGTTAGCACTGTCTTCACTCACTTGCTGCTGTGGTACGGAGTTCATGTCTTCTCTCTCTACGGCCTCCATCTGCATTCGCGATGCACACGAGGGGTGAACTGAGCTTCACGTTTTATTCCAACATAGCAATAACACGGAATCACATGGCGCATCACTGCAAATGGCCAGGGTTGCTCTTTTCTAAAAGGGGATGTCCGCATTTAACAAGAACATAACACTAATGTTGGCTGACATGAGTTAAGCTAGCTAGGTGGTTAACTAACGTAGATACAGATTCATAATAATCACATACTTTTACATACTTGTGTTATTTTTTTCTTGAGCCATTTGTTTACCATTACCATCGGTTCATCAAAATAAGTTGCGAATTGAAGAGTGAGAGAGAAGGCAGGTGCTGGCTGATGGGGGCGGGGGGTGATGGGGGGGTGCGCGCAACTGTATGTTACTTATAAAATACTTTTTACAACATGTTATTTTGGGGTATGGGATAAATAACATAATTCAAATATATCAACAAATAATGTTATTTTGCTTAAAATTAAAAAATTAAAAAAGGATCGGATCGTGTGGCCCCCCCTAGCGGTCGTGGCCCTAAACAACAGCATAGAGTGTTTATGCCAGCGACCGCCCCTGTATTAGTGTCCACATCAGCATCGCACAGCTGCGTTTACATCTACTCATTACAGACGGGTGTAAGAAAAAGAACGCAATATAGTAGCCTACCATCGGGACCACAATGCAGTATAATAACAGCCATAAACAATTAAAAATAGAAATACATACAGGAATCTGCCGAACATTTTAAAAAAAAGACAATGTACAATAAATGCTAAGCATGCATTTTTCCTGCTTGGGGAATTCATAATGAAGTCAAATCGGATGGCATATGATCCACAAAAACGGTTTATTGCCTTTTGAATAGGTTATGAATGATCATGCATGCATTGCTTGGGAAAGCCCAGAAATTAACAACTTGTCATGAACTGACACACCCACACGCTGGCTCTCCTCCCACTTTGGTACACGACGAGTCAAATGGGCTCAGGAGCGTGAAAATCCATGAAGAAAATGCTACCGTGCCAGTGCGCTGGCCAGCCACTCGCGATGCGCTGGCCGGAAAATAGAGCCCTAATACTTTAAATTGATGATTTAAACTGAATGTAACAGATTGGCATTCAAACTTAAAAATGGAAAAGGAAACCATGTGGCCATGCAGAATTCTTTGGCCATGCTGAGCCCCCACCCCATGAATAGCTTTGTGTTCTAGTGTTTCTCAACAGGAGACAAGACACCATAACCACTTTAAGATTTATATCCATAGATAAACCAGCGCCTCAGTGTGACTTAATTGCCTCTTTTCTGCCTGTGGAGTGAAGAGGGAGAGAGCAAGGAAGATCATAGGTCAAGTCAACCAGAGCAGGCCTTTGGATAACAAAGTTCTATTGAATGAATTGACCATGAGAAAGTTTGCCATATCAAATTATACTCTCTATCACAGGCCGTAATATAAAAGTTATATACCCGACACCAAACTCAACCATATAGTAAACTAGTGCTAAGGCATTGTGGGTAATCAAACACTGAACCATACGCTAATCTGGTGATGAGGAATTGTGGGTAATCACACACTCACCTCAAGGTATTCTAGTGCTGAGGGAATGTGGGTAATCACAAACTCAACCACATGGTAATCCATTGCTAAAGGATACACAAGTGTGTTGGCCTGGCTTACCTATATAACTGAGGTTGGGTGTGAATAATTAAATATCGATACATAATTTTGATGATATTGATAGATTACAGAAAAGGCGTAAAGTCCATTTAGGGCGTGTTCAAGTCCATTTTTGCTAGTTTACCGGCGTGTATTTTGGGCGCTAAGCACAGCGCAACGTGCAAATGGGCTGAACTTAGTCTCTACATTAATTATAGGTGTGTCTTGGGCGTGGCATGCAATACACCAATCAAAATGTCTTATCCCATTCTCTTTAAAAGCCTGCTTTTTCACCTTGGCGGATTGCTTGATGGCGAAACAGACATGCTCGTGCGTGTTAATGCGATCAAGGAATAGGCTAAATGGATTAATAGTATGATCAATATTATTCTGACTAACCATTAGCCTATGAGTTCCCGGTAATTCCTTGTTATTTTACAAAATATGTGCGGTTACATTTCGTTAAAAGGACCTGCAACAGCTGAGAATAAGCTATCAATGGCTTCAGTCTCACCTTAGAAAACGTCAAATTAGCCTGCTTGTTCAACGAATTTCGTTTGATTAGGCCTATGCAATGAAAGTGTCAAACATCAATTCCATGAGGCCGTTCTCATGGAGTTCTCGAAGTTCAAGCTTCATTAAGCTATCGGCATAATATTGATTAATAACATAAATATCGTTATTTTGCCTTAATGATTACATTAAATACAATAACGCTGTGTTCACACATTTCCCCTTGTTTTATAATGTCCTGCTTATGGAAATGTGACCAACCTGTTTTACTCGTAGTGTAATGCTTTAAAACAATCCACTTTAAGACTGTGAAACGTGCAACTTGCAGCAGGGGGAACAAGAACATGCAGCGCACATGCAGAGAATGGCATTAAAATGAATTGTGAATTAGCTAATTGTGGAACGTGTTGCATATTTGTTTTCGTTTCTAATTAGACGCTTTGTTCTCCTCGTTTTGTTCAGTTATGGAATAACAGGTGAAATCAGCTGGGTTTTAATAAGCTGGGAGTATGGAAACCTTGTCACTGTAATTTAAAAAAATATGAAGGACGAAGAATACTAAGGTTCAAATTCAGTTAACATAGTGACATTTATCTCCGTTGTTTAACCGTAGGCTATGGAAAAAACCTTATGCACAGCGAATTGAAAAACTATAAATGCAATATTCACTGGATAAGGTTTTTAACTTTTTTCAGTTAAAATCATTCTATTTACTTACAGGCTGTAGGCCTAGAAAGCTGTATTGTAATGACATCTGAAGCGCATTTTCAGAACTGAAATGTCTGCAGTGCGAGTTTTCCTTTGAATGACAATTCACGCATTAGGTGTAAATGACAATTTGTGCATTAGGCTTGATATAGCCTAGGTGTCATCAGCAAATGGAAAGCCATTTTTAATGGATAGTCCCATAACAGAAGATTGTACCCCAGAAGATTACAGGCATTATTGGCAAACATAGGCTAAATCATAGCTTGATCCAGGATAATTGTGAATAGTCTATCGTCTACACATGTAACCTTACACGTACCATCGCACATCGCCTGGATGTTGATGGAGTGGGCTGAAAGCAATTTAATTCGGCATTCCCCGGTAGCTATGTGGTCTTTGACCTATGGACCCTTTTATTATTATGCATTTTTTTATATAGCCTACACAATAATAATATTTCACATTGTAATCTTGATATTTTTAGTCATGCTTGTGCGCGCCCCTGTGTGAAACAAACAGGAGGGTGTACGCGTGTTGCGCACACGCCTATGTAGACGCACTTATATGCGCTGTTAAAATAACATGTAAACAACTGCGACATGACATTAGACCAGGTTTTTGGTGGTTTTAGCGCTTTCTGCTGTCTCAAGATAGAAGTACGCCAAAAATAATCCTGGCCACTCCTCATCTTAAAACCAACATGCCCAGTTCACTTGTAATGGGCGAAGAATACATGGCATTTAAACGACGTGAATGGTATAATGCGTTATAATGGCGTTATAATGAACCATGCGCCGGGTGTAAGATAGCAAAGACACTTGCGTTTGGGTTAGCGCTGCTTAGCGCCGGGTGTAAGATAAACAAGCATGCTAATTTGACGTTTTCTAAGGTGAGACGGAAGCCATTGGTGTTATGTTCTGAGTGTGTGTTTTGTATTTCTGTCATGTTTAATATTGTCACAGTTTTTTTTTCTGTTCTTGTCATGCTTGTGTTCTGTTTGTTACGATGCAGTTTATAAAGCATACATTTTCCCATGTTTTTCCACAGCCTTGCGTTCATACTGCTTCTCTCTCTTGCTGTCACTCACGCTTCCCTTATTGTTTCATTCTCCCGTGTCTATTTACTAATCTACTAACGTTAGATCAGGATTGGATAATACTAACTCTCTAACCATGTGTTCATGTTACCTTACGTTTCTCGTGCATGTCATTTACTAATTTACTAACGCTAGGTCAGGATAGGTTTATTACTAACGAGTACTAATTATCTTGTTATCTTGTCAACCCTCCACACCTGATTTATTTTTGCATGCTGCTCTCAAGCTAAGTGTCTGCACCTGTCTACGCCTGCATTTATACCAGTAGTCTTAGTCCCTCGTCGCAAGTTCGTCACACTAAAATTGTAAGCGTTAGTCTGTTGCCTGTTTTTCCCCCGAGTGAGCATTTTCCGAGTCTGTGTTTCGTGTGAGTTAGGTTTTTAGTTTCTGTTTTGTTTTTTGTTTTTCTCGTCTGATTGATCTACTGGCTTTGACCTCTGTCCGTGTTCTCACGACCCTGCTTTTGGATTTTGTTTTGTACTTCTACCGTGCCTTCCCGTTATCGACCCCTGCCTGTGTTTTGACTTCCCTTTGGACATTGATTTTGTACCCCAAGATTAAAACTTCGGTTTTTTCTGTCCTCCTGCTTGCTACTGGGTCCCTTATTACACCGTACATAACAGTACGAACTCGCCATCTAGGACCCAGCAGGCCTATCTACCCCATGGAGATCGATCCCTTCGGCTCTGATTCCTATGAGGAATACCTCATGGGGATCTGGGGGCAAAATCCAGAGTTCGCCCGCCGTCATGCCGACCACCACCCACCACCATGGACTCCTCAACCCAGCCCCCACTCCATTAGGCTCGGAGTTATTTCACTCCAGCCGACCAGCTCCGAGTCAAAATACAAACCTCAACCATCATTCGCGGGAACCCGTCTAGCCCTGTGCCCGGGTAACTATGGGTCCAGGCGTAAACGATGGGGTCCTGTCCCTTCCCGGGCCCCGCCTCCTGTCCCGTCCCGGGCCCCGCCTCCTGTCCCGTCCCGACCCACGCCTCCTGTCCCGTCCTGGGCCCCGCCTCCTGTCCCGTCCAGGGCCCTGCCTCCTGTCCCGTCCCGGGCCCCGCCTCCTTTCCCGTCCCGGGCCCCGCCTCCTGTTCCGTCCCGGGCCCCGCCTCCTGTCCCGTCCCGCGCCTCCTGTCCCGTCCCGGCCCACGCCTCCTGCCCCGTCCCGTCCCGGCCCTCCGGCCCCGTCTGGTCCCGGGCCTCCTGGCCCGTCCCGTTCCACGCCACCAGTCCGGTCCCGTTCCACGCCACCAGTCCCGTCCCATTCCCTGCCTCCTCTCGAGCAGCCGAGCCTGCTAACCTCCTGTCCTGAGCAGCCGAGCCTGCTAACCTCCTGTCCTGAGCAGCCAAGCCTGCTAATCTCCTGTCCTGAGCAGCCGAGCCTGCTAACTTCCTGTCCTGAGCAGCCGAGCCTGCTAACCTCCTGTCCTGAGCAGCCGAGCCAGCTAACCTCCTGTCCTGAGCAGCCGAGCATGCTAACCTCCTGTCCTGAGCAGCCGAGCCTGCTAACCTCCTGTCCTGAGCAGCCGAGCCTGCTAACCTCCTGTCCTGAGCAGCCGAGCCTGCTAACCTCCTGTCTTGAGCAGCCGAGCATGCTAACCTCCTGTCTTGAGCAGCCAAGCCAGCTAACCCCCTTTCCTGAGCGTCGCCGCCGGCCCCCTGAGCGATGCAGCCGTTGCCGCCGGCCCCCTGAGCGATGCAGCCATCGCCACCAGCCCCCTGAGCGATGCAGCCGTTGCCGCCGCCCCCCTGAGCAGTCCTGTCTGCGCCGCCGTCCGGTACCGTCCCGCGCCTCCTGTCCCGTCCCGGCCCACGCCTCCTGTCCCGTTCCAGCTCTTCTGTCCCGCCCCAGTCCATGCCTCCTGTTCCGCCCCGGTCCATGCCTCCTGTCCCTCCGTCCGGTCCCGGGCCTCCTGGCCCGTCCCGTTCCACGCCACCAGTCCGGTCCCGTTCCACGCCACCAGTCCCGTCCCGTTCCGTGCCTCCTCTCGAGCAGCCGAGCCTGCTAACCTCCTATCCTGAGCAGCCGAGCATGCTAACCTCCTGTCTTGAGCAGCCGAGCATGCTAACCTCCTGTCTTGAGCAGCCGAGCCAGCTAACCCCCTTTCCTGAGCGTCGCCGCCGGCCCCCTGAGCGATGCAGCCGTTGCCGCCGGCCCCCTGAGCGATGCAGCCATCGCCACCAGCCCCCTGAGCGATGCAGCCGTCGCCGCCGGCCCCCTGAGCAGTCCTGTCTGCGCCGCCGTCCACCTGAGCGGTCCTGTCTGCGCCGCAGTCCACCTGAGCGGTCCTGTCTGCGCCGCCGTCCACCTGAGCGGTCCTGTCTGCGCCGCCGTCCACCTGAGCGGTCCTGTCTGCGCCGCAGTCCACCTGAGCGGTCCTGTCTGCGCCGCCGTCCACCTGAGCGGTCCTGTCTGCGCCGCCGTCCACCTGAGCGGTCCTGTCTGCGCCGCCGTCCACCTGAGCGGTCCTGTCTGCGCCGCCGTCCACCTGAGCGGTCCTGTCTGCGCCGCCGTCCACCTGAGCGGTCCTGTCTGCGCCGCTGTCCACCTGAGCGGTCACTCCTGCGCCGCCGTCCACCTGAGCGGTCACTCCTGCGCCGCTGTCCTGTCCTTGTACTGTGTTCCTCTGCAACCCTCCCAAAACTGTGTTCCTGTGCAACCCTCCCGAAACTGAGGGACTTGCTGTGGTTGCGGTAAAGGCTGGGAATTACAAATGGGAAAGGAAAAGAAATGCATGGAATGCTAATAAAGAACGTTGCTCAGAAAAATGTATTCTGTGTGAAAATAAGTAACCTTCATAAATCACCCTGGATACAGCGGTATGTTGAGTAAATGAGTAATAAATCAAAGGAAACTCACAATGCCTGTGGAAATGGCATCCAGGTGTGTGAATGCTTCAGGAATGCCTCTCCTCTGTTACTGCTATCTCAGGTACTGCAGCCTGCAGGTATTTATGACCTGCAGGTCTGATCTGCGGCAGGCTGCTCAAGGTGCGAGAGACGGCGAGGAAATTCTCTCTGAGCAATGTGACCAATTGAACTCGCAACCTCAGTATGTCTCTTACTGCTCAATCCCAGCTCTATCTTTCAAACACATTTTATCTTTTAGAAATATACATATTTTAATGCACTGACCTTGTGTCTGAACTGTTTTTAAACATCTTCTCAAATCTTCAGCACATAGGGGAAAATGTATGGACCAGTTGACTTGGTTGTTTGAACCCATCAAGAGTTGTGACACTGTGTGGAAGAGCCTGCACGGCATATACTACATCTACGCGCGTGGAAATCGAGGAGCTGTGTACACAGCTCAACGTGTATGCTAATTTCTTTGGTGTGTGTTTTTACAGAATTTGGGTGCAATGAAAGTCCGTATTTGAGTGCAATATTGTAGCCTTTGAGGAGAAATCCAGGCTTTGATCGCGCACATAACCTGAAGGAGCACGTAAAACTGTTATCCGAGCACAGCTATCATTACTGATTTTGCTCGCGTTTCTCTTTTGCTCGCAACTATTTTTTATTTTTGATAGTGGTGGGCAGGGCCAACATGAGTGAAAGATTCAGTCTATGTTCTGTCATAGTTGAGGGGTGGGGCCAGCGAGGAGGAAAATAATACCGCATCTGTTACTGTTTTGAGTAGGGACACATCGTAGTTCAAGCAAACTGTTGTTGTTATTTTATTATAATGTCAGAAAATGACATTGACAGTGTATCTTTAGGAAACATGTTAAATTGACATGTTTCCTAAAGATAGTTTGGCAAAATAAGCCAAACTGTAATCTACTCGAGTGCTGTCCTTATGCGGTAACAGAGTGGACAAATGATCCAACTCAGTGGCCTCTGGTATCATTCCCTGACATCTTCTTCTGTCTTATTGAATCCCCCGGTAAGGAACCATGACAACTACATTATGATGAATGTCTTAAAGAATAACCTAGGCCTAATTAATTTAAAGACAGCACTCAAAATAGTCAAAGCAATTTAAACATTAGAAAGCATATTTAAAGAGGACAGCCTCTTGTCGCAAACCGTTGAGCACAACGCATAGCCTAATTAAGGCTAGAAAAACTAATTTACAATCTACGAAACATTGAGCATTTAAAAGTCAAAACCTTCGCATGATAACACGTCATAAATATGGATATAGGGCGGCAGTGTAGTATAATGGTTAAGGAACTGGCCTTGTAACCGAAAGGTTACAGGTTCGATTCCCAGGTAGGACACTGCCGTTGTACTCTTGAGCAAGGTACTTAACCTGAATCGCTTCAGTATATATCCAGCTGTATGAATGGATAATATGTTCTTCTTCCTCGTGTCCAGCCATCTTCTATATCACGTCTTTCCAGTTATCGCAGCGGCGTTTGGTTCGGCCAGGTCATCTCCGGTACATTGTGGAACTTGGCGACATCTCATGATGTGTTCCATGGTTTGGGATTCACCACACACACATGCATCAGAAGTTGTTAGTTTCCATTTCTTCATGGACACCTTGCAGCATCCTTCGCCGACCCGCAGGCGGTTCAGTGTTTTCCAGACAGCCCAAGGTTGATCGTGGCCGGTAGCGAGGCATTCGTCTGGGGTGATGCTTCTCTTTCCACCATTGGCTGCCAAGGCTGTTCCACTGGTTCTGCCATTCAGTAATCCTGGCATCAGTTGGGGTGGTCTCCAGTACTTCAGTGGTGTCCAGGAAACGAGCTGAGCCGTTTCTGGGCAGCAGAGTGCTCATGGAGTGAGTGCCAGTTGTCATTGGCCTGCTTTGTGCGCTTGGCTTTTGTGATGGCTGCTCTGCGGATGTCAGGGATGGCGATGCCAGAGAGGGCATTAAGGCAGTGTACGGGGGTTGTTTTGATGCACCCAGTCACTATCCTGCAGGTCTCGTTGAGGATAGGTTCTAGTTTACGTGCATGGCACAATCTACTCCATGCTGGGCATGGGATAATATGTAAAAAATGCTAAACAGTTGTGTAAGTCGCTCTGGATAAGAGTGACTGCTAAATGCCTGTAAGGTTATAAATATGGATATAGAAAAATGCAACAAGTTCATGATGTACAGAACAATAATGCTATCTCAAAATAAATTGAGAGCTTAATAATTTACTAATTGGTCTTGGTTATTAAGTAAATTAATTGTTTGATTGACAATCAGCCAAAGTAGACGGAAACAGATTGAGAGTGATCATCCGTTAAAGATAAGATTAGGCTACAGAAGGTTTTTTTAACGCAGCACCGCAGTGCTCCAGACCAGGGGCCACATGTATAAACAGTGCTGAGAAATGCCCTCAGAAAGCAGCGTAAGCAAGTTTCCACGCAGAAATGCAGATGTATAATATAACACATGCTGTGAGAATCTGTGTACCTCTGCACACGATGGACACCATACGTACGCAATGTTTGGAGTCTGTGTGATATGGCGACACCGTGACAGAAAGACAGAGGTAGAAAATGCTACACTTTTTTTAAGCAGATTTCCGACTTTCACCCTGAGCATTCTTTTGAGTTTTATACATGTGGCCCCAGGAGTGTCTAACTCATGCCAAGGGCCGCAGAGTCTGCAGTTTCTTGTCATTTACTTTCAATCAGAATGCAATTTAGGCCTGTGTGGACTTTTTAGCCAATCCATGACCTTAACTGAAGCAACTAATTGCTGAAACACACCTAAATCCAGTAAACATGATTATGGCCCTCCTGGATCAGATTATGACGGCTCTAGACTGTAAATGACATGTCTAAATTGTGAGGGATCTCTATGTCAGAGACACGGAGGGAATATTGGAGGTCCAGATGTGATAGCTGGGAAATCTTAAACGCCCCCTGAAGACGCTCGAAGGCGGAGTTCATAAGGGGAAGGGGGTACCTGTTCTTCACAGTTATGTCATTTAGGGACCTGTAATCAATACAGGGTCTGAGACCTCCGTCTTTCTTTTTAACAAAAAAAAAAACCCGCCCCTGCAGGCGAGGTGGACGGTCTCATGAACCCATTAACCAAAGCCTCCTCAATGTACTTATGCATAGCTGCGCTCTCAGGGATAGATAAAGAATAAAGAGAACCTCTAGAGGGGGTAGTGCCCGGGTATAGCTCTATAGCGCAGTCATATGGTCTGTGAGGTGGTAGTGAAGTGGAACGTTGTTTGCTAAATGTCTCCGCAAGATCGGCGTACTGTTTGGGGACATTAGCGGGCAGCTGGAATTCGAGTGCCCCTCCCACTTCAACACCCTCAGTGTCCGAGAGTGAATTTCCCAATCAATCTCTGACTCGGACGTCAACTCCTGCCACGCAGGAGGTTGCTCAGCAGAGTAATCCCAGTCTAAACTCTCCTCTCCATTCTCGGAGGGAACATGAGAGGACTGCTGTTTAAAGGAACCATTCTCCTCCTCACTCTCTGAGTCAGACTCGGCATAATCCTCACCCCCTCTTCCCAACAGAAAAGGACTGGCGACATAACAGTGGCGTTTGCATTTGGGACCCCATTGATGAATAACGGAACCCACCCCGCCCCCCCCAATTAATGTGTGGGTTATGGCGAGTAAGCCAGGAATGATCCAAAACCAGTGGATAAGCTGGGGACTCCACTAAAAAAAAACGAATCTCCTCCGTATGATTACGATACGGAATGCACATGCGTATGGCGGCGGTAACCCGGGAGATAGTGCCAGTGCCTAAGGGCCGGCCGTCCAAAGCCGTAACCAGGCGAGGAAGAGAAAGAGGGTGGGTGGGGATCTTGTGGGATTTAACCCAGTTGGAATCGACGAGGCACTCAACTGCCCCGGAATCAATGAACGCATTGCAGTGAATCTGGCGGTCGATCCAGCGTAAATAAACCGACAGGAAGGTTCCCCTAGCGAGACCCTTCTTTTCCCGACAGTTTGGGACAGTGGTCCTTTAAATGGCCCCTCCTCTTGCAATACCTACACCACCACTCACGAGACTTAGCATCCCCTGTTTCGCGCATGGAGGAACCATCGACCTGCATGGACTCCTCCTGCTCAATGGGAGCTACAAACGGAATGTGAGCCGGCGCTGACGTGTGGGAGGAATAGTAACAAGGTGGGTGATGTTTAAAACCCTTATAAGCCCTCTCCTTCTCTCTCTCTCTAAACCGGTTATCTAAACGAATGGCCGTAGATACCAGAGCCCCGAATGTAGCGAGTGGTTCGATACCAGCAATGGCGTCTTTTATGGGTTCCGATAGGGCGTTCAGGAACAGTGCACAAAGAGGCTCATCGGCCCATCCTGTCACCCCCGCAAGAGCACAGAAAGTAATCGCAAAGGCAGCCACGGTGTCAGTGCCTTGACGAAGACGGGTCAAACGCATGGCAGCTTCCTTGCCAGAAACGTCTTGATCGAACACTGACATCTCCGCCATAAGCCGCTCTGTGTTACTTACGATGGGTGAATTAGCCCTGATAAGTGGGTCGGCCCATGCGAGAGCATTACCGGTTAAGAGAGAGAGAACTACTCCAGCTACTCTGGATTCTTGTGCATGGAACCGCGAGGGCTGTATTTAAAAAAAAATTAAGCACTGCGTTAGAAACCCCTGACACTTTCCTGACTTTCCGTTATACCGCAACGGGAGCTGGAGTTTTGGCTCCCTAGCGTCAGGTGGAAATGGCGGGGGGGTGGACTGTGTAGGTGCTTGTGCAACTGGAGGTGGATCTGCCCTGAGAGAGAGAGTTCGGATATTATCGGACAGATCTCGCAGAGCTACTGCCTGTAGGTGCATCTGCTCATGTAAGGCTTGCTGTGAATGTTGCAGGGCGCGGATACTCTCTCTCTGGTCCGCCAAGGCTGCCTCCTGAGTGGCTATGACCACTTTAAGATTAGCAACTATCGCTGGAACCTCCCCTGTGGCTTCCATGTTCTGTGAGGGATCTCTATGTCAGAGACACAGAGGGAATATTGGAGGTCCAGATGCGATAGCTGGGAAATCTTCCAAAGAACACCACTGAGACGAACAATGATCCGTAGTGGAGAAAAAATTAAAATAAAAGAACACAAACCTCGCAATAAAAACGAGGAGCTCGATCTCCGAGCAAAACAAAGAAATAAGCAATAACGCTTATCTAACTCCCGTTTGTGGAGCGAAACAAAAGAAAGAACAGAACTGAAAAGACCCCAAAGACTTTGGGTGAGGCACTCGTAGGATCGAGTAGAAAACAAAAGAAAACGAAATAAGAGCGTAAAGAGCTCTGAAATAAGAGCATAAAAGAGAACTTGCTTTCTTTCTAAGGTTGTACTGCTAACAAGTCCCGCGTTGATAAGCAAAGCGGTCGATAGCAGCACAACTTCCAATACCCTTTTTACCGGCTCGAATGTTACGTGAAATAACATGGAAGCAACGAGAGAGGCAGGAAGTGGGGTATAAATAGTGAGCGGAAATAAATGACAGGTGAACTCACTAATGACGAGGCGAAAGCAAAACCCGTAGCGGAACACAGGAAAATCCGATAGATTACCGGTAAACAACAAAAAAGAATAAAGAGACACGGAGATAAGGGAAGAAAGGCAAGATCCATGACACTAAATGCGCTAAAAGACCGGTTCTATTTGTTCTTTTCCCATTTTTCTCCCAACTTGGAATATCCAGTCGTTTTCATCATCAGCAGTCTGCGGCCATCTGATTGACAAGCTAGGGTTGCTAGTATAGAATGAGATGCTTTCATGCCGGTTGCCCTGGGTGATGTAAGAACCAATTGTCCTGTAGGCCTGCCGGATTTAGTACCAGATTGTGGGACCAATTCATCCACTAGAACACCACCTTAACAGAACAACCCACTCAGCAGCTTCCTGCTTCATATTCTTTATTTCCTCAGTTAAACCCACACCTTTCAGGTACAAAGTCCAATGCTCTAATCATTACCCACCCTCACACAACCTTGACTTAGAGAGCAATGCATGAGTGATTGTGGCCAGTTTCATGCACCTCTCAAGAACTGATCAGCTTCAGCTTGAAATAACATTACAAGGGTTGGGGCCCAGGGGCCACTGACAGCTGATCATGGAGTTTTTAGAGGAGCAGGCAGTACTGTGAGCTTGCAGGAGGGATGCGCTCACAAACTCCTGGTCAGGCACATGCCCATTAAGCAGGGATGATTTATAGCCTGCTATGGTCGCTGCACCTGGCTCTGCAGGAGCTGTGCTGCATTCAAACTTTACTAGCGTTAAGCGGTAATTCAATACAGCTCAGCTTTTAAACGAGGTTGCTGTCTCCACAAAATACTAAATAAGCAAGTTCTCTTGCCAGGCTCGATGGATGCCAGCCATCACACATGCTTCCATGCCTCGCTGTTCACTTGTGCCTAGAGCCGGATCTAGGCATTGGCAAACTAGGCAGCTGCCTAGGATCTAATTGCCTCAGGGGGCCAAGAAAAAAAACATCTCAACTTGCGTTATAAATATAAAAAGTTTTATTAAAATATAAAATATCTTTCAATATTTTAAAATAATTTTTGCTAAAAAATATATAAAAACGTAATCTAAAACTTTTATTTCAATTCCCTGAAATCTAATCATCCAATCCAATCCATCCAATCTAACATTTAATCCGGCCCCGCTTGTGCCAGTAATAGATCTTAAGTGGGTCTTTAGGGGACAGGGCACTGGCCCTTGACTGGTGGACACCCCGTCTGATCTACTAAAATAAATAGCTGACAATAATGGACTGGAAATACCGCCACGAGCCGCAATTTTGCACTTGGCCCATGCTGGCATACTATCTGCACAGATAAAATAGGGCGAGAGGATAACATTACTTGGTAGAAACAAAGTTCAGCAAATCCAAGCCATGGCTGAAATGGAAATTACGCTGAATTACACAGAACATAAAACACAGTAAAACAAGACTAGGTCAACCTAGTGCATGCCCCAGAGATGCCTAGTGCAATAAGTATGTTAGAAAATTACATTGACACGTTGTTTCCTAAAGATATATTGACAAAATAAACCAAACAGTAGGCTACTCGAGAGCTGTCATGCGGATACAGAGTGGACAAATGATAGGCTACAACTCAGTGGGCTCCAGTCATTCCCTGACATCCTCGAATTCCCCGGTAAGGAATCCAGTGGCTACCTGTAAAATGGACCTTCTGTAGCCTATAACCTTACCTTTATACAGATATTAGTGTCAACTTGGCCTGTTTCCATTTACAGTTCTTAATTATCAAGCAAATTAACTGAATAACAAATATCAATTAATGTTTTTCTGTGCTGGCATTTCTTTGTGTCATAAAATGTGTAGCACTGACTTTGCCTATATGTAGCCTATTGATAGCTGGTGCGCTGGAAAAAGCGGTAGCTTAGCTAATCAAACAATTAATTCACTGAATAATCAAGACCAATATGTAGCCTAATGATTAAGAAATGACAACGACAAAGATGACTAACGTACAATTGTTTAACAAGGATCAGGCAATAATCTGAATGCGTTAAAGAATGTAGCCTAATTAGGCCTCATTTTAAGATGGCAGTCAAATTAGTCGAAGTGAGTTAAACATTAGAAAGCATATTTAAAGAGGACCGCCTCTTAAGTATCTCGAAAAGTTGAGTGCAATGCATAGCCTAATTAAGGCTTGGAAAACGTTGCCATTATAAGCCACGCCCCCTAAAAACATATTTTTTTACATATCGACAAGTGACGTCACAAGGGGTGATCCTTGCCACAGTGCAGTGACTGAGTTAATGCAGTTATTTTTTTAACTTACGAACCACATTTTCATCAATTTATTCAATTTTATTTTCTATATATTTAATTTTCTTAGTTATTTATTTTATGTATTTATTTGATTATAATGATTTATTCTTACTAAAGTTTCAATAAAGTTTGTTTTAATTAAATAATCTGGTAAGTGAACGACTTGGGATGGGCATCACTTGAATGCACAGCTAGAATGCCCCGAGTAAAACTGTAGGCCTACTCCTCTCCCTTGTCATCTACCCCACCAAGGCCAATAAAGTTCAGCTATGGATAGAAAAGAGCAGAAGCTCTGAGCTATCCCGTCATGGTCCATAGTTTGTAACGAGCCACACAGTGCAGTAGTTGGTTGGTAGTCACCAGTTAGTGAGGTCAATCAGTCAGTTACTTAACTATAGTTTTTTAGTTGTTTCAGGGCGATTTAGGATGGTGAACTTTTGTGTTTGTGCAGGCTGCACAAACTCGAGCCTGACATGGCACAGAGTTCACGTTTTCCCCCTTTTCGTGCGCGCGTGCGATTTGTGCAGGTGAGGAGACGGGACTTCACTGCGGCATCTGTGTCCAAAAACACGGTTGTGTGTGGTGCACATTTTAGGGAGGAGGAGTATGTCCCCAGAGATACGATGGAGTTCAGGATGGGATTTCGAGAACAGGACAGTGTGAGACTGATGCTGTCCTATCCGTTCACTCGGCTCCTTTAGATTTAGCTAGAGAGTGAAACGTGAAATCATATGGTAAGTGATAGCTAACTATCCATTAATTAAATAATGTTGCTTGCTGTGAGGCTAGGTAGCTAATTAGCTAAACTGACTGATCGATCAGCCATCATGCCTAGCTACTGTTAGCATCAAGCAATAATTCCCCATACGTTTGGAGGTAGGCTCATCTCTGGCGGCATGACTTGTTGTAGCTATACATCTTATTATGCAGCTGGGGTAACGGCAGCAATTCCACTTCGTTCAGGGTGTAACATAACGTTAATTTAAATGGCGATTGTGGACCGGAGAGAGGGAGCTAAAACCTTTTAGCTAGAGCCTAGAGATATAGAAAAAGTTACCTTGTCGATGTGGTGAATTTATGTGGTTATTCATCTGTCATGACAGTGCGTCTCCAAACAAGCCTCTGATAATAAATCCTGTTAGTGACGACTATGTAGCCTACTGACTTTATTTTGTGGCCATGCTGTGGATGTGTGCCACAGATGAGTCAAGTTAGGGGAAGCACTGGAACGTTAGCCAGAAGTCAAGATATTGTAAACTAGTTAGCTAGCTAGCTATGGCGAGACTTCATAATTACGAATGTTTTTAGGATTTTTGACTGTTATTTTCATGTCATGGGAGTATTGATTTGGTATTTCAATACAGAAATATTGTTTCCTATCAGTGGGCAAAATGCATATTTTAGCCACAGGGTGACAGTCCAAAACCACAAATGGTAAATGAGGTTCAAAAAAATTGGTTTCACACGCATCCTATGCGCCGTAGACAGCTATCAAAAATGGTAATATTGACTTTTTCCAAATGATGTTATAGCTTTGCATCAAATCAAATTGCCCGTCTATATGATTATACAGTGTGTAGCAGGAGAGCAGCCACTCTTACTTATTGCCATCATGTAAGCAATCAATATTGGTGAATTGCATAGTTTTCTTTTTCTTCAGGCTCATATTGGCACACTTGCTAGCTACCCCGTTTAGTAAAGGGAAAAAGATAACGTTAGGCAACAGAGGTGAAAGCCATGGCATTAAAGTTAGTAAAGTTGACGTTAAATTTGCTAAACTGAATTTACCATCAGCTAACTTAACAAAGAAATCGCGCACCTCACTGCTGATGAAAAAACGTTACTTTGACAAAGTAAGTTAACTAACTGACTGATTCATAGCCTACTTGCTGCCAAGCAAACTGATGGTCCCACTTAGAGCCACTGAAAATCTACCAAAATGTGCTTTTGGTGACCTGATCTTCAATCCATCCCTCTAATATTAGCTGATTAAGGCTTAGCCTACATATGCCTACAAGGGCATCCCTTTCTGTTGAACATTGGGGGGGATGCAGGGCAGAACGCAGTGCCCTGAGATATATGTTGGGGAGGCGCATGTTAGCCAATAACGATGTCACCGTGCGTAGCCTAAGCAAAGGCAAGGGTGTTACCTGTAACAGGGCGGCCTTCAGGTCATCTGCATTGTTGGGTTTGGTGTCTCTCATCTTCCTCTTGACAATACCCCATAGATTCTCTATGGGGTTCAGGTCAGGCGAGTTTGCTGGCCAATCAAGCACAGTAATACCATGGTCATTGAACCAGCTTTTGGTACTTTTGGCAGTGTGGGCAGGTGCCAAGTCCTGCTGGAAAATGAAATCAGCATCTCCATAAAGCTTGTCATTTCCTGGTAGATGGCTGCGTTGACTGTGGACTTCAGAAAACACAGTGGACCAACACCAGCAGATGACATGGCACCCCAAATCATCACTGACTGTGGAAACTTCACACTGGACTTCAAGCAACATGGATTCTGTGCCTCTCCACTCTTCCTCCAGACTCTGGGACCTTGATTTCCAAATGAAATGCTAAATTTACTTTCATCTGAAAAGAGGACTTTGGACCACTGAGCAACAGTCCTGTTCTTTTTCTCCTTAGCCCAGGTAAGACGCTTCTGATGTTGTCTCTGGTTCAGAAGTGGCTTGACACGAGGAATGCGACATTTGTAGCCCATGTCCTGGATTCGTCTGTGCGTGGTGGCTCTTGATGCACTGACTCCAGCCTCAGTCCACTCCTTGTGAAGCTCCCCCAAATTCTTGAATGGATTTTGCTTATCCCTGTTGCTTGTGCACCTTTTCCTACCACACTTTTTCCTTCCACTCAACTTTCTATGAATATGCTTGGATACAGCACTCTATGAACAACCAGCTTCTTTAGCAATGACATTTTGTGGCTTACCCTCCTTGTGGAGGGTGTCAATGACTGTCTTCTGGACATCTGTCAAGTCAGCAGTCTTCCCCATGATTGTGTAGCCTACTGAACCAGACTGAGAGACCATTTAAAGGCTCAGGAACCTTTGCAGGTGTTTTGAGTTAATTAGCTGATTAGAGTGTGACACCATGAGTTTCCAATATTGAACTTTTTCACAATATTCTAATTTTCTGAGACACTGAATTTGGGTTTTCATTAGCTGTAAGCCATAATCATCAAAATTACAAGAAATAAAGGCTTGAAATATTTCACTCTATGTGTAATGAATCAATATAATATATGAGTTTCACTTTCTGAAATGAGTGACAAAAAATATTGAACTTTTTCACGATATTCAAATTTTTTGAGCTGCACCTGTACATAAAATGTTTAATTTATGAACATTTAGAAGATTTTTTTTTCTTCAAAGCCCTATGAGATTTAAGATGCTTTCATATAAAGCTAAAGCAGTACATTAGTGGATACGATAAAGGCTAATCAGTACATTAGTGGATACGACAATTTTATTGCATTTTAAACCCCCCCCCCCCCCCTCATCTTATAGGAGGACAATTTTATTTATGCCCAATAATACCAAATCATATAATCTTATATGGAAACAAGTATATTAAAGATTAGCTATATTCTTTCATCATTTCAGTCTCTTTGTGCTATTTTCTATTTACATGTTAATCTACGTCACTGTAACTGGCTCATCATTTTCATTTATATTTTAGCCATACTCCATATTTTATCGAAATATATTATTTCGATGTGGTATTTTTATGATTGGCCAATCGTCTGGAGCTCCAATAGCCGACTTCATATTGTCGTATAAAGTTCTTTCTGGATTTGGCTTTGGGGCGGGCAGGCGGAGCATTTGAGGGGGCCCTGACATGTAACATTGTAGCTACGGACTTCTTAGTTGTAAACAAGGCAATAATTTCATTTTATGAAAAAAAACTTTTTTTGAATAAAAAAACTTCTACCCACCTTGTGAATCCTTGTATCCCCGCTATTTCCCCTATAATTGCAACACTGAGGCTCCAGTAAAAAGATGTTACAAGCATTCCCGTCCATTCTAAGTCTGTGACATTGGGTAAAATACAGCACGCAAACATAAAAAGTCCAATCAAATCCATTGTCACACAAATCGAATGCATACAGTGTAGGCTTTTTATTATTTCAAACAGGATGATGGTCTTCCTGCTTGGCCTTAGGCCTGACGCACCTCCAACGGTGCCCGTGGTGGACTATGCATGGCAGGGGCGTCCTCTTCCCTGAGCCAGGCCTAAACCTGACCGCATACCAAAAAGGTAGGTTGAGCTGCAGGGTCTTCAGCTGGGGACCACCATTCATAGATGTTTCACCCCTTACCCAGAACATCTCCTGGTGGCGGGGCAGTGAACAGGGACGTCTCCCTGACACCCCCTGCAGCTCTACCTATTTTGATGTTCCCCCCCAAGCCTTGTCTCGTCGTCTCAGCCAGAGCCAGTGGCTTGCTTTCTCTGCCTCCTCTGATAGTTCTTTGGTGGCTTTGCTCAGTCTGGCTCCCCTTAGTCCCACGTCCTTTAGCAGGCGTGACGTGGAGCTGCCAACAAAGCCTCTAGCTCCCACCTCCACCGGGTACGTCCTCGCACTCCATCCACTTTCCCTGCACTCCGCGACCAGGTCTGCGTATTAGTAGCCTACTTTGAGTCTGAATGGGTTTATAATCCCGAACTGCACTCAAAAAACATATGCCTCGTCATAGGAAGGGTAAGTAAATGGACAATGATATTTGCATGCTGGCTGTCATAAAAATATTTTTTTTCTCTTTCTGGTTTAGCTAGATAACATTAACGTTACATGTAGCCTACCTTCCTAGTTAGCCAGCTAAGAGCCAGTAGCTAGCTAAGGTTAAGTGGTAATATTAATAGCCTGGCTAACAGAAAGAGGAAAAAAAACTATTTTTATGACGGCCAGAAAACAAATATCATTGTCCATTTACTTGCCCTTGCTATGTGAAGCACGTGTTTTTTTGAGTAGACAAAAATGGTGCAGTTTGGGATTATAAACCCATCCTGATGCCAGGTAGCTACATTAGGCATCTGTCCTTTTGTAAGCCTTCAGGAACTCTTGTAGAAAGACAGATTGTGGATCAAGTCACCAAAAGCTAATTTTGGTAGGTTGGTAGGTTAAGGGTTGTTTCTCCTGACTCATTTTCCTATTGAACTCTATGGAAACATGTCAGGAGAAACAACCCTTCAAGTGATCCATCCATATCTACTGCATATCTGGCAGCAGAGTGAAGGTTTGTGGCTTGTTTGATACCTCAGACCCTTGATGACTTACAGCAATTTAGCCAACCATGTGTTCCATACTATTCCTGTGTAATTTACAGCTTAATCTATTCCAACCCCCCTATTCCCATAGAGAGGTTATAGTATTGCTTGTAAGAGTACCTGAAAATAAGATATTGTAGTGCATGTCCATTGAAAACCAACACTCACATTCGCATGACCCTGGACTGAATTTCCAGAAAGAACATGTGACACAGTTATGTGATCCTGGGTGGAACTCCCAGAACATTTGACCAATCAGGACTGAGTTTCCGTTCTATAAAACTTCGAAGGACTTCCTCTCTTCTTTCTTACACTCCTTTTACTCACGTTGGCTTAGTTCCAAGTTGCACACACTGTCTCCTGATCACCTTCCCAGTTGGGGAAGGGGCGAGACTGTAGGCCGACAGAGGAAGGAACACGCGGAGAGACCCCTCTCTCCCTCGGGTTAGGCGGCCACAACAACCACTCTTCCCAGCTCTCAGTTAGCGTGTTCTAAAAAGCCATTGAAACTGCATCCACTGAGCTACCGTTATACAACGCAGCTGTAAAATGATTATTTGCATTATTACACGCCGCAAACCGCAAGGAACCCAAGGAAACCGCTTGCCGAAAAGGACAAAGGAACAGCAATATTCCTGCGTATTTTGCCATCTTTCTTTCGTAGGCAGCTTCCAGTCCCTCCTCCCATGGCACTGTCAGCTCGATCAGCACTGCTGACTTCACGGCTGCAGACCACAGCACCACATCTGGTCTTAAAGTGGTGCTGCAGATTTCCCGTGGGAACTGGAGCTGTCTACCCAGATCCACTTCCATCTTCCACTCCGCCCCTGGTGTTAACAGCTTGGAGGGTGTTGATCTCTTTCTGGAGTGTTCTGCAGGTTCCCCCTGCCTGAGGAAGTGGATCCTCTGTTGGCTCCTTGATGGACTCAGGTTATTCGCCTCCTGGCGACTTTTCTCCAGCACCTCTGCCAGCTTCCTGAGCACTTGGTCATGCCGCCATGTAAGCCGACCCTGTGTCAGAGCTGTTTTGCATCCTGACAGAACATGCTGGAGTGAGGCATTGATGGTCCCGCAGAGGTCACAGGATTGCTCTGTTCCAAACCACTGATGGAGATTTCGAGGGCTCGGGAGCGTGTCGTAGGTCGCTCTAATGAGGAAAATGAGTCGAGCTTGTGGCAGTTTCCAGAAGTCTGCCCAGTTGATTGCTCGGCTCACGACACCCTCCCAAGTTGTCCACCGCCCCTGCTGCCCCTGTGCCACAGACTTCACTCTGAGCTCCTCCTGTTCTATTCTGGTGATCTCGGCAACAACCAGGTCCTTCCTCTCCTTCCTGTTTGCCTTGGACCATAGAATGGGTGGGTCGCTCCATCCGAGGCCTGCCCGCCCTGTCTGGACCCTGCCCACAACCTCCTGATGTTGCAGCCTGCCCATCACCTTCTGCACCTCCTCCCCTGCCCTCCATTTCCTTCCAGTTGCAACTCTGGCGTTTGCTTCTGCTACTGTCCTGTCGGAGGAGTCCCTTAATTCCATCACCAGCCTTGCCTTCTCCTGCTTGTAGCCCAAGGTGATGGATTTCAGGGGTAGCTGGAGTGAGTTCCGACCGTATAGGCCAGCTGCTGAGAAACAAGGTGGCAGCCCAAGCCATTTGCGGATGAAGGAGTTGGCTTTTGCCTCCATCCGACTTACGGCTGATGAGGTGACTTCACACAGTTTCAGAGGCCACATCACCCTCGGGTACAGGGTGAAGTGGTAGCACCACACCTTGTGTTTTCCGGGTAGCTGGCTTGAGTCGATCTTTGACAGGCCTTCTGAGAGCTGCTGAAGGATGGTTTTCCCCATATCCTTGTCTGAGAGACCAGATGTATATAGTCTTCCCAGGCTTCGGATGGGCTGATCCACGATGAGGGGGATGTCTTCCCCGCCGATGGTGAAGGCAACTCTGTCATTCCTCTCCCCTTTCCGCAACGAGAGGCTCCTTGACTTCTGCGGCTTGAACTTCATCCTTGCCCAGGCGATCAGCTCATCCAGCCTCCTTAGCAGCCTGGATGTGCATGGGGCAGTTCGTAGCAGGCAAGTGATGTCATCCATATAACTCCTTAGGGGGGGGAGCCTCCGACCTGCAGGCAGTCGGACACCACCCACCACCTGCCTTGCCCCGATCAGGATGACTTCGAAGGCTGCTACGAAGAGGATGGGGGAGATGGAGCATCCCATTGCAATCCCTACTTCTAGTTGTTGCCAACCAGTAGTGACCTTCTTCAGTCAGGCTAAATACAGTGGGGTGCAAAGATTTGGGTACCCCTGGTTAAAATGCCAAACCATTTTAGTCATGAATGCAAATCTGACGTTAGCTAAGCAATTAGCTATACAATTATAGATATCTTAGGCTACACTAAATCAAATCAAATCAAATCAAATCAATATTTATTTATATAGCGTATTTCACAACAAGTTGTCACAATGCGCGTCACAGAAAAAACCAAGCCTAAACCCCCACAAGAGCAAGCCAGAGGCAACAGTGGCAAGGAAAAACTCCCTGGTGTAATTAGGAAGAAACCTTGGGAGGAACCAGACTCAAGGGGGAAACCCATTCTCCTCAGGTCGGCTCAGGGTCTAGATCTTAATGACCAGCATTAAGCACTACAGTGTGCGAATTGATGTGGGATATGAAAAACGAAAAGGTTAGCATATTAAGCTACTTCCATTATGCATTATTTTAAAGGAGAGGTAGCTCACTCCTCGTGTTGTTCTTTTGTTGTTAAATTGTACCATAGCCAAATTCAGAAAAGCTACATCTAAATAATGTAGACCTAAAGTTTCCTGCACTTTATTAGACTCATTTTAGCATAGGCTACGATTCTCAAAAATACATTGCAAATCAACGTGATTCAGGTAAAGACGAGTGTGCATGATGGTGTTTTACGTTAGACTGTCGTTCTCTAAATGTAGTGTGCTTAAAATCCCCAAGTGATATACTTATTTCCGAGTTTTGCTGTTATTAGTATGGAGCATGGAGGATATTTTTATGCCACTGAACAGTATGCAGTAGCCTAAGCAGTAGGCTATAGTTGTCCTATGCCAGGACACAGACCATTCGGACACAGCCCAGGTAAAAAGTGAATGGAGTCTTTGCTTCCGGAACCTAAGCCCCGCGTTTCCACTCGATACAGCCTACCACGTCTGAAATTAAACACTGCTTTGCTACATTGTAGTTTGTTTATCTAGTCTATCACCGCAATAATGTAGCTAAATGGACCAACATTATTGCCCCACCCGCTGATTACCGTATACAACATCGTACATGGACTATAATAGGCTACAGGCGCTTTTATGCATTTCTGTCGATGTAACATTGGGGGGGCTTTCTCGGATTTTGGGGGTGACGTAAATGACGCCTGTGGATGCCTACAATTAGTAGCCTACTTTGAGTCTGAATGGGTTTATAATCCCGAACTGCACTCAAAAAACATATGCCTCGTCATAGGAAGGGTAAGTAAATGGACAATGATATTTGCATGCTGGCTGTCATAAAAATATTTTTTTTCTCTTTCTGGTTTAGCTAGATAACATTAACGTTACATGTAGCCTACCTTCCTAGTTAGCCAGCTAAGAGCCAGTAGCTAGCTAAGGTTAAGTGGTAATATTAATAGCCTGGCTAACAGAAAGAGGAAAAAAAACTATTTTTATGACGGCCAGAAAACAAATATCATTGTCCATTTACTTGCCCTTGCTATGTGAAGCACGTGTTTTTTTGAGTAGACAAAAATGGTGCAGTTTGGGATTATAAACCCATCCTGATGCCAGGTAGCTACATTAGGCATCTGTCCTTTTGTAAGCCTTCAGGAACTCTTGTAGAAAGACAGATTGTGGATCAAGTCACCAAAAGCTAATTTTGGTAGGTTGGTAGGTTAAGGGTTGTTTCTCCTGACTCATTTTCCTATTGAACTCTATGGAAACATGTCAGGAGAAACAACCCTTCAAGTGATCCATCCATATCTACTGCATATCTGGCAGCAGAGTGAAGGTTTGTGGCTTGTTTGATACCTCAGACCCTTGATGACTTACAGCAATTTAGCCAACCATGTGTTCCATACTATTCCTGTGTAATTTACAGCTTAATCTATTCCAACCCCCCTATTCCCATAGAGAGGTTATAGTATTGCTTGTAAGAGTACCTGAAAATAAGATATTGTAGTGCATGTCCATTGAAAACCAACACTCACATTCGCATGACCCTGGACTGAATTTCCAGAAAGAACATGTGACACAGTTATGTGATCCTGGGTGGAACTCCCAGAACATTTGACCAATCAGGACTGAGTTTCCGTTCTATAAAACTTCGAAGGACTTCCTCTCTTCTTTCTTACACTCCTTTTACTCACGTTGGCTTAGTTCCAAGTTGCACACACTGTCTCCTGATCACCTTCCCAGTTGGGGAAGGGGCGAGACTGTAGGCCGACAGAGGAAGGAACACGCGGAGAGACCCCTCTCTCCCTCGGGTTAGGCGGCCACAACAACCACTCTTCCCAGCTCTCAGTTAGCGTGTTCTAAAAAGCCATTGAAACTGCATCCACTGAGCTACCGTTATACAACGCAGCTGTAAAATGATTATTTGCATTATTACACGCCGCAAACCGCAAGGAACCCAAGGAAACCGCTTGCCGAAAAGGACAAAGGAACAGCAAATCTTCAAAAGTTTTCAGCAACGACTCACCAAAGGACCTGGAAGCAAGGAAGCTGCTTGACCCGCAAGAAAACAGAGCAAAAGAACAGTCCAACCCAGGGACGTTGCCAAAAGACAGAACTTTCCTGACACCAGTAAGCCATGGACCCGGTAGCTACTCCAGTACAGTAAGACTGGCACAAACATCCAGGCAATAGTTTACGAAAACATTTGTTTAATGTTTATTGTCAATGTAATTACATGTTTGATTGTATTCAATTGCTTTTAGAATGTTAAGCATATTGCTTTTAGGATGTTAGTTTTAGATGTGTTTGTTACTTAATAAATTGTGTTTTGTTAAACCTGGTTGTCGATCTGTTTGTTGTTTGGATAAATATTTGAGCCTATCCTCAAAAATAACTTATGCCTTCAGATTAAGTTATTGGTTATTATTTTAATAGTTAATATTGAAATTCATAATCATGATTTAATAATTCATTTTATGAGACTGATTAATTATACTTTTGCACCATTAGGTCACCGTATGAGGTTCTGTATATGTATATTCTCAACACTAGTTGGCGCTCGTGTGAGGGTATGTGTGTATATTACTGACATGATTGGTAACCCAATGTGAAGTTATATAAATTTATGTACACACTTTAACTATGTCTTCACTACCAAATTCTTAATGTACCTAATGACACTACAATATCTTTGAACTTCCCAGTCTTTTTTTTTTGTTGCCCCTGTCCCTTTTGGAATGTGTTGCAGGTATCAAATTCGGAATTAGTGCATATTTACAAAAATCAATAAAGTTGTTAAGGTAAAACATTAAATATATTTTCTTTGTATGGTTTTCAATTAAATACATGTAAAAGAAAATTTACAAATCACTGCTTTCTGCTTTTTAGATACTGTCCGAACTTTTTTGGAATTGGGGTTTGTACTTGTTTGGGGACTTGAGTAGGAACGCTTTATGCTTACATGTATGAGGCCACATAAATGACCACATGAATAAACTCTTTAAAAGACACACACATACAGCCCTAAAGAAACTGGGAATCCTTTGGTCTCCTTGTTGCAACCAAAGATAAACTTTTGATTAAAAAAAGGATGACCGTTACACCCACTAGGTGGTGCTAAATAAGCACTTCTGGGTATAGGAGGTAAAAATGATTATCTCTTGTCAATGATGAGTATTGTGGTGTGTTTACAAATCTTGTTATTTTTGTTGTAGATATTATTTGTTGACATTGGTTGATGTGTTAGTAACCACAGAGAAACTAGCAATGTTTTAACTGGCAAACGTGTATTAGAATAAACTTAGAACATCTGAAACGTATTAAATGGTGAGGTCTGGGTCACTCCACTGGCTGCCAGTCGCCGTCAGAGTCAGGTTCGAAGTTCTGACTCTGGCCTATGCTGCAGCCAACAGAGGGGTGTACTACAAAGTGAGATTAAGGGGATAGCGAGCTAAATTAAGCTTCAACCCTGGGTTTTCTGTATCACGAAGCTGACTCACTTTTAATCGAGGTATATTGCCATGGCAACTTACTCTGCACGGATAACCTGCTTCGGGGCAGGTTATGTTCAGGCTATCTGATTGAAACATATAAAAGCACCGCCCTTTGACCAATCAACTCCCTGGCTTTGGAAAAAGGCGTCTCCATTCCAAAGGCTCCCATAGAGCAGGGCTGCCCAACCCTGTTCCTGGAGATCTACCTTCCTGTAGGTTTTAATTTCAACCCTAATTTGGCACACCTGGTTGTACAGCAGCTCAACTAGATCTCTAGCTGTTAAATGAGGTGTGCTTTGTTAGGGTTGGAGTGAAAACCTACAGGACGGTTGGGCAGCCCTGCCATAGAGGTATGTGTGGATAGTGAGGGAATCTCTTTGCAGGGCGAGATTATTGGTGTGATTGCTTCAGCAAAATTTTAAACATGTTGTATCAAGTTTAAAGTTTAGGAGCTCTAGAATGTAGTAATACAGTTGTCACATTAGAAATAAACTGTATGACAATGTACTGAGAGTATAGATTTATTTGTGGTAGGGTGGTAAGGTGAATAAAGTATTGACTATCGAATTTAACCTACACAATGAGCTTTTTTTGTGTGTGCAAATCTCCTCCCTGGCTTTGTTGGAGGCAATGGTGTTGCTTTTTATATCTGTCCTATCAGTCTTTTTTCCACAGAAATATGCTGCTCTAGGACAGCCCATGCTGCACCGCTATAGGCTCGTTGTTGCAGACACCGCCCCTTTTATGAGAATGTGCAAACATCTTGATTAATAAAGCCTGTGTTCACTTAGCAGGTTGATAACCATGTTCATAGTATTGCAGTGGTTATGCTTTCTGAAGCCAGCTAACGCAAAGAAACCCTGGCTATGTTAAGCTTCCTTCGTAGTGTACCCCCCAGGATAGCCCCTTCCTACCTACAGGACACAATTCAGCACTACACTCCAGATCGACCACTCTGCTCTGCTGTTACAGGGCGACTTGTACTTCCTGCCCTCCAAGTGAATGGTTCTCGCTCATTCTGACTGCAAAGCTTCTCCACCCTATAGCTCCCCAGTGGTGGAACGGACTGCCCGTTCCTCTATGAACTGCTCAGTCACAAACTTGTCTGTCAATCCCCTGCAGTCCCACTGTCTGCGAGTCCCTGTGAGCCGCTGCTCAGTCACTGCCTGTTTCCTGTCATGGTCTGAAGAAACACCTCTTCAGATTCTACCTTGACTGTAGTAGTATTTTCATGTAGCCCTTGTATCTTGTATATTATACCATCAGGTCCATAAGTATTTGGACAGTGACACAATTTTTGTTGTTTTGACTCTGTACTCCAGCACATTGGATTTTAAATGGAACAGTGACTTTCAGCATTAATTTGAGGGTTTTTACATCCATATTGGGTGAATAGTATAGCAATTTAAGCCATTTTTATGCATAGTCCCCCCCATTTTAGGGGACCAAAAGTAATTGGACAAATTAACATAAACTTTAATAAAGTTATCATATTTAATATTTGGTTGCATAGCCTCTGCATGTCATGACTTCCTGATGTTTGTGACCCAACAACATCAAAAGACTCTTGATATCTTATTTTCAGGTACTCTTACACGCAATACTATAATCTCTCTGTATTTGAATGGATCTCTATGGGAATTGGGGGGTGGGACAAATGTTAATTTGTCCAATTACTTTTGGTCCCCTAAAATGGGGGGGGCTATGTATAAAAATGGCTACAATTGCTACACTGTTCACCCGATACGAACGTAAAAACCCTGAAGTTAAAGCTGAAAGTCTGCACTTTAACCTCATAGCCTCCATTTCAAATGTGCTTATGGACCTGACTTCATATCTTAATTTTTTAGCACTTTCATGTAGTACTAATGTCTTGATCTTGTAGTTCTTTATCATGTCTCTCGTAATCGGGCCTCACTTCTCTTAAGGCTTAGCCATAGCTTACCGACTTAGCCTTAAGATTTAGCCATAACTTTACTGTGTGAACTAGACTTGATGTTTGTGGCTATGGATAGCTGCTACTTTATGATAGACCTGTCAGCCCTACATTATCTGACCTGCTTATAGTTGTTCCAATGACCTTTAATATGCATTTATTATAAACTGATACCAGTTACTGCCATCTTGTTCTGATGAGTGGCACACTTGGCAATGTGCATTTATATGTAACAATGTTAGTATGGCATTGTTTTATGGCACTTTAGAAGTTACAGATAATTTGTGTATACATGTATATACCTATTCGTTATGGCTTAAACTCGAAAATGCACTGCCCTGGAACTTTCTCTCTCTCTCTCTCCTGAAATGAGCATTATGGGGGGGGGGGGGGGGGGATATATAACCCATATAGATGAAAATACCCTCAAATTAAAGCTGACAGTCTGCACTTCAACCTCATTGTCATTGTATTTTTTCAAACTGAAGTGCTAGAGTACAGAACCAAAATAACAAAAAATGTGTCACTGTCCAATGAATTATGGTGCTCACTGTATGCACATATTTTCAATTAGCTTCAGTGTAATAACTGGCATACTCATGGCTCTTTATTATAATAATACACTTTTGGGAATAACATATCAAAGCATTTATGGCAGTTACCTTTGCAGTTTGCACTTATATCGCAATTGTTCAGCATATTGTAATTGTCATAGATCCAGATCCTCCGCCCTTGTTACGCTCTCTCGCGAAGGCAGCAAAAGGGTTAAATCACGTGAGAACGAGTTAAACCGTCTCCCCTTCCCATAAAGAAGTGTAATTTGAAGAACCGAACAAAGAAATCGGAGGGTATATAAAGCCACCGCAGGACATCTCTGCTACAGTCACTGATTTCGCGGCGTGTGGGCAGCTCTGGTACGATTTGCTCTGGTGCTCTGGTATTCTACGGGTCCGTCTCGAGTCGGAGGATGATGCAGGCTCCTCGGCTTCTATCCAGTGTTTTCGTCTTGCACTTCTTCCTTTACGCTTGCTCCGTGCCAGTACCCGAGGGGAAAGCCTCCGCCAGACACAAATCTGCAGCGGTGAGTTTTTGTTCAGTTTGGCAAATCCCAACGCGCGCTTTCACTGTAAGGTAGACCTATATATAGGATGAGAATATCAGCATATTCTCCTGGTTCGAGACGTCTGCTGGCTTAACGGGGTATCTGACCAGAAAGTATCATAAGTGAAAATTATGGTTTGTGCGTTTTTATGTGTGAAAAGGACTCGCAGATGAGTGAAGGCGCGCAGTTCCCATAGGTGTTCTGACATGAGGAGAAACGTGTGAAATGTGATTTGTATATAATTTTATGTTTAAAATAATAACCCTATGTTTGTAAATATTTTATTGTGGATTGGCCGTTATTTCGAGTCATTGAAGTTCACATCGTCTTTCGGAAATGGGTCGATCTGCGCCTGGATAATGCCGTGAAATTTAGCTTATAGGTCTACCTGGACTGTTCGAAGTTCAGATTAATCTCTATTTAACATTTTACCGGCTACTACGAAAATAAAAATGTTTATTTTCCTGCGGAGAGCTTTCCAATTTCAAGAGGGTGGGAGAAAACAATTTTACATTAACATTTTATGCATGTAATAATGCAGAGTGAATTTCGTAGTTAATTATTATTTTACGTACAATCATGTAGCTACATTGTGGCTATTTTCTGAAGCAAGTCGGGTTACATAGACCTATCTTGTCGAAGGGTAGGCTACAACAGCAGTGTCTTTCCATCGAACCCACAAACTCGGAGTTACAAACAGTTGCCTAACTTTTACACTGTCGCCGTTGCGTTATTGAGTGCGTATACAGAATAGTATTTTCCTTTGACTTCATAAGAGCAAAATATAGAAAGCAACTAGGTCGATGCAGAGGCATGGGACGTGGCAGCTTAATTCTTAAAAATAATGCGTTATCAGAGACAAAGCCCATGGTAAAATGCCCTTGCTTTCTGCGGGGTTTCACTGACACGAATGATGGGTAATGTGTGCGCGCCGCAGGTGTTGCCGAGGAAACCAGTTGGCACCTCATGTGATCAGAAATTGAATTGAAATACTGTTCTTCGTTTGTGCTGATTTGTGCTGTGATAAATATTATTTGTGCCAGTGTGGTTTTTGATATAATCGTACATATATTTGATAAACTGTGACGTCACTCTCACCCCAGGTAACTCCGAATTACTCCAAAATAGTCTAATTTGTGTGTGCTACGTTTGTGCTGATTTGTGCCGTTAAAAGAAACACGTTAGCTATTTTTATTATAAACATTACTTTTATAATGAGTGACGTCACTCCAAGTCTCCATTCCAAGCAGCTCCGAACCGCTCCAAAATAGTCTCGTTCGTTTGTGGTGCATTTGCCTAGCGGCTAGATGAGCATTATATTTTACACTGAAAGGAATGCGTGCTCCTAGCGTTTCATCGCGCAGCTCCCAACTTGAGCCAGTTAACAGCAGAGAGCGCAGGTAGACTATGTCTGGTGAGTGCGGATTCGCACAATGTAGCTTTTTCTGTGCCGTTTCATACCAATAAGCATAAGCACAAAACAGCCAAAATCAACGAGAAATTTGGATTCTGAGCTGGTTGTGGTGGAAGACATTATCGCCAATTACTAAACGCTTAAAATGAAAAATAATGAAGGTAATTACAACAAGACCAGGTGAACCTAGTGCATGCCGGGCGCTGTTGGTCTTGCCCCGGACCTGGAGATGGCTTTCTCAGCCTAGCGCAATAATTAGCTGATAGCTGGTGCACTGGAAAAAAGCGGGGTATAAGCTACAGCATTAAGCCCTATTCGGATGGGATAAGTTTTCAGGACAGGTAAAGTAATTGTTATCACAGGACGTCTGTAATGTTAATGGCCGATTCGGACGGGATAAAGTACAGGTGCAGCTCAAAAAATTAGAATATCGTGAAAAAGTTAAATATTTTTTGTCACTCATTTCAGAAAGTGAAACTCATATATTATATAGATTCATTACACATAGTGAAATATTTCAAGCCTTTATTTCTTGTAATTTTGATGATTATGGCTTACAGCTAATGAAAACCCAAATTCAGTCTCAGAAAATTAGAATATTTTTCTTTAACATATTTTTAAAGTATAATATTTAATATTTGGTCGCATATCCTTTGCATGCTGTTACTTCCTGAAGTCTATGACCAATCAACATCAAAAGACTCGATATCTTATTTTCAGGTACTGTTACAAGCGATACTATAACCTCTCTGCATTTGAACTGATCTCTATGAGAATTGGGGGGTAAGACTAGATTCAGCTGTAAATTACGCTGGTACAGTATGGAACACATGACTGGCAAAATGGCTGTACGTCATCATGGGTCTAAGGTATCAAACGAGCCCCAAACCATCACTCTGCGGCCAGATATGGAGTAGATGTGGATGGATCCCTTTAACCCCTTAGTGCAGATGGCATATTTGGTAAATCATGGGGGTACTCTGTTTAAGGCTTTATAACTCCAGGTGTGAGCATCACATAAACTTGGTAAATGGCTTAAATGAAACAAAACCGGTGTACCATTTTTAGTACAAACTTTGATTTGTTTATTTTCATAATTTAAGTCAAAATTAAGTGCCGGAAATGCTAGCAAAACTTAGCAAAAAATGCAACAAAATATATATTTCTTCAAAATACTGAGAGGTACATAAGTGAAACAGGTAAAACTACACATTTCCTGGATCATAAACTCCTTGTCCACAAGCATTCAATAATCGCAGGGTGATATACAGAACTACTAAAGATCTATGACACGAAATGTAAGCAGTGTAGCCTGATGTACCCAGGGTCTCCAAACCTATCCAAATTGGCTAAAATGTGAATAGCTGTAAATCTTAAACTAATCATACATTTCAGTGCAAATCAACCGTTTTGACTCATTTAACTCACCTTTTTTTCATTTTCATGTGGGAATTATTTTGGATCAGTACAGGGGGGTGGATATCTAGGTGTCCAATAACCTACCCAAAACCTCTCCGAGAAATTATTAAAAAGCCTTTTGTCCTTTATAAAGCATATACATTTTACCTTACGATCACTTAATGGATGAAAACATAGATATTGCACAGTTTCAGTTCAGTGTTTGATGCCAAGTGTGCCATTTTTTCACCATTATCCTTCATATACTGCTTCATCCTGTGCGATGCCTTCGTGGCCAACATGCACTCATCAATGGCACGGTCTTCAGTATGCTGTAAGGATCTGGTCCTGCAGTGGCTTCACTCTGAACAGTAGAGGGCACTGCTGGAGTGGCAGAGGTGGAGGGTCAAGCATGTTATAGGAACAAATTACATAATGCAGAAGCATTATAACACTGTGGTACACACAGCTAAATATGAAATCATTCACTCTTGTACTTCAGTAAACACTTTCTTCTGTATGCTACATTATGTTATATTTTGTTGCGTGCTCTAGGATGGCATTACTCTGTAGTGTGTTTCACAACTGTTGCTTATTTATTTATTTTATTTATTTATTTTACATTCATCTTGCACACATCTGGACACAGTACATTTGAATACATATTTTCCATTCCCTAAGTGAAAAGCATCACCCATGGATATACTAATACCCCATAGAGTACATTATGCACAAAGAAATTACAATACAATAAAATAATATCGGAAAACACTACCAATGTTCTAGCTTCACGGCAAATCGAGGCATAAAATAAACTCCTCAAAAAAAGTTCGGAAACGTTATTTCGGTCGATTATTCCTCCCCTTTAATAATACCAATTGGTATTGTATTTTATATCGTTGGAAAGACTGATTAGTCACCTTTACAACGAGGTACAACTTGTAAGGATCATGCATTCGTGGAATGAGCAACACAGCTAACCGTGTGGGTAGTGGCCCAAAAAAATGTGCCAAAATCCCCTGCAATATTCTTCTGTTGGTATTCACTCTCGTTTTGAGCTTCAAGTGCTGGCAGGTGTATGCCAGTGGGATGGAATGGGATGCCATCCCACAGCAGTGTGTGACCAGGCTGGTGACCAGCATGAGGAGGATCTTCCACACGCTACTGAGGTCCCTGACAGTGTAAAATGAATAAAGTGTAAAAATGGCCAATATGTGTTGTTTTTTTCCTTATTACTGTGGGAGAGTGCAATCATCCAGTCCACCAAGCAACTCAAAACGAGAGTGAATACCAACAGAAGAATATAGCAGGGGATTTTGGCACATTTTTTTGGGCCGCTACCCACACGGTTAGCTGTGTTGCTCATTCCACGAATGCACGATCCTTACAAGTTGTACCTCGTTGTAAAGGTGACTAATCAGGCTTTCCAACAATATAAAATACAATACCAATTGGTATTATTAAAGGGGAGGAATACTCGACCGAAATAACGTTTCCGAACTTTTTTTGAGGAGTTTATAACTTACGACTGAGCAACCAAACAGAACAGCGCTAAAATACGCTATTTCATTGTGAATGCTATGAATTCTAACAAAGCAGGCCACCACGAGCCACTACGGGAACGTCACGAACACAATAGTATCAATACATTACAGTTATTTGGCAGACGCGTTTATCCAAAGCGACGTACAATAAGTGCATATTGAAGGACATAGACACAATCTACGAAGCTAAGTCACGAAAGCGCTACTTTCTCACAACGTAGAAGCTATCGCTAGTCATCAACCGAATACAGTCAGCTATACATTCTAAGCTATGAGATAGCTAAACCAAATAGAAAATAAAAAATAAACGGAAAGAACGTACTATATAATTTGCCGTATACATGTAGTTATTCAAGGTGGAGTCTGAAAAAGTGTGTTTTCAAATATGTTCAGCATTATTAGCAGGCTAACAGTGGTCTATTACGACCGATGCAAATACAAAAATAACGAAAATATAGCAGTGGAAAAACGAATGTATATACTCAAAATATTACAAGCAGTAATACTTACATGTCGAGGAGGATATCTTCCCCATATTGATAGGCACCTCTTCCACAGAATCTATGCTACAGGGATTAGAAGAATCTCTGTTGTTGTCCTCTTCTGACCGACTTCGGGGTAAAAGTACTAAAAAGTCACTTCAAAGTTGCGCGCCGTTTTATTGCGTAAGACCAACTGCGTCATACCAAACGCGTCAAACCAAATGCGTCATCTGCGCATGCCTGCGTAAAGTTGTCGTGATATAACAAGTATTGCAGTTACGCTCGCCCTTAAATAGTTAATCCAAGCTTTCAATTACACATGTAAATTACTTTTGGGAAGCTTGTCGTGCCTTCTATTGGATAAAACAATTGTCGATCAAACCAGAATAAAATTGAACGCGTCACAGCAGTGCTATCAGGGAGGGGGGGTTACGCAGAGCTAGTTTCGTTTGTCTAATAGTGTTCCAATGCGCTGTGTATTTTTCAAACGGATTGTCCAAGACAATAAATGACCACGGAATCTTGAAAGGGACATATCTACGCTTAAATCCACGGGAGGATTGCACACGAATTCCATATTTAATAGCAGATATTGATAGTAGAATGGCATTGTATGATTTCACTTGTTTATGTCGGTATTGATTGAGCAGCGATTTGCACCGCTGTATTTGCATACGGTCGGGCTATTGGTGGGTTTATCTGGTTGCTGGACGGAATTCTGATATTATATGATGAATACATATATTTATGAACTCCCAACATAGACGCTATTGCCCACTATGTCACGCATGGGTAGGTATAGGCTGGGTGGGGAGTGCTTGTTAAATGGACTTGCTACGGAAAGATAGTGACACTTAGAAACTACGCATTGGCCAGAAATCGTCGCGAATCGTCTACCAATAAAGTTAAAATACCGCGTTTGGGTTTTCCACTAATAGTTTGGCTGCAGGAGCAACGCGTGTCTCAGTTGCGTAAAACTGTCTCGCAGGCGAGAAAAAATAGACTATCTGCACTAAGGGGTTACGGGTTGTTTCTCTTGACTTTTTTCCCCATAGAGTTCTATCGGAAAATGAGTCAGGAGAAATAACCCTTGCAGTGATCCATCCACATCTACTCCATATCTGGCAACAGAGTGATGGTTTAGGGCTCTTTCGATACCTTAGACCCTTGATGACTTACAGCCATTTAGCCAGACATGTGTTCCATACTGTACCAGTGTAATTTACAGCTGAATCTAGTCTCACCCCCAAATTCCCATAGATATCAACCATTAATTGAAGTACATTTATTCTGAGAAAAAAATCCCTCATCAATAAATAATTATTTTAAACTAAACCACATTGCCACAATCATTGGCACCCCTGCATTTAATACTTTGTAAAACCTCCCTCTGCCAATAAAACAGCACTGAGTCTTCTCCCGTAACATCTAATAAGGTTGGAGAATACAGAGCAAGAAATCTGAGACCATTCCTCTTTACCGAAACTTTCCAGATCATCCAGAGTCCTAATTAATCTCTCCTTTTCAGCTCAGCCCACAGGTTTTCAATGGGGTTTAGGTCAGGGGACTGAGATGGCCATGGCAGAAGCTTGATTTTGTGTTCAGTTAACCATTTTTGTGACGTATGTTTTGGTTCCTTGTCCTGCTGGAAGATCCAGCTACGACCCAGTTTTAGTTTCCTGGCAGAGACATCCAGATTCAGATTTAAAACTAACTGTTGCCATGTACTCTAACAAGGTTCCTAGGAAAAACAAAGAAAAACAGCTCCACAACTGTAACGGGGCATGTGTGGTTCGGAGGACCAAGCACAAATATAGGGAATCTACAAGTTATTCCCGAAGGGGAAATAACCAAAAGAGCAGAATATAATTCGCGAAAAGGACAGGGAGAGAATACCACCTGCTCTCAATAAAAGAGAGCACCAAACGGAGGTAAAACAAACAGACAATAAAATAACCCAGATAAAATGGGCGAGTGGTAGAAAGAAAAGGAGAGAATACTTCCTCTCAATACGAGAGAATAAAAAATAAAAAAGGTAAATAAAGCAACCGTCTCTGCGAGAACAGTAAGACAAAATGAGAAACTAAAAGTGCGAACGAGAAAACAAATCTAATAAAGGAACTCTAAAGCAAGTCCCACGTCACTTAAGAGTAAAGTGGTGGCTTATAGCTATACCTTACCGGCTTCGAAGTGTAATGGCAAAAAACTTAGAAGCGCCAGAAGATGGAAGTGCGGAGCTTAAATAGCCGGCAAGTAACTCAGAGCAGGTGCGGCGACTGAGTGCCGTGACAGGAAAAAACCAGAAGCGGAAAAAGAATAAAGAAAAGACTGAGACGGGTGCGTGAGGGTTGGACCCGAAATGCACGACTCAGAAACAGCGGTCGAAGGATAAAGTCCCGTCAGGGCTTTATTCAAGGAATGTTCATACACCAAAATCCAGGCAAAACCAATGTACAGTAGAAGAAGAAGGCAGTCTCGGAATCGGTACACCATGCAAAAGTCCTGTAACCAGAGTAGCTGTCAGTGGGGCAGAAGTACAGGCAGATGGTAGGCAGGCTCAGGGTCGAAGGCAAAGCAAGAGTCAAGACCGAAGTCTGCTCCACGGGGCAAAAGTACAAATACAGCAGGCAAAAACTTGTGGTACATGCAGGCAGTGGTAACAAAACAGAGGTCAATAACAATGGTCAAAAAACAGGCTTGGATCGTAGACAAAAGACAGGCTTGAAAAACCCGCTCAATAGTGCACTGATAAACAGGGGCAACAATTTCACAAAGACATGACATGAACACTGAGCTTAAATGCAGGTGTAGACAGGTGCATACACTTAGCTTGAGAGCAGCATGCGAATGGAAATCAGGTGTGGAAGGCTGACAAGGTAACAAGATAATTAGTACTCATTAGTAATAAACATATCCTGACCTAGCATTAGTAAATTAGTAAATGACATGCACGAGAAACGTAAGGTAAACATGAACACATGGTTAGAGAGTTAGTATTACCCAATCCTGATCTAACGATAGTAGATTAGTAAATAGACACGGGAGAATGAAACAATTATAGAAGCGTGAGCGACAGCAAGAGATAGAGAAACAGCATGAACGCAAGGCTGCGGAAAAACACGGAAATGTGTATGCTTAAACAATGAACGGGAAATGTAACATGAATCAAATATAAAACGTGACATGACATAAAAATGAAACGTAACAAGAATAAAACATAAAACGTGGCGTGACTAGACTAAACACAATACGTGACATTAACAAGAAAACTAACTAAGACAAGAAAATAAAATAAAACGTGACATGACAGTAGATTCGTGACAGAGCATCTAAAGGACCTCCAAAGGAAGAACGACCGCAACAGTGATCCTTGGGGATTTTTTGCCTCTCTTACCATCCTCCTCAATGTGCGTGGGGGGAAAATAAACTTGGTTCCTCTTCCAGCCAAGTTTGTAACAGTTCCAGTTGCTTTGAACTTTTTAAGTATTGCCCTAACCGTAGATATGGGCATTTTCAGGTGAGTAGCTTTTTTTATAGCCATTCCCTGACTTATGAAGCTCAACACACTTTTCCCTCATTTGATTTGTGTGTTTTATTATTTTTCCCATGTTGATGTATGAATAAGGGAATATGGCCTCTGTGTCACCTCATATTTATACCCCAGTGAAACAGAAAGACATGGATTACTGCTTGACAGTTTCTAAACACTCTGATCAACTTTAAAAAGTAAAATATAAATGGAAAGAATGCTTCAGTTACATTTTGTTCATAAGAATTTCTAGGGGTGTCAATAATTGTGGCACATGTGGTTTTGTTAAAAATAATTATTTCTTGATGAGGGATTTATTTTTCTCAAAATAAATTTACTTCAATTAAAGCATGGATATTCAAATCTGGACCTCGAATCCAAGTCTGGCCCTAGTTTTCTTTCTACCAGGTAATTAACTGAACAATTGGTGCTCGTGATTGGCCAGACCGTCTTCACACCTGACTCACATGTAAAGGGAGGATGGAAAACCAGCAGGTCTTGGACCTCGAGGACTGTGCTTTGAATACCAGGGAATTAAAGGTTGGATTTTTCTTATTTTTTCAGTGTGAGATTAAGCTAATTCACCAAAAGGTGAATTTTTTATAAACCTTTTTACTTATCATTACCAGGGGTGCCAATAATTGTGGAGGACACTGTATATCACAAACTACTGCCTCACTAGTTTGGAAAGAATTTTTCAGGATTTATATCGCACACTGCTTGCAAAGTGAGGGGACAGGGCACATAGTAGACAGGCGTCTGAGTGGGCAGGGGGCTGGGAACAGGGATCACATTCGGTCACAGAACTAAGCGTCTCTCCCGTTCACTTCAAGAGGTAAAAAAGCTTCTCCTCAGCCTGACCTGCCCTGGTTCAGACGTCATTCTCCTCAATAACGGTGCACCAGGCAATTAAATTGAACGAGCTTATGGCTGCGTTCAATTTACCAGAGAGGTAAATGTGTTTCACAGCTCCTCTATTTTCCATTGTGACAACTCAAAATTAAAAAATGTCATTGTTCTCCATGGTACAATAGAATGTTGTCGCAGTAACACATTCCACTGCTTCTTCAACAATGACCCAACTATCCCAGATGCTTTGACATTACCTTTGTGTGCATTCATCACAATTCATTACTTATTTGTATCACTTCCAGATTCTTTAGACTTACCACAGAATAGGCTACATCACCATATGTTAACACTTTCACCTTCACTAGATCCCTTTATACCGCATTACCAGTTCATACCATTTCCACCTTTTATTTTCCACCTCACACTATACCATATTACCATATTTCTATGCCATTTCCAGCAATTAATAACACTGTGAAGCAACCACACCTACAATTTATTTAGGAATTGTTAATCTAGTTAATAAAAATAACAATAATAACTTTATTTGTATAGCACATTTCATACAGACTGCAGCTCAAAGTGCTTAACAGGAAAAATAAAAACAAAAGCAAAAAACAGGAAAAGGCACATCTGTGCAATATTTTTCTTTTTTTTTTTTCTATTCTATTGTGTGTATTTATATGGCTGATGCTGATGTTATGCGGTGTGTAATTATGTGTTGTCACTTTACCTATTGTGTGTATTTATATGTCTGATGCTGATGTTATGTGGTGTGTAGTTACGTGTGCACTTTTGAGGAGTTGCTCTTCGCAATCTCGTTGTATCTTGCTATACAATGACAATAAAGGCTTTCAATTCAATTCAATCATAATCAGTTATAATGGTTTAAAACATAGAAACGGAGAATAAACTAGAAAAATAAAGCAATGTATATTGAAATATATTTAGTATAAAATAGTCAATGAGTAAGATAAATAAATAAGTAAAATAAAAGATAACAATAAAAATGTAATAAAATAAAAATATGAAAAAGTATCAATGAGCAGAATAAAAAATTTATTAAAAGCCAAATTAAAAAGGAAGGTTTTGAGCTGCTTTTTTAAATGATCAACTAAATCTGCTATTCTAATGTTTTGTGGGAGAGTGTTCCAGAGTTTTGGTGCATAATAGCAGAAGGCACTCTCACCACGTTTTTTCTGTTTCACCACAGGTACATTAAGTAAGCCCACTGTGGATGATCTAAGTGCTCGAGTTGGTACATAAGGTGATAGGCTATCTTTGATATAAAAAGGTGCTAGGCCATTTAAAGCTTTATATAAGTAACAAGACTTTAAAATCGATTCTAAAATAAACTGGAAGCCAGTGCAGAGCAGCAAGGACGGGTGTAATATGTTCTCTTTTTTTTGGTTTTTGTTAAAATTCTAGCAGCGAGTTCTAGCAGTAGTCCAAGCGGCTAAAGATAAAAGCGTGTATCAGTTTTTCAGCATCTTGGTGAGTTAAAAAGGGTCTTACTTTGCCTATATTTCTTAGATGAAAAAATGCAGTCTTGGTCACATTGTCTATGTGAGATTAAACTCCCAGACTTCTGACCTCAGATTTTGTCTGTTTAGCCAGGCTTCCCATCTTTGCTTGCAGCTTGTCTCTTTTTGACTTAGGGCCCACTAAAAGTACCTCTGTCTTTTTAATTTCAAGAAATTTTTGTTCATCCATTTATTTATGTCGGCTAGACAGGCTGAAAGCTCATGGCATTTGGATTGTCTGGCTCAATGGAGACATACAGCTGCGTATCATCAGCATAACAATGGAAATTCACATTGTGATGCTGGATGATCTTGCGTAAAGGAAGCATGTACAGGGAGAATAAAAGCGGTCCTAGAATGCTCCCCTGCGCTATGCCACAGTTTGCATCTACTAGTTTAGAGGCATTGTCACCAAGTTGCAGGAAAAACTTTCTTTCCATTACATAGGAACGGAACCAATTTAGCACATTTCCAGAGAGACCGACCCACTTCTCAAGGCGGTGAATTAAAATGTTATGATCTATAGTGTCGAAGGCGGCACTCAAATCAAGCAGGACAAGAACTGAAACTTTGTTACTATCAACACTTAGCCGTAAATCATTTACTACTTTTACTGAAGCCGTTTCAGTGCTATAATTAGCACGGAAACCTGACTGGCAGATTGGATATAGGTCTATATTTGTTCAGAACAGAAGTATCCAGATTTGATTTCTTGAGTAGTGGTTTTACCAGAGCGGTCTTAAAAACATCAGGGAAAATACCCATCATTAATGATGAATTAACAATTTGTAAAGTATCTCGAGATAGGCAGTCAAATGCATCTTTAAATAATTTGGTCGGAATGGGATCTATAGAGCATGTGGATGATTTAATTTTAGAGACAATATCCCAAAGCGTTATTTCATTTACCTCAGGGAAGGTACTCAGACATGCAGTGGGAGGGTTAATTGAAAGGTCCAGTGTAGGGCTTCCACTGGGACTCGCTATACCAGCATGGATTTTAATAATCTTGTCTCTAAAAAAGGATGCAAATTCTTCACAATTTTCGGAGGAGTCTTGGCTATTAATATGGGCAGTGGATGTGGGATTCAACAAAGTAGCAATAGTTGAGAGCAGTACTCTAGGATTATTAGTATTATTAGAAATTATTTTAGAGAAGTGGCCTTTTCTCTCTTTCCGCATAACTTCATTGTAAGCAGCAACACGCTCCTTAAGAATATCGTGGTGGACCTGGGGTTTAGTTTTGCGCCATAGTCGCTCAGCTTGGCGGCAGTTCCTTTTCAGCTGAGAAGTAGTACTGTCTTTCCACAGTGTAATTTGGCTACGAGAGCGTTTTTTAAATTTTCATTGGAGCTACACAGACTATGGCCTTTCTTAATTTTTCCTTGAAATTGTTAGTGAGGTCATGAACAGACGACTTAGAAATGGACAGTTGAAGAACGTATCAGAGTGGAGAAACGTGCAGTTACTGCGGCATCGATGTAACGCTTCTTTACGATACAATCTGAAACATTTTTGGCAGTGGTTTCCAGATTGACGTTAAAAAGAATACAATAGTGATCCGAGACAATTATATCGAGAATGGAAAAAATATCAACGTCTATACCCTTCCAGATAACTAGGTCTAAAGTATGGCCATGGTTATGTGTGGGACTAGAAACATGCTGAACCAGATTTAGGCTGTTTAAAAGTAAATAAAATCAGCGGCCCTGGAATCAGTGGCATTGTCTACAATGGGGGAAATAAGTATTGGACACGTCAACAATTTTATTATCAAACATATTTCCAATGTAGCTATTCACATGAGATTTTGACCAGACATTGGTATTAACTCAATAAAACTACACAGCTAAAGAAATTGTAACGTAATCCAATTCTTAAAAAACGTGCAATAAAGTGAAATGACACAGGAAAAAAGTATTGAACACGCTAAATTAAATGTATTTAATACTTGGTAGAAAAGCCATATTTTTATATATTTGGTTGCATATCCTTTGCATGCCATGACTTTATGATGTCTTTGACCCAACAACATCAAAAAGCTCTTGATATCTTATTTGCTGGTACTCTTACAAGCGATACTATAACAGCTCTGCATGGATGGATCTCTATGGGAATTGGGGGGTGAGACAAGATTTAGCTGTAAATTACACTGGAACAGTATAGAACACATGGTTGGTTAAGTGGCTCTAAGTCATTAAGGGTCTGATGTATTAAACAAGCCTTTAACCATCACTCTGCTGCCAGAAATACAGTAGATATGGATGGATAATAATGGGTTTCTTCTCCTGACTTATTTTTCCATAGAGTTCAATAGGAAAATCTGTCAGGAGAAACAACCCTTAAAGTGGAACAAAGCAGCCGCTGTGAGTGCTGTCCAGAGTAGAAATTAGCTTTTGACTAGTGAAAAAAAAATGCTGGGGCATGGTTTGATACCTGGAGCTCAGCCCCTATATTATTACATTATCACGCCCAGACTTTGGCATTTTTCAAATTTCAAAAGGAGGCAGCATGTTTTGTTACCCTTTAATACAAATGAAAATATATACCGGAATTCATGATGCTTATCTTAATGTAACGTATTCAAATTGCCTGTTGTGGCTAAAATTTTTCAGATAGGCAGTTAACGTTAACATAATGTTTGAGGGGTGACATTAGATTGCTTATGGTTTTTTTCTTTTGAAATTTTCAACGGCATAGGCCTCAGAAGTCGTGTCGTCATTTCCTCCAGATTTGTTAGGATTTTCAAGACTTCTGGATCAAGAAAATAGACGGCCTATGGGAGAAATGAATGGGGTTTCCCTAATTCCTTCAAAATAATATTTGACATTTGTCTACCATTAGCAGATCAAGTCTGTGTAAGCTAGATAATAATAGTAACAGTCAGTTAGAAATCTTGCTAACGATAGCATACATGAAGAAGGAGGTTGTGTAATGTTAACTTATGTTATACAAATGGACAGAGCGAGCTAGCAAATGCATCTGATCTGGTGAGTGGACATAGCAAGAGCAAGACTCCAGTCAGGATTCCAGTCAGCCAAATGCCCAAAATAGAAAATTCAATAGCTAATGCTTCTGTGTGATACCTAAGGGAATGTTCATGTTCAATCATGTTGAACTGTAGGCTATCTTATGGAGACAACTATCCTAGCCTATAACGTTACATTATACATTTTCAAAGTGGTTCACATTAACCTCGCAAGCCTGGCAAACAATCACTCGAAAAACAGAGATATGTTTGCAACAGCTTGGCGGCGGTGCTCTTTGGTCAGCTGCTTCAATCAAACAATTGCAGGAAAGCAGATGTTCGGCAATAGGAAAGTGTTGCAGGCGAGAACGGCTCTTTCGGAGCTTTTTTTATGCAAAGGCGATGTATTGGCTTCAAAGAGGCAATTACTCTGCCCAGATATATACATTTTTCTTAGTAAAACAGTTTTTTTGTTTCATCAGGGAATTCATGGAAATTGAGCAACAAAGTGGAGGCTGAAATCGGGGAACCGTTTTTCAGCAAAGACTGTCTAGAGTAGTTCATATGCTATGTAGTTTTATCATATCTGCTCACCTGTATTTGTTTTTATAGCCTACTTTGAATGATGATAATGACTAGGCCAGTTCAATCATTTTATTCATGACAAAAACATGTGCACTAGGCTACGTATGGATTTCCACACTATCCATTAGGCCTATCATTGCTTAGTAACCTAATTAATTCAGCAAAAGGCCACGCATATATTAAAACATTATTTTTAAAGTTATTGTATTTCTTTGGCAAATTATTATGAGGTATAAGGCAATATGGAACTGTAACCTGTGGTATCATGATGAATATTGAAACAGCTATTGGGCTTGCTAGCACCTCACTTCACGTCCTGCCCAACATCCCCTCACCTTGCCAATATTCATGATAGGCTATGACCTATACCTACCGTAGGTTTGCCATATCGCTTTAATATGTATCCGTTTCCTCAAGTGTGAATTGTAACCATATCTGTTAAATGCTATAATGTTATATGGAAGTAATACATACTACACATTGACACTGCCATCTCACCAGAGATCTCAGAACCGCTAGCTGTGACGTATTTCACATGCGCAGTAGTGTTTTTTTTTCTTTTTTTTTTTTCTCTATACGCAGCAGTGTTAGCTTGTGCTAGCAGAATAATTATTTTGGCTAGAAAGCAGGCATCAAATTTCAGTGGATCCAGTGCCATTTAAGAGATAAATGTGTTCGGATAAAAACGTCTGAGTTTTAAACGGCAGCTTAAATCACTGACTGTGACAGGGACGATTGCATGAAACTCCATTCCAATCTACATCCCTGAATGTAGGTAACTGACTGGCTCCGTGGCTACCTGTTCCCCATTGTTGAAAAGCGCATGCGCGAATTGCGAGTGGTGAAAAGCTAATGCGCAAAATTTTTATTTTTTAATTACGGTTAAAAAAGTTGGCTGTGAAAAGTTTATAGTCCAGCGACAGAGTGTCGCTGCAACCAACCAACAACATGCCATGTCTCAGCGACATTTGGTTTATACTTCGGGCGACTGTCGTTCTGTGGTCGCTGGAGATGTCACTGAGACATCAAATAAATAAAACTTTGACCCTGTCGCTGCCTCCGTTGTTATGGTAACGTTTGTCTCGGACAGCGGAGGCTTCGCTCGAGCTGTCAATTTACTAGCTAGCACATAAGCTAACTGTTAATGGACATTTTTTTGTTGGAAAACTTTGCGTGCAGCCATAGGATAGTCTTACCTACCCATAGCTTACTTACCTAGCAAATGTGTGAATAGGATTATAAATGAGCACAATTTAATATTGTTATTATTAATAGCCTAATAATAATAACAATGTAATTTCACCGATTCATGCTGAGCTAGACTGTGTTGAGAACGTTACAATCCAAAAATAGAAGCAGCTTGCTTCCAATGCAACAAGTTACAATAGCCTATTAGTCTGTAGGCTATTGTGAATGGTTACAAAGACACAATTTGTAGCTTTGTAGGCGCCTGTGAATGCATTGCAAAGTTACTTAGATTTGCCAGATTAAACTTTGTGCAATGACTCACGTGACTTTGTGCAATCTGATCTGATTCTGATAGCGAGTGAAATAGGCTACTCCACATTCATGAACCTCATTTCTCTAACTAGAGAATTGTAGGCTGCTCCCCCAGGCTGCTCCTGTCTTATAGCTAGCTATTTACATCCCTAACATAGGTTATGCCCTCCGTATCAAATAACGTTTGATATGAAGAGTTGCATGTTGAGGTTTAATTACAGACGTTACAATTTGCTACCTCGTTCAAAACCCACATAGCCTAAGTGTATGAAAGACGCAGTGATATTTCAAACAATACGGTGCCCTTGAAATTGACATAAACTTTATTTCAGCGGCCTTCGACAAAAAAGGGATGAAGCAGCAGACATAATCAGCTGTAGCCTATTAAAGCTGCTTCTTCCTCCATTGTCCCCTAAACTGTCGCTGGAGTACGTTTATACTTATTGCGAACGACAATGACCACGTGTATGTAGTGCGACAATAGAATGTTCATGAAAGCTCTGCGATTTCAGTCGAGCGACACACTGTCGCTGGACTATAAACTGGCCTTAACCCTTTGCAAGAAAGTTTTAGCTTTGCTAGAAAACGTATGTGAGTGGTTGAAAGCATCAACTTTGTATTTAACGGCATTTTTTATTGTGAAAAAAGTGGCACATAGACTGTCTGGCTGATGGACTGCTGTTTCAGCCAATTACGGTGCGAAAAGGACGAAGAAGGAGGAAGTTCCATGTTTTGCTAAGCTGGAGTAGAGACGAACATGGCGGTGTTGTGAAAGACTGTCTGCAGCAGGAGCGCTCCTCAGCTAAGAGCTTGTCGATAGGAGATATCCAAACATAACCCTTAGTAATAACTAAACAGAAAGCTATGTATGTCGCAAAACAAATGGACCTCAAAAGAAACGAAAGCGCTAATATATGAAGTGAATCAGATATTCAAAACAATTAGATATGGCATCTGGCATGTGAGAAATGACAAGTTAATCGTGGAAAAGCTCCAGTAAATTGGGATATACTGAAAATTGAAACGGCAGTGTCAACAATAGTTAACAAAAGCAGTCCTGGACATATAATGTTTCAGTGGTTTGACATTTATTGAACGCTATGCTTAGCTAAGTTTTAAATGGAAATGCGGCTGCCGTTCGCCAGTTAGCCACGTACAATGCAGCTGCAGGACTGTCTAGCAGAGAGGTTGGAACGTTTAGGAAGTGTTAGGGTCACATCTGTTTTTACTGTTCGGCCAGCAGCCATACCACCATGCAATCTGCTCCTGTTGAATGCCTGAAGCTAAGCAGGTGTGGACTTAGTTAGTACTTGGATGGGAGACCTCCTGGGGAAAAAAACAAGTTGCTGTTGAAAGTGGTATTGGTGGGCCAGTAGGGGGCAGTCTTCCTTCTGGTCAAATAAAAACCCCAATGCCCCAGTGCAATGATGGGGACACTGTGCTGTAGGAGATGCCATCTTTCGGATGAGACGTTAAACCGAGGTCCTTACTCACTGTGGTCATTAAAGATCCCATGACACTTATCGCAAAGAGTAGGGGTTTCTTCAGTGTCCTGGCTAATCTCCCAACCCAGGCTCTTTCAATCTGCCACCTAATCATCCCCCCAGTTTAATTGGTTAAAAAAATATATTCCTCTCTCCCTCTCCACCTCAGCTCATGGCACAAAATGGCTGCCGCTGCATCACCCAGGTGGGTGCTACACATTGGTTGTGGTTGAGGCGAGTTTCCCCTCATCATTGTAAACGATTTGAGTATCGAGAAAGGCGCTATATAAATGCCAGGTATTATTATTATTACTGCGGGAGGAGGAGCGGTGGTGTGTTCGGCTACTGTTGTGCACAGTGGTGTCATTTGGGTATGGCAGAGTGTGTGTGATCAATATTAAAAAAAATTTATTTCAGGTAAGTGGACAATTATACTGGAAGAGAAAATAATAATAATTAATATAAATAGGTGCGTACAGTATATAGGCTATATACACCCACATACATATGTGACCATAAGAACACAGTGTAGGTCAGAATCCAATCCCATAGATTTAAATAGCCTACAAAAAAACAAGGCAAACCAGAATTCTCTCGCTTATGTTTTTTTCTGGTAGGTTACAATGGACGCAGCTTCATAGAATGGAACATTCAATAATTAACACGGTCCATCCCTTGTCGTGGGGTGATGGCTTGCGTGCCTCAGTGACCTGGAGAGCTATGCCAGCGGGTGCATAAGCACCTGGCAGGGTCACCCATGCTGGACAGGTCAAAGGGTAGATGACAGACTAAATTGGGCCCCCTCATCCCGGAGGTAAAACGGGTTTGCATAGGGCTAACAACCCTATCTAGAAAACAACAAGTTACAGAAGCATCCATGACTACGCGAAACCAACACGGCTGGGGAGAGGAAGGGCCTCCACACAGGAGGTATATGACGCCTGGCAGACAAAGCCGAAAGGAAGCTGCAAGGCCGACGCCCCTTCTAACCCCCAGGGCAATCACCAAAATTGCCACCTGGAACATCAGGACGATGTTCGAATCAGGGAAGACAGTCCAGGTAGCACAGGAGATGAGAAATTACAACATCTCTCTCCTGGGACTGTGCGAGACGAGGTGGCTACAAGCAGGGCATATGAGACTATCTTCAGGGGAGATGGTGCTCTACTCCGGGCACACTGAAGATGGGGCCCCCCACACAGAAGGAGTGGCCCTCATGCTGGCTCCAGAGGCACAGCGCTCCCTCATTGGCTGGGAACCGGTGAACTCAAGAATCATCACCGCCTAATTTGCCACCCAGAAAGAGAACATCAAGCTGAACATCATTCAGTGTTACGCTCCGACCAATGATGCCATAGAGGAAAAGAAAGACGACTTCTATGACCAGCTGCAGGAGGTCCTGGACAGACACAGCAAAGGATGTCACTATTCTTATGGGTGACTTCAATGCCAAGACCGGAGCTGACAACAATGGTTATGAAGACATCATGGGAACACACGGACTGGGCCAGATGAATGAGAATGGAGAAAGGTTTGCAGACCTGTGTTCCCTAAACCAGATGGTCATAAGAGGCAGCATCTTCCCCCATAAGCAAATCCACAAGGCCACGTGGAGATCCCCAGACCATGTTACAGAGAACCAAATAGACCACATGTGCATCAGTCGAAAGTTCAGGAGGTCATGTCAAGATGTGCGAGTGATGAGAGGAGCAGACGCAGCATCAGACCACCACCTCCTTCTGATGACTGCAAAGCTACGTCTTAAAAGGCACTCCACCACTAGCAGCACAACAACAAGATATGACCTCGGACTTCTCAGGAATCAAGAAGTAGAGAAGAGATTTCAGATCAGCCTTAAGAACAGGTACCAGATACTGCAGTCTGAAGGAGCGGATGGAGATTGAGATGTAGAGACCCAGTGGCAACAGTCCAAAAAGATCTGGCTCGAAACCTGCGAGGAAATCCTTGGGAAAAGGAAAACTAAACATCAAGACTGGGTCTCCGTTGAATCACTCCAGAAACTGAAAGTAAGAAAGGAGAAGAAAGAGAAGATTAATATAAGCAAAACTAGAGCAGCAAAGGGAAGGGCGCAGGAAGAGTACACCCAGGTTAACAAAGAGGTGAAGAAAAGTATTAGAAAGGACAAAATGGCCTACATAGACAACCTGGCCCAACAAGCAGAAACAGCGGCAGCACAGGGAAATATGAAAGACCTATACACAATCACCAAGAAGCTAGCAGGCAAGTTCCATCATCAGATAGACAAGCCAGTGAAGGACAAACAGGGAAACCCAATTTCAACCACTCAGGACCAGCGGAGAAGATGGGCCGAACACTTCAAAGAAGTCCTGAATCAACCTGCCCCATTAGAAAGACCAGACATACCACCAGCTGACACAGTATTACCAATAAATTGTGAGAAACCCAGCAAGGCAGAGATTAGAATGGCTATCAAGGCATTGAAGACAGGAAAAGCTGCAGGACCGGATGGAATACCAGCAGAGGCAATCAAGGCCGACCTAACAACCACCACTGACATGCTACACAGCCTCTTCACCAAAGTCTGGGAGGAAGGGAAAATACCGGAGAACTGGAGGGAGGGAGTTATCATCAAAATACCGAAAAAAGGAGACCTCACCAGCTGCAACAACTACAGGGGAATCATGCTCCTCTCTGTACCAGGCAAAGTCCTGAACAGAATTCTATTGGAGAGAATGAAAACAGCAGTTGATCCCCTGCTCAGAGACCAGCAGGCAGGCTTCCGGAGTAACAGATCTTGTATTGACCAGATTGCCACTCTACGCATCATAGTAGAACAATCAATAGAATGGAACTCCTCCCTACACATCAACTTCATTGACTATGAAAAGGCATTCGATAGTGTGGACAGAGAGACCCTGTGGAAGCTAATGCGACACTATGGTGTCCCGGAGAAGATCATTTCCCTGGTCCAGAACACCTACCAGGGAATGTCCTGCAGGGTCTTACATGCTGGCCAGTTGTCAGACAGTTTTGAGGTCATGTCTGGAGTTCGGCAGGGATGTCTACTGTCCCCCTTCCTGTTTCTCCACGTTATCGACTGGATAATGAAGACCACCACAACAGGAAGGAAGAACGGGATACAGTGGAGCCTCTGGTCACAACTCGATGACCTTGACTTTGCGGACGATCTGGCCCTCCTGTCACACAGCCACAACCACATGCAGGACAAGACCACCCAGCTAACAACAACATCCCTTGGAGCAGGCCTCAGGATAAACAAGGAGAAGACGAAAATGATGAGGATTAACACCCCGACCACCACCCCTGTCACCATAGATGACAGACCCATCAAAGAAGTCGACTCCTTCACCTACCTTGGCAGCATCATCGATAAACAGGGTGGCACAGACGGCGATGTCACTGCCAGGGTAGGCAAAGCTAGAGCAGCCTTTATTATCCTGAAGAACATCTGGGCCTCAAAGGAAATAGCAACAACAACGAAGGTGCGCATCTTCAACTCCAACGTCAAAAGCGTCCTTCTCTATGGTTCAGAGACGTGGAGAATGACAATTAAGACGATACAGAAGATCCAGACATTTATAAACAGCTGTCTGAGGCGCATCTTCGGAATCAGGTGGCCGGACAAAATCACCAATAAGGAGCTGTGGCAGAGAGGGAGCCAGGAGCCAGTAGAGAGCCAGATTAAGAGAAGAAAGTGGGGTTGGATTGGACACACCTTGCGCAAACCGGCAGCCACCATCACACGCCAGGCCCTGACTTGGAACCCCCAGGGGAAGCGGAACAGAGGAAGGCCCAAAAACAGCTGGAGGCGGGACACCGAGGCAGAGCTGAGAAGTCACGGCACTAGCTGGGGAGAGGCGGAGAAGATGGCCCAAAGCCATGCTGGATGGAGAGGAGTCGTGGATGGCCTATGCTCCATTGGGAGTAATAGGCGCTAGCTAGCTCTTGACCTACACATGCCCAAACGCTTGGCAGGATAACTTCAGACAAGTAAGCTAGCATCTAGGTTGGTAATCTCCAACGTTAGAAAATAAAACTGTACTGTTGACTGATAATGTTGTGGTCTTGGCTCTTTCAATGCAGTCGATTTATTTAACAAAACAAAACAGAAGATAACTAATAACGTGAGCGTTAGTCACTCAGCCCGCTGAAGTGATATCAATACTACCTACTTGTGTTGTTTGTTTGGGGCTTTTGTAAAATATTTTAAAAACTACATCTTTCACTGATGAAATTAGAACTATTGGCAGAAGCAAGACATTCTAGCTGAGCAGTACCGGAGGGAACTGGTGCTTGCGGAGTGGTAACATTCTAATAGTGCTCATCACTCTAATTAAATAACGTCCGATTCCCCTCCTCGCTCGCTCCCGCTCGCATACTATGCCACACACACCTTTCAGAATCAAAGGCACTCCGGTATACAGGCCAACCTGCATGCTCCAGAACAATATTCGCCGTTCCTTGTCGCATGTTCCTCACTGGCTGCATACAGGTGTCCGGGCTGAGCTAGGCTTGCCTAGTCTTGTTTCCATAGAGATATTTCGCTTTGATCCGGAAATCCATATTTGGGCAAAGGTTTTTGCTCTGCGTTTTTGCTCTGTTTCAGACTTCTGAGGCCTATTTATGTCATCTATCTTCCAATCATGTTTGGATAATCTTTTTTTCTGCTTGAATTCACCAGTGTGACAAGGTACAGTGGCCACATTCAAAGATCACACTTGTTTAAGCATATCTCAAGTACACACAACTTCGTTGAAAGGCAAAACAAATTAAAGAATTATACAACTATTTTGGTTGAAAAATATTCCTCATTATAATAATAATAAAACATGACTAGGCAAGCCTAGCTCAGCCCGGACGCCTTTATGCAGCCAGGGAGGAGCAGGTGAGAAGGCATGGCGGATATAAAGAGAAAAAAATCATACACAGTAAAAAGGAAAAGTTTTCTCTGAGGAGGTGTAGTAGAATATAATGTCCCTATATTTTGAGCATGAAATATAGCGTGTTATCTGTGTTGTTTATGTTGAGCAGTCTTTCTTGGACATTTTTATCAAGGGTGTGTATATTTTTGGCCATAACTGTATAGCAAGAGTGGCAAGAAAAAACGCTAGAGAAACGGGAGGAAAAAAGGAAGAAACGTTGAGAGGGAGTGGTCTAAAGGCTAAACCCCTGTGCATGCGTTATGTTGTCCAATGTTACCATCCGGCATTGTTGTATGATAGGAAAAAAATGTATACGTTAGTTCAATGGAACTACAGCTATTGGCTCTGTTTGTTGTACAAGGGTGATCCGACAATTTAATTAATTAAACGAATAGGAGATTGGTGAAACAATAAGCCTATTCACTGGGCGCTAATGCCTAGCTATGAGAAAGATTATTTCAGTTGACCTGTATTTTCCTATACACTCATGACAATTGGTTCATGATGACACCTTATTGGCTGATGCCTCTTGATGACCGGAAGTGCTTGGTGTCGTGCATTTGAATGAAAATATTTACCGGGAACTTTAACCGAACTGTTTTGACGGTGGAACACGGCAAAGACAGTAATATGGAGGGAGAAGAAACTGAAAGGAATGAGTAAAGTACCCACAGAAAACCCACACGAGGGCCCATAGGTGAAAAATACTGTGAGCCCGGCATGGGCTGACCAGCAATGGGGACCAGCGTGGGGTAACTGTGGGCAAGCCCAGGTGCGGGCTGCCCACAGCAAACTCACATGGGGGCCCATAGGTGAAATATTGTCAAGGGCCCAGCATGGGCAAATCCACAGTGGGCCCACATGGGATTAGTGTGGGTTTGCCCCTGCCCACACTGCCCACAATAAACCCACAGTGGGCCCACATGGGCTTGTTTGCTGGGTAAGGGTTTGTTTGTTATTCCTGGCAGTTTAACTACAGTATGTAGCCTAGCTAGCAATATGATGTATGTCATGATTTGTTGGCAAGTTGTCTGTGCTACAGAATTAAATGTCATTAATACATGGCTCAGAGTACGTTGAATAATGTGGAGAAATCAGTAGATGAGCACTTGTTTAAAACCTAAGCAAAACACAGCACTTTAACAGCATTTCATATATTTGTGAACAATTATGTTTTGTAACTTAGGCAAAATACAAAGTAAGTGACATCATTTGATGCTTTGTGATAGTGTTGATAGCATGTTCTTGTCAGAAACCATAACTGCATTTACTTGATTACTATCGATAAATTAGACTAACCTAGTCAGTTTTCTACATGGTTTTCATACTGTTCTTAAACACTATTCTCGAACAGCTACTGACTTTAGAGATGGGAGACCAATCACAAAGTTGCGATAATATTGTAGGCAACATTTTGAAACAACATTTTAAACCCGTAACAGGATTCACTCGCTAGCAACATGCTAATGACGCTATCTCTAGGATGCCAGTTAAACAAACTATTGATAAAATATGAAAACGCATTTTTATGACCATTCAGCATTTTAGCTAGGTTTTTGACATGACATTCAAATGTTTGAGTGCGTGTGTAACCTTTCTGACCTGAAAATAATTAGAAATATATTAAAACTGGTGAGCTGGGCTGGGGAGCTTCTTCTTTAGCTTAGTTACTAGTTCCACTTCCAACACCTGAATTTCCCCTGCTGCTGCCCTATAACGTTAGCGTGTGGATGCCTTCAAGACAGAGAAACCTAATAAATATTAACGTTTCAGCATGGTACAGTACCGGGAGGATGCTCTTGCTATGGGTGGCTGATTTATGGAGAGCCGAACGGATAAAAAGCCAACGCAGACTAGACACCACACATACCCAGTTGGATAGCGCGTGCAACCCAGTTGGATAGCGCACACGGCCCAGTTGGAAAGTGCACATGACCCAGTTGGATAGCCCGCACTACCCAGTCATAGGCTGTGATCGAATACGATCCCTTAACCCTTTTGGGGGCACATATTTGAATCAACCTTTTGAGTGGGATACTTTTTCTCAGAAATGGGGGCACTTAAATACCAGGATGAAACTCTTATCTCCGGGGTTTTGTTGAGGGAATTCAGGAGCACACTCATCTGCAGAACTGCACACTCATAATCTACACTTTGTAACCATCGTCATATATTAACTGATTGATATTCTCAATAAAAAAAAAATAATATTACAAACTACTTCACTACCTCACTAGTTTGGAAAGATTTTTACGGGATTTCTTACGCGTACTGCTTGCAAAGGGAGGGGACAGGGCACATAGTAGACAGCCCAGATAGCAAGCGAACGTTAAACGACATAGATTCAATGTGGAATTCCGACGTTGATTCAACATCAATTTGCTCATCGAGATCACGTTGAATCAACGTCAGATTACCGACAAATATTGAATAATCAGCCCACAGTACAATCAATGCAATGAAGTTGTATTTTTATCCATTTTATTACGTGTTCAGTAACTAATGTCTAGGCCTACCAACTAGGTGGCAAAGCAATATGACGTTAGGCAAATTATTTAGGCTACAGTTACTGACATTATCGGCTACTAACTAGTTCAGTTAGCTAATGCAGTGAGTCAGTGATGGCGACAAACGTTAAAACTTTTAAATGTCATGTTTAGCTATATTTAACCTTGATTATTCAATATTTGTCGGTATTCTGACGTTGATTCAACGTGATCTCGATGAGCAAATTGATGTTGAATCAACGTTGGAATTCCACATTGAATCTACGTCGATTCAACGTTCGCTTGCTATCTGGGAGGGGTCTGAGTTGACGGGACATGAAACAGGGATCGTATTCGGTCACGGCCATAGACACGCATATTTAATCAGACAGGAAAGTACGCCCTCATGGTAAAGCCCCACAGAAAGTGGTGTGGAACGGATTTCTCATGCGATTGCAAAGCATGTTATGATTGCTTGCGATGCGAGGCATCCAGACGAGACGGGTAACGTGGTGCAGTAACCACGTTCCCCAATCAGATTACATATTGTGGGAGGTGAGAGCGATGGCATGCGATTTCACCGCTTTCTGTGGGGCTATACTGTCAGCTATCCTAAGCTGTGAAGCACCTGGAAGTAAAGGCCATTTTACATAAATTTTAGCAAGCGGAGCGTGTGGTGCCCATGTGCATTTCCACCCAGGTCTCCAACAATATTTTTAAACTCGATTAACGATTGTTACGTTTCCTATGAAAATCAAATTGTGAAAATATGTTTCATTTTTAGAAAATTTCATTTAAATAAATATTTTCCCAACACTTATGGACCAAAACTACTACACAAACTACTACACTTAATGAATGTTACGATAAAACAAATGGTCGATTAGGTTTTTTTTTGGTTGTCAAATCAGCTTGGTTTTCTCCATTGATTTCAATGGGCAGAAAGCAATTTTTTTGTTCACTCAGCAAGCATACTTCCGCATGCTTCACTGCCTTGATGGAAATAGTTGCACCAGTGATTTGAGCCTGGGAGGGGGATAAAAAGGGCTGGGTTTGCCCAGGCTCGGGGTCAGTTGTTTGCTTGCTTCCTGCTGTGCTGTAAACATTGCATTGTTCGATTAAACACTATAAAATAAATGCGCGTTATAAACTAAAATAGTGAGTTTCATTTTTCCAGATAAAATAAAAAAGAATGTTAGTAACTGTTTTAGAGATCTGATTATTGACATACAGTGAGATAGCCGCATAGGTTAGTTTTTGTTAACAAAACTCTTCCTTGTATTGATAAATTCCTCTGCAACCAGTGATTTAATTTTTTCTTCATTCTATCTATAATTGAGTCAAAATTTATGGCACACCTTGAAGCTTTGTTCTTGATAATCTTAATGCCTAGGTAAGCAACCTTTTTTATGGGTATATTACAAATATGGGTTATCTCACAGTCTTTAAGGCCAAACAACTCATCTTTATTGAGGTTTAGGCAAAGCCCAGAGGCTTTAGAAGTTAAGCCAAGTCTTTTGGCCAGGGCTCCCTTGAAAAAGAGATGGATATCTCAATGGGACTCACCTGGTAAAATAAAGCAGAAATAAAAAATAAATAAAATAAAAATTTTGAAAATGTATTGCGATGGGAACCTGACCAGCATTCTTTAAGAAAAGCGTAGTGTTGTCAGATAACTGATTACCAGAAATTATCATTTCGCTATCATCAATTGAGATCCCTTTTATAGCACTATTTTTAACATAATCAGAAAGAAGAAAAAGATATGGGGATATTGGGCATCCCTGCCTAATGCCTCGATTTAAATAAAACCTAGGAGATGTACCACAATTCAGTTTAACTGAGTTATTAACATTCTTATTCATGGTTCTACTGGCTTTGCAGAATAAATCACCAAATAAAATTTTTTCAAGGAAACGTAAAATTGTTCTACTGTATTGTATCAAATGCTTTGTAGAAATCCAGGAAAAAAATTAAGCTATCATCGGGGCATAAATATGAGTAGTCAATTAAGTCCAGAACCAGTTTAATATCATTCGAGATGTGCCTATTTCTCATAAATCCAGTCTCATCAATAATGGAATATAAAGGAACTTTGATTCTTTCTGCAAATAATAAATCAAATACTTTGAAGTTGTTATTGAGATGACAAATTGGTCTCCAGTTGTCAATTAATAGAGCGTCTTTTGGGGGTTTAGGAACTTGAGTCAAAGTAGGGGGAACCTATATATGCTCTATGAACCCAGTTGGTAAGCGCAGAGATACCCAATTTGATGTAGCTGATTGGACAGAAATTCACTAACTTCTCGCACATAATGTACGTGAAAAGTTTGTTTGTGGGGTCAATTGATTCATTACGATAATCGAAGTTTTTTGTTGTTTATTATTTTAATTTTCACACTAATTCGAAAGACATATAACGATATTTGGAAGAACTTAACTGATGTTTAGTTTAGGAAAATGGGAAACATTCATTTAACATGAGCAGAGAATCATCGGAATGCAGACATGAATGAGTGAACACTCAAATAAGTGTGTAATTAATCACATTCATAAAATTAAATAGTTAAGTTCAAAGTGCCATTTTCCAGTATTTTTTAAACAAATTGGGAAAATATTTTAGTTGGAAGACAACAGGAAAAAAGGAATAAAACAACAAGAAACATAATTATGCAGTTTATTTTAAATAATAATCCCTGTTCTTTCATATATTTGCCATGCAGCTTCCACGTTGCCTTCTGCAAGGGGAAATAGTGTTCTCTAGCCTCACTTGTTGCTTTTATTGCAAGCCAATGTTCTCAGTACACAGAGGATTACACTGACTCAAACGCACTGACTTCAAGCACTGGCGCTAATCATGCAAACTGTGTCATCATACCCATATGCAAAAGGTCTGTAAAAATCCTATAAAAATCACATATGCCATATACAAAACTTAAAATAAATATGTGGTAGAGAACTAGCATGTACAATACATATACAATAAACTATACAATAAATAATAAGTAAAATGAATCATCAAAGAGATGGATCGCTGGCTTGTAAAGAAAGCTCCAGCTTCATCTTGACACAGACTGGGAGCCAGCAGAGGCAAGCGTGGGTGTGAATCACAATGAAACTAATGAAAGACGTAAGTAAAGACATGTTTCAATTGAAATGGTTAAGTCTAGATATGTGGCTAGTTTTCAGTGGCGAAGACATGAATTGCTTCATATGCCATGTAGCTACATGCCACTGTGAAGTTTGAGAGTCACTTCAAAACATCTACGCTAATCAGACACTGAAAAGCTGCTAGTCATAAATACTTTAAAACAAAAGCGTAAAGCAGAGAGCTCACGCGGTTCCATATCAAAAGCGTTATCGCCTGTACAATCCCACAAAAATAACAGTTGATAGGTCTCCTAAAAAAGAACAAAGAACGAGTTAGCAAATATACTCTATTATATGAATTGGAGAAGTAGCAAAGGAAGACTAATTTTAAATTTTTAACAAAATGTAGTCATCCTGGACAGTTTTCCTGAACAGTTTTAAGTTATTGTCATAGTTTTAAAGGAGGTCATGAAGAAAAGGAATAGGGTAGGCTCTATTTTCTTCTACATAAATTATAATGGCAATAAGACAAAAGTTAAAAGTTAAACATAGTTAATAAAAGAATATTGCATAATGTTGTCTGTCATGTCTTTTACACCACCTCTTCCCCCACCACCCATTCCTGGCTCAACCCCCCCAACCTTTGTAATCTCCCCAAAATGTTGTTCATAATCCCCCTCAAACCAAAAACTTATTTTCAGCCCTGATAATACTAATCAACATATATGATTTTTATAAAACTTTGCAAGTATGATCATATATGATTTTTACAGACCTTTTGTATATGGGTAAACATATTGCATGACCTAGCTAGCTCTACTGTGGCTAGCTAGCTACACTACTGTCAACAATACATACGCACTTTATACACACAATAACATTTAGCTAGCCCTGGTGACCAGCCAGCTCCGCTAGCCAGCATAACAAACAGCATAACTAAACATGGAACTGGCGAGCTCATGAGACTGCCCCCTTCCTCTCCGGGGGTCCCATGCACCCACCCCGTCTCCCCGCCACCACACACGGCCACGGCCACGTATGTCGCAGCTGTGCTTCCGCAGCAGGCCTGCAGTGGCGGCACGCACAGTAGGCACTGGCGGGGGCGCCAGTTCCCATTCACCACTGCCCACGCGGCCCACCGTCTTTCCTTTGGTGCGGTTCTGCCAACAGACTGGCAGTGTTCTGGTTCCACTCCCCTGGCGCCCCCTGCACTCCCTCCGCAGGATAACTCAGAATAACTTTGTATTGATTTTCCGTGACCCTTCCCTCTAAGGGGACAAGTGGACCCAAACCATGCAATGAAAATGCCCCTCACATCCCTCACAGTTTTCCCTTTGATTTGTCACCCTTCTACATGTAGCTTACGAAATAACTACTTTGGGGTCTCACAGAAATTTCGAAGAAAGGGAAACTTGTTTATGTTTAGTTCACTGTAACTTGGAAGACTGAAGCCAGGGGCATGTCGCCAGACTAATCAAGTCAAATTTAACATTGCATGTTGTACGCTCGATGCTGGATTGTGATGTAATATAATCGTTAGACATTTTATTTATATACATTACATTCTTTACATTACAACCATTCTTTCGTTGTTGAATGGATGTATTTCCCTTTCTATTCCCCCTAAGAGAGGCGTGAACTGTCAAGTACCTGGATTTTTTGCATTGGTCTATATGAGAAAATCTCAGAGGATGCCTCCCAATATTGTTCACTCCTCTCCTCCTTTCCTCCACTCCCCCACTACCACTCATCTCCTACCTGGAAGTATGTGGAAGAACGGAGGGGAGGAGACAAGTGGAGGAAAGAAGAGAATGAGGAGCCATGAAGAAAATTGGGACAGCTAATATGCTTCTCCGTCATAAAAATCGGCAGGCAAATTGATGAAGTTGCCCTATCATAACTTTGACTAACGCCAAGCCCACAAATAGTCCCAAAGCTAATCACAGATCTTACACATGATCAGCCAATTTAAAGTTTGCATGGACAGTATAAACATGTACTTGTCATTGCGGTTTGTGTCAAGTTTATGTTTATGTTTATGTAATCAGCAACATTAGATTGATATCTTGTAGTATAGCCTACGCAAACATATTTACTGTAATTCCAGAATCCCAATGTGCCATACAGAGCACTAATTCACCTCATACTGTAGCTGTACTGTGATACATTCTATTGCCAGTTTATTGCATCTCACATAGGCTAATTCAGAAACATTTCCGTTAATTAGTTAAATTAATTTGTATATTATTAGCTGAGTTATTGTTTCTCAATGTTCATATTATGGCAGTGTTCACACCAAAATACTATTATTTCTCACTCACATCTGATAGCAAATTTAAATACATTTTTGGAAACAATTGGTTGAATAAATTAATTCATGCATATTCACATACTGAAATAATGGTATTGTCATGCTTATTTATGTTTAGAGCAACATTAATGTACAAGCAAATAAATGAACCTGCTTCCCTGTATTAAATTGCAGAATTTGTCTGTAGGACATGAACCGCAAGAACAAACTGCCATTTTGTTATCCGTTATCGGCAATCTAGCCTTCGGGTACGGTGCCATGTCCTATGTGTGATAATAACCTACTGAAGCACACAATTTAGGATAAATATCTTGCATTGGTGAATCATTATCTTGGGGAAATTCATATAAGGCATAGCTACACATCATCATTGTTGCCATCTTTCAATATCTGTGTAGCGTGAGCACGATGATGTCACCCAGAAATGGGAAAAGAGTTCCGTAGTAGGATACATCCATGTATCCTTCACCGGAGGAGAGGAGGAGCCGACTTGGAAGTCGCTTTGCTCGTCTCCTCCAATATTGGGACAGTGGAGGGAGGTATTACACAATGATCGGTTTCCAGGGCACGGAGGAGATTAGGTGGTAGTGTAGGAAAGGAGGATGCATTTTTGGGACACACTTGTGGGACGCACGTGTACACGACTCATAGCAAATGAATGGGTGATGTTTTCATCACTTTGTCCATATTTTTCTATGGTTCTAACCTAACATGTTCAAGCATGTTCTGGTTCTACCATGCAACCTTTCACTATTGTCCATTGCTTTACAACTATAAACGTTACATGCAGGTAAAAACCCAAATCATCGATTTAAGGCGCAAAGGATTATTCTAATAAAAACTGGACATACTCTGCTCCTATTTTTTGGGAAATTGAAAACACAAATTTATATAGTGTACTGAGTCTGTGATATGGTCAAGTATGTGGTATGTTTATGATGTAGTGATTTTATAGTACAGTCAGTCTGAGGTAATGTAATATGTGGTATAGTAGGTTGTTTATGATGTAGTGATTTTATAGTACAGTCAGTCTGAGGTAATGTAATATGTGGTATAGTAGGTTGTTTATGATGTAGTGATTTTATAGTACAGTCAGTCTGAGGTAATGTAATATGTGGTATAGTAGGTTGTTTATGATGTAGTGATTTTATAGTACAGTCAGTCTGAGGTAATGTAATATGTGGTATACAAGGTGATTCAGACAAATGGTAAATTTGTGATATACATTTGGGTGCAAAACTTTGGCAACCCCTGGTCAAAATGCCTTTTACAATTACGATCCAAGTGAACAGAAGCTAACCTGACCTCTAAATGATACAAAGTTAAACATGACACATTTCTTCAAATCTTAAAGCAAGATTACTTTTTATTTAAATTTTTTACAGTTTCAAATTATAAAAACAGGAAAACCGCCCTGTGCAAAAGTTTGGGAAACCTGTCATTTTGTACTTTGTAACTCCTCGGGCAACTACGTATAACAGCTTGCAAACGCTCCCTGTAGCCAGCTAAGAGTATTTCAATTCTTGTTTTTGGAATTTTCCCCCATTCTTCCTGACACCAGTTCAGAAATATTCTTCAGCCTCCTTGCATGCACGGCATGTTTGAGATATTCAAGTCTGGGGACTGTGGTGGCCATTCCAAAACCTTCATCCGTCTTTCCTGGAGGTACTTCATGGTTGATTTCGAGGTATGCTTTGGATCATTGTCTTGTCGGAATACCCAGCCTCTCTTCAACTTCAATGTCTGGACTGACATTAGCCTCTTTCTATAATTTCTTGATATTTGGTGGAATCCAGTCTTAATTCCACCCGCACAATATTTCCTGTGCCCCCCGCTGCCACACATTCCCAAAGCATAATGGATTCACCTCCATGCTTAACAGTTGACAAGGTGTTCATCTCTATAAATGCTTCACCCTTTTTTCTCCAAACATACTTTCTTTGGTTGTGGCCAAAAAGTTAAAATTTGGCTTTGTCAGTCCAAAGCACATTGTTCCAAAATGCTTCAGGCTTCTCAAGGTTTTCTTTTGCATACTTCAGATGCTTTAAGGCTTCTTTCTGGCAACTCTGCCATGTAGGTCTTTGTTGTTTAAAGTAACGTTACATTGTATTGTTGTCCTGTGAACAACTAGATCTGCATCTGCTACTCTTTTTTTTTGTTGCAGCTCTTTTGCAGTGATGTGTGGGTTCTTCTGAGCATTTCTCATCAGGTCTCAGGCCATTCTATCTGAAATTATTCTTGGTCTTTCAGATCTTGCCTTTACTTCAACTGTTCCATTTATCTTACGTTTTCTGATAGTGTTTCTGACAGTGGAAATAGGTAGTTTGAAACGTTGAGATAATTTTATTTAGCCTTTAGCCTTGGTGGAAGTGAAATCTCTTGATTCTGACATCCTTGGACAACTTTTTAGAGAAACCCCTGGTTGTTAAGACCAGACAGAACAGCCACTGCAGTTGGATGCTTTAGAAGGCATGGAGTTACTTCAGAATAAATAGTTCAGCCCTGGAATTATATTCACTTGACCCATTGAAACCCTAACAAGTAAATCACCTGGGCTTGGGCCTTAGTAATCATCTTTTTGAAAAGTAACAAAGAATAATCCAAAAGGGTTCCCAAACTTTTGCACAGGGACTTTTTCCTTTTTTTCTTATTTTGAAACTAAAAAATTTAAATAAAAAGTAATCTTGCTTAAAATTTTTAAGAAATGTGTCATGTTTAACATTGTACCATTTAGAGTTCAGGTTAGCTTCTGTACACTTAGATATTAATTGTAAAAGGCATTTTGACCAGGGGTGACCAGATTTTGCACCCCCCTTTAGTACACTGGTGGTAATGATGGTATCATTCTGGAGTATGGTACATTTGTGATATTGCAAGTATGTGATATAGTTAGAGAAAGTTAAAGTCAGTCTGCGGTGTTCATTCCTTGGATGGTCTATTTTTCTTCCAGCTAATAGTGTCTGAGAGAGAGGGAGATTATACAGGCTGTGACAAGTCATGTGGCACGTAGAGCTGCGTAAAAACCTGTCTGTTTGCTGATGCAGCAAGAACAGAGGGAAACGGATCACCAGTGTACTCCTATACACTGCAGAAGAATATTTTTCTGAGGTGTGTGGAGTTTCATTTAGCAAATTTGAGTGTTGATGCATGAAAGTGTCGATGCATGAAAGCCAATTCCAGCCAATGGAAAGGCTGAATTTAAGAGCCAGAGGCGGCCAGCTCACAGCCACTCAGGTGTAAGCTGTGTAAGCTCTGGAGGGGATTCAAACACACTCATCCTTGAACACACTACGTACATGTCAAACAACATGCCAAACATTGCAAATGATGAAAACTGCATGAGAAAGGAATGAGGAACTCCCAGAAATAACGGATCAGATGGACACATCCCCAAGTCTGAAGTGAAGATGCTAAACCTTCGCTAGGTTTTTCTGTGGTTCATCTTGAGTGCTATATTCACTCTAAACAGTTTTCAACATTGCGCAACAATCTTTGAGGTGCTTTGCCCCCAGCTGGGAGTGAATCATTTAAGAATGAGTTTCACGCCTGTACAGTGACCCTATCAGCAGCCACAGTAACAGTTCACTACAAACGGGACATTCAATACAGCACCTTATAAGCGTATGAAACATTAATCTATTCTTCTTACTGGTCACGCATCTTTAGTACCAAATAAAGATGTCAGAGAGTGTTCCTTGGCTCTGGCTAATCTTAGAGATCTGTAAATCACTGCTTTGGGCCCTACAGCACTTGTCAGCAAAGTGGGAATTGCTTTGCAAAGAAGGCGTGGGTGGGGTTACAGGTTACAGATATGGTTTTCAGGGGGGGACACTGACGTTGCGGAACTTTTAACAGGTAATTTGCCTATTCCAGCATACATTCGGTGAAAAGCAGGAATACATCCTGGACAAGTCACCAATGCATCGCAGGAGCCTGACTTGCGAACTATGGTGAGAAATAGCTGCTGACATCACATGCTTCGGAGGACAGCTCATGCTTGTCTGCTGGGTATTCCAAATTGGAGAGAAAAAGAGAAAAGGGGGGACAGCATTATTTAAAAAAAGGGGGTGGGGGGTAGGTCCGGTGGCTCTGTTGTACCTGCCTGTATCCTGCAGAATCCCTCTGAGTTTTGCGGAAGAACTGACAGGGTTAAACCACATTCCTGAGAGCCTGGTGAAGGAGGCCGTGTAGGAGTAAACAGGGAGCGTCGGCAGGACCAGTCTTAATGGAGAGCCTATCAATCCACCGCCAGCGGCATTTTTTATGCAAAGTGTTGGAGAAGGGCAGAGATCCGGGGTGATTGGCAATGTCCAAACACGCACATGCCTGTACAGATAATTGTAGCTTGCTGTACCCTATCTTTCATCAGTTGTGGTGCAGGGCTGGTTGGGAGGGGGTAGTGGGAATGTTAAGTTTCCTTTGTAATATTCCCATTCTCTAGTAATTTTCTTTGTTTCCTCATTCCTTGGCAGGAGGCAGAGATTATTTCCTTAGCAGCCAGAAGCTCCTTCATGGAGTGGCAGATTAAAAAACACGATTGGGTATGACACAGCTGATTATCAATGTGATTTTTTTGTCTTCCTCATTCAGCTGGAGCTGAAAAACAAAAAGCAGCAGTGGAAATACTGAGGGAAATCAGATGTATGGCAGTATTCAAGCCAACCACCATCATGCTTGGGCCTTCGATATGAACCACGGTTGCTTACATTCCCTTACAGAATTAATTTGTTTTTTACAGAGTTTGAGGGAGGGGGGGTTTGTATGTAACGTTATTCATTTGATTATTTTCAATGCTGGTTATTTGGAAAACTATATGATAGTTACAAAGGGGCAGCAGTGTAGAATAATAAAGGAATTGCCTTTGTAACTGAAAGGTTGCAGGTTCAATTCACAGTTAGGACACTGCCGTTGTACCCTTGAGCAAAGTACTTAACCTGAATTGCTTCAGTATATATCCAGCTGTTGTAAAAAATAAAAAAAACGTTGTGTAAATCGCTCTGGATAAGAGCGTCTGCTAAATGCCTGTAACGTAATGATAGGCATTTAGCAAATTGAGCAGATTATTCAAGTGTTCATACTGGACAAATTATGTCCTGTACAGGACAAACCACATTTGGCTGAAATACAGTAGGGAATGGAATATGGTAACCCTAAAGCGTAAGCAAGGTGGCAGTGTGTGTGCTAGTGTGGGAGAGCCAGTCTAAATGACAATTAGTCACAATCAATTTTACTGCCTGTAGAGTGTTACCAAATGCAGATTCCTTTTCAAGCAAAAGTCATTACTTATGTATCATCAGAGTTTCTTACAGTGTTTAGAGAGAATCCACAGAATACAGCAGAATCAGATTTCACTTTCCTATTGTCTGTACTTGGTCATGCGTGCAAATCGTGCTGGACCTAAATCTGAGGGATGGTGGTAGGGGGAGGAGTTATAGCAGACTCTGGCACATGACCTGATGGTTTTGCCATCTCTGGCACGGAGGCTGCAGTGGGCGTAGTCTTGCAGACTGAGCGCCGCTGACCTCAGGATGCCCTGTGCTGTTGGGGAGGTGCTGGCACCCTGCCACGGCCCTGATTTGTGTTGCTGTTTTGCAGTGAGTGGCCCCATGCCAAAATGAGAGACACCCTTGTGCCAACATGCTGGTACACCTACATCTCAGAGATGAGATAAAATGACCCAAGACACAAAAAAATTTCCTTTGGGGAGCACTGACTCTGTCCCAGAAGAGTTGCGAACTCTGACAGGCAGTCAGAACTTTCCATGTTCTGACTGCCTGTCAAGAACTTGCTAATGTGACTTTTCAAGAACTTTGCAATATAAATGTATACAAACCCCAATTCCAAAAATGTTGGGACAGTATGTAAAATGCACATGAAAGCAGAAAGCAGTGATTTGTAAATTCTCTTTTACATAAATTTAATTGAAAACAGTACAAAAAAAAGATATTTAATGTTTTACCATATCAACTTTATTGTTTTTTGTAAATATACGCTAATTTGATGCCTGCAACACGTTCCAAAAAAGTAACTTGAAGGGTTGTTTCTCCTGACTTATTTTTCAATAGAGTTCAAAAGAAAAATTAGTCAGGAGAAACAACCCTTAAAGTGATCCATCCGTATCTACTGCATATCTGGCAGCATACCTCAGACCCTTGATGACTTACAGCCCTTTAGCCAACCATGGGTTCCATACTATTCCTGTGTAATTTACAGCTTAATCTAGTCCCACCCCCCAATTCCCATAAAGATCCATTCAAATGCAGATAGGTTATAGTATCGCTTGTAAGAGTACAATAACAGGGAGAGAAAATAATAAAGGAAGAAAGAAAAGACAGGAACGTAATTCCTTAAGGCTAAACAGCCAAAAAACTAAAATCAACCCACAAAAATGGGCGAACTAGTAAACTAGTGAATTTCCCAACTAAATCTCCCGAACTCAAGTAATGAGCCAGAACGGAAAACTTTAGCAAACAAAACAACACCTTCGGTTACCTTAGCTCAGAGCCAGAAGAGTGTAAAACCAAAAACAAAGGTACAAAGATTACCAGAGTACCAGTAAAGATTACCAGAGTACCAGTAAAGTACAAAATGGATAGCGTTGAACGCTACCAGGAGGAAAACAATCCTATACCTGACTAAGTAGCTAATAGCAAGTCCCCCCTGAACATAAACAAAGTTTAATATCAGGAGGTCGCTAGTACCTGGCTATACCTGGCTCGAATGCAATGTCGAAAGACAAACAAGCACCGGAGAAGCGGAAGTGAGGAACTTAAATACCCTGCACGTCGAAGCTCAGGTGAAACCAAGAATGAGGACTGCAAACCACGAAACAACTACATACAGTTGTACTTTGTTTTAAACATTTTAAATTGCAGCATTACTGTGTGTACAAACTGGCAGGAGCTTACCGCATGAGTCCGTGTCTGTATGTGAGCCACTGTTTCCGGGGCAATGAGAAGCAAAAGGGGTGACGTTGGGTCTGAACTTTATAACCATCAAGATACATAAGAACTGGAGACTTCCGCTTACCGGTTCCATAGATTCCTATGGGAGCTGCTCATTAGCGCATGAAGCCAATTCATGCAGATGCCATGTTAGACTATGGGGCTTTTAGGAACCAGAGCATGCGAACTGGGTACTTAACGTGGCTTTTGGAACCAGGGGCCGTATTACAGAAACATCGTATCTTAAGTCCAAGTTAAGATGCGACAAGTCTAAAATAGGATTTTTCACAAATTTGTATTACAGAAACACATCTTAACTAACGTTAGGAATCCTATCTTATCTTACTCCATCCAATCTTGTCTCAGGTTAAGAAATTCTAAATACTCTATCAGAAATCGTTGATCAACTTTCATGTCTGTTACCTAACAACCCCTGCTACTATTTCATATCGCGCACAGCTGATCGGTGCACAATAGGAAACAAACAGACTTTAGTTTGTTAACGTTCTAGCAGAGTCTGTGACTATCCTAAAAATGGAGCAGAAACTACAAGCTTTCAATTTTAAGACAGATGAATTACATTACATTACGGTCATTCTTTTTTCCAAAGCGACATACAATAAGTGCATAGATACGTCATCGAAGTAACTACAGAACAGATAAGAAAGCACATCCTTCCCATAACGTAGCAGCTATCCCTAATAATGAACATTGAATGTAGTTCACAGTAAGCTGTGGGTAAATCAGCTATACTACAATTATATTCTAAATACCATTATACACTTTAACTAACATTAGTATATCAATCAAGGTGGAGTCTGAAGAGGTGTGTCTTCAGGCCATGACGAAACGCAGGCAGGGTTGGAGTAGAACGTAGGGGAATGGGGACGTGCGAGAGCCATTGACATGGAAGGGGGAAAGTGCGTGTCGCCCTGCTGAAGAAGAGCGAAGTGGTCGAGCAGGAACATACAGTAGTTCTGGATTAAGTCCTGGATTAGGTAGACGGGGCCTGTCCTATTGGCTGCAGTGTAGGTGTAGTGTAGGCCAGGGTCAGAACTTTGAACCTGATCCTGGCTGCATCTGACCTCAGCAGGGGGGGTGACATGCAAAATTTCAGGAGGTTGAACACAAGCCGGGCAGCTGCGTTCTGGATTAGTTGAAGTGGCGCAATGGCTGGTAGGCTTCCGAGCAGGGAGTTGCAGTAGTCCAGGCGTGAGGTGACCATAGTCTGGACAAGAAGCTCGGTGGAGTAGGTGGGCAGGTACGGTCGAATCCTCCTGATGTTGTACAGGAGGAACCTGCAGGACCGTGCCGTCACCCTGATGTGCTCTTTGAAGTCCAGCTACTCATCCAGGACCACCCCCAGGTTCCTTGCAGAGCGGGCAACCATGGTCCCGTCAACGGTGATGGAGAGGTCATATAGTGGGGAGGTCTTGTATGGCGTGAAGAGGAGCTTTGTCTTGTCAAGGTAAATGGTAAATGGACTGCACTTATATAGCGCCTTTATCCAAAGCGCTTTACAATGGCCTCTCACTCACCCGTTCACACACACATTCACACACCAATGGCGGCAGCTGCCATGCAAGGTGCTAGCCTGCTTATTGGGAGCAATTTGGGGTTCAGTGTCTTGCCCAAGGACACTTCAACATGTGGACAGGAGGAGCCGGGGATCGAACCGCCAACCCTGCGGTCAGTGGACGCCCCGCTCTACATCCTGAGCCATAGCCGCCAAGGTTGAGCTTCAGGTGATGGGTAGCCATCCACTCAGAGATGTCAGCCAGACAAGCAGATATCCTCTTCTTAACCTCTGGGGTAGAGGGAGGGAAAGAGAGGAAGAGTTGAGTATCATCAGCATAACTATGGTATGAGAAGCCATGTGAATCCATTACTGAACCAAGAGACTTAGTATAAATGAAGAATAGCAGAGGACCCAGTACAGATCCCTGTGGGACTCCTGTAGACAGGGGATCGGGTGCAGAGACAGAAGCCTTCCAAGAGATTTGGTAGGATCTATCAGTGAGATACAATACAAACAAAGAAAGTCCCAGAAATGCCCGTCTCAGTGAGTGTGGAGATCAGGAGTTTGTGGTTGACCATGTTGAACGCCTCAGACAGGTCAATCAGGACAGAATTAGAAGTGTGATGGGTGCAAAAGTGTTTTGTTACAAAAACCACAACACATCATTCGGGTCTGCCATAAGCCTTTCCACAATTACAGTTTTTCTCAATTGTTTAGACACATTTTCTGAAATTAAAACTAATTTCTCAAAATTATAAACACAAAACCCTGTTCAACTGTTTATGCAAACCTTCATAGCACTATTTTCAAAATAAACTCTCATCCCAAAATTAACTTTTTTCCTTCAAAAAATAAACACTAGTCAACAAATTAATACAAATTATAAATGCCAAGTGCACACTGGTGTAAAAAATGAAAGACATTATTACCATTATATTACTTACATCAGTATTGTTTGAGTGAACTGGCCAACTCAAATATTTAAAAAAACTGGGAGATGGTTTTTGTTGTTTTTTATTTTTCAAAATGACAAAAATGTTTGGAGTAGACATAAGTAAAATAAGAAAAAACTACTGTACTGGGAATAAACGAAAATGTAAAAGTAAAACCAAAAATAAATCAATCTGCTCTGCTTGATCAGGCCATATATTCTCATGTACATCACACATTATATTTTCTCTGGTCAAGCAGCAGGAGAGGTGTCTTTTGGAATGACACAGCCACCCTTAGCATGACTGAGAAATTAAAAAGCAATGGTTTCATTGAACCAATTTCGAAAGAAAGAATCACAGTGGAAACTCACATATGACAACATGTGTGAGCTGCTCTGGTCTATCTTATATGTGTGTGTGTGTGTGTGTTTGTGTGAGTGTGTATATGTGTATGTGCATGTGTGTGTCTAAGTGAGTGTGTGTGGAGCTAATTTCTGCAGCATTGTGAACATCATATTTCCCCAGTGTTTCAGGTCCTCTGGTAAAATAAGCTATGCTCAGCTGCAGAGGGGACAGGCTCTCTCGCATTTACTCCATGTAGGGGTGACTTTGGTATGCACACAAGGGATACTGCCAGCTTAGCTTATGCACACTATGCTGTCCATACTGTGGTCCCCTTGTAGTAGTATAAATTAGGTACTCTGCAGTACAGGAATCACTGAGTATTGATGTGTTACAGTAAATAACAACAGAGCAGATCTACCTATTCTAATTTCTAAATGTTCGCCAGCCATTGTTCTCCACATTCAGGAGAGCTCACATTTTCCCCTTTTATTTGTGCTAAATCTCCAGTTGCTGATTGAATAATTAAATCAACTAGTGTTTTACCTTTGAAGAATGGGTGTGTTAATTGAATAGTCCATTTATATAAATTTTCTTTTGACTTGACTGTTGTTTCCTGTTGTAATATAATATAAGACACTTACGATATCAGCAGCATTGCTTGTTTTACACCTGCAGTGCAAAATTGTAGCCTATACTTAAATTAGTAATTAAATAACATAAAATCTTTACATAAATCATCCATGGCATCTTCATATCGGCCTGATTATTTATTACATTGTGTTTTCTTCTGGAGTGTTATGGGCTATAGGCTTTAATGAAAAAAGAAATACAATACAAACTTAATAATTCTAGAATGCTAAAATTAGTCAATGACAATAATGAAAAACTGGGCGTCTGCTAGTCATTTGCCATGCCGGGCCAGACGACATGGCCCAGCTTTTGGGCCGTGTTGCATACATCTCTACATCGCTATCTGGGTCCTATTTGGAGCGGAGCGGCAGTCTGGAGCGGCAGTGTAGTATAACGGTTAAGGAACTGGACTTGTAACCGAAAGGTTGCAGGTTCAATTCCCAGGTAGGACACTGCCGTTGTACCCTTGAGCAAGGTACTTAACCTGAATTGCTTCAGTATATATCCAGCTGTATGAATGGATACATGTAATAAGAAGTTGTGTAAGTCGCTCTGGATAAGAGCGTCTGCTAAATGCCTATAATGTAATGTAATGTAATATTTGCCCATGTATGATGCGCGTCACTGATTGATTCTATCACGCAGGGAGAGTTGTTTCTTTTCAATTTTGGGCCCAATTAAAGCTTCAATTTAATTGCTATTTGGGGAAGCGTATATTCACCATTCTCAAGTAGCCTACACCACTGACTGCCATATCAGCCTAATGTGTAATATGGTCCATGCGCATATACAACAAACTTGAAAACTGGAGTTTATATTTCAGTCGAAGAGTCGATTCCAACTACTCTAGAAATTTCAGCCAGAGTCAGAGTCGATTCCAAAATTCCGGGAGTCAGGCACCCCTAGTTCCTATTGATTGAACAATTTAGCCTGTTAGTGTTTTCACCTTGAGGACCATGTTAATTGAGTTGAGTGGTAATGAGTGGAATTTTCTATATTGAATGGCAGTGCTTTCTAGATGAAAATAGGTTACCCATGCTTTATGAAGAGACGTGTGTAGGGTTTTGCAAAAAAGGTTGAACAAATCTGCAATTTTGTGTTCTCCGAGCCAAAGAGGAAAAGGACCATCCCGATTGTTACCAACGCAAGGTTCAAAAGCCAGCATCTGTAATAGTATGGGGGTGTGTTAATGCTCGTGGCATGGTTAACTTGCACATCTGTGAAGGCACTAACGCTGAATGGTACATATGCATTTTGGAGCAATATATGCTGCCATCTAGACAACATCTTTTTCAGGGACATCCCTGCTTAATTCAGCAAGACAATGCCAAGCCACATTCTGCACGTGTTACAACAGCGTGGCTTCGTAGTCAGAGTGCGGGTGCTAGACTGGCCTGCCTGCAGTCCAGACCTGTCTCCCATTGAAAACGTGTGGCGCATTATGAAGCGCAAAATACAACAACGGAGACCCTGGACTGTTGAGCAGCTGAAGTCTTATATCAAGCAAGGATGGGAAAAAATTCCACTTTCAAAACTACAACAATTAGTGTCCTCAGTTCCCAAACGATTACTGAGTGTTATTAAAAGGAAAGGTGATGTAACACAGTGGTAAACATGTCCCTGTCCCAAATTTTGGGATGTGTTGCAGGCATCAAATTTAGAATGAGCGTATATTTACAAAAAACAATAAAGTTGATTAGTTAAAACATTAAATATCTTGTCTTTGTACTGTTTTCAATTGAATACAGGTCAAAAGGATTTGCAAATCATTGCTTTGTTTTTATTTACATTTTATGCACTGTCCCAACTTTTTTGGAATTGGGGTTTGTAGTTTTGGGAAATTAGACTTTCTTTTGGGAGCTGATGTAATGGTTTGGGATGTTTTGCTCATAGAACCAGTTTTACTGTGTTAGTGATTGAGAAAAACAAATTGGGTTCATAGCACTAATTTTAGTGTGTAAACTAATTGATAGCTGGTGTTTGTATATCAGGATTGGCTCCAGAAGCCCCACCCATACCCCCTGAAGAAGAGAGTGCGACTTACCCACGGCCAGGACACACTGAAGGAGGCGTCCCGGATTTTACCCGGAATCCGCCCCCAATGTGGTGTCCCAGACTACCCTGCCCAGAAGAGGAGCTTGGCTACGGGGAGGCAGCGGCACAAACGATTTGTTCTGTTTGGGGGCCGCTGGGATAAGACCGACCTCACCTACAAGTAAAAATTATTATTATTATTTTATTGTTATTATTAAATTGACCTCACCTACAAGTAAAATATATAGTCATTATTGTTAATATCAGTGGTGAGTAGCAGCTGTAGTAGGTACATTTGTGATAATGGTATTAATCAGGGTGGTCGAAAGTAGATTTCACTTTAAAGTTGTATTCCACTTTAATTCACTTAATTAGCTTGATTAATGCAATGATTTTATTAAATGTCTTTATTTGATATGTTTGTTTGTGTGTTGTGAGTTTGCCCCACTGTCTATGTCTTTTTTGTTGTTGCTGGGGCTACAACTGAAGTTCCAGGAAAATAAAAGTTATTCTATTCTAATGGTATGGCAATAAACCAGCAAAAATTTGTTTTCATATTTTATTAGTAGTTCGATCATCCTAACGGTAGCGTTAGCATGTTTGCGAGTGAATCCTGTTACAGTTTCAAGATTTTGTTTCATAATATGTTATTTCAAGTCAAGAGTAAGTAGTTTTACTTATAAGTGCATGATATTTTGGCATATGAACACATTTGTATGTATAGACGAATGATGGCTTTATATTTTGTATAAATTTCAGCCTGGATAATTTAAAGCTACCTAACTAATGACAATCCTCATCACTCCTTTTTATTTTTTTTATTTTGCTGCAGGACAAGGTAGTCTTCCTTAGCCTTTATCAGTGAGATAACAATATGCTGTCTCTGTTTAGTTATTTATTTGAGTTGTAAAAAAATTCCCGTGAGCTGGTTTGGCCTAGAATCACCAAACTTGGCAGGCTTGTTGGGATTGCCACAAAATTGTGTGTACAGGTCCCTCTGCTCATGCCGAACAAATTTGCCTTAAGGACCCATGAAGTCAGCCATATTGGATTTTCCATAAATTAGAATTTTTTGGAAAACACTTAAAATGCTACTCCTCCTAGAGAATATGACCAATTTGCACAAAACATCCCTTCATAAATGCATTACGTTTCTAAAGCCTATGTCAAGAAATGGCCGAATGAGAAGCCAATGAATTTTGCATTGGGTGTGGCTTATCACAAAAATGATAATAATTCTAAAACCGTTTGACATAAAGTTTTGAAACTTGGTGGATTGATTGAGAGTTAGATCAAGACTTGTTTATTTTTGATAGAAATCTACCTCCATAGAAATGCAGGACACTAATCACCGAGGCGAAAGCAAAACCCGTAGCAGAACACAGAAAAATTTGATAGATTACCGGTAAAGGAATACAAAACGCAGAGACAAAGGAAGGCGTGATCCATGAGTTTTTTTATTGCAAAGGTTAAGAAATTTAACAGTATTAACTGTTCACTGTTTCACTTGTACTTGTAGACGTGAAAGGCCGTCTACATGGTCCAGTAGCCTACATACTCACTACCGACAAAATATTTACCGCAGGTCACGTTTACGCAGTAGGCTATGGGAACAAATATCCATTTGTCAGACACAGAAAATAAAGTTCTCACACAAAATATGATCTGGTTAAGAGCGTGTTCTAGCAGTAATGTAAAAAAATCTATTCATAACTGTGCCATTCGCTACATGTTTTTAACAAAAATGTATTTTCAAACATCGTCACTAGTCTCAATCTTACACAAAAGCCGACAAAAACATGCATTTTTGTGTAGGCCGAACTATGTTCTGTGGTGTTATTGTTAATGTTGTGGTTAATACGACACAGACTACAGGCCACGGGAGTGACGTCATCGACAGGGACCTGTATTGTCGAGCGACGGAGCTACGGGGAAAATTAAGAATTTGCGATAATACTCAAGCCCTTACAGGACGGGGTTTAGATACCATCAACAATGACAAAAGCCCTGATTAGAAACAAACATTTGCTTTTTCAGCAGTGTCATTATGGCGCTCTAGGCAAGAATACATTTTTGCGCCTGTATTGGGGGGGGCGGGATTGATGGATGATAAAAAGACTAGAAATTTATGTAATACAAAGTAGGGAACATGTTTCTCCAAAAAACGTAAGTTTCCATTCACTGTCCTTGATCAGTGTTACAAATGAAATTGGGGGTGCTCAATTGCCTTTAAAATAAAGTGTTTATTTAAATAAACAAAAAGGGCTACATTTATGACACGGGAGAGAGAGATACAACTCCGATAAGAATATACGCTAGATTTAATGGCAAGGGAGGAGGAACGCCAATCACAACAGCACCACAGCAAGGCGTGGCTAGTACAATGGACTGTTCAGATACTTTTTAGGCTATTGCAGTCATTAGTGTTTAACACGTTTGCAGAAATATTTTTAGCATCTGATGGCATTTGTATTTTTCCTCAAAGTTTCTAAAAATCTGTAAATTACGGGAAATTTTCAGTTAACGCAATACCTGGTTGCAGCGAAGATAAAAACACATTAGAGAGTACCAGAAAAAGCAGAACATGAGAAATATGGCTTAATGTTGTGATCATCAACGGCGAAGTTGAGATGCGTGTGTATGCGCTTGTTTTATGAACAGGAGCAGACGCTGTGCTCCTAGCAGCAGACAGATCAAATAAATTGTACGGCACTTTATGTTTTTTAATTTAAAAAAAAAAATTTGTACATATGTGTGTACCATATATAATTTCTCACATATTTTATAGCTTTTTATACTTTAGTCTTAATGCCCTTCAAATACTGCCAACGAAAGCAGCCATATATAAGCTAGCCTACACATCTGTTCAAAACAACACATCTAGCCAAAACAATGCAAAGTACCTAGCTAGCTAGCTAACATAAATGCTGATGACATATGTTGACTAATGTTAGCTAGCTAGATAATGTTCTCTAAAGTTAACGCTACATTGATATCACTTCAGCGGCCAAACTAACGCTCACGTTATTAGTTAATCTTCAGTTTTTTTGTTAAATAAATCAACTGCTTCCCTGCCAGTTTGTTGTTCTTGTCATGCTTGTGCAGTCTTGTAACGCGGCCTCGGTCTTGTTTTGTTTTGCTAACCTTTTGAGTCTTGTTCAAGTCACCCGCCAGCCTAAATTCCCCGCTTCGCCCTCCCAGCTCCTGCTCATCTCCGGTTGTCTACTACTCGCCCAGCTCCTCTCCTGTCTCCCCTCTTCTGCTCAGCCTCTTTTGCTAGCAACCCCGCTTCCAGATCCTCACCTTGCTTCCCCCTTGCATGTTCTTGCAAAGTTTAAATAAATATACTCTGCTGGAGTTTTGCATTGAGTCTGTCTCCGAGTACTGCAGTTGGGTCCATACAAACCAAGGGAAAAAACGTAACACAGAAAAGGCATGATTTAAAAAAGATCATCGGTGAGTGTTGAGTAGGCGCACTGAACTCTGATTTGTTAAGAACAAACCGATGAGATTTGGAACATGGTCACGTGATTATCTTAGTAATGTCACAGCAGCTCGGTAGCTGGGCGGCGGATCTACCAGCGCTACTGTCTATGGTGCAGAGTTCGCTGTCTGAGGTTCTGAAGCTGCGCGTGGTGTGGAAAACGAGCGGGAGAGTTTGGATTGTTTGATCCTTGCTGAAGGCTTAATCAAACAATTTGGAACAATCTTATGATTGTGTTTTTTCTTTTATTTTATTTAATAGAGCTTACGTTGTTCAGTTTAGGTGGTTACACCAACATCATGGAAACGGGGGAGAGCGGGGAAGGGGGACAAATAGTGGGGAAAAGGAAATCTACGAGGCAGGAAAGTAGGAGAGATAGTGGGTCTGCTAGTGACCAGGCTGATTTTCGGCAGCCGGCGGATCCTGGTAAGCCTCTGAAGCAGCGAAAGGTGGTGGGTAAGCAGGTGGAAGGGTTCAAGGTGGGGTTCAGATTCAAGGTGGGGGGTGGCGGTCCCAACCCGCTGAAAGTATCGGCGTCTTTGCAGAGTGATGTGGGCGATGTCCAGAGTGCAGAAATGTTAGCGACTGGGATCTTAATTATCGTTTGCAAAAATGCCGGTCAGCGGGACAAAGCCATGACTATTCGATCGTTGGGGGGAAAGGAGGTGGAGGCGTATGACCCTGACGTGAGCTCCGGTGCCAGGGGGAGTAAAGGGGTGATTTATGGTGTATCGACAGAGATCTCTGAGTCGGATATGCTAAGTTATATTAAGGGAGCTAAGGTGCTAGCAGTATCCAGGTTCAAGAGCTTCCGGGATGGGCAGAGGAGTGATAGCACGGCGGTGCTAATAACATTTGCTGAGGAGAAGCTGCCAGCGAGGGTGAGTTTGAGATATTTAAGTTTCTCGGTCAAGGCATATGAACGGCCACCGCTTAGGTGCTACAAGTGTCAGCAGTATGGGCATGTTGCGGCGGTGTGTAGGGGTGAGCGGCGCTGTGGGAAGTGTGGGGGGAATCATGAGTTTTCGGAGTGTCGAGGGTCTGTGATAAAGTGTTGTAATTGTGGAGGAAATCATGTTGCGGCTAATAAGGAGTGTGAGTTTCATGTGCGGGCGCTGCAAGTGCAGAAGATCAAAGAAAAGGAGAAAATCACTTTTGCGGAAGCGGTGAAGAGGGTGCCGGTTGTGTCAATGGCAGCGCGTGCTACAGCGGGAGAGGGGGGTCCGAGGGGGGGGCAAGTGGTGGAGGTGGCGGCTACGGTTCCGGCGGGATCAATAGTGATTCAGAGGAGGGAGTTTCTGGGGTTTTTGGTACAAGTTCTGCACCTGGTGAAAACGGCTAAAACGGATAGGAAGTCAGACATTACTCAGGTGGTGTTTAAAGAGGCAGAGAAGTTTTTTGGGGAAATAGGGCTACAGCCGAATGAGTTACACACATATATTGCGGCGGTGCAGCTAAAGTTCCGGGAGGAGGCTCTGGAAGAGGTAATATGACATTTTATTTACTGCAATGGAACGCGAGAAGCCTAATAGCAAATGGGCAGGAGTTTAAAAGGTTTGTAGACTCTTTCAGAGATAAACCGGAAGTTATCTGTGTACAGGAGACATGGTTGAAGCCATGTTTGGATTTTATTATCCCTGGCTATGTTGCTCTTCGGGAAGATCGGCCGGAAAAGGCTGGGGGTGGTTGTGTGGTGTTTGTTTTGGAGGGCATTCAGTATCGGAGGGTAGGGTTGCAGACGAGGTTGGAGTGTATGGCAGTGGAGATTTGGGGTTCACAGGGGAGATTTAGTGTGGTAAATTTTTATAATCCGTGCCTCCAATTGAACATAGGGGACCTGAATGTTGTGATGGATGCAGTGCGGGGTGCGGGGTGCGGTGATCTGGGCTGGGGATTTTAATGCGCATAACCCATTGTGGGGTAGCACGCATAGGGATTGTAATGGTGAGGTGGTGGAGGAGTTCTTGGATTTATACGGATTGGTGTGTTTGAATGATGGGAGGCAGACTAGGTTTCAGGTGGGCAGTGGGAGGGGGTCGTGTATCGACCTGATGCTGGCTTCAGAGGGCCTGGCGAGAAGAGGTGTGTGGGAAGCATTGGATAAGTATACAATGGGGAGTGATCACTGTCCAATTATGTGTAAGTTTGGGGTTAGGTTGCCAATGGAGAGGGATGGGAGGCCAAGGTCATTTGATTTTAGAAGGGCTAGGTGGGAGGAGTTTGAGGAAAGGTGTGCTGGGGGCTTGGGTAGGGTGGAGTGTGAGACTGTGGATGTCTGGAGTGAATCTTTGTGTAGGGTGTTTTCCCAGGCAGCGGCTCTCAGTATTCCTAGGAAGGGGCCTGTTAGGGTGCGCCGGATAGTGCCGTGGTGGAACGGTGTGTGTGATGAGGCGGTCCGGGCTAGGAATAGGGCGTATAGGAGGCTGAGGCGGAGTCCCATGGTGGGGAATGTGGTGGAGTATAAAAAGCTGAGGGCAGTGGCAAGGCAGGTTATTAAGGCAGCTAAGAGGGAGTGTTGGAGGAGGTATTGTGGGACGCTGGGAGCAGACACGCCTGTTGGTGAAGTGTGGGCAGTGGTCAGGAGGATGGCGGGGGTGTATAGGCGGGTGGGGATGCCCGTGCTTAACTCTGATGGTAAGGTGGCAGTGAGTGATAGGGAAAAGGCGGAGATGTGCGTGGCAGCATTCTGTGCGGTACATAGTGACGCTAATGTGGGGGAGGGAGGCATTAGAGCTCGGGCACGGATGGTGGCAGGGGTGCAGGAGAAGTTGGTGATCAATTATGAAAATGAGGGTCCTGGTAATGTGTTTTTTAATTTGGAGGAATTGCGTAGGGCTATACGAGGGGGCGGCAGCACTGCACCAGGGCATGATGAAATTTGCTATGAAATGCTTAAACACTTGGGGGATTTGGGGTTGGAGGAAGTGCTGGCACTCGTGAACACTGTTTGGGAGGATGGGGTATTACCAAGCTCTTGGAAGCATGCTGTGGTGGTGCCAATATTAAAGCCGGGTAAGGAACCGGACTGCCCAGAGTCCTATAGGCCTATTGCACTCACATCGGTGCTTTGTAAAGTAATGGAAAGAATGGTTACGGATAGGTTGGTGTACTATTTGGAGAGGAGAGGGTATTTTGCTGGTTATCAGAGTGGGTTTAGGGTGGGCTAAGGCACTATGGACGCTGTGTTGACATTGGAGTATGATGTGGCGAGGGCACTGGCTAACAAGGAGGGTGTGGTGGCGGTATTCTTAGACATAGAAAAGGCTTATGATATGTTGTGGAGGGAGGGCCTGCTGATGAAATTGTATGATGCTGGGGTGAGAGGTAGGATGCTTAACTGGATCCAAGATTTTTTGAGGGGCCGTACTATTCAGGTGAGGGTGGGTGGGGAGTATTCCACATCGGTCGCCATAGAAAATGGGACACCGCAGGGCAGTGTCATTAGTCCGGTATTATTTAACGTCATGGTCAATGATATGTTTCAGGAGGTTGGGGAGGGCTTCGGGTTGTCCCTCTTTGCAGATGACGGGGCATTGTGGAAGAGGGGTAGGAACATGCCTTTTGTCCTGAGGAAGGTCCAGGAAGCACTGGGTAAGGTGGAGGAGTGGGCTGGCAAGTGGGGATTTTGGCTGTCGGCGGGCAAATCAAAATATATGGTATTTGGACATAAGAGGAAGGGACTGGACGGGGGCGGGGGCTTATCACTGTATGGTGCACCGCTGGAGCGAGTGAATGTTTTTAAGTTTTTGGGGCTCTGGTTTGATGAGCGGAGAACTTGGCGGGTGCACGTGGGAAAAGTGGTGTGTAAATGTGAGAAAGTAATTAATGTAATGAGGAGCTTGACGGGTAGTGCGTGGGGGGCTTCTAGGGCTACACAGCTGTTAATTTACCGTGCAATGGTTCGCTCTGTGTTAGACTATGGGTGCATGGCATTTGGGTCGGCGTCGGACACCATCCTACGCAGGTTAGATGTAGTGCAGGCTAAGGCACTGAGAGTGTGTAGTGGGGCATTTCGCACCACCCCGGTCCCTGCAATGTTGGTGGACATGGGGGAGTCTCCACTGAGGATACGGCGGGCGAAATTGGGCTTGCACTATTATGTGAAAGTGCGTGGATATCGCTCATGTCATCCTGCAAAGAGGCTGTTGGAGGGGGCTTGGGAGTGGGGAGGCAGGAGGGGAAGGGGGGGTAAGGGTAGCTATGTGTCCCAATTGGGTAGCTGGGGGGGAGAGGTGGGGTTGGAGGATGTGGAGGTGGGGCCCCCAGTGTGCTGGCCGTGTGTCCCTCCGTGGATGTTGCCTGAGGCAACGGTAGACTTCTCTATTCAGGGGGCATTGCAGACTGAGAAGGCGGGCGGTCCTGCATGGATAGTGGATAGGTGCCTGCGGCAGAACTGGGGGTCTCACATGCACATCTTCACTGATGGGTCTAAGGATCCGGTCAGTGGGAGGGCGGGGTTTGCAGTTCATATTCCGGAACTGCAGTTCACGCAGGGCAGGCGGCTGTCAGACAGGGTGTCAGTATTTACTACTGAGGTAGTGGCGCTCCTGTGGGCATTAGAGTGGTTGGGGGAGGTGGGAGTAGGCAAGGCGGTCCTGTGTTCAGACTCTGCCGCTGCGTTGATGGCCCTGCAGGGGGGGAAGAGGGGGGCGAGGCCGGACCTGGTGGCGGAATTACAAGTGGCCTTGTATAGTGTGGTTCAGGGCGGGTGTGAAGTGGGTTTCATGTGGGTGCTGGCTCAAGTGGGCGTGGGTGGGAATGAGGCCGCGGATGCAGCTGCTAAGGCAGCACTGAGGAGGGAGGGGGTTGATGTAGTGGTTTCCCTGGGGGTGTCGGAATGCAGGAGCATTATTAGGGAGGGGACCACTCAGATATGGCAGCGGGATTGGGACCAGGAAGGGAGGGGTAGGCATTTTTATAAAATTCAGCAATCAGTCAGTAAAAATACAGGCTGTGAATGGCCAGTGAGGAGGGATGGGGTCATTATGACCAGGCTGAGGATGGGACATTGTGGGCTGGCAGGAGGGTTAGTGAAGGTGGGGAAGCATTTGGATGGGCTGTGTGGCGAGTGTGGAGTGATAGAGGATGTCAAGCATGTACTGATGGATTGTGTGAGGTTTAGAGAGGAACAGAGGGTGCTATTTAGGGAATTGCAGGATGTTGGTGTAACCACTTACTCTGTGAGAGCTTTGTTAGGTCCAGAGACCTGTGCTAGAGAGGTGGGGAGGAGAGTATTAAAATTTATTTACGCGACTGGCCTGCACATGAGGGTGTGAGGATTCAGGCCTGCGGAGGGCAGCAATACACCGGAAGGTGTCGAGTCTGCCGGAAATCCAAATGAAGAAGAAGAAGAAGCTCGGTAGCTGTAGCTATAGGTTAACAAACAGTTGAAGTTCGCTCGCCAACTCTTGTGCATAATAATGAAATGGTTTTCAAATGCTTTCACTTGTGTAATATTTCTAAGGGCAGACTGCACATCTCAAGATAAGTGTCACATTAGCATACACTAGTAACCCAGTTACCCCAGTGAACATGATGAAAAGTTGGTGAAATGCCGTCTTGTGTTCTAGTGAATAACAAATTGCAAGAGGCGAGCAAGTCAGCAGACAAGTTAGGGTTAGGATTCCAGTGTATTATGCTGTCAGGCTCCTAGCTGTTTGCACATCGGTTTACGAGCAGTCGTCTAGCGTTGGTCGGATAGTTTGAACATTGGTCTGACAGGGCCAGTTAGCTACCGGCAATTCACCAGATGCAATCCTCCACCAGCTTTACTAACATTGCCACGCTGGCTCATCGTTGGATGAAAAACAACCAGAATAGTCCGACGCTATAGTGGTCACATATCAGCATGCTATCTGGGTGGCAAAATTTGTTTGAAAAGTGAGTATTTTTAACCGGCTAGGATGCAGGCTATATCTGGGTAAAACCTTAGATAAATTCGGAATAAATTGAATTAAATTGACGCGCCTGTCAACCTAGATTTAACGTTAAACCTCTCTCAACGATGCATATTGGCTAACATTAATAAGCCAGCTTTGTTCACACAGCTTCGAACAACATAACGGGTAGCTAGTTAACGTCACTAACTAAACAGCTTGTTAACAATGCTAGTTAATGAGGTAGCTATTAGTAACTATTTTTAGCTCATTTATCTGAATTTGCAGTTGTGGTAACGTTAGGCTGTGAGTCGATTTCAACAAGATAGCCGCTACGTAGCCTTCAACATTAATCTATCTAATGTAGGCTACCTAACAAGATCACCATAGTTCATTTTATCTGTCTAACATCGACATTCCGGGGAAGCTTTACCTGCAAAATGGGCTACAATTTTCTCTGTGGGCATTTCCATCACGATTTCTCATTATTCAGGCTACACAGGCCTGAACTCGGCAAACAGGCTTTTATGTTCTTTGCCCCTGCAGCCTGAAACCACTTGCAAATAGACTTGAGCTACATGAGCTGATCTTCATTAGTACTTTAAAAAATGTTGTGAAAGGTTTGGAGGCAGATTCTATTGGAATCTGTAATTGCTTCCTTAGCTAGATTCTGTTTTCCTGTCTATCTTCTTAGGCATAGGATCCTATGAGCTTCAACTGTATGTTTTACTATATGTGTTTTATATTAATGTTTGTTTTTTATGTTGTTTTGACTCACCTGGTTAAAGAAAGGTTAAATAAAAAATAAAAACCTGGAGAGCTGCAGGGTCTGCTGGTTTTTGTTTTCACCTTAAATACAGCAACTACTTTGACCAAAGAAACCAGGTGAGGTGAGTTAACTGTGTAATCAACTGCTTTAATTGATAAATTAAGTGCTGAGTAACAACAAAAACAGCAGACCCTGCAGCTCTCCAGGACCAGGGTTGCCTGGTCACGGTATGCGAGATGGTTGCAAAGAGCGAATGCTCCCCGTTGCCTATAACTTAGTAGCCTAGCTAGGCTATATAGGACTGTGCATTGTAGCTTTACATACTGTGACATGAAAAGTTATGGTGGCTGTGTCAGGCCAAAATGTGTCCGTGAGCCAAAATGTGTCCAGGAATGCTTGGAATGTCGTTGCTATGCCAACAGACACGCGAGCATTGTGACGCGTGTTCGCACTTGCTTTGACCTCAGAATCGCCGGGTGACAAGTTTGCACTTGCTTTTAGCTCAGAATCGCCGGAGATCGTTGGACGGAGATAAATCACTACATCACTCAAATAACCATCACTTTAATCATCCAATTGTGGGATGGAGTAAACGTTGCTACCCTCACTAGTCGGTTAAACGTATAATCTTATTAATGTACACATTTAAATTACATATTGACATAATTTGCACTGAAATGTCATGTTTTCCTGGTCAAATGTTGCTTTATAAAAAAACGAGCATCCGTTACTAATGTTAACAATGCCGGATTTAAAAAAAAAAAAAAAAACGAAGGAAAAAAACTAAACGCATTTATAGCCTGTTCGTCCTGCAAGTTAAACCAGCGAGGTGGAAAGAGTAAGTAGGCCTATCGCGTTGTTGAATAGCCCAATAAAACTAATCTACTGTCACGTCGATCAGTCGGCCTAATTGTTATTTTTTGGGCCTATTATTGGTAGCTTTTCTGATGACCGATTATTATTTTTTTACTGTATTTACTATGCGATCGCGTTCACCCAATGAAAATGCCTTGTCATGTTTTGTAGGATAAAAGCAAGCGCGAGCTTGTCACCCGGCGATTCTGAGGTCAAAGCAAGTTGCGAACACGTCACAATGCTACGCGTCACAATGCTCGCGTGTCTGTTGGCATAGCAACGACATTCCAAGCATTCCAATGCCTGGCCCGGACACATTTTGGCTCACGGACACATTTTGGCCTAACAGCTGCATTTACCATTTTATGTTGCTCTTGTATGTGTGTTTACATGTGTGTCTCATCGCTCAAAATAAATCAGTTCTGTAAGCATAACTAGCAGTCATCGCTAACAAGTTACGGCAGCCATTACTCTGTGCAAATGGGAGAAAATTACCACCTTCACGTGACATGTCACGTTGGCCTATCAGAGACAATCCTTTTGGCCGTGGAAAAAACGGCGTTTTGAGAAGCAGTTGCCTTTCCAGTTCAGTGGTCCGCACGGACCTGTCGTTTCACCTACACGCGTACCTTCGGCGTACCGTCATCTTTTTCAATGAAATACGCCATTGTTGTTTGCAATTTGCATGCAAAAAAGATGGGAAATGTAGTCAACCAAGGGGGGTTGGTATGCTCGACTATGAAAGGCAAAAGTCAGTGGACCGCCTGGCGGACTGTCTGTCCACCTACATGTCTGCTCTCTGTTTTAAACACTCTGTAACAGCCTGTACAGATCTTCTATTGCCCATTTCTGAAGGGATTGGAGAAAATCCTGTTCATTTCACCCCACTGGATTCTGAATTCAGTGTGAACCCCAGTGCGCACACACACACACACACACACAAATGCACAGGCACACACACAAACACAGAAAATGTGATGTGATTCCAGTGGCTACATCATGTGTGCATGACAAACAACAGAGACAGGTTGAAGGGTCTTTTTATGAGGTTGCCTTGTATGCAGCTACAGTATGACAGCATGCAGCCTGCATCACGGCCATGCAGCACCTGCATCATGCCATCACATCACAGATGGTGTGAGTGCGAGGGTGTTTGGACTTGTTAGTCACACGTGTGTGTGTGTGTGTTTATATGTGTGTGTGTCTATGTGTGTGTCTGTGGGTGTGTTTGTGTGTCTGTGTGTGTGTGTGTGTGTGTGTGTGTGCCTCAGGATTGTGCGCTTCCCCTGGCAGATGAGTAAGTTGAAGGTGCGGAGTATCCTGCAAGAAGCAAACCAAGTGTGGAGTGACGTCACCCCCCTCACCTTCACAGAGGTCAGCCACGGGCGTGCTGACATCATCATCGACTTCACTAGGTAATACCACCATAACCAGGTAACCTCCAAGTCTCCCCAAACACTGACCAGGTAATTCTGTCCTCACCTGATAACCCCACATCATGACCAGGTAATTCCTCCTTAACCCCTTCGCGCAGATCCCCTACTGGCCATGGCACCGGCACCAAGATTTTGCTCAACTCAAACTCCATGTTTTAGCTTCATTAGTACACGATTTGTGACAACTCTGCAGAATACGGAGTTCCGAAGTGTATGTATTGTGGCGTAGCGACTCCAAGCAACTTAACAAGCAACCCCCACCAGTCTCGCCTGCAACTATACCTACCCATGCATGACACAATGGATAATAGCTTCTATGTGTCAGTTCATAAAAATATTTTTTGATCACCAAAGGTTTATATTCCGTCATAGCAACATGGTAAAGCCAACAATAGCCCAACCGTAGTCCAAAACAGCCGTGAAACACCCTGCTCACTCAGATGCTAAGTAAACATGTGAAGTTCTTGTGTAATTATACCACATCATTCTACTATCAATATCTGCTACTAAATATTAAATAAATATACAATCCTACCATTGGTTTTATGCATAGAGATATCCCTTTCAAAATTCAGCGATCATTTATTGTCTGGGACAGTCCGTTTGAGAAATACAAAATTGAGAGAAAGGTTGAGTTTTCTTTTTTTTTTTGCCTTCTCCTTGTTAGTGGAAGTGAACTAGGAATATATTTTTTTTCAGGAGAAACAACCCATAAAGTGATCCATCCATATCTACTGCATATCTGGCAGCAGAGTGATGATTTGAGGCTTGATTGATACCTCAGACCCTTGATGACTTACAGCCATTTTACCAACCATGTTTTCCGTACTGTTCCAGCATAACTTACAGCTAAATCTAGTCCCACCCCCCAATTCCCATAGAAATCTGTTCAAATGCAGAGACATTATAGTATCGCTTGTAAGAGTACCAGAAAATAAGATATCAAGAATCTTTTGAGGTTGTTGGGTCACAGACATCAGGAAGTCATGGCATGCAAAGGATATTTGACCAAATATTAAAAATGATTACTTTATTCTATATATAAATGCAGGGGTGGCAATAATTGTGGCACACATGGTTTTGTTAAAAATTATTATTATTATTATTGTTATTATTATTTTATTGTCATGTTATCGTCCATCATATAGGCTATGTCAATACTTGTCACTTTGGGCATGGAAAATACTTACTCCAATTTACTGTGCACTGATATGTGCTAGATGAATGTAAAATGTTTCTTGGAGTTATTAGAAAAAAGAAAAAACTACAGAGAAATGTGACCCCAGGGCATCAAGAAAAAGATTACATACTGTAGAGTCCAGGAAAAAGTGTTGTTTTATTGAGGTACAGGAATGAATGATTTGGCTACATATTTAGGTGTGTGTAGCAGTGTGATATCAATGTTTTCATCTTAAACCATCGGAAGGAGCAACTGTATATAATTTATAATGGACAAAAAAATATTTTATTAATTTTATGACATTTATGAAATTTTATTTTATCTATCCCCCTATTCCGATGAAATTCCCACTTGAAAGTGATGCAAAAGTGAGTTTTAAGAGTCAAAACAGTTGATTTGTTGTTAAATATATCATTATTTTATGATTTACAGCAGTGCACAATATAGCCATTTGGATAGATTTGGAGACACCAATGGACAACAGGGTACACTGCCTATATTTAGCCTCATAGATCTTCAGTAGTTCTGCATATCACTCAGATTTTGCACACTTGTCTATGATCCAGGAAATGTATAGTTTTACCTGTTTCACATACAGCATGTACCTCTCAGTATTTCATTGCAAACTAAAGAAAAACAATTTGATTTAGCATTTTTCAAAAGTTTCTTTGCATTTGTGGCACTTTATTTTGACCTAAATTATGAAAATAAATGAATCTAAGTTAGTATTAAATGGTACAACTGTCTTGTTTCATTTAAGCAATTTAACACGTTTCTAAATGGCTATTCTCCATTTCCATGTTCAAGATCGAGGTAGACAAACTGTGTGGTTTCTTCACTATTTTGTAAGTGATATAGAGTACAAATCATAAGAGATTTATCATTTACTGCTCAAAAGTTATAACCTCTTAGTGATGTATGGGAAAAGGCAAAAAAATAGGTTCATTGACATTTCACATTACCACTTATCCATGATCCTAATGGGCCACTTGAGAATGTATATATATATATATATATATACATATATATATATATATACAGGTGCAGCTCAAAAAATTTTAATATCGTGAAAAATATTTTTTGTCACTCATTTCAGAAAGTGAAACTCATATATTATATAGATTCATTACACATAGAGTGAAATATTTCAAGCCTTTATTTCTTGTAATTTTGATGATTATGGCTTACAGCTAATGAAAACCAAAATTCAGTGTCTCAGAAAATTAGAATATTGTGAAAAAGTTCAATATTGGAAACTCATGGTGTCACACTCTAATTGGCTAATTAACTCAAAACACCTGCAAAGGTTTCCTGAGCCTTTAAATTGTCTCTCAGTCTGGTTCAGTAGGCTACACAATCATGGGGAAGACTGCTGACTTGACAGATGTCCAGAAGACAGTCATTGACACCCTCCACAAGGAGGGTAAGCCACAAAAGGTCATTGCTAAAGAAGCTGGTTGTTCACAGAGTGCTGTATCCAAGCATATTCATAGAAAGTTGAGTGGAAGGAAAAAGTGTGGTAGGAAAAGGTGCTCAAGCAACAGGGATAACCGCAGCCTTGAGAGGATTGTCAAGCAAAATCCATTCAAGAATTTGGGGGAGCTTCACAAGGAGTGGACTGAGGCTTAGAGTCAGTGCATCAAGAGCCACCACGCAGACGAATCCAGGACATGGGCTACAAATGTCGCATTCCTCGTGTCAAGCCACTCCTGAACCAGAGACAACGTCAGAAGTGTCTTACCTGAGCTAAGAAGAAAAAGAACTGGACTGTTGCTCAGTGGTCCAAAGTCCTCTTTTCAGATGAAAGTAAATTTTGCATTTCATTTGGAAATCAAGGTCCCAGAGTCTGGAGGAAGAGTGGAGAGGCACAGAATCCATGTTGCTTGAAGTCCAGTGTGAGGTTTCCACAGTCAGTGACGATTTGGGGTGCCATGTCATCTGCTGGTGTTGGTCCACTGTGTTTTCTGAAGTCCACAGTCAACGCAGCCATCTACCAGGAGATTTTAGAGCACTTCATGCTTCCTTCTGCTGACAAGCTTCATGGAGATGCTGATTTCATTTTCCAGCAGGACTTGGCACCTGCCCACACTGCCAAAAGTACCAAAAGCTGGTTCAATGACCATGGTATCACTGTGCTTGATTGGCCAGCAAACTCGCCTGACCTGAACCCCATAGAGAATCTATGGGGTATTGTCAAGAGGAAGATGAGAGACACCAGACCCAACAATGCAGACGACCTGAAGGCCGCTATCAAAGCAACCTGGGCTTCCATTACACCTCAGCAGTGCCACAGGCTGATCGCCTCCATGCCACGCCGCATTGATGCAGTAATTCATGCAAAAGAAGCCCCAACCAAGTATTGAGTGCATAGAAATAAACATACCTTTCAGAAGGCTGACATTTCTGTTTAAAATATCCTTTTTTATTGATCTTATGTAATATTATAATTTTTTGAGACACTGAATTTGGCTTTTCATTAGCTATAAGCCATAATCATCAAAATTACATGAAATAAAGGCTTGACATATTTCACTCTATGTGTAATGAATCTATATAATATATGAGTTTCACTTTCTGACATGAGTGACAAAAAATATTGAACTTTTCCACGATATTCTAATTTTTTGAGCTGCACCTATATGTATATATATATATATTGCAAAATTGAAAGACACGTACACTGAAATATACAATTTATGTGTTCAATGAAACACACACTTTATTATTTTTTTTAAAATTTAACATTGTGAATGGATGAAATAAGTAAATGGATATCAGTGCAAAACAAATAAAAACAAGATACAACCCATGGCAAATATCAGTTTAGATGCTCGTAAAATGAATGCATTGGATTTATTTACAGTAAAATCATTAATGTATTAGTACAGGTACAGCAGACCAATCTATGGTCAAGCATAAATACCTTAAATATATTCAAGAATCAAGAAGATAACAGTAAGTGCATGCCCTGATGATCCTCCATGTCATGCTCTGCAATAACCCTCAGCACCCTCTTTCTCTTCAGGGACTGTATCAGATGGCTAAATGTCCACCCTTTGCTGCAATACATAAATATGTAATCATTTACCATTTCATAAATTCAAAACGTATCATATAAAACCATTTCTGAGTCATTAAAGGGCGGTATACTTGCAATAATTACATTTTACAGCAAATGCTTTATGCTTTTGTCAGGAATAGATAAAATAGCTATTATGGACACAAGCATAATGTCCATCCATCGCTGTAATAGATAAATAATATTATCAGTTGCCATTTCATTAATCCATAACTTAAAAAACCATTTCTGAGTCATTAAAGGGCTGTATAGTGAGAATGACATTTTACAGAAAACACTTTATGCTCCAGAATAACGCTAGCTACCTCCCGTTTTTCAGTAGCTACGAAATGCTTTTGTATCGACCAACATGCCGATACAGAATATTAAACATATACAATTAAAAGTTAAAACGTCATTGTTTCTAGGCTAATTGTTTGCCATTTTAGCTGTGTTTGCTAGCAAAAAAACTTTCCCAGTGCAACTCGAAAGCACTGTTGTCGGTAAAAACATGGAAACGACGCATTTATCACCCCGATATTCGAACTTCTTCCATTAACAAATGCAAGGTTAGCTACTATAGCCTCCATGGCAAATATTTAAAAACCAATTTGTTTTAATGCCTAGAAACCCGTTTCTAACAACAGCTAACGCAGTAGCTCAGAGAAATATATTGCTTCTGTAATCGAATGCTCAAAGCAAAACCATTCTATTATGGTCAGCTAGCTAATGCAATAGTCATGGATCATAATGTAACGTTAGTTGACATAGTTCCTTACCGGGTGATTCAATATGGCAGAGGAAGATGTAGGGAATCGGCGAATACCAGAAGAGCTCCACTCTGTAACCGACAGCATTCGAGTCCTGTTTGGTTTAGTTTGCCAAAACATCTTTAGGAAATAACATAGCCTATCAATGTAATTTTATGACATAGATAAAATAGCAATGATCGCCAGCTTGATCTACGATGTCCCTACCACAGAACCGTCCCTATTCAGAACAGTGAGATTCTTTCTTTGCCAGGGGCGTGTCTAGAACATTTTGAATGGGGGGGCCAGGCTGGGGCACAGACCCAGAGGAGGGGGGCCAGCCATCAAGGCTTACCTTTTTTTTTTTTTGCCGCGTACAGCAGACACACGTGTATTTATCCGACCAAACCTTAGCCCTAGCCTTAACCCTAGCCTAACCTTTTTTTTTATACCTGCCCCAGATTCTAGGTAATCATATACAGTGCTTTCGTATGAACACTCTTTCAAATTTTGCTGTTTGACAGCTCAAATTAAGATATGTTTCAATGGGCTTTTTGTTACTCATCTACACAAAGTGCTCTATAATGTCAAAGTGGAGTAAAATGTTTTGATTATTTCACTATTGGATACACCAGAGCTTATTTTTAAGCCTTTACAGCAATGGGTGTATTTTTTTCTCTACTTTGACATTATTAAAATAAACTTGTCGTAGTCTATACAGTGTAGCAACTCATGAAGAGTTCTCTCCAAAAGTAAATACATGTTCCAGCCATGGGGAGTTCCAGATAGTGCAGTTAACGGTTATCCATCAAACGTAACTCCGTACCTCCTGCTTCAATCCTCAGGCCAGTAAGATCGACAACGCAGTAGCTATCAAACCTAACGTTATATCTTATACGCAAAAGGCAGTGAAATATCACCGGCCAGTTAACTATGGTTAACGATACGAAAACAACTCAAGTAAATATCTTTGAGGCTACAAGACAACCATCACGTTAGCAAGCCAACAAGACGCCGTAGGCTGCACTTAATTTAATTTACCGCATTTGGAGGGACAGAAATATCAGTCGGGCTTGGTAACGTTTCCGCATTCCTTTGGCTGGCATACCCCAATTCAACCTGGGCATAGTGTAACTGTTAACGTTAATCCGCTGATGCTCTTGCACCCAGAGAAAGCACACTTGCGACCCATCAGTCATTGCTTGTAAATTGAATTGCTTACTTTTGAGTTTTATGAAATAAACGTTCGACTGGCAAGTTACGACATAACATTAGCTACCAAAGTGTATAACGTTAACGTCAGCTGTCCAGCTAGTGGGCTGCTAAATTATTAAATAAAACGTAACTTGTTAACTTAGCAAAACATTTAACGACAAATAACGTTACCTTTCAGAATGGTTGAAAATGCTTACCTGTAAAGACGGAAGGTAGGACTTAAATGTTGGTTTTAATGGTTTGACGGAAAACATCACAAGCAGAAGTGGCTGGCTAGCAAGCTTGCCAACTCGCCAGCTCACAATTACTAGCTAACTTAACTCAACAGGTGTCGACGTTAGTGAACTTAGGTTAAACAATCAACTCGCCAGCTCGCATTAGCTAAACTATTGACTTTAACTTACATGACTGAAAACGTTATAGCAATTCAGTGTTTCTTCCTTGTCTGCAGAGGAAAGTTCTTGTATTTTATTACTCACATTAACGTTACTCTTATTGTCCATTTAGACAGTGAGCAAAGAAGCCTGCTTGTTACTTAGCTAGCCAGCTATCACTACATGACGAGTTATCTCTGCTTGCTATGCTACGAGCAGATATTCCAGATAACATAACGTTAAGCTAGCGGTAACATTTTGTTAGCACGTTATCGTTGGAGATCACAATGGTGAACGAAGTTGCGTTCAACTTTCTCCATCTCTCGCTTCTGATGGTCCCGAATGAAGTGACAACAGATACGTTTTTATCTCTTTACAGATCAGCTATCTATGCCATACAGCATTCAACTTAGCCAGCTAGACTAGATGACTAGATGGTTAACGTATAACGTTATGACTCTAATAGAAGACATCATAACTACCGTATAGGCCAACTATGATAAATCAATCTGAAGCTGTTTACAGCTAGAGAAAGCAGGTAGAAAGATACCAAGTTCGCTAACAAAACAGCTATAAAACCCCTGACACTTCGCGTTAAAGTTACGCGGCATAATGAGCAATGAATGCGGCAGCGAATGCCACTGGTCCGGCAGGCAAGATAGGCTAACGTTAGCTAACTTAGGCTAACGTTAGCTAACTCGCAGGCACGAAGCTTGTTTATGCACAACCACGATTTTCTACAACAAAAATATGTTTATGATGTACATATAGACTAATATATATATTTCATACGTAGCCTACAGCCTCCAACTTAGCCAGCTAACGTTAACGTTACACCAAGTACGTTAACGTTAACCATGCAGACAGTTAACGTTATACTTAACGTTATGACTCGTAACATATCTAGAAGACAGCATAACTATCGTAACGTTATACCATGGTAAATAAATCTGAATTAAAACACCTACATGAATCACTAACGCCACGCTTATTCAGGAACGTCTGCCTAAATTAAATTGCACATACATTTTTTTAACCGTGTCTGCAGCACCACAGACCACAGTTAAGTAGCGCTTATGAGTTGAGTGCGCGTTCACGCTTTAAAAACTATTTTGGGAAACGCGTGTTGACGCAACAATAGGCCTGTGGGCTGACGCAATTTATGTCCATTCCCATTGGGCTACAGAGGCTTCTTTCATCGATACTGACAAGACAATGGCCTATCATATTCCGGTTCTGGTAGGGGGGGCACCAGGGGTGGCCAATCAGATTCCAGTGGGGGCCAGTGCCACCCCTGGCCCCCTACTGGCCCCGCCCCTGTTCTTTGCTGGCTCCGCCTACTTGCTGTAATTTACACACCCACTTGAAAACACTGTAGTCTTTCAAAAAAAAGCAAGTGGTAGAGGTATACGGCATTTTTATGTATACCTCTACGGAATTTTCTACTTTATATTCAAATAACTATTTTTTTTTGGCCAGCCACAAAGAAAGACTTTATTAGTTGCGCCTTGATCTGTTCAATAAGGTTAATGTTGTTTTGGGGTGGAATTCCCCTTTACATATGTTTAAATTGACCAATTTGTGCGAAGGGATTAATCCAAGAACATTTTTATAAATGAGGCCTCTGGACAGTCAGTGTGTTCTCAGGCCAGATTAGCAAGCAGTGTCAGCAAGCAGTGTGTGGGCCTGTAGGCCACGTATGTGGAATTTCTTCCTTTATGATTTATTGTTCTGCTCTCTCTGCCACAGTAACAAAAGCCATGGGCAGTGCAGGCATTTACAGTCCCTGACGGAAAAGATGCAACTCTTGCAAAAGCAAGATGCCAAACATGGAATCACAATCAGCTAGAATTAATAACCACTGTTGTACAACTGGCAAAGGCTGTGTGCACGGCAGGTCATTACATTGCTGGTGTCAGCTCCTCGTCCAGGCTTCAGACAGGAGATACAGCTTGTAATTTGCGTGCTTGCACATTCCAAAACCCAGGGCTGCACCCCCGCCCCCCTGCCCAATTTAATACGCATACCAGTTTGCTTCCAGGCACATACTTTCTAGCAGCTTGTTTCCGCTGTTTTGACACAGGTTCAGCACAATGCGATTGCTCTTCCAATAAAACACTCCTGTTTTACAGACCCGCCAGACCCATATGAGTATTCTTGGCACACATTAATTTAGCACACAACTTGTGGCTGGTCATATCCAATTCCCAACCCAATTTGGAATGGCCAATCGTCTGCAACCACAATCGCGTATACGCTCTGCCAAATTGGAGAGTGTTCACATCCACGGTTCTCCTCTGAAACGCACATGGTGTTGCCAGCTTCTTCTTTTGACAGTGCAGACTACAGCTAAGGGAAGACCTTTCAGACAGTGAGCACTATAATTCATTGGACAGTGACACATTTTTTGTTATTTTGGTTCTGTACTCCAGCACTTTGAGTTTGAAAAGATACAATGAGGTTGAAGTGCAGACTGTCACCTTTTTAAATGAGGGTATTTTCATCCATATCGGATGAATTTAGAAATTATAGAACCTTTTGTACATAGTCCCCCTCATTTTCGGGCATCAACGATTGGACAGTTTAACATAATGTAGAATAAGGTAATCATTTTTAATATTTGGTCACATATCCTTTGCGTGCCATGACTTCCTGATGTCTGTGACCCAACAACATCAAAAGACTCTTGATATATTATTTTCTGCTACTCTTACCAGCGATACTATAATTTTTCTGCATTTGAATGGATCTCAATGGAAATTAGGGGGTGGGACTAGATTTAGCTGTAAATTATGCTGGAACAGTATGGAATACTGGTTGGCGAAATGTCTGTAAGTCATCAAGTGTCTGAGGTATTAAACGAGGCTCAAACCATCACTCTGCTTCCAGATATGCAGTAGATATGGATGGATCACTTTAAGGGTTGTTTCTCCTGAAAAGATTTCCTATGGAAAAATAAGTCAGGAGAAGAAACCCTTCAAGTTATCTTCAGCATATCTGGCAGCAGAGTGATAGTTTAAGGCTTGTTTGATATGTCAGACCCTTGATGACTTAGAGCCATTTAGCCAACCATGTGTTCCATACTGTGCCAGTGTAATTTACAGCTAAATCTAGCTTCACCCCCAAATTCCCATAGAGATCCATTCAAATGCAGAGAGGTTATAGTATCCCTTGTAGGAGTCTTGTTAAAGTACTAGGCTCAGACATAGAGATGTCCCATGTGCTGAGTGGGGTTACTGATGGTATGTGCCATGTTATGATTTTATTTAATATGGGATGATTACTTAATCCGCTCTTTTGTAAGTCACTCTGGATATGTGCTAAGTAATTGTAAGGTAATAAGTAATACACAGTATGTGGGGACATTGTCTTGTATTGTGGGACACATGCTCAAAATGGAGGACTGTCCTGCACCATGCTGTCCTGACTCTTGCATCTGGTCAGCCTAACTGTAGCCTGCTAAAATGAAGGTTTAAAAACAGGCATGCTAAATATTTTGCTAACGGGAGTTTTCAGGCTATGACAAAAGCTTTGAGGTCTGTTGTTATTATTGTCAAATATATCTGTCAGTCATTTGATGTTCCTCTGAATCTTGAAGTGTGGACCACCATGGCTGTGAGATGTAATATATTCACACAGAGCGAAAAAGAGAGAGTGAGGGAGAGGGAGGAAGAAGCACAGACATGAATGAAAGACGTGAATCAAAGTCTGTAAACTATGAATATTTCAGCAGCAGACTCTCTCTCCCATTTGAAAGTCTTGACAACCTGTCATCAGCAATGTGTGTGTGTGGCGTGATGAAAAGGCCATTCGGCACCATCGTCAATGTTCCTCCTCCCCTGGAAGTCCTCCCCCTTTAATTATTTTATAATGTATTTACTCACTTATTTATACTACCTTACATTACATCACATTCATTTAGCAGATGCTCTTATCCAAAGCAACTTACAAATTAATGGAACAGCTTGCCAGCTCATGTAGACAAGGCAGTCCCTTGGGGTGTTCAAGTCCAGGCATGACACAATGCTGTAGGTAAATGGGGAGTCTGGATGGGCTGAATTTCATGCTCTATACAGTCTGCAGTCCTATGTTCTTTATCTTCTTACAAAGCAAAAGAACATAAAGGCATCCACATGAGTTTATATGAGCAACAGTGATATAGATCAGGTTAATAACACTCTTAGACCAGAGAGAACATGTTTGACAGAGACCATGTACAATGTTCACCATAAATGATTGTGCATTCTGCATAATGGGGCAGTGTTAGCAAACATACTCATTTTCATCTGTAGCCCCTAGGCAGGATTGATACAGTACTTTAATACAGTACTCATAAATGTTTAAAGTTTAAGTAAAACAAAGAGAGAGAAAAAAGCATGGATTAAATGCATCTGTATCCCATCCAGACTGGTCTGGCACTGTGCACACCTGTCTTTTATCCTTATCAGGGTAACATGTTTGCTTAGTAGAGGCCTCTTATCCAGGGTGAAATACACCTGGGTCCCAACTCACCATCTCATCATTTAATGTTGTAACCCATTACATGTCAGGAAAGGTCTTGCAGATTGATGAGCAATTTTTAAAGAAACATCTATTCTTATCAATTTTCAGAACAAATCCTGGCTTTCATTCGATGGTATGATCTGGTTAGAAATTTTTTTAAATTTTAAGGGATATGCAACTTTTTTTCCAAATTTGACTGGCATATAAAAAGTAATTCAGGTATGTTTGACCTGTCCAGGTTCAGGTTGAGCACTAGGACAAAGGTAAAAACAGCATCCCCATGCATGCACACGCCTGGGATATACCCTTAGAACACCTCATACCAGTCGCCACCCTTTCACTATTTTCATCCTAATTTGGACCAGTCCCTGCTGTAGCCCTCCATTGCTGATTTAGCCCTGCCCACCACTGCTATAGCCCTGCACATCACTGGTGTAGCTCCACCCTATGACTGCTGTTTTCTGAGCTGCTGTGTTGGATTGACAGGTACTGGCACGGGGACAGCCTGCCCTTTGATGGGCCTGGAGGAATCCTCGCCCACGCCTTTTTTCCCAGAACTCATCGGGAGGGAGACATCCACTTTGACTATGATGAGACTTGGACAGTGGGCAACAGTATCGGTCAGTGGGGGACAAGGGCGTCCAAACAAAATAACCATGACCAATAAGGGACCTTGTTTCAGGGTACAGCAGCAATGCCACATCCAGCACTCAAACCTGAAGCACCTCAGCTCCACCACTGAAAACTGTAATCTGTGCTCTGTGTCTCCTTTGCCTCCCCTCCACCTCCCCCTGCCCTCAGGAACAAACCTGCTCCAGGTAGCAGCTCACGAGTTTGGCCACGTTCTTGGCCTCCAGCACTCCCCGGTCCCCGGAGCGGTAATGTCACCGTTCTACAGCTTTGCCTACCCCCTGGCGCTGAGCGAGGATGACAGGCGAGGAATTCAGTACCTGTACGGCCAGCGCCCCACTCCTGAACCCCGCCCCACCAGGTCCCGCCCAACCCATCCTCACATCACTGAAACCAATGAGATTCTCACCAGCATGGTAAGTGTGTCTGTACAGCAGCAGACACACACACACATACACACACACTCGCTCTCATGCTCACATACAAACACACACACACAATATCATATTACCAGACACACATGCAGTGTGGTAATTGATGGTGGGAAGAGGGGGGGGGGGGGGGGGGTTTCCCCAACCGCTGCTTACATCGTCCCCTCCTCTGCTCGACCAATTTTCATCCCAGACTGGGATGCTATTATTCCCCCACTCCCCCCCTCTTGTCTCTCATTCTGAATGTGTGTTATAATAAATCCCAAATAACAAATAAAAGTTTTAAAAGTATTAAAACTTTATTTAAATCTAGGCTATAGTTAATGTGTTTTTATTAATTATGTCCTAATTAAGCTACCATAGTCTAACACCAGAATCAAACCTGCGGGAGCTAGCTAGTAGCCCAAGGTTAGGAATCTGTAGTAGCCGTCTAACTAGCTCTGTAGTCTCCAAATCTTTATTGAACAAACATATTCTATGCTATTCATAGCATTGGGACAACGTCAACCTAGCTAGCTATAGCTATGCATTATTTTAAAGGAGAATATGTAGCATATGCTTATTCACTCCTTGTCATTTTTCTTGCAACCCTGTTTATTGTTAAATTCTACCATAGCCAAATTCGGGAAAGCTGCATCTAAATGTTGCAGACATAAATGAAGTGTATGGTATGGTATGGTGATTCCTGCACTTTATTAGGCTTTATAAACTAACTTTAGCATACGATTGTCACAAATGCCCTGCAAATCAATGTGAAGTCCTGCATATTCAGGTCAAGATTGTGTGTAAAGAGTGTGCATGCATGTGTTGTATGTGCATACATGTGTGTACCAGTGGCAGCTGCTGACCAGAATTTTTGGTGAAGCAAACCCACTATCACCCCTGTGGAAATCAAACCCCTGTTCATGCCATGCTTTACCTGTTGAGCAAGGCCATGTTTGAGTTGTTAAACACTGACCACATCACATGGCCAGCTGTAGGCAGAAAAGCTAGCAGCCCATTTAAAACAGATTTAAATGACTTGACATCACAATGGCTTTGCCATTTAAATAGAGACACCATCTCTCAAAGGAATAACACCAAACAGAATACAATTACAAGTAGTTATGTACTCACTCACATTTATTAACAGCCAGATTCTCTCATCATCTTTGCGTGTTCAATAGATAAATACTCAAATCTGCCTGCATCGGACGATTTCAAGTGTGCTGCCAGAACATTATCATAGTGAGAAAGCACTTCAGTCAACTCCCTGTAGTTTCCTCTGTTATCCAAATTTAAAATCATGGCTGAAATATAATTGTAAAAGTTTCATTTTTTTTTACATCCAGGTCATTTGTTCTGCCAATTTCAGATTGAAGCTAAACAATTTTTTTTACTCTCATAATAAACATCTGCTTTACACCGTCGCTTTAGCCAAGCCCTACCTAAGGGCCCTGTCACACTATTGCGTATCGTACTAGCGTATGCCAGCATTTGAAAAATATCACTCATACGCTGATATACGCTGACATACGCTAGGCGTACGTTAGGCATAGGTTGTATACGTTTCAAGCACGGTCGCATTCGGTGGCATACGCAGGCATACAGCGAGGCACAAAAAGTTTTTAAAGCATGCTTAAAAAATGTGTGCGTGTTCGGACGTATGGTTTATACGCTAAGCATACGCTAGGCATACGCTGAATACGCTAGAATTGCGCTAGAGATACGTTACTCATAGGTCGAGTAGGCTGGTCATACGCTGACATGAAGGTGTACCGTACAGCTAGCGTATTGATAGCGCATGAGTAACGTACTTCTAACGTATGTCTGACGTATCTGCAACGTATATAGACTTCTTGGCGTATGCCTGACGATTGAAAGAAGCAGAGGAACCTCCTGAAGCACTGGACCAACTCAGGTGCAGGTGCAGTTCCATGGCAAGACAGGATGATTTAGAACAATTGTATAGTTTAAAGTCAAGTGTAAAGTGCAGTTTATTATTCTAGGGGTCAGGGGTACTTATAAATTACATATCATTTGATGTATTATAAAAGTATGAAAAACACCAGAAGTAAGTTTAAAAAACGTTTATTCATATGATCAACTGATCATTAATAATGGCACATGGTAATAATGGTACATAGTAGGGATGCAAATTTTAAGGAATTTCCTTAATCGATAGTTGTTAACCTTAACAAACAATCGTCGATTAATTGATAACATAAAAGCTAAATATAGCTTATGATAGACAGAATACAAAATGCATGTTATATTCCTCAATCAAAGATGTATTGTAACATTTGAGAAACAGCAAATCTGTATCCTGACTTTGAAGCTGAATGTGATTTCTAAATCTGATGTAGCATGCGGTGCCATATTTTTACTGCAACATTCCAAACACTTTAAATAAACCAGTACAATACATGTGACAGGCTAACTGCTTTTGTGTCATTTCTCAATGTAGGATCAAGCGTCTTACAAGTTGATAGAACTGCATGGGTTTATGATTGGATTGTTTACAAAAGCACACAATTCTTTACGGATCTAGCCACTTAATTTTCCTCTCAAATTGCACCAGATTGATGCATTTAACTGTAAAAATTTACAAACTTTTCCCCCGGGGGAGACTCAATTGCATGGTTACACTGACATGCTCCTTCGATTTTGCATGAATCTTAACATACTCGAAATTATGGAAATAATCAAAGCTTTCTCTAGAAAACTTTTAAGTTTTAACCATTTCCACCATGCTGATCGGTAATAATAATTTTCCAGCTTTGGTCACCAAAGAAGTGCTCGAGTTCGTACAATTAAGTCCAATTTGAAAAAAATAAACAGAATTATCCTTTAAACAACACACATGTCCAGCAATACATGTTAACACAATTTGTTAGCAATCTGCCTGTTAGCCACTCCATCTTGACATAGGCTACCATAAGAATTTAAAGTTAAAGCTCCAACTTCCCGAGCCCACTCTGGAAAAAATTCATCCCCTCTGCCTTCACTCGCAATCTTTCTTCATAGTTTAAGGATTGAAAATAACGTTACGTTAACTCCGCAGAATCCGACCCTGGCTGTTTACATTCACAGATTCCATTTTATTTCAAATGCAGCCAAATGAAATGGCAAAAGCGAGCTAGTTTAGGCTAACGTTAAGTAATGTTAGTTAAATCACTATCGTTAGTAATTAGCTAGCTATTAACACTACAGCACCGATACAAATTTGAACAATTTACAATATATACTAATCACCACCGATAACGCCACAACGATAAAAAATTTATAAATCTGTCGCTCTCTTCCTTACTAACGCTTTGCTCAAAATTGGTGGTGAAAATGATTATATCTTGCTGGACAGCTGAACTCATGTTCTGGATGGTAGACATTACGTCAATCATTAAGACGTGAATGCGCACAATAACAAGCATGATTTAAAATACTTAAGAGAGGCGGTGCTTCACGGGCGGGCTCAAAAGCGTGTCAATATCCAATCATGTCTTATAAAGTCATTGATTTCAATGGTCTAGTGAAGCAGACAAATTTTGCCTCGCTGAAGTTCTTTTTAAAAGTCTAAGGGTGGTGCTGTTTTTCATGATACAAAGCATATTATTGAATCTAGTAGGCACTTTCTTTTAGCTTCACAAAGGAAATGTGTCATATGCATGTTCTTTTAAAAAAAATTATTTTGGTGAAGCACTGCTTCACTTGTTGTCTTAGAGAAACCTCCTCTGGTGTGTACACTGCACACATGCATACACATACTCGCTCTGACACTGGACTGAACACAAACATCATCAATCTATCTGACTTCATGTACTACTACTTAGAGCCCGACCGATATATCAGGCCGATATTTGCGTTTCTGGACCATACTGTATCGGTAGTCAAGGATGACATGTGTGGCCGATATGAACAACCAATATAGGCTTCTTTTAAAAAAATTTTTTACACTGACACCTAGCACTCCACGTGGTTCTTGCCACAGAACTATATAGTGTTCTCGCTACCCTCAACATATCATGTGACATGGAAACTTCACTCAGTCAGAGAGCAGCGCTGCCGCTGGATGATGACTCACTGAATGAAAGGAAGTTTCTCTTGCTAGCTAATTTAATATTGTCAATAATAATAGTGTATTAACACAACAGTAGTGTTAGTCATTCTTTAACTGCGGTCTTAATAAATATTTGCAAACTGCAGATGAATGTAAACTACGATACAATTGCTAGCTAGCTATCGGCAAGCTAATCAGTTAATAATTATAAGGTTACTGGCTTATTGGTTACATATTATTGTTATCATCAATATTGTGTGGTTACCCCACAAAAAAATAAATAAATAAATAAATACCCCAATCATACTGACTGCGCCTGGTACTTGAATTCGTATTTACCTTTTAGGGTTGTTTTAACGCACTTGTTCCTAGTTCGGAAATGCACTATGTACGTCGCTCTGGATAAGAGCGTCTGCTAAATTACTATAATGTAATGTAATGTAATCAGCTAGTAGTAACGTTAACTTGAGATGCATCCACAGACCTCATTGTGCTCTTTTACTTAGCACCATTAGCTGATGTTATAATTCATGAGTAGGCTACAGATTGAGATATAACATATATATTTAGGACAGTGTGCATTTAGATTCACTCCCGTATTTTAACTAACTGAGGCATTTATTTTCATATCAAATAAATTAATGGGATTAACGTGACCGATTTAAGGTGACGACATTTGTTTTGAATAGCTAGCTAATGGGAGCTAGCGAATGACAGCTCCTGGGGCCTATTTCACGAAGCTTAGGGAGTTGGCTGAATAACTGCATTGAGTAAAATCTGGAACATGGACTGACGAAAGGGTTTTCTAAAGTTTTCCGAAGGGTTTCCATTTAGTTTGGCTCTTTTTTCCCCTTGTTAGCCAACGTTATGTGACCAGACAAAGCGCCGATCAGCTGTAAAATAGGCCTTAGACTACCATTACACGGATATAGATAACTCCCAACCTGTTTCCAGTTCTTAATTATCAATCAAGCAGTTAATTAACGGAATAACAAATATCAATGGGTGCGTTTACATGCACTCAATATTCCGATCATATTCGGAATATGGCTGTTATCGGATTATTCAAATTGTCATGTAAACGCAATATTCCGAAAAGCTTTTTCGGAAAAAAGCAGTTATCGGAATATGAGAAATCCGATAACTACACCTGGATTTCTGCCGTGTTTTTCGTTTTATTGGTTGCATGTAAACGCTTATTCCGATCTAGTTTGTTTTTTTAAATCTGCGCATGTGCGTGTTTGACAGCAACAGCCACTCCGGATATTGTTAGTAACGCTAACGTCAAAACAGTTGAGAGAGGTCTGAGAGAGATGTCAACCAACCGGAGAAGTCATTTCTCCTAATGTTATCCGAAATAATAAAGAGGAATATACTTCATCTCATAGATGGGAAAAAAGTTAGAAACGCGGAAATAATGAGCACGTTTACATGCACTCAATAATGCTCTTATGGGTTTCGTCGTCATATGGTAAATCAATTCACCGATTCAGAATGGTGAGGCAACTTCAGGATGGGAGATCATTTATGAAACTTTGTGGTTTGGTAAAGAACATAATGAGCCCTGACGAAGTGACCGTGCGTCCAGCTGTACCTCTTCAAATGCGAGTCGCAATAGCGCTGTACAAACTCGGTAGCTGCAGGGGAGTACAGGCTGAAGGCGAACTAGTTTGGTGTCCACCAGTCTACGGTCTGAATTGGTGAATTAATTTAGCACAACTCTCTCCCACCAGTCCTTGCTCCTAATGCGCATACAGCACGACCGGGTCCTTAACAGTGCTGGAGGAAGGCCTATTCTGGGTCCAATAATCAGCGCTTGTTGTAACGTTAAAGCTCTTCATCGTCTTCTGCTCATAACACAGAACGCTTGAAGGACAGTGTTAGTTGCCACCCGCAACCATAACATCTGCCATATGACGACGAAACCCATAAGAGCATTCCTGTCTAACGTGACCATGTTTAACGTTACTTTCTTATACGTTATAGGCTACTGTTCTTTCTTATGTAACTAACGTTAGGCTATAGTTAATGTGTTTACTAATTTACGGTTACGCATACCAACCCGCGTGCTGTTTCTAGCAACCCAGCAGGAAGTATAATCACGTTATGTAAAAACGTTAAAATATGTAAGTTATAATATATAACGTTAGGCTAATATGTGTTTCTAATTTACGTTTGAGTTGCACATCGCGTTCAGGGAAAGAAATCGGAATATTGACAGAATCATGTAAACCTGGATTTTTCCCATTATCGCATTACTTAAGTGCATGTAAACGCAATTATTGTATTATTGCCATGTTCGGATTACTCCTAGTTATCGGAATATTGAGTGCATGTAAACGCACCCAGTGAATAGCTATAGCAAGTTTTTCTGTGCTAGCATTTTTCTTTGTGTCATAAAATGTGTAGCACTTAAATAGCCTATTATTTTTATTTATTCTTTATTGAAATGGTCAGTAAGTTACTTAAAGTACTTAATGTTTATTTAGCTATTTATTTAATAAATTTTTTTTATTTGATCAGTGTTAATTTCTAAAAGTGCTTGATGTTAAGCATGTTAATATAATAATAAAAAATTTTTGTCATCGTTATTTGTTTAAGAAAGAAACCTTATCAGTCGGGCTTGCAAACACATCAAACATCATGGAGCTTTTTCTTTCCCTCTCCCTCACTCTCTCCATCGCTCCCTGAAGCCCGACACCTGTCATACAGATTTTGACGCGGTGTCGATGATCCGAGGCGAGCTGTTCTTCTTTAGATCAGGGTACGTGTGGCGGATCCGGGACGGGCATCTACAGATGGGGTACCCCGCTCTGGCATCCCGACACTGGCCAGGGATCCCTGATAATGTGGACGCCACATTCGAGGACGAGTCCGGAAACATCTGGTTCTTTCAAGGTGGGTGAAGGGGGTGTGACCTGTGGCTGTTATACAGGATAACTTTACCCTCCCCAATCTTCTCCCCCCACAAAAGGATAGGCATGTTAACGCCATTTGGCAATGAATAAAAAGGCACAATGATGCTTAGTTACACCACATTGACCTACGTCCACAGTGTAGTCCATGGTCCAACCCTAGACCTGGAGAGCCATGTCTGCTGTTTTTTCTGGAGAGCCATAGGGTCTGCTGTTTTTTTTGGAGAGTCATAGGATAAGCTGGTTTTTCTGGAGAGTCATAGGATCAGCTGGTTTTTGTTTTCACCTTTAAGTGTGCAACAAATGGATCTAATAAGGGCTTAGTAACCAATGAAAACCAGGAGAACGGTCAGCTCTCCTGGAGTTTGTCTATCAAACCATAATTACAGCACATTGGCTATTCCCCTGCTCTGGCCTTCTCCACCACCATAATTACTCTGAATCCACGTATTCTGATTCTGAAATACATCCAGGGATGGATTGGGACTAAAAAAATGGCCCTGGACTTTTGACACAGACCGGCCAAAACCCGCGCTACAATACACCCCAGAACACACTATGTAAACAAGCACAAAATATTACAATGGATTGGATTTCTCTGTATCACAATTTTTGGGACAGTTTTTAAATGGGTATAAATGATTATTGAACAACAGCCCTTCTGAAGTTTTGAGTGAAATACAGTGCAATCCGTAAGAATTTGGACAGTGACACAATTATTTATTTTGGCTCTGTACTCCAGCACATTGGAATTGAAATGGTATATTTCATAAATTATATGAAATAAATACTTATGAAATGACTGAGGTTAAAATGCAGACTTTCAACTTTAATTTGAGGGTTTTTACATCCACATCAGGTGAACCTTGTAGCAATTGTAGTCATTTTTATACATACAGGTGCAGCTCAAAAAATTTGAATATCGTGAAAAAGTTCAATATTTTTTGTCACTCATGTCAGAAAGTGAAACTCATATATTATATAGATTCATTACACAGAGTGAAATATTTCAAGCCTTTATTTCTTGTAATTTTGATGATTATGGCTTACAGCTAATGAAAACCCAAATTCAGTGTCTCAGAAAATTAGAATATTACATAAGATCAATAAAAAAGGATATTTTAAACAGAAATGTCAGCCTTCTGAAAAGTATGTTCATTTCTATCCACTCAATACTTGGTTGGGGCTCCTTTTGCATGAATTACTGCATCAATGCGGCGTGGCATGGAGGTGATCAGCCTGTGGCACTGCTGAGGTGTAATGGGAGCCCAGGTTGCTTTGATAGCGGCCTTCAGGTCGTCTGCATTGTTGGGTCTGGTGTCTCTCATCTTCCTCTTGAAGGTTCAGGTCAGGCGAGTTTGCTGGCCAATCAAGCACAGTAATACCATAGTCATTGAACCAGCTTTTTGTACTTTTGGCAGTGTGGACAGGTGCCAAGTCCTGCTGGAAAATGAAATCAGCATCTCCATAAAGCTTGTCAGCAGAAGGAAGTGCTCTAAAATTTCCTGGTAGATGGCTGCGTTGACTGTGGACTTCAGAAAACACAGTGGACCAACACCAGCAGATGACATGTCACCCCAAATCATCACTGACTGTGGAAACTTCACACTGGACTTCAAGCTACGTGGATTTTGTGCCTCTCCACTCTTCCTCCAGACTCTGGGACCTTGATTTCCAAATGAAATGCAAAATTTACTTTCATCTGAAAAGAGGACTTTGGACCACTGAGCAACAGTCCAGTTCTTTTTCTCCTTAGCCCAGGTAAGACGCTTCTGACGTTGTCTCTGGTTCAGGAGTGGCTTGACACGAGGAATGCGACATTTGTAGCCCATGTCCTGGATTCGTCTGTGCGTGGTGGCTCTTGATGCACTGACTCCAGCCTCAGTCCACTCCTTGTGAAGCTCCCCCAAATTCTTGAATGGTTTTTCTTGACAATCCTCTCAAGGCTGCGGTTATCCCTGTTGCTTGTGCACATTTTCCTACCACACTTTTTCCTTCCACTCAACTTTCTATGAATATGCTTGGATACAGCACTCTATGAACAACCAGCTTCTTTAGCAATGACCTTTTGTGGCTTACCCTCCTTGTGGAGGGTGTCAATGACTGTCTTCTGGACATCTGTCAAGTCAGCAGACTTCCCCATGATTGTGTAGCCTACTGAACCAGACTGAGAGACCATTTAAAGGCTCAGGAAACCTTTGCAGGTGTTTTGAGTTAATTAGCTGATTAGAGTGTGACACCATTAATTTCCAATATTGAACTTTTTCACAATATTCTAACTTTCTAAGACACTGAATTTGGGTTTTCATTAGCTGTAAGCCATAATCATCAAAATTACAAGAAATAAAGGCTTGAAATATTTCACTCTATGTGCAATGAATCTATATAATATATGAGTTTCACTTTCTGAAATGAGTGACAAAAAATATAGAACTTTTTCACGATATTTTAATTTTTTGAGCTGCACCTGTAGTCCCCCCCCCATTTTAGGGCATCAAAACAAAGGCATCATATTTAATATTTGGCATATCGTTTGTATGCCATGACTTCCTGATGTCTGTGACACAACAACATCAAAATACTCTTGATAGAGTCTTGATTTTTAGGTACTCTTACAACCCTCAAATTAAAGCTGAAAGTCTGGGGGCGGTTGCACGAACAGGTCTTAAAGGGATAGTTCACCGATTAATTTTTATTTGATGTTGTTTTACCTACACCCAAAATAGTATGTAAGGCTGTAGTGATGCTGTCCTAGTCCATCTTTGTTTAAATAACCACCTGTCTAAAGTCCTGGAGCATGTAGTCGCTGTCCAAATTCAGCAGTATATGACCTAGTATGACTACTTTGAACCCCATACAGTCAGGTTTTAGAATGAAGCACAGTTCCGAAACCGCTTTGATTAAGGTGACAAAGGACCTATTGTGTGCTGCTGATGCCGGGAAAGTTCTTAATCCTGCTAGACCTATCCGCTGCATTTGACACAGTCCAAACTATCTGAGAGGGAGCAGTTTGTGTCTCTGGGAAATTGTAAATCTACCCCAGCCCCACTCATTCAGGGTGTCTCCCAGGGCTCTGTCCTTGGTCCCCTGCTTTTCACTATTTACATGCTGCCCCTAGGTCAGATTCATCGTGATTTTGGTTTTAATTTCCACTGTTATGCCGACGATACCCAAATGTATGTGCATACCAATCCCTGAACTAACCTCCTTCCTCCCAATGTAACTTACTAAAATTAAAATCTGGATGAACTATAACGTCCTAAAACTCAATGGCGACTGTGGCGAAGTGAGCTACACCGCTCGCGGGAATACACAGAGTCAAAGGTTTTGGTTTTAAGGAGAACGGGTTTTTATTTTCCATCTCCGTTTCACACAACACAGAACATACAGACAGACCTCCAGTCATCAGTCTTCCTCCCCTCAACTTCCAGAGGGCTCCTTTTCAAGGATCTCAGGCTCACTGTTGTACAATCAAGGCAATTGGTTAATTGATACAAACAATCACACAATCAATCGTCACCAATTGCCTGATTGCCGACAGCTGTGCCGGTTCCATAAACCACCCAAGTTCACTCTCTCTCTTGCCGGCTGCGCCTAAAACCATGCCCCCTACCACATACCCCCACCACCCGACTTAGGCCGGGAAGCCATCCGGCCAATGCTCAGCCACCACCATCTGCGCTCCCGGCCTATGAACCACCATGAAATTAAAAGGCTGTAAAGCCAGATATTAACGAGTGATTCGGGTGTTGGTATCTTTCATGTGGTGAAGCCATTGGAGGGGAGCATGGTCCGAGCAGAGGGTGAATGGGTGACCCAGTAGATAATAACAGAGGGACCCGACCGCCCATCTAATGGCCAGACACTCCTTCTCGACCATGCTGTACTAACTTCTCGTTGTGATCATTTCCTGCTAATGTACAGCACTGGTCGGTCGACCCCCTCCACCTGCTGAGTCAAAAAGGCCCCCAGTCCTCTGTTCGATGCGTCTGTCTGCAAATTAAAGGGGAGAGAGAAGTTAGGGGTGAACAAGAGCGGTTTCCTACAAAGAGCTTCCTTCACCCTCTCAAATGCCTGCCGACACAATTCCGTCCACTGTACCGGATCTGAGGCACCTTCCCGAGTCAAGTCGGTTAGGGGACTGGTCAGCTCAGAGAAAGCCGGAATTAATTTTCTGTAGTAGCCGGCCAGTCCAAAAAACCTCCTCGCCTCTTTTTTTGTCTTGGGTCGTGGACAGGTCGCAATCGCTGCGGTTTTGTCCACTAGAGGCCACACCTGTCCACTTCCCAAGTGGTACCCCAATACCGTACCTCCGCTTTGCCAATCGCACACTTCTTTGGGTTAGCCCACCTGTCTCAGGGACTCTAGCACCGCCCCCACATGCCGCACTTGCTGAGCCCAGCTGTTACTGTGGATGATGATGTCATCCAGATAGGCTGCAGCGAAAGCCGCATGCGGACGCAGCACCCTGTCCATGAAACGTTTAAATGTGGCAGGGGCTCTGAATAACCCAAACGGAAGTGTCCGGAATTGGTAGAACTTGTCCGGAGCGGAGAAAGCCGTTTTTTCCTTGGACTCTGGAGACAAGGGAATCTGCCAGTAGCCCTTGGTCAAATCCAGTGTCGAAAAAAAATGAGCTGTGCCCAGCCGATCCAATAGGTCATCGACCCGAGGCATAGGATAGGCATCGAATCGTGACACTTTGTTTACTTTGCGATAGTCTACACAGAAGCGAACAGATACATCAGGCTTACTCACTAGCACGATGGGGCTATTCCACGCACTAGACTCCTATATTACGCCCAATTCCAACATTGCCTTTATTTCTGCCTGAACTACTTTATTTTTATGTTCAGGCAGTCTGTAGGGGCGCGAACGCACCGTCACCCCCGGGGTTGTCTCAATGTGGTGATTTATCAGATTGGTGCGGCCTGGTAGAGGGGAAAACACATCAGCGAACTGCTTTTGCAACCTGGCAAGATCCGTTCTCTGATTCGGTAAGAGATGGCTTCCAGAAAGGGGGGAGGTTTGATCGTTAGAATTTGGAACCTCCGGTCCCAGCTCATCTCTCTCCTGATCTACCGATACCAAGGAGACCGGTATCACCTCTTTCCATGCTTTTAATAGATTGAGGTGATAAATCTGTTTCGCCCCCTCTCTATCAGACCGCTCCACCTCATAATCGACTTCCCCCACTCGTCGTGTGACCACGAAGGGTCCTTGCCACTTGGCGAGTAATTTTGTGCTGGAAGTCGGGAGTAATACCAGGACTTTATCTCCCGGTGAAAATTGCCGTAGTTTCGTTCCTCTATTGTAGTGTTTCTGCTGACGTTCCTGAGCCTCGAGCAAATTCTCTCGTGATAATCTCCCCAGTGTATGGAGTTTTGCTCGCAGGTCCATAACATATTGAATTTCGTTCTTACTGGGGCTTGGACCCTCCTCCCAGCTTTCTTTAACCAGGTCCAAGATACCCCGGGGGTGTCTACCGAACAGCAATTCGAAAGGCGAAAATCCTGTGGAGGCCTGGGGAACCTCTCGCACTGCAAATAATAGAGGAACTAACCACTTATCCCAATTTCGGCTGTCATCGTGTACGAACTTCCGAATCATGGATTTCAAAGTCCTATTAAAACGTTCCACGAGCCCATCCATTTGTGGATGGTACACGCTAGTTTTAATGGACTGAACACCCAATAGTTCATACAGTTCACGTAGTGTGCGTGACATGAATGAAGTGCCTTGATCAGTCAGAATCTCTTTCGGGATTCCAACTCGGGAGATTATTTGAAACAATGCCTGCGCAACACTCTTAGCCGAGATATTGCGCAATGGCACTGCTTCGGGATACCGGGTTGCATAATCCACCAGAACTAATACAAATCGGTATCCCTGAGTGCTCCTGTCAAATGGCCCGATGAGGTCCATGCCCACTCTATCAAACGGGACCTCAATTAATGGTAGGGGCCGCAATGGCGCTTTTGGGATGGCCGGGGAATTTACTAGCTGGCAATCTGGACAGGACGCACACCACCTCCGTACGTCCGCCCAGATGCCCGGCCAATAAAATCGGGCCATTATCCGGTCTAGTGTTTTTTCATACCCTAAATGACCAGCCATGGGGTTGTAATGAGCCGCCTGGAAAATCATTTCCCGGCGGCTTTTCGGTACCAACAACTGGGTCGTTTCCTCACCTGTCTGAGTGTCACGACTCACTCGGTACAACCTATCTTTAACAATTGAAAAATATGGGTGAGAGCGCGCAGCGTCAGGGCGCACCAGTTGACCATCAACATATATCACCTGGTCGAAGGCAAAGCGTAGGGTATCGTCCCGAGACTGAACGAGTGGGAAATCCTCCAGGGGTTGGAACACCGGCACCGGGGAAGTCTCCACTGGAGGCTCTCCCGGAGCCGCCACCCCCCCCGTCAGTGTCGGACGACCCTGCGTCACCACTGTCCACTGCACACACCTCACACGTCCCTACCGGTAATGATCGTACCCCCATCAGTTTTTCTGCTATTTGTTTAAACCCCGCCCAATCTGTACCCAAAATCAGAGGGTGCGAGAGGCGGGAGCTAACCGCAGCCTCCAGAATATGCTTTTTATTTTTTATTCGAATTTCCACGGGCACTATCGGGTATTTGTGTCGATCCCCATGCACACACCGAATTACCACCCAACGTGCCAATCTCAATGCCTCGGGTCGAACCAGGCTCTGGTGGATCATGGTCTGCATAGCCCCTGAATCCAACAGCGCCCGGTGTTCACTCCCTTGCACCCTTACCGGGATGCAGTACGCCCTGTCTGGATCGTAAGCGGAGGTGGGCGGTCCGACTACCCGGACCACCTGCCCCACCTCCATGAGCGGACAATCGCGGCGCAGGTGGCCTGGCCGTCCACATCGCCAACACTCCGGTCCAGGCGTTTGAGGCACTCCACGTGGGCCGGACTGCACCGCCACTGAGCCTGAGGGAGGAAAAGAGGGCAACAGGTTACGGGGGCTTACAGCAGGGAAGGAGGGGTTCTGGGGACGGGAAACAGAAAGGGGGGCGGAACGAGGGGGAAATTTCTTCCTGGGCGCCGGCTCCAGCTTCTGCTGCTGGGTGAAGGGGTGTTGCGCCAGGTGGTCCTCCGCCAGGGTGACGGCGGTATCCAGGTTGGTGGGTCTATGACACTGGACCCACCACGCGGTCTCCGCCGGCAACCCCATGACAAATCTTTCCAGGACCACCTGCTCCACGACTCCAGCAGCCGATCTTATTTCCGGCCGGAGCCAGCGCCTCGCCGTGTCCGCCAGCCGCTGGGCGTAGGCGAAAGGCCGGTCCTCTTCCATCAGGTCACAATCCCGGAACTGTCGTCGGTGCTCCTCCGGGGTACAACCCGTCCGGTCGAGGACCGCCTTTTTGATGTTCCTGAACTCCGCCCTCGCGGCTGTCGGCAGGCTATGCGCCGCTCGTTGCGCCTCCCCTGACAGGAGGGGCAGGAGTCGCACAGCCCACTCCTCCATTGGCCACCGAGAGGTTTCCGCCGCCAGCTCGAATGCTTCCAGGAAGGCCTGAGCGTCATCCTCTGCCGTCATCTTCGGGATGTTGAACTTTGGTGAGGAGACGCTCTGCCTTCCCGTGGTCTCCCCGGCGGCCGTTAATTGGAGCAGTGCCTGTGCCTGGAGGCTCGACTGCTCCCGCAGGGCTTGTATTTGCTCCATGTGAGCTGCTGCCTGTCGCTCCTGCATGGCAGCCAGCCCCTCCAGCCCAATGTTGTCATGGAAACCTCCTGCCCCTTTGGATCCGTCTCCATTCTCAATGTTTTCTATTATTATTATTTTTTTTGTTTGTTTTTTTGTCTTTGTCTTTATTCCCTTCGCCTTTCTCCACTCCCCACGTACAGGCCACCACTGTGGCGAAGTGAGCTCTTACTGCTCGGGGAATAAGACACGGCAGACCTTTTCCAAGAGAACGTTCCGTTTATTTCTCTTTTGGTTTGATAAACACACACGTGACACATTCCCTGTGTCCAGTCCTCTCTCTCGCTCCACTCCCTGTGAGCTCCTTATCAAGCCTCTCAGGCTCACTGTTGAACAATCAAGGCAATTGGTTAATTGATAACAGCAAACCTATAATCAATCGTCCCCAATTGCCTGATTGCCGACAGCTGTGCCGGCTCCCTAAACCACCCGCGTTCACTCTCTCTCTTGCTAGCTGCGCCTAAAACCACGCCCCCCTACCACACTTACACCAAGGCTTATTCAGCTTTATAGGCTATGTATATCTGATGGAATGTTGGGCTTATTGCTTTATTCTAAAGGCAAACCATCTCTAATGGCAAATAATTAAAATGGCTAAGCATTGCAATGGTCATCAAATCCTTATGGCAAGTTGACACTAATAGCTTGCTTCTGATGGTATTCCATACGGCCACAGTGTGGCCTAACTTCAAATCGAACGGCTCATGTGAAAATTAGAATGACTAGGTTGATTCAGGAATACAATAGCATTGCATTTCATCACATTGTCTCTAGAAGCGAGCAGGGTATTAGCTAGTGTATAGTTGTATAGTGGATGCTCCACGGAATCCAGTAGTCACATCCACTAGGCATTTTGCTACCGATATCCAATGTGAGTGTCGCTATGACCACGACCCCTCAGAAGCCTCTGTTTATGAATGATGCCGACAATGGCTCATCCAGCGGGTTTTGTGCAAAATTCTGTCATCTCTGTACTATTGACATTTGCTACTTGCTTAAAAAATGTACAGTATATAATAATAATAAATTAAATATGGTGGTTGCTGGGTACTGACTAAAAAATGTGTATGTCCTTTTTCGATCCCGCTGTCATCAGGTTTCTCGTGCAGTGGTTAATGGGGATATTGATTCAGGACTTCCTGATCCTCAGGAAGCAATAGGTGCCCTGTTGTTACACACAGCTTTTCTGACTAGATAGTAGACGATGCGCCACACGGCCAGGGCGGCCAGGCTACACATAGCCTACTTAGGCGTCACATTGCGTAGTATGGCCAATGTCTGATCCAAGAACACAGCAATCTTCTGTCTCTTTGTCAGAGGGATATCGATATGGTCTTCCTGGTCTTCAGGAGACGGCAGGTGCTCTGCTGTACACATAGTCTAGTGTCACTAATGCAGTATAGCTAATGTCTGATCCAAGATCACAGCTGTGTTCTAGCTCCATGCTGGAGGGATATTGATATGGTCTTCCTGATCTCAAGAGACAGCAGGTGAGGTTGGGTACTGGATGATCTACTGTTGGGGATTTCCGGTCATATCCTGTTTAGATGCCCGTACTCCTGAGCAGAAGCAAATCCATTCACCGCCAAACTAAAATAATTATGCAGCACATTCATTCATTAAACATGTCATTTAAATATGCAAGTTGTCCTGACAGAACTAAGATTACACAGCTGTAAAAGCAATAGTTAAAACTTTTTGCAAGTATTAGTTAGCAAGCAAGCTAGCTTCCACACAAAGTTTTGAAAAAACATGTTCTATTGGCTGGAATAGCATCACACGTGCAATTCCATATATATCAAAAAGCATTACATGTTCACATCCGTGCACATTGTTAATTTTGCTTGTGTATCCTAAAATTGGCTACTTTGATTAGGGGCTCTATTTTCTGGCCGGCACATAGCGTGTGGCGAGCCGTCACAGTCAATAGCGCAGCGCATGTATGTAAGAAAAATAATGGAATACAGTAGCCTATCCCGGGACCACAATGCAGTATAATAACAAAAACAGAAATACATATACAGGAATCAGCCTAACATCAAAAATACAATGCACAATAAATCCAAAGTATGCATTTTTTCTGATTGGGGGATTTATTTTAAGTCAAATTGGACGGCATATGATCCGCAAAAACAGTTTATTCGCTTTTTACTCGCCATGGACTGACACTCCACACAGCGGCTCTCCTACCACTTTGGCACATGACGAGTCAAACAGGCTCAGACACGTGAAAATCCTTGATGAAATCGCCACTTCGCCAGTGTGACGCCTCACCACGCAGCTGGAAAATAGAGCCCCAGATGTTGGCAGATGTATAGCTAAATCTTCAAAAGGGAGAATTGTTGATTGTGGGAATGGAGCATTTGTGATGATGAAATAGGCAGGAAAAAGAAGGAGAAAAATATAAAAATAACCCAAGTTTGGGGCTTTATTGTGTGAATGTGTAAAGTTAGGAACAATTGAATTCTGTGTGTTAACATGAGGTCAGAAGGTACAGAACGTAATTTTTTTAAGGGCTGAGGTTCCTGATCAGAACTGGACTCAAATGCACGACTCGGAGACAGAACTCGCAATAACCTCACAAGGAGCGTTTATTACTACAGCAAAAACTCTTGTAGCGAGAGAGGGGAAGGGACTGAATCCTGAGTAGAGCAGAACCGGAGGGCAGAGCAGGAGAGGGAAGCAGGCAAAGAGCTGAATGGTGACTGAATCCTGGGTTGGTCGTAGCATGGGCAGAGCGGGATGTGGGAAGCAGGGAAGCGTGGCATAGAGCAGGGAAGCGTGGCATAGAGCAGGCTGGCGGGTACAAATAGAAAGGCAAGATTAAGCGTTAATTCAGCAAGACAAGAGTGAGACCGAGGTAACAATGAACAAGACTTAACTGGCAACAAAACAAAGAACAACGGGAGAATATATAGTGTGGTAAATTAGATAATGAGTGATTGCAGCATGAGAATGTATGCAAGAGTGATTGAGCGGTAACAAGGGCGTGAGGAATGCAAACGGGGAATGAATGTAATTGGCTGGGGAATTAGCGAGATGTGGGCAAACAAGAAGGAAAACCACGCCAAACCTGCACAACACGGAAGACAGACAGGGAAACGTAAAACATGACAAGAGACGTGAGGAAAAACACGGAGCACAAACAGGGATGGGGACTGAGAGGGAATGGAGAGCGTAACAGATAGTTTGGTCATTGTGGTTATTTCTGTAGGAAACCCTGAAAAGTGCCAAACTGTCGGTGCTGTATATGTATGGGGCATGCTCTACCAAGCCGTAACTTGGCAGATGGCATACCTGCCATCTAAATCTGCTCTATTATACACTGCTCAAAAAAATTAAGGGAACACTTAATCATCACAGTATAACACCAAGTCAATTAAACCAAACCAGTCATGCTGGTTGATGTTGCAGGCAGCATAACATTCGCCACAGCGTCTCCAGACTCTTTCACGTCTATCACATGTGCTCAGTGTGAACCTGCTCTCATCTGTGAAGAGAATGGGGCGCCAATGGCGAACCTGCCAATTCTGGTGTTCTCTGGCAAATGCCAATCGAGCTGCACGGTACTGGGCTGTGAGCACAGGTCCCACTACAGGACGTTGGGACCTCATGCCATCCTCATGGAGTCTGTTTCTGACAGTTTGGTCAGAAACATGCACACGAGTAGCCCGTTGGAGGTCATTTTGTAGGGCTCTGGCAGTGCTCCTCCTATTCCTCCTCCCACAAAGGAGCAGATACTGGTCCTGCCGCTGGGTTGTTGCCCTTCTACGGCCCTGTCCAGTTCTCCTTGTGTAATGGCCCGTCTCCCAATATCTCCTCCACACTCTTGAGACTGTGCTGGGAGACACAGCAAACCTTCTTGCGACGGCACGTATGGATGTGCCATCCTGGAGGAGCTGGACTACCTGTGCAACCTGAATGGGCTGCAGGTACCGCCTCATGCTACCAGTAGTGACAAGGGCACTAGCAAAATGCAAAACTAAAGAAAACCTGCAAAACCATTTACTTTTTGGGGATTGTCTTGCTGTTGCCTTGCCTCAACTGGACAGATCGGTATCCCAGAAGTTTAATTGACTTGGTGTTATACTGTGTTGATTAAGTGTTCCCTTAATTTCTTTTAGCAGTGTACTATGCCACCACCTGTATATGAGAGGTGAGAAGTGGGAAGGAGCGTGGCTGTGCCAGCAGAGGGGTGCAGCCCCTCCTGCAGGCGAATTAGAACATAATAAATTATAATGAACAAAACACGGCATTGAGCCCATCAAGACTCATCATTTATCTCGAAAACTAGAATGTATCCAGCACAGCAAAGTCTCAGTTACTGTTTGTGTGTTCCAGGTGAGAGTTACTGGGTCTGATACAGGTCAGAGTTCCAGGTGTTTCCTCAGGTGATAGTTACTGTGTGTGTGATGCAGGTGAGAGTTACTGGGTGTTCGACGCAGGGAGGCGGATCACAGGTCCAGACCCTGTGCAGCGGTTGGGCCTCCCGGTGTCACACATTCAGGCTGCCCTGAGAAGCGATGACCACACCCACAGGGTCTACCTTTTCAAATCCGGCAGCTACTGGCGCTTCAGCCCAAGGGAGAACCGTGTGGACGCACCCCACCCCAGACACATGCAAGACTGGAGGGGCGTTCCCGCTAACCTTGACGGAGCCTTCCAGGATCAGCAAGGTGAGTGAACTCTGACCTCCAGGCATACTGGGGTCAAATCAAGCAGGCTGGCTGCATAAGTCCTTGAAAAATACATTGGATGTACATTACACTTTCAAAAGACAGCGGTTCCATTTCAATTCAATCAGTTCAGAAAAATTCATTTCAATTAATGTCCTAAATTCAAATTTTACTATTTATGTTTAGCTAAAAGTGTGTACATTTTAATACTGAATATATAATTTACTATTTTGAGTGTTATTTTTGTAGTCATCACTGAAGTATGTCAATGAGATAATTTTATATATTTTATTGGTTACTTCACTTCACCAATTCACCATTCCTCAACTGCTATGCCCTGTCCCACCCCACTCTACACTCCCATTTCACAGGTTATATCCACTTCCTCAGTGGTAGGCAGTACTGGAAGTTTGACCCAGTGAATCGAGCTGTTCTGCCCGGATATCCACGAGGAATCGGGATGGACTTCTTCGGCTGCCCTGCGTCTAACTACCGATAGGACCCCCTGCAGAGGGAGAGTGAAATCCTTGGACAAAGCAGGCCGAAACCCCTGCACAGAGTCATCTTTTTCACTTCCCTGTGAAGTCAAAAACATGTCCGTTTCCCACGTTGCATTCTGTAACGGGAACAAAGGCGAAGATGTGTTTTATATATTTAGTTTTTTTGTGGTTTATGTTATAGTAAGTATATCAAAAGTGACTTTGAATCTCAATATCTCTTTTGGGTTGAGGAAGACTCTTTATTTCTCTCCCCACACCAGGGGACTGAATGTTGCCACCAACTTAACACAGGCCACTCCCACTTATCGCCAAAAGGACAGATCAGTGAGGAACATGAGAGAAAGAGACAGTCTCCCCTCAAACCTGTACCATTGACCAATTTCAAAGTTTTATTTTAGACCGTCCTTTAGTATAGTGAAGAATAAAAAGACAATATTATTAAAAGTTAGAATACCACTATCCAGTGACATTACACTGAAGTACTGGAGACTTATGAGAAACTTTTCTCCATGCACATCTGAATAAAAAAAATTTAAAAAAAGATTTAGACAGTGATTACAAAACACTTCAACCTTAGAGAAAACACTTAGATGATGTGACATACCTATGACATGAAAACTACAACAGACTAAAGAAAGTTGTTATTGTCATACATGCTATTTGATTAAAGAGTAGTCTGTTGCTGAATGGAAAGCCAGAGTTAATTTAATTAATTAACTAAATACTTGAGCACTAAAAATTCCTACCCTGTTTTGTTGTCTAACTCATCTGGTGAAATTAGTCTCTCGGGGCTCGAGACATGAAACAATGGAAGGTGGAGCACTGCATAGAATGCAAAAACCTTTTAGACTCAGGTAACAAAGGTGCACATTTATTTTGTGTGTGTGTGTGTGTGTGTGTGTGTGTGTGTGTGTGTGTCACGTGAGTGTGTGCGTGATGCTTTCAGCCTGTTTTTCTGGCCTCCTTTGGGCAGCTACGCTGCAAATCACTTTAGTTGAAACTGAGGTGTACTGTTGGAACCAAAACAGCATGATATCAACTCAAATGAGGGGGCCCAGGATTTTCAGGACAACCATTTGCCACTTGCAGTTCTTCTTCCTCCTGATATAGCCATGCATTCTGTACTACAGAGTAATTCTTTCTTACAGTTATAGTTGCTGGGGGAGCAACAGGCCATTTCTTATATTTCTTTGTTTTTTTTATACATAAAGGTGCTAAAACGTGAAACACAGGGTGATGGCTCCTGTTTCAGGGTAATACTGAGGTTTTATCAGTGTATAGGAAACGTCTTACTATGGTGTTTCTGAAAAGGACAAAATATAAAGGAAGTCACAGCCCCAAGCATGGATTTCAAACAGCTTTCCAAAAATGTGCTAACATTTACAAATTATGCTTTAAATGTTTACTGTTGTTATTGTTATTATTGATCGAGCCAATTCATTGAGAAGTGTGATTTAGTGACTGGCATTAAAGAGGAAGTAGGAATGTCAGAATGGTATTATAGAGGACGTAGGAATTCTGGATTGGCATTAAAGAGGGAATTACAGACTGGTATTAAACAGGACATGGTAATTGATGAATGCCATTCAAAAGGAAGTAATTCATTAGTGACTGACATTAAAGGGACAATATGAATCAGCAACTGTGATGAATCAGCAGCAGTATGAAGTGACTGCTAGGAAAGCTGTGCTTCTTTCCGGCAATATAAATTTCAAGTTCTGTCAGTGCTGGACACTGATGTCAAAATTCTAATTCTCCTCACTTGTAAGGATGTTTTATATACATAATTGTGATCACGGTTTTCCATGTAATCCATGTAGAGACTTATTCTGTTTTTGCTGGCACTGGTAGCACTCAGACACTGTTATTGTAACCAAATACATGTATCTCTGATCTGAAAATCTTTTTAATCAAATGCCATATTTACTGTGTAAATAAATCTTTAAAATGTACAATATGTTGGTACAAAAAGTTTTTTTTCCCCTTGTATGTTTTATTTATTTGTATTTATTTAATTTAAATATTTGGCCATCAAAAAAAGGGTTTCTATTTGCAGGTTACAGAAGACAGTTGACTGACAGCCAGTCATGCCATGTGCCAAAGACAGTCGACTGACAGCCAGTCATGCCATGTGCCTGTCCTTAAGAGCAGTAAAGGTCACACCGTAGCTCACTGAATGTGAGTGGTCCCTCACATCGCTTGTGTATCTGTATAGATTTTTCAGACATGCACAAATGCAAGTATGGTGGCCGAGACGTCCAAAGCAACATTATCACAACATTAATTCAAATCAGAAAACACATTAACAAATAACATAAGATTCATTTAAGTATGCAAGAAAACATTTGCATGGCTTCTCTATAATTTCAGTGGTTGGAGCGGTGGCTCGGAATGTAGGCTAAACTAGCCTATGTAACGTTAGGCCTATACAATATGCGTATGTTATTAATGTACACATTTCCCGACTCAATCACTGGTATTGCTACAGCCAAAAACTACGCAAAGTGTAACCATACTAACTAGCTAATAATCATCTTATAAAAAGATGCTCTCCTCAAACACTCAAAAGTCAAAAACTACAGGTTCAATGCAAGGTCAATATCCCCTAATATATTAGGACACCAAGAGGACGAAAAATGCATTTACCCAAGATTTCTATAATGTGCACATCATAAAAATGTAATGAAGCTACAAAAAGATGTAATAAACACACCCTCACCCACTTGGGCCATGTGCAAATCCACAATCTCAAAGTTCAGCTACCAGGCTATCTTCAATCTCTTCTGCCCAATAGGCTACTGCTTTTTTAGCGACTGTCTAAAAAAAGGCATCCAAATTCGGCAATCTTTTCTGCTGGTCAATCTAAAGAAATTGTAGGTGTAGTTGCGCCGCAGTGGTATCAATTGCTGGAAATGGTATAGAAAGATGGTAATATGGCATCATGTCAGGTGGTAAATAAAAGGTGGAAATGGTATGAAGTGGTAAAGCGGTATAAAGGGATCTAAAGAAGGTGAAAGTGTTAAAATGTGCTGATGTATTTTGTGGTAAGTAGTCTAAAGAACTTGGAAGTGATACAAATAAGTAATGAATGGTGATGGAAGCAGAAAAAGGTCATGTCAAATCATCTGGGATAGTATTGTTAGGTCATAACAGTGAGAGGAAGGCATTGGGATGTCATAAGCAGTGTAATATGTTACAGCATCCACATTCTATTGCATCGGTTTTAAAAATGTGCCCATTGACTCCCATTAATTTGTTTGCCGATAAAAGGTAAATTATCTGAAAAACTATCTGGTATGAAGGTAAAAAGTAATAGCAACCTAGAAGGTGTATACAGGTATAATATGAGGTATGAATGGTGTTGATGGTGTAGGAGGAGATAGGTGACAAAAAAGTGGTGGAATAATAAGACGTATGGAGAATAACAGAAGGTGTGGTTTCATAACCACACCTGACTAGATTAACAATTCTTAAAGAAATTGTAGGTGTGGTTGCTTTCACAGTGGTATCAATAGCTGGAAATGGTATAGAAAGATGGTAATATGGTATAGTGTGAGGTCGTAAATAAAAGGTGGAAATTGTATGAAGTGGTAATGTGGTATAAAGGGATCTAAAGAAGGTGAAAGTGTTCAAATGTGGTATTTTGTGGTATGTAGTCTAATGGTGTATTCAAATGATCTCGGAAGTCGGAATATTTCCGATTTACGCAAAGAAAAAAGGATTTGAACGTGACACCCCGGTGATGAGATGATGATGAGTTAATGTCAACAATCTCGGAAATCCGACATTCAACTCGGGCACCTCCTGAGGCCCCCGAGATGACCGAGGTGACAAAAAATGCGTCAAAGGTCAAGGGTAAACAGCTGAGCATCTGTAAACATGGATAGATCTGGAGCTAGAGAGACCCGTTGCGTGGTGTATGTTGTCTTTCACCTTCTGCGTTTGTTTTCATCTTCAATTGTTTTTGCATACGCTATTTAAAACATTTGGAACTGCAAATGCTGATCATAAGCCAGCCAAACAAGCATCAGCTTTCTGCGGGCGTCCATGTTTTTTGCAGCTGACCATTTGAACACCTTTACCTTAACGGACCATCGTCACAGCAAACATCACGCACGATCCTCCCGAGTTAGCCACTTGAATACACCATAAAGAACCTGGAAGTGATACTAAAAAAGTAATGAATTGTGATGACAGCACAAAAAGGTAATGGGCGTGCTAAATAATTGAGTGGCTCAGTTTCGCTCAGAGAGGAGCAATAGAGAAGTATGTCGTTAGCTATGGACCCAAGTAACATTACGCTATCTAAACTGGTTAACCTATCGTCTTCGGCCGCTGCTTCCTCCCCCAAGACATTCACGCCGAATCCCCCCCCCGCTGGGGAGCTGAATAATGAATAAGCCACACTAATGTTAGCTATTTAAGAACCCCTCTGATTAAGAACCTGTTGCTTGCTAGCTTGCTCCTGGAACACTAACAGGAGCCGGAAAGCTATTTTTAACTAGCAACTGGATGTGTGATTTTGCCCTCTCTGTGCTCTCACCAGCGGAACAGAGTGTATGATGATTTTATTATTTTTATTTTTTTACATCCAACAAAAAGTATCCGCTAGTAAACTTAGGCAGAGCTAAGAGAAACTGTTAGAAGACACGTTGCTGTCGAGGCTCCATGTTTTTGCTGTCCGAAATTGATGTGCATCTGTAGCAACCAGTCATAACAATGGTAACGGGACATCCAGTTTTAGTTTCAGTGAAATAGGCCAATCATGGTGGATCTCTGCAACATGATGTCACGTTCCCAAGTCCTAACCAATCAGAACACCATACATCATTTGCAGGCACAGGACCCCCGAGCAGATCTGGTACCGACACCGAAGCCATTTCTGAATGATTTCCGCAAAGACAAACTCCAATGCCTCTTTCTTTTCCAATCTCATTTGTTGTTGCATTTAGGGGATGACAGACAGACTAACAGACACACAAGTATAGAATTATTTTGTTTGCTTCAGCAAGAACACATACCATTGAGACTTTCCCCTTATATTGTAATATTTCTACTTTCGTTTTTTTTCTGACTTGGACCCTTTCATCATAATTTAGTCTTTCAACGTAGACCATCTCTTACCTCAGAAAACCGCTCTGCTTTGCTTTACATTTCACTTTGATGGGGCATATGCTAAATGTGCAGTTTTCTTCATCTGACTTTGCGTGACAAAAATAGACTTACACTGTGGTTGGTGGTAAGAAATTTAGCAAAATACACCAATAAAGGATCTTCACCTGCCAAACAATTGTGTTTGCAGCCAACACTTTGAAAGATTACTTTCATCTTTTGCATCTACTATGGGTACAATAGTTTGGCACTATGGCTGTCTTCCACTCGTCGCCCTCGCAAATGCGAATGAGGTTATAGGCATTACGTAGGTCAAGCTTAGTGAAAACAGACGCCCCCTGAAGACGCTCGAAGGCAGAGTTCATAAGGGGAAGGGGGTATCTGTTCTTCACTGTGATGTCATTGAGGGACCTGTAGTCGTTACAGGGTCTGAGACCTCCGTCTTTCTTTTTAACAAAAAAAAAACCCGCCCCTGCAGGCGAGGAGGAAGGTCTAATAAATCCATTTGCCAAAGCCTTCTCAATGTATTCACGCATAGCTGCGCTCTCAGGAATGGACAGGGAATACAGAGACCCTCTAGATGGAATAGTGCCAGGGTATAAATCTATGGCACAATCATAGGGTCTGTGAGGCGGTAGGGAGGTGGAACGTTGCTTACTAAACGCCTCCGTGAGGTCGGCGTACTGTTTGGGGACATTAGCCAGCAGCTTGAATTTGAGCGCCCCTCCCACTTCAGCACCCTCAGTGTCCGAGACACAGTGAATCTCCCAATCAATTTCTGAGTCGGACGTCAGCTCCGGCCACGCAGAAGGTTGCTCAGCAGAGTGATCCCAGGCTAGGCTCTTCTCTCCGTTTTCGGAGGGAACAATAGAGGCCTCCTGTTTAAAGTAGCAATTCTCCTCATCACTCTCTGAATTAGACTCAGCATAGTGCTCAAGCCCTCCTCCCAACAGAAAAGGACTGGAGTAAGAACAGTGACATTTGCATTGGGAACCGCAATGACGAATGACGGAACTGGGCCCCCCCCAATTAATATGTGGGTTATGGCGGGTAAGCCAGGAATGGCCCAAGACCAGCGGATAAGCCGGGGACTTGACTAAAAAAATGAAATCTCCTCTGTATGATCCTGATACGAAACGTGCATGCGTATGGCGGAGGTAACCCAGGAGATGGTGCCTGTGCCCAATGGGCGGCCGTCCAGAGCCATAACAAGGCGAGGAAGAGGCAAAGGGTGGGTGGGGATTTTGTGGGATTTAGCCCAATCGGAATCGATAAAGCACGCAACTGCCCCTGAGTTAATAAAAGCATTGCAGTGGAGCTGGCAATCGTTCCAGCGTAAATTAACTGGCAGGAGGGTCCGAGGGTAATTGAAATGCAGTCCCGCTAGGTGACTCGGTTCCCCTAGCGAGACCCCTCTTACTCGAAAGCTTGGGACACTGGTCCTTTAAGTGACACCGCCTCTTGCAGTACCTACACCATAATTCACGGGACTTAGTGTTCCCTGTTACGCACATGGAGAACCCATCGACCTGCATGTCTCCTCCTGCTCAATAGGCAAAGACGGGTCAGAGGCATGGCGGCCTCCTTGCCAGAAACATCCTGATCGAAAACTGACACCATCTGTGTGGTTCATGATGGGTGAATTAGCCCTGATAAGTGAGTCGGCCCATGCAAGAGCATTCCCGGTTAAGAGAGAGAGAATGAAGGCTACCCGGGACTCTTGCGAATAGAAGCGTGATGGCTGTATTTTAAAATAAATTAGGCACTGAGTTAAAAACCCCTGACACTTTCCCGACTCCCCACTATACCGCAGCGGAAGCTGAAGCTTAGGTTCCCTAGCGTTAGGTGGAGGTGGGAGAGGAATGGGATGTGTGGGTGCTTGTGCAACTGAAAGTGGGCCTGCCATGAGAGAGAGTTCGGAGATTTTCCGACAGATCCCACAGAGCGACCGCCTGAAAGCGTAGCTGCTCGTGCAGAGCCTGCTGAGAGACCTGAAGGGCATGAACACTCTCTCCCTGGGCAGCAAGGGCTGCCTCCTGAGTGACTAGGACCATGTGAATGTTAGGATCTATTGCTGGCACCTCCCCTGTGGCTTCCATGTTCTGTAGGGGATCTCTATTCCCAGAGACACAGAGGAAATATTGGAGGTCCAGGTGCGATAGATGAGGACTCTAAAAGTGTTCTAACGAACACCACTAAGACGGACAATAATCCGAAGTGGATGGGGAAAATAAGGAGAACACAAATAACCTTGCGATAAAAAGCGAGGAACTCGATATCCGAGCAAAACAAAAGAAATAAGCAGTTATGCTTATCTAACTCCCGTTGCAGTGAACAAAAAGGAAGGAGAAAAATAAAAGAACCCTAAACCTTAGGGCGAGAGCACTCGTAGGTTTGAGTGGGAAACAAAGAAACCAAAACCTCAGCTCTGAAATAAGAGAGCGAAAGAGCGCACTTTACTTTTTCTAAATTGTACGGCTAACAAGTCCCGCATTGAGAAGCAAAGCCGTCGATAGCACGCACAACTCCTATACCTTTACCGGCTAGAATGTTACATGAAATAACATGGAAGCAACGAGAAAAGGAGGAAGTGGGGTATAAATAGTGAGCGGAAATGCAGGACAGGTGAACTCACTAATCACTGAGGCGAAAGCAAAACCCGTAGTGGAACACAGAAAAATCAGATAGATTTACAGGTAAACGAAAAAAAGGAATACTAAGCGCGGAGATAAGGGAAGGAAGGCGCGATCCATGACAAAACCAAAACGAAAGTACAAAGAAAAACTGTCTCCTAGAGAACAGCAATGAACAAAGTAGATAGCACCAAACGCTACCAGGAGGAAAACAATCCTATACCCGATTAAGTAGCTATAGCAAGTCCCCCCTGAACATAAACAAAGTTTAATATCAGGAGGTCACTAGTACCTGGCTATACCTGGCTCGAATGCAATGTCGTAAGTCAAACAAGCACCGGAGAAGCGGAAGTGAGGAACTTAAATACCCCGCACGTAGAAGCCCAGGTGAAAACAATAATGAGACTGCAAACCACAAAACGGAACGAGGAAAAAATCAGATAGATTCACAATCGTGAAAACCAGAACGAGAACCGCAAAAGAAATCAACAGCCACGAACCACTACACATCTGTGGTAATGTTAGTTAACGTTGGCAATTAATATTTTCTTTGGTTTTAATTTAGACACATCTCTCAACTTGTCTCGCTCCACTCGCAGTTACAGTACTTGATGATGTGTCAAGAATATGTTGACGTTAAACCGTCGATGGGACAGGTTCTACTAATCTGCTGGCTAACTAGGCCATGCTAGCTAACATTACTAGCGAATCAGTAATGCTAATGTTAGCGAACAAAGAAATGGTGCCATTTTAAAGCCCTGGGGCCACATGTATAAAACTCTGAGTAAAAGAATGCGCAAAGGAATGCTCGGGGTAAAAGTCAGAAATCTGCTTTAAAAAGGGTTTACATTTTCTACCTCTGCCTTTCTGTCACGGTGTCGCCATATCACACGGAGTCCAAACATTGTGTACGTATGGTGTCCATCGTGTGCAGAGGTACGCAGATTCTCACAGCATGTGTTATATTATACATCTGAATTTCTGCATGGAAACTCGCTTACGCGGCTTTCTGAGGGCATTTTTCTGTTTATACATGTGGCCCCTGGTTTCATAAACGCTACTCATTTGCCAATTTTGTTGAGAAAATCACACAATTGCTGCTTTTTCCCCCACTTGTCTAAGTGAAAACTAATAATAATGTTAATTATTAATAAAAATATACCTCTTAACTTACCTTATGTGGAGGAGGTGAGGATGAAACAGGGTCCAGACTCCAGGATGAAAGGAGTAACTGTCAGCTTTCGCTCCCGCGCTTTCTTGTCCAATACTTTGATTACCTCTCTCAGTGAGTGTGTGTGTGTGCACATTCCCCCTTTCAACAGAACAACTACAATTCAATGTATATGTATATAACAATAATTAAACTAAAAATCCATGTGAATTCAATTATGTTATTCAATGTTTAAAAATGAGAGATGACATTGTAAACACGGGACCATCTTTAGGACCTATTTCGCACTGCAGCGGTCCCTCACGCTCAGTCAGCGGGTGGGGGAGAGATGGCTAACGTAACTAAGTAAGCAGTGGCGGGCCGTCAGGGCCAGCAAGGCCTTCTCTGCTGGCCTAAACATCATCAGAATATAAATTTAATTTTGATATATTTTTTCCACAAATATGTATTAAATTATTCCCCATAGTCTATTCTCTTCATTTCATAGCTTTCCTCTTGGTTGCGCTGCTTCCAGCCTCAGATCGAGATTTGGAGGGCTGGCCTTTATGTTAGAGCTTTTATCCAATCATATTTCAGCCATAATGTGTTGCCAGGGTCCAAGAAATCTGCCCTTAGGCCTTCAGAATCGACATTGCGGGCGCCTGTAGCTTAAAGTGAACCGAAACAAACCTGTGGTGTTAACCAATCAGATTTCGACTTGGCGACACCGGGGCCAGCTAGCAGGCGTACGATAACGTCAGCACGTGCACGTCTTTTGATTGGATACGCACTATTGAGAGGCAGAGCTATCGCAGAGCAAGCAAACTGAACTTGAATGAGCTCATTTGTGTAGATTTCTACAAGCTGTTTTTTTTCAACCCACAATGGCTGAAGGAGAAGAGATCGATTTGGTCGCAGATATAATTACAACGTCATTTTCAAGACGAACTTTTCAAGAAAAGCTAGACGGCCATAATGGAACGGCCAACCCTCGCTAGCGAGTCAAAGTGGACATTCAAGTCTAGGAATACACTTTCACCACTGTCGCAAATATATCCTTATGAACAAATGCAAATTATTTGTTTGTTTTCTTTTATTTTCAGTGAATAGTTTATGTGTCTTTATCGTCACGTTTCTTACATGAAACTGCTTTGGGTGCGACAATGCGCTGTTTAGCGAACAAACTTGTTAAAGCTAACATACTTTTGGTGGACTTAATAAAACTTTGTAGACTAATCCCTTAAAAGCGCCTTTTATTTTAAAGTGTTGACAGTATCCAAGCGATCTTAAAGCTGGTAGTTTAACACTCTTAATTGTAAATGCGGATTTATTGATTATAAATGCTTCGGAAATATGAATATAACTGTTGTACTTGACTATGTTAAGGTGATGCAACGCCCGGTTATACTGCGTTTCTGTCTAAATGTATAGTTTCTAGAGTCATGGCGTCATAATGATGGTATTAAGAGGTGGAATAATTCAGGTAGGACTGTGTAGGACATCACTGAAGGCCTAGGTGTGAAATGCACGGCCCGCCACTGTAAGTAAGTAAGTAAATTTTATTTATAAAGTACATTTAAAAACAACAACTGTTGGCCAAAGTGCTGTACAAAAACATACAAATTAGATATAAATACATAAACATACAAACACATACACATACAAGACTAAATAATAAATTAAGGCATTTTAATAAAACCTTAAAACAATTAAAATGCGAGGGTAAAAAGGTGTGTTTTAAGTCTTGATTTAGAAGACACTTTGTCTTATAAAGATTAAGAACTCGCGCACCTCACTGCTGATTAAAAAAAACAACATTATTTTGACAAAGTAAGTTAGCTAGCTCTAGATTGTGATTCATATTTGCTGCCTAACAAGCTGCTGGTCCCACTTAGTTTTGCTGAAAACCTACCAAAATTAGCTTTTGGTGACCTGATCCACAATCCGTCTCTGTACTAGAGTCCCTGAACTCTTACAAAAGGACAGAAGCCTAACGTACAATTGACCGTACAATTCCTAGCCTCTACTTCCTCAGATAACTCTTCATATGGTTTGTTGACAAAAATGCAGCATATACTGTCAGCTAACTTTAGTGGTGGTTAAAAGGTGTGTCTGGGGCACATGCAACAGTGATTTTCACTACAGCTCACTCGCGTTTTTTACGTTCCCTAAACCTAAAAGTCAATTGGAGAAATGCAAACAGTGGATTCGGTTAATTGGACGACCACACAGGCAGCTGAATGTCAACAACATAGCTAACGTTAGATATACTGTATAACCTTACGTTAAACATTTAGCTATACATCTAACGTTATGCTATGGTCAACAATATCAGCAGACACATTTGCTCCAAGGTAGCCTATTTAAGTCATCATTAACAAAAGTTGTGATAGGCATACTTAACGTTACATGAGTTTATGGCTAGTTAAAGAAACACACCAACTTTTGGCTTATTTGCCATCTTCCCCAGAGTCAGACATGAAGATGGATACCCTACTCTTCTCTGTGCGTGCAGTAAGAAGCATAGAGACCTGCACCGTTAGCCTAGCTTAGCCGCAATCACTGGAAGTGGGTTAGTCTAGTTAGCCTAAACCACAGCTGCCTGGGCGCAGTGATTGCACGCAGCACCTCTGTTTGACAGTTAACACGCGCTCAGTGAAGTGAATATCATCAGCAAGCTAGCACATAGTTTACGAACAGATTCTACAATATACATGCTAGCTAACGATATAGAGATAAATCATAACTTTACAAACATGGTTCAGTGTGTTGTAAACAGTTGCGATAATAGGCAGGGGAAGCCAGGGTCTAGTGTAATGTTTCATAGAATTCCAACCAACAATCCGGACCAGATAAAGCTAGTATGGCTAGTTGCTCTGAACATAGATCCCAACACACCAACAGAAATAAGCAATGGTTTACTAGCAGTGGTTCGGCAAGAAGAAAATAGTTCCGGGTATGTATCTGCTTCGAAAATTATAATGTCTCATTTTACATTGTTATTTCTACACGTGGTAAATACACAAGTCACAACATGTAAATAAGAAAGTTTTGGAGTGGTTGGAAAGTGTATTTTGTCACTTTTGAGGGATCTAGACTAACTGGACTAACCCACTTCCAGTGACTGCGGCTAAGCTAGGCTAACGGTGCGGGTCTCTATGCTTCCCACTGCACGCACAGAGAAGAGAAGGGTATCCAATAAGCCAATTTCCCAAAAAGTTGGCGTGTTCCTTTAACTCATTATTACTGAGTAACGTTAGTTGTTAAGTAGTGATGGGCAGTTCGGCTCTTTTTTCTGAGTCGGCTCTATTCGTACCATTCAGTTTGAAGAGTCGGAGTTGCCATTTTGGTACTTCCGGTTAATACAGAAGAGCCGTTTGAGCCGCATCTTTGAGCCGCATCTTTTTCTTTCAGCGGCGCTACTCGCGAGCTGGAATTAGAAGCTGTTTCAGACAGCAGACCCTAGCTGGTAACAAAGTAGACAAAATAAGTTTGTAAACTAGCCTTGATATTTTATTCAGACCCAAATCATCTGAATGATACTCATTGCTAATATTCTCAATTTACAGTAGCCTACTGTCTCAAGCTAGTTTGCAATCGCAGGTTACGTTTATTTACGACTTTCCCATCTCCGTTTTTTCGATCATAGATTGTAACATTAGATCTTACAGGTAATAATAGACATTGAATGGTTATATTTGTATAGAGCTATTTAATCTATGCTAATATTAATCTTATATTTTTTATCAGATCCCAGAATCCAGTAGTCTAGGTCTACTGAAAATTAGGTGGATGGAAGACTGTATAAGAGAGATAGCCAGCCAAATTGGACAAACAAGCCAGATATTTATTGTGTGTGTCAGTGTGTACATATGATGTACAGGAGCCTGTGTCGTTTATTTATTTGGACACCATAAGGTTATTTAAATGTGTTTATTTTAACTGTACTTTATTTATTATATCATACGCAATTGTAGGCTATTTATTCTGTTCACTGTTGTTGTTGGTCAAGAGTTCTAAAATAAAAATGCCACCACTTTAAATAAGTCTTTTCTGTCATTTTTTTGTAGCCTAATCTAGCTGAACACAATCGCAATATCGCAAATTTGGCCTAATTGTTTCATCGTTGACTGGAATTCGGTTGCAATTCTCGCAAAAAGTTTAATAATTTCGTAATATACAGTCGGTGTCTCGGAATATCATTAGATATAGGCTAACATAATTCCTTTGTCAATAGGGTTTCCGTTTGAATCACGCTGAGTAGTAAACCCGATTAATAGCTTAATGGTGTACTTCATTTTGCCCTTTATTAAAACCACAGAACTCTATAAGAACAGTTATGTGGTTAAAACTCGAAAATGACTTCGGTTTGTGTCACGGCTCTGGTTCCGGCTCTGTCTGGAGCCGTGGAATATTGCTACGGCTCATGGCTCTTAAATTGAGTCGAGTTGATTTCGTGCTGATCAGTTGGGTAGTATAGCTACTGTAGCTACGTATCTTTCTTTTAACCATTAGTAGTCATAATAACTTTGGAATGAGCTGGGGCGATTATTAACTTCACAAAAGTGTGTGCAATATTGTTAGATCAAATTAAAAAAAAAAAAATTCTTACGTAGGTTCTAACTTAGCAATCAGAAACTGCGCGCCGCGCATTAACCAGTGCTGAGTGTCTCGGGGGAGTGTCTCCCGGCTGTAGTAGAAAGCAGGCAGAGTCAGAGCCAGAGCTAAGAGCCAGAGCCGTGAGCCGAGAGCCAGAGCCCTTTGAGCCGCATCTTTTTCTTTCAGCGGCGCTACTCGCGAGCTGGAATTAGAAGCTGTTTCAGACAGCAGACCCTAGCTGGTAACAAAGTAGACAAAATAAGTTTGTAAACTAGCCTTGATATTTTATTCAGACCCAAATCATCTGAATGATACTCATTGCTAATATTCTCAATTTACAGTAGCCTACTGTCTCAAGCTAGTTTGCAATCGCAGGTTACGTTTATTTACGACTTTCCCATCTCCGTTTTTTCGATCATAGATTGTAACATTAGATCTTACAGGTAATAATAGACATTGAATGGTTATATTTGTATAGAGCTATTTAATCTATGCTAATATTAATCTTATTTTTTATCAGATCCCTAGGTCTACTGAAAATGAGGTGGATGGAATACTGTATAAGTGAGATAGCCAGCCAAATTTGACAAACAAGCCAGATATTTATTATGTGTGTCAGTGTGTGCATATGATGTACAGGAGCCTATGTCGTTTATTTATTTGGACACCATAGGGTTATTTAAATGTGTTTATTTTAACTGTACTTTATTTATTATATCATACACAATTGTAGGCTATTTATTCTGTTCACTGTTGTTGTTGGTCAATAGTTCTAAAATAAAAATGCCACCACTTTAAATATATTTGCTGTCATTTTTAGTAGCCTAACCTGTCATTTTGAAGTATTTGCTGTCATTTTTAGTAGCCTAACTTAGCTGAACACAATCGCATATTAATTCTGTTTTATAGCCTACTGCAATTTCCTCGCAAACAGCCAAATGTATTAATATAATAATAAACAGTTGGCTATTAAAGTGTCGACGTCTCGGAATATAATTAGATAGCCTATTAGGTACAGAATTCCTTTGCAAATATGGTTTCTGGTTGATACACGCTGAGTAGGCTAAACTCGATTATTAATGCTGTCGCCTACAGCATTTCTTTTCCTCTCCGTTAAAACTTGAAAGGGCTTTGTTTGTTTCACGGCTCTGAGTCGAGGTGATTTCGTGCTGAACGGAGTTAGGTCCGACTACTAGCCTACTATAGCTACCTATCCTTTAACCATTAGTAGTAGCCTAGTCAAAATTACTTTGGAATGAGCTGGGGCGATTATCTAATTCACAAAATTGTGTGCAATATTGTTTAGATCAACTTTAAATGTATTCGTAAATCATTATAAAGAAGATATTCGTGTGACCTATTTTGTTGGGCGCATCAATCGCTGCTCGACTTCAACGCCGCGCATTACCACTGCTGAGTGTCTCGGGGGAGTGTCTCCCGGCTGTAGTAGAAAGCAGGCAGAGTCAGAGCCGGAGCTAAGAGCCGAGAGCCGAGAGCCAGAGCCGAGAGCCGAGAGCCAGAGCCGAGAGCCGAGAGTCGAGAGCCGTGGGTTAGCACGATTCCCTCGAACTGGCGAGTCGACTCAGATGACTCAGCATAAAGAGTCGACTCATAATACCGATTCGTTCGCGAACTGCACATCACTATTGTTAAGACCTAACGTTAGCTAGCCTACTATAAACCAAGATGTGACTTTAACGTACACCTCTACACCATAAGCAGGTACGGATCTAAACTGTCAAGAGGTGCAGCTTCTCTCTCTTCCTCAGGAATAGCAGACGGAACTGTCATGGCTAACGTTCGCTAGCTAACTTTCTAGCCAAGTAATATAAATAGATTAATAAACAAATAAATAAATGAACTAATGTTAATCAACCTAAACTACTGTAGCCTATACAATATAGCTACTAGTAACAGCTACAGCTAGGCTACTAGCCTTCAGGGAAGTATTTCCATTAAACTTGATGTTTCATCAGTTGGTTTAGAAAATATAAACTACCGGAGAATCAGACATTTAATAGTGTTATGAACATTAGGGCTCGCTCTGGTGAGGATGCAGCAAGGAAGGACACTTTTCAGAGCCAGATGCTTGTTACACAAGCAAAGTACAAAGTACTTTGGCAAAGTACAGGTTTGGCAAGGAAGTGCGAGCAGCTAAACGACTGTACTCAGAGAAACTCCAAAACCAGTTCTCAGCCAATGACTCTGCTTCTGTCTGGAAGGGGTTCAGACAGATCACAAACTACAAAACAAAAACCCCCCACTCCATGAATAACTCACGCCTGGTCAACGACCTGAATGAGTTCTACTGTCGCTTTGAAAGACAATGGGACGGTCCTGACACCATCCCCTGTGACACCATCCCCCGTGACACCATCCACCAGCTTCAGCCCACCACCCCCACCTCAGCGACACCTCACCGACAGCTATCGAGCGAAGTGGCACTGGTAATGGCGACACACAGCAGCAGTTGCGTACCGTCCTGAGTGTTTTACCTGTTTTAACCTGGTTGTATCGTCTCTACTAACTTGTATTTTAGATCAATTTGTGTGTGAAGGAAGCGACAATGACTCACCTAAGTTGGAAGGGGCTTTCTCTTGTCGTGATCGTTTTATGTCACTTTTTGTGCGGGCTCTGTGAGCACCATGGATCTTACCGGTACAGCCAGGATTTCCTACTGCTTATGCGGTACTCCGACAGAGGCACAGTGGATCCTTCGGCTTTTCTGCCAGCGGAGATTATTCGTCCGGATCCCTCAACGGGAAACCGCAGCTGGACAGCCAGACCGACGGGGGTACGGAAACGGGGGAGACGTGCCGGCGTGCGCCAGAGGATTAAGAGTCGAGGTCTTCGTCGGATACCCCTTCCTACTGTCATCTTAGCCAACGTTCAGTCACTCCGAAGTAAAATGGATGAGCTTCAAGCTAATGTTAAGTTCCTGTCGGAGTATAAAAGCGCTTGTCTTCTCGCTTTCACGGAGATATGGCTCAAAGAGCAAGATCAATCTACTGACATGGAAATAGATGGTTTTGGAGTTCCCTTTCGTGTTGACAGAGACCCCACGGTGACCGGTAAGTCACTGGGCGGAGGGGTGTGTCTGTACGTCAACAGGAGTTGGTGCAACACGGTGGTCGTCAGAGAGACATTGTGTACCCCCCACATTGAGCTCCTGTCTGTATCCCTACGCCCCTTTTATCTGCCAAGGGAATTTCCGCAAATATTTGTAACTGTTGTGTACATCCATCCAAAGGCTGATGCAGATATGGCAACTCGGGCTATAGCCAGCACTGTAAATCGGCTTCAGGGAATTGCACCGGATGCACCGTACCTTGTAATGGGAGATTTCAATCACTGCAAACCGAGGAAGACTCTGTGTAACTTTGAACAGTATGTAACGTGTCCGACACGACGTACAAACTGTCTTGACCTATGTTATGGGTCGGTCAAAGGAGCTTACAAATCCCTGCGGAGGGCTCCACTCGGCACGTCTGATCATTACTGTGTTTATCTGGTCCCTCACTACAAACCAGTCCTGAGGAAACACAAGCCGGAACGTCGGTTAGTTCCGGTCTGGTCACATGACTCTATTCAGCGTCTTCAGAACTGCTTCAGTCTCACAGACTGGGACTTGTTTACTGATGTCTGTGACGACTTGGATGATCTCGCAGAGACAGTTTCTGCGTATGTTAACTTTTGTGAAGAGTTGATCATCCCCAAGAAATCTATTTACATCTTCCCAAACAATAAGCCATGGGTCTCCAAATCGGTTAAAAGTGCAATTAATCAGCGGAACATTAGTTTCAATCGGGGTGATGTAACTCAGTATAGGGAATCACAGAAACTGGTTAAAAGGGAAATCAAACTTGCAAAACGTAATTATAAAAACAAAATTGAAGGTATGCTCAGTGCTGGCAATTTACGGCCAGCGTGGGAGGGTGTGAAGTCCATGATGGGGTTGCAGACTAATAAGCGCCCAATTTCTTTTAATGGTAAAACTGATGCTGAGCTATCAAATGATTTGAACTGCTTTTATAATCGTTTTAATGTCCATGATTTTAGAGAGGAGCTGGCAGGTTTTAAAAACACTGGCTTAAGTGATCATGGTTTTAGAGAAGTGGGGGCAGTTTTTAACAATACTGTTTTTAATGACCATGATTTTAGTGAGGAGCAAGCAGTTTTAAACAACACTGTTTCTAGCCTGAACAGTGTGGAGGTGTGCAGGGACAAGGTTGTGAAACTTTTCCGGGGCATTAAGGATAAAAAAAGCCCTGGCCCTGATGAAATTGGAGGTCGGATTCTTAAGAACTGTGCTGAACAGTTAGCAAATATTTTCTGTTTTATCTTTTCAATGTCTCTCCGTCTCCAAAGGGTCCCCCACACTTGGAAGGACTCAATAATTGTTCCTGTGCCCAAAAATAATGCTCCAAAATTATTAAATGATTACAGGCCTGTGGCACTTACCTCACTTATAATGAAAGCATTTGAACAAATTGTGAAAGAAGCGCTCCTGACTGTAACTCAAACAGATTTGGACCCACTCCAATTTGCCTATAGGTCAGGTAGGGGTGTGGATGATGCTATTAACACCTTATTACACATGATCCTGTCACATGTAGAGAGCGCTAAATCATTAGTGCGACTACTGTTCATTGATTTTTCATCAGCTTTTAATTGTATCCAGCCTTATATTTTAGTGCAAAGACTGAAGACCACTCACAACATTGATCATGGTCTATTATGCTGGTTGCTGGATTTTTTAACCGACAGGTCACAGCGTGTGAAGGTAAATGGTGTTTTATCGAATATTCTTTTATCATCCACTGGATCACCCCAGGGCTGCGTTTTATCACCGCTTTTATTTGTTTTATATACTAATGCTTGTCAGAGCCAATATGCAGGGCATCACATAATTAAGTTTGCTGATGACACTGTTATTCTGTCCCTAGTGAGCCATGACAATCCTGATCATGGCCCTGTGGTGGCAGATTTTTTAGAGTGGTGTAAGTCCTCCTTTTTAGACATCAACGTGGCCAAAACTAAAGAGATGATTGTAGATTTTGGGAAGAATCCTGCAGTCATCTCCCCTGTGGTCACTGGTGATCAGACAGTCGAGGTCGTCAATCATTATAAATATCTGGGCACTTTAATTGACGATAACCTGACCTTTGAGCCACAGGTCGACGCTGTGTGTAAAAAGGTACATCAGCGTATGTATTTTTATCGCAAGCTTCGTAATTTTAACGTGGATAACACTTTTATGAAAATGTTTTATTCTTGTTTTATTGAATCTGTGCTTACGTTTTCATTTATAGGCTGGTATGGGTCAATCAGCATTAAAAATAGAAATCGATTAGAAGGTCTTATTAAAGTCTGTGGTAAGGTCGCTGGCATGACTTTAAACAGTCTAAATGACCTGTATAAGATCAGGTCCTTGAAGAAAGCCCGTGCTGTCCTGGCTGATCCGAGCCATCCGCTTTTTAAAGCGTTTATGTTGCTCCCTTCCGGCCGCAGATTTATTGTGCCAAGGTGCAGGACCAACAGGTTCAAGAACTCTTTTGTTCCTGCTGCTATTGGCCTTCTTAACAACATAAAGTGAGTGACATTCTTTGTTTTGTACTTCTCATCCTGTAGTCTGTTTTATGATATTTATTGTTTGCACTTCTTGTCCTGTCTATTTGTTGTTGTTTTTGTTTTGTTTTTTACTGCTGGCTGTGAAACTAATTACCCCTAGGGGATAATAAAGATATCCTTGACCTCTGTCCTTACTGGAGAGAGATGTGAACAGGGTGTTCAAGAGGATTAACCCCCGCAAAGCAGCAGGGCCGGACTCTGTCTCTCCATCCACCCTGAAGCACTGTGCTGATCAGCAGCCTCCGGTGTTCACAGACATTTTCAACACTTCTCTGGAGACTTGCCATGTACCCGACTGCTTCAAGTCCTCCACTATCATCCCCGTCCCTAAAAAGCCAAAGATCACAAGACTTAATGACTACAGACCCGTTGCCCTGACCTCTGTGGTGATGAAGTCTTTTGAGCGCCTTGTGCTGTCCCACCTAAAATCCATCACAGGCCCTCTCCTGGACCCCCTGCAGTTCGCCTACAGAGCCAACAGATCTGTAGACGATGCAGTAAACTTGGCCCTCCACTTCATCCTCCAGCAACTGGACTCTGCAGGAACCTATGCCAGGATCCTGTTTGTGGACTTCAGCTCTGCCTTCAATACAATTATCCCATCTCTGCTACAGGACAAGCTCTTCCAGATGGGCGTGCCTGACTCCACCTGCAGGTGGATCACAGACTTCCTGTCTGACAGGAGGCAGCGCGTGAGGCTGGGGAAACACATCTCTGACTCCCGGACCATCAGCACCGGTTCCCCCCAAGGCTGCGTTATTTCCCCTGCGCTATACTCCCTGTACACAAACAACTGCACCTCCAGTCACCAGTCTGTCAAGCTCCTGAAGTTCGCGGACGACACCACCCTCATCGGACTCATCTTTGGAGGGAGATCGACCATCTGGCGGACTGGTGCAGTCAGAACAACCTGGAGCTCAATGCTGCAAAGACAGTGGAGATAGTGGTGGACTTCAGGAATAACCCAGCCCCACTCATCCCCATCTCCCTGAGAGACTCCACAGTTGACATTGTGGAGTCCTGCCGCTTCCTGGGAACCTTAATCTCCCAGGACCTCAAGTGGGAGCTGAACATCAGCTCCATCACTAGAAAAGCCCAGCAGAGGTTGTTCTTCCTGCGGCAGCTGAAGAAGTTCAACCTGCCAAAGACGATGATGGTCCACTTCTACTCTGCCATCATCGAGACCATCCTCACCTTCTCCATCACCATCTGGTACGCTGCTGCCACCACGAAGGACAAAGGCAGACTGCAGCGTATCATCCGCTCTGCGGAGAGGGTGATTGGCTGCAACCTGCCATCTTTCCAGGACCCGGAGGCGTGCAGGCAAGATTGTGGCCGACCCCTCTCACCCCTCTCACCCTCTCATAGTCTGTTCGTAACACTTCCCTCTGGCAGGAGGCTGCGGTCCATCAGGACCAAAACCTCTCGCCATAAAAACAGTTTATTTCCTTCTGCAGTTAGCCTTATCAACAAGGCCCGGGACCCCCTCCGACACAGACTCTATCCCGCCTCATAGACACTTTACACTTTACCTACTTCCCACTGTAAAAATTCACTGTAAATATCTCCATCCTTTTTTTTTTTTTTTTTAAATTTGTTTCTGATTTTTCCCTTTTTCTCCCAATTTGGTAGCCAATTGAACCCCTATTCTAATTCAATTCCCCCCCATGTAGCAACCGCTTGAGAACCACTGCTACACAACCCCGTCAACCGGTACTAGTAGTTGGAAGGAGGGCGCCACGTCCTCTAGAGGGCGCGGCTCCTCGAGCTCCTGACCGTGACCCCACCTCCTCTTGGGTCGTCCGTGCGCAGCGATTCTCTCTGAGCCCCTCCCCCCACCCGGAAGCGACCGCCACTTGCCGCTTCCACAGGGCACCGGCCACGCTCGGCTATGGCAGGACCGGGGCGCGAACCCCGATCCTCGGAGTACAACTGCGCTGACTGAAAGTCAGCGCTCTTACCGTTGTACCACCGCGGCGGCCCTTTTTGTTTTATTTATATTTTTACTTATATTTTTTATTTTTATCTGCATATATTATATAATATTATATTATCTTGAAACTTGCACTACTTGTTTTTATGTGTTTTGTTGTTGTTTTTGTTTTATGTTTTATGTTATGTTTTTATATTATTTTATTTTATGTTGGTTTATGTACGCACCAACAACCACAGTAAATTCCTCGTATGTAAATACTTGGCTGATAAATAAATACTGATTCTGATTCTGATTCACTACAAGGTTGTTTCTACGTAGTTCTAATGATCAAAAAAAGCACCCAGGGAGGCATAAACGAGGGTCTCTCCTGATTAGTCTTGACCATTTCGCTTTTTAGTTGATCAATAGTTATAAAAGCTAGAGGAGTTTGAATGGTTCCCTATGGGATGGAACGTTCAAAACGTAAAGCTTGTCTGAGTATAGAGTATTCAAGTGACTACATCACACTGGTTTCGGAAGTAACTTCCCCATTCATTTAGACCATAGACATTAACTAAAACTCACTTTTAAACAATTTCTAGTGATTATGTCTAACCATAAATTTCCTGGATTGTTCAATATAATCGCAAAATATGTCGTTTTTCTGGACCAGCTTCGAGTGTATTTTACATTTTAGTATTTTTTGTGACGCTGGCACTGTTTAAAAACCAGACGGCTCATAATTCCCTCCGGACACGATACCGTAGCGTTGTCTCCAAACATTGTCATATAACGTTAGCCAGCAGTAGCACACAGCTCAGTTTTAAACAAATCTTTTGTTTCAGATTTTTTTCCATTTTTTCTCCCAATTTAGTAGCCAATTGAACTCCTATTCTAATTCAATTACCCCCGCGTAGCAACCACTAGAGAATCGCCACTACACAACTCCGTCAGCCGGTAGTAGGGAGGAGGGCACCACGTCCCCTTCAGGGCGCGACTCCTCATGCTCCTGACCATGATTCCAACTCGCCCAGGGCCGTTCTGTGCCAGCAATTCTCTCTGAGCCCCTCCCCCCACCGGAAGCAGCTGCCAAATGCCACTCCCTCAAGGTACCGGCCTTGCTCTGATCTGGCAGGACCGGGGCGCGAACCCCGATCCTTGGGACGGCTCCGTTTTTAAACACTTTTTTCTAACGTTAGCTAGCTAGATTGAAGGACTAAAAGCTAGAATTGCTTTATATAGTTAACCGTAGCATATTTTCTGACCTTGTTGGGCGGGCTTCTCAATTTAGCAAGCTAATGTTATCTCGTCTTCAGCAACAGCACAAAAATGTCCAGACGAGATGATATTGAGAACCACTCGTGCGTTTCAGTAATGGATATGTAGTCCGTTAATCATTAATCCATTACTTTAAAAAAATTTAATTGGAACATGTGACGAATGGTCTATATCCTTATACCACACAGGTTAACCAGGAATGTTTCGGCTCATTCAATAAATCAGATTTCAAGAAATAGTCGATAGTCTCCGAAGCCCGTTCTATCTGTCATAGGGAATTTACTTCCGAAACCAAACTCCGCCCACGTCTGACGTACTCACTTGAGTACTCTATAAAGCTCTGTAGTCCCGCCCCCTCCTATCCCTGGCTGGTCCCGGAAGACTGCCGGAAGCCATTACCTGCCCCCACTTCGGGATCTTTCAGTCACCCTTATGATGATATTATGGCATTTTATGGACCAAAGTTTGACATATATGTGATACAAAGTCTCTGCTAGCGAAAATGGCTATCACTTTGTCTTATTATGGAAGTGAAACTAAGAGTATCACCAAGAGCGAGAATCACTATCAGTCTGCCTATGTCCAAAGTGTCAGCTTTATGGCTTTCACTCCAGCAGTGGTGGTGAGCGAGTAGCCCAGATGTTGCATAGTCGTTTTAGTTATTTGTTTGAAAACGTGTTTGTTGTTTATTTGTTGGACATAATTTAAAATGACCAATTTAATACATTATTTTAAAAAGTGACCACCCCCCTCTCTCGGGTGTTTTGAACATCTAGCTGCCTGAATATATATTTTTTAAAAACATACTTAAAAAAATATATATCTGAAAAGTGGCACCAGACGTTCATCACCAAAAGGGGGCGGGACCACGGAGCTCTATACAACAACAACTAAGGGGGGCGGGGCTTAGTAAAGGGTCAATTAGCTACCTGGGGTCAGGATGGGTTTATAATCTAAAACTGCACCATCTGTTAACATTTAGCCTAGTCAAAAAAAACATGTGCCTCATCATAGAAAGGGCAAGTAAATGGAAATGGGTTTGCTGGCCGTCATAAAAATAGTTTTTTCCCCCCTCTTTCTGTTAGCTAGGCTATTAACGTTACCACTTAACGTTAGCTAGCTACTGGCTCTTAGCTGGCTAGCTAGGAAGGTAGGCTTGATATAACGTTAATGTTAGCTAAACCAGAAAAAGAAAAAAATGATTTTTATGACAGCCAGCATGCAAATATCATTGTCCATTTACTTACCCTTCGTATGACGAGGCACATGTTTTTTGAGTGCAGTTTTTGATTATAAACCTATCTGGACTGGTAGGCTACTAATTGTAGGCATCTGTGCTTTTGTAGGCTAAGCCTTAATCAGCTAACGTTAGAGAGGCGGATTGTAGATCGGGTTACCAAAAGCGCATTTTGGTAGATCTTCAGCGGATCTAATTGGGACCATTAGCTTGCTAGGCAGTAAGTAGGTCAGTTTGCTAACTTACTTTGTCAAAGTACTTTTTTTTTTTCATGAGCAGTGAGGTGCGCGATTTCTTTGTTAAATTAGATGATAGTAAATTCGGTTTTTAACGTCAACTTCACTAACGTTAAAGCCATTGTTTTCACCTCCGTTGTAATTCTGTTGCCTAACATTATCTTTTGCCCTTTACTAAACGGGCTAGTTCGCAAGCTACATGAACGTGACTGTTATTCAACACCAATAGCTAATGTTGACTCTCACAGCTGATTAGCTAATGTTACTTGAATGCGATAGACCTCCGTATGGATGACATCATTAGTTAGCCTATCGAAATAATATTAGGATGTGTTATTTGGATATTTCCACCCAGTTAGCAAGCTGCTTGTGTTTGTTACATGAATGGTAAGCAAGCCAATGCATTGCTTTCACTACGGCACATTAGCCAGAAGCTCGGTGAACTACTTCTGTGTCTGTAAATTATCATCAGGGCTCGACATTGGGTGCGTTTACATGCACTCAACATTCCGATAACTGGGAGTAATCCGAACATGGCAATAATACGATAAATGCGTTTACATGCACTTAAGTAATGCGATAATGGGAAAAATCCAGGTTTACATGATTCTGTCAATATTCCGATTTCTTTCCCTGAACGCGATGTGTAACTCAAACGTAAATTAGAAACATATATTAGCCTAACGTTATATATGATAAATTACATATTTTAACGTTTATACATAACGTGACTATACTTCCTGTTGGGTTGCTAGAAACAGCACGCGGGTTGGTATGCGTAACCGTAAGTTAGTAAACACGTTAACTATAGCCTGTTAGTTACATAAGAAAGAACAGCAGCCTATAACGTATAAGAAAGTAACGTTAAACATGGTAACGTTAGACAGGAATGCTCTTATGGGGTCCGTCGTCATATGGCAGATGTTATGGTTGCGGTTGGCAACTAACACTGTCTTTCAAGCGTTCTGTGTTATGAGCAGAAGACGACGAAGAGCTTTAACGTTACAACAAGCGCTGATTATTGGACCCGGAATAGGCCTTCCTCCAGCACTGTTAAGGACCCGGTAGTGCTGGATGCGCGTTAAGAGCAAGGACTGGTGGGAGAGATTCAGACCGTAGACTTGTGGACACCAAACTTGTTCGCTATCAGCCTGTACTCCCCGCAGCTACCGACTTTGTACAGCGCTATTGCGACTCGCATTTGAAGAGGTACAGCTGGACGCACTGTCACTTCGTCAGGGCTCATTATGTTCTGTACCAAACCACAAAGTTTCATAAATGATCTCCGAGCCATACTGAAGTTGCCTCTCCATTCTGAATCGGTGAATTAATTTACCATATGACGACGAAACCCATAAGAGCATTATTGAGTGCATGTAAACGTGCTCATTATTTCCGCGTTTCTAGCTTTTTTCCCATCTATGAGATGAAGTATATTCCTCTTTATTATTTCGGATAACATCAGGAGGGTTTCCTCCTCGCTCCAGAAATGACTTCTCCCGTTGGTTGACACCTCTCTCAACTGTTTTGACGTTAGCGTTACGTTACTAACAATATTCGGAGTAGCTGTTGCCATGGCTGTTGCTGTCAAACACGCACATGCGCAGATTTAAAAAAACGAACTAGATCGGAATAAGCGTTTACATGCAACCAATAAAACGAAAAACACGGCAGAAATCCAGGTGTAGTTATCGGATTTCTCATATTCCGATAACTGCTTTTTTCCGAAAAAGCTTTTCGGAATATTGCGTTTACATGACAATTTGAATAATCCGATAACAGCCATATTCCGAATATGATCGGAATATTTAGTGCATGTAAACGCACCCATTAACGGGATAGTTCACTCATTTTTAAGAAGTTAAGATGCGACAAGTCTAAGACAATTGATTTGAATATCCAAAACCAGTAAGTAAATGTATTAGGCTACCCATTTTGAGATAGCATTATTGTTCTGTGCATCACTGTTACCTTTTTCAATATCAAAAGCGACTTAAAATGCACGCTGCACGAATTAAGCATACAGCCACACAGGAATGCGTGCGACACCGCAGAGCCAGAATGCTTATTTACACATCCTGAGGGGAAAAGTCAAATGGAAAAAATGAAAACCATGCACAATAACCCCCCCACCCCTGCAGGACAGTGCAGGCCTGCACTGGTCCTGCTCTCACCAAAGCGTGTGCTTATCTAAGAGGCCCTGATGATGTATTCATGAATAGCTGTTCATATTACAGAAAAACATTTCCCCCCCTGCATTTTAAGAGCATTTGTACAGGAGTTAAGCCGATTTCAATATGTAAATGCACATACTTGGTTTTGTCCTTCATATGAGGACAAAGGCAAATATATACCATGCAATTAATTTCTGACAGGTTATAGGATGAAAACAGAGATTGAATGTATGAATTATGTTCACATGAAAGTGTACTGTCATGCTGGCCCACTTGCAATTACTTAAAAATAATTGGCTCACAGACTTCCTAGGAATACACTGCCTTATAATTATGACTATAAATGTTGAGGAAACAGCAGTGCGGAAAACTGCTAACCCACACACAGGAGTTTCGGCACATGCGGGCTATTGCATTTTCAGGAGTGGAAAGGAAAGTCTGAGTGTGGATGGGAGGTGGTGGGTTAAACAAAGGTGATTCTAGAGCCTGGGGGGCATTGGCAGAAAATCCCAGGCGGCACTTCTGACCAACTTGCACTATCATCATGTTACCCAAAATCCCACACAGTTGCCTACCTTGCATGTTAATAAGAGTAGGGGTAGAATACCTGCACAATTCCTAATATTGGTGGGGGCTTGTGGAGAAGGACTAACTATGGAGCCGTGATGTAAAAGTGCATGCTTGCGCTTCCGATTTGCGATTGATGTACCACGCGGCGGCTATACCGTCCATTTACGGCTTTTGCGAATTCTTGCGCTCCCCGTCTGTGGCATTGTGGACACCCATATTTCTTCTTTTGTGTGTGAAGAGAAAAATTGGATACCGTTTGGGTGGCACGGTCCATAACGCATGGTCCATAACGTTCCCATTACTGCCGATTGAACCAGGTCCAAATGCTGGGGTTTGGTCTTTTAATCCTAATATGCTGCAGCCTTCATTTTTAGAACAGGACCATTAGAGCTGTTGCGTTTGAAGCTGTTCCAAGTGCGGTCCGTATCAAAGACGCCGCAATCTCGCATCAAGTCTAAAGTGAAAAATAATGTTTCTTGGCTATGACGCTGGGGCTCCCAGGGTTTATATGAGTCGAGCCAGCAGTCCACAAAGCCGTCACCAACTGTTAAGCCAGCTTGCAGTGCAACTCACCAGAGAAACTTTCCACTCACAATATCCTCTTACACTTATACTAATCAGACCAGTGTTCCTGTGCTAAACTGGTCAATTCCCATATTTGAAGTTGCCTTGATACCAACAGCAGTTCAAAAGGCTTTGCAGACCACAGTTCTAATGATTCTGCATGACAAAAACAGAGCAATTCACCTGGACTGATACGGGTGAAAAAAAGGTACGTTCTAGATGCTTTTTTAAAAAGAGGAGCCATATATCTCAGAAGGTTTGGGAACACCTGGCTCTACATCAAGCCATTCGAACTGTAGCAGGTGTTCCCAAACTCAGAGATCACACCTGTGTTTGGAGGAGAGCAAATTAGTCCCTTATGGTCTCAAAGGACCCAGGCGGTTGGCCACGACACTGCCTGAGATCAGAACAAATGTATGCAGACAGGCCAGGGAAGTTCTTAAGTAGACATTATAACAAAAAAAATATGGAAAATAAATTTTTCAAAACACTAAGGCCTGGATTGAGTCAATGTTTGTCCTCAACAATTCACTCATAATACAGTACTATTATTTTTAAGGATATGCATGTATTTATGTTATCTATGTGACTGAATGAATAGTCCCTTGTGTTTTAAATAATTGTGTTTAAACTAATTAGCAGCCTGGGACACCTTGGTGTATAAAAAGAGCAATATAACAATAAAAATAAAAAAGACTGACTGCTTAAAATACAGTTTGGTGGGATGATTTTGCCAGGGATAAGACTTCAAATTGCATTTAAATGTGAGTCTTTTAAAAGTTTAAAACAATGGTGACTGAATCTAGGGCTAAGTAGTTAACCTCATAACAGATTCGCTCAGCACCGATACAAACTAAACAACAAACTATCAGCTTGATGACGGATATTACGAGGTGATGATTCTCTACAGGGGAGTCTCCTGGCTTTGTGGCCACACTGTAAGCGATTACTTGCAAGTGATGATGCTAGACGTAAGTAAGCTGATCTGAATACCGAGCGAGAAAGGCCTGTGCTGGCCCTGATCATGGATCACCCGCCACATAGCCCCGACCCAGGATCAGTTTGACCTTTCTGTTGGGGGACTAGTTAGGATAGGAGGCTGATCCTGGATGAGTGGATTGGGGAGGGAATGTCTCTGGCTTGCGTTATGAGGACGGCTTGTTCACCCAAAATAGCCACCCCGGTTAAAGTCATCACTGGCATCACCGTACGTCCAATACATAGTTTACCAGGCTGGGGCAGTGTTGGCGAGCCTCCGCATACGCCTGAAACGGAAACACAAACACGGGTACGAGGTCAGCATGTGAGATATAAGCAATGACTGAAAACCTGCATCGAAACATTAACACGTCACAACAGCAATGTCCAGCAGCATGTACTACCGTGCACAATAATGGCAATTTATGATAAACGAACAGCATTACTATGAAGGTTCAGACGGGTGGAGGAAAAAAGCTGGAGGTGAAGGGATTTGGACATATGGAGCAGGGTTGGGTGGGACAGGTGAAGGGAGACACGGAGGGGAAGTTCACCTGGTGTTCCTGTCCTGGTCTCTGATCTTCTTCTCCATCTCTGCGTCAGTCAGGGTCTCCAGCAGGGGGCACCACTGGTCAGCGTCGCCCGTGTTTCGGATGGCGATTTCCACTGTGGGTAGGGGGTTCTCGCTGCAGAGGAAATTACATCATGGCCACGGCCAGTCAGAGATGCCACTATTACATAACCACCCCCTCCAAGAAGAATGACAATGAAAAAGGGGGTCTTTCAAAGGGGGAAAAAGAAATAACCCACATTTGCACAAGCAGTGTGTGCACTTCTTTGTAAGTGTGTATGCATGTCCACATCTGTGAGAATGCACATTGTATAATAGTGCCTGTGGGCTAGTTTATTAATAATAATACTGATGGTAACTTTTTGTACATAGAATGCATTACAAAGTGTTTCACAGAACATACGAGTAAGAGAAATAGACAAATCTAACGTACAGTGCAATAAATGTAATTTAAATAGAAAACAAGGTAAACATATATGGAACATAAAAGTGTGAACATACAGATGCAGCTCAAAAAATTTGAATATCGTGAAAAAGTTCAATTTTTTTGTCACTCATGTCAGAAAGTGAAACTCATATATTATATAGATTCATTACACATAGAGTGAAATATTTCAAGCCTTTATTTCTTGTAATTTTGATGATTATGGCTTACAGCTAATGAAAACCCAAATTCAGTGTCTCAGAAAATTAGAATTAGACTACATTCTTTAACGTGAGAAGAAGAAAATGCAATGCTAACTCAGAGAAAACATTATTTTATTTTTTTTGCCAGTTAATTATTCAGAATGATTGCCACCCTTATTAAAAAATCTCACGTTAGTTATCTATTTGTCATTGTCATTTGTTAATCATTATAGGCTATATAATTGTTCTTGATTATTCGGGGAATTGTTTGATTGACATCAGCAAGCAAAATAAACAGAAACGAGTTGAGAATACGTTCGGTTTAAATGCTTTATAGCCTACCTACTCATTTTCCTGCACACAGGCTGTCCTACATATTTAAATGCTACACAATTTTATGACAAAAAATATGCTAGCACGCAAAACTTGCTGTATTTATTGATATTTGTTATTCAGTAGCTAAATCAATTGCTTGACAAATAATCAATGTGAACAGGTTGGGAGTTTCATCCGTTTAAAGGTAGGCTATGGTGACAGATGTGAAACATTTCAGGGGTGCGTCCCAATACTTGAAAAATGCACCCTCCCTTCCTCCACTACCACCTCCTCTCCTCCTGCCCCGAAAATAGATCTTTGTGTTTTAATCTAATGTCGCTGATTATATATTAATTACGTATGAATTGTTATATATTAATTAATGTCTTGATGCAAACCACAATACATTGTATACTGTACATGTAAATACTTGTACTCGAAACATTCAGGCAGTTTTGCATACTTCCGGGTAGGAGAGGAGTGGTAGTGGGGGAGTGGAGGAAAGGAGGTGGGGAGTGAAGAATATTGGGACGCACCCCAGATCCCACAATACGCCACTGTGTAGCAGCATGGTTAACTTCCGAGTATAGATGTGGTGAAGTCACAGTAACTATATAAGAACAGTTCTAACTTTTGTGGATGAAGTGCGTCTCAATTCAAATAACTTGCTCCCTCCCACTCGCTAAATGCAAGTTTTATTGGTATGTGCGTCACATCCTCTCAAGTGACGTTTACGAGGGTGGAGCAAAAATTGGATTGGGACGCACCCCTTAACCCCACTTTGTGAAGTACACCCCTGTTATAAATGTGAAATAAGATGATAAACAAAAGGCAGAGCTATGAACTTTGCCTTCACTCGAGGTTTCATTGCATCAATTTTACAATAGGCTACACATCACTTGTAGGCTACAAATAAAATTTCACAAGTTAAAGAATGTTGCTATGATGTGAGGTAAAGATATTTATATATCCGGGTCAATCGGATGTATAGGCAAATTGTCTCACAAGTGATTAATCAAAGATCAAAGTACAGTAACTAATTACCGTTAAGTGACGTTATCATAGCCACATAAGGTTAGGTGTCATTAATTAATTTTCACTTGCTACATAACTTAGCTTTCATTCAGAACATCACATCAACTTCTTGATCAACGTAACTGTCGTTGAAATATACATTTAGGCTAATGGTACACGCAGCGTAACGCTAATGTTAAGTTAGGCCTACATTTTTTACTTTCTAAAAAGTTACAATTGGTTAGCTAGCTATCAGGGGTCTTAATCAACAGAGGACTAAAAAACGGATGAATATGTGTTTTGGGTCAACAACCACCTGTATCATTACCCACCTGTTGGGCCTAATTGTTCCTGTTGCAAATCCTCCCGAAAAATTCTGCCAAAAAAAAAATACTGGCCTGTTGGTCTGTGGAGGGGGTTGTGGCTGCGATCTGTTAAAAATTTACAGCACCTCTGATTCACTGTTGATTACTGACGTACAATTTAGCGCATCATCGATGCCCTGTACAAATTCAGGACTATCAAGAAGCCCGTGTTCGGCTGGACATTGTTGACTAAATTTGACCGGCTACCGCAAATCTAGACTACATGCTGCAGGTCTATATTGGCAGTTTGTAGATTTAGTTAGCTAGGTGCACTAATGCCACCTGCTGTGCTAGAAGGCGATAGTTCTACTACTACTACTACTACTGTACTAGTACTATTAACGTGAGTGTAGGCTACAACAATCCTACTAGCTACTAGGTTTAAGAAAAATAATTTTTTCCCAAGTTACCCCTTATGAGGGCCCCTTGGGAAAGAAAAGATTGCACTGGCCATTCAATGTACTGCAGCCTTTAAGTAGGAAGAATTTGGTCCCTCTTGTGTTGAAGTTTTTACCAGCGTTTGTTTAATCCTCCTGGGAATATGGTGTAAATTTTCTAATCCAATGTCTTTCTGTCCTACATCTGTCCTCCTGTGTCCAGTTAATGTTCGAATGCAGGCCCAATATTTCTACTGCTTCAAATCCATGGTGTAGGAAATGAGCCACTATGTGTGTCTCTGTTTTTCTATGATTATATATGTGTTGTGCCAATCAAAGCCACGATATTAATTTAAATCGCCAACAATGCAGTGATGAGGAAGGACTGGCTAAAATTGTGGTTCTGGCTATGAATGTACTGTTCAATTGTATCTGACTGCCTATATTTATTGGATATGTCGGCTATTATATTACGAAGAAATACAAAACAGTATAGTTTAGTTAAAGAATGTTAGCTTAATCAATCAATACATAAAATGAAACATGCAAACATGTTCATTTGCGTTTTTAGTTCAGCCTATCAATCATCAAAAAATAAATAAATCAACGCCATGTAAACATTATAAATAGGTTCATGTTTTGTGTTTGTTTTCAGAGGACAGTCAGCAACACAAGTTTTCTTTTTTAAAGATAGGCTGGGAAAAAGCAGAGTGGAGCGGGCTAGCTACAGTGCGTTGTGTAACTTAACGTTATGAGTTAGAAGTTGAACAGCAGCAATAACTTGTATGTTCATTTCATTGCAGTTGTTAAGATGGATCAACATGTAATGGCACAAAATAGACCTACATAATGTAGCTACGCTTAAGAAATCCACTAACCTTATGTACATTTGTTTTTGGAGTGGTTGCCAACTTTGGGGCTAAAGCCCGGTACACACATAAAGATTTTCTAAATCTTAACAGATTTTTTATCTGTGAGAGACCCCACACATGAAGATAAAAAATCATGGATTGAACAGTTTTGATCGTATTGTGTGTGGTGTGCTCCGATATTCCCAATACAGCACACCACATACATAAAGATTTGTCCTACGACAGTCTAGAGTCTCGTCCCCCAAGCCAGAAATCTCGCGTGATCAAACGTGATCTAACGTAGTACCCTGACTAGGAGGCAGCCATGTGCGACAGGGCATATAAACTGCCGGAGAATGAAAAGAAGAAGACGCGTTAAACCCAAACAGAAGAAGAACCATTCCTATTATGGTAACATTTGGCGGACACATTATATAAACACTTGTGTGTTTGCCATAAATCAACAAGTTGGTCCTCCATTTCTGAAGTCCATCTGACTATGAGCTTCGCGCGGTTGCTGGTAGCCATGATTATGTCGTCTTCTCCCTTTTTATGCTTCCGTGTTCTTCAGTCAGCTCGCTTCTTGATTGGCTACATTCCATTCCACGTCACGATCCACAGAGTCAGTGACTCGGGAGCTGTCGGCTTTCCCCACACACAAGAGGACTTTTGATCGTAAATATTGAACAGGTTTGATATTTACGATCGTCGGCCATGACCATTTTTCGAGCAGATTGTCGGGAGGAATTGACTCTTAACACACCTCACACCACAGGATAATCTTGTAGGATAATCTTTAGAGGCATCAGATAATCGGGCGTTTGCTGTCCTTGGTCGGAAGGGGGAAAATCGGGCCAAAATCAGCCAAATTATCTTTATGTGTGTACCGGGCTTAACTTACCAATTAGGAAATCATGGTAGCCAAAAAGGAGAATGCTGACTAGCTTGCTACACTAAAGTAACGTTAATAATGTTAGGTTAATTTTAACTGAACTGAGCTAGCTAGTCATGCAGCTTGCAGATCGGACCGACATAGGCAGCTGTCGCCGTCCATCTGCGGGACATGTGGCGTCTTCCTCCTAGCGACTGTCGGAGCACTTATCCCCCACAGACTGAGCTGTACTCAGTGTGCTGGCTGGGGTTAGCAGTTACAAATGTAGTTGTTTTCGTGGCCTATTACGTGCGGTTTGCATATGAAATGATAGAGAATGCATTTCAGAAATAGAAATGAGCTTCCCACAAAGATTATACGTACATCTGTAAATGCAAAATTTTTGGGCAATTGTTACTTAGCAAGCAAGCTAGCTTCCACACACAACAAAGACGGCGACAAAGTTTTTGAAAAATATGGTAACTTAGCGATTATTCTATTGGCTGACATAACATCACATGTGTACTTCCTTATAGGGGTGGGACAATGCACCGACACGACTACTTTTAAAACTGTTTTGACCAGCTTCAATCCATGTTTCTGCTCCAACCCCCACGTAAGCGTGAGTTGAAAGCAGGGACAGGCGGGAATCAAGCGACAATGAGATGGACAGATCTGAGCGAAATGGCTAGTTGCGTGCTCGCTGAGTGCGACAAAAGAGACAGAAACTTACGATCATTCCGAACAGAAAATCAGTGGTATGGAAGCATTTCAGGTTTAGAAAGAAGGAGGGTGTACTTGACAAAACCCCTGCAATATGCAAGATCTGCCAAGTAGAAATCAGATACACAGGCAACACCACAAACATCATAAACCATTTGAGCCGACGACACACCATCGACGTGAAGGACAGCAAGCGGGTTAGTAAGCTAAATTCGGGAGTCATTAACACTTCCCCTGAGTTTCCTGGAGAAATGGCCAAACAGTTCTATTTTTTTGTATAATTGTTTTTATTAGTTTTTATACACATACCGTGTCCAGACAGTTAATTGTAAAGTGCATTCTGATATTTAAATTTAAACCATTTTCTATTCAAAATCAAGTAGACGTTAGAGACAAAAAAACAAAAATAGTAAGACTATTTCCAATGTCTTACGTTTAATTAATTATTACTACGTTAACTGTCCGATTCACTGAATGAATGTCGTGGAACCTAGATACACCATACCATGCAGAAAACATTTTAGTGAAAAATGTATACCTGCTCTGTATGAAGAGGTGAAGAAAACTGTTTGACTCCTTGCAAAACGCTACGAGAGTAGCTTTAACTATGGATGGATGGGCATCTTGCTCCACCGAAGGTCTAGATCGTACGTAAGATTTAGGAAAGTACTATGCATGACACTAACCTATAGGCTATTTCATTTTTCTTGGCCCAGTTTAGTAATTGTTATACATTTTGCCATTTTCATTTTGTAAATAAAGGAAATGTATTAGGGTACCATGTCTGACACTGTTTTAAAAACAATAACCTAAATAGGGCAACTTTAGAAAATACACTGTTAGTCATGTTTATTGCTGCATTATTTGCTGCAGACAGCTGCAAAATGTATGGCATGCCTTAACAATAAACACAATTCTGTGAACGTGGCGTAAGGTTCTACTTCCTTATATGTCCAAAAGCATGACGTCTTCACATCCTTATGGCAATCAAAAGCATTACTCGTGCAGCGTTCATTTTGCCTGTGTATCCTGCAATTGGCTACTTTTTCATCAGACTACTTTGATCAGATGTTGTTATCCAATGGGGAGAATTATTCTTTGTTTTAAAAAAATAAGGAGAAAAAACTGCAAAATAACCCAAGTTTGGGGCTTTATTGTGTCTATGCTGAAGTTGTACCTGAATACTGTGTGGTTACATGAGGTCAGAAAGTGCAGAAGTTCATGTTTTTAAAGGCTGAGAGTCGGTCATTGTGGTTATTTCTGTAGGAAACCCTGAAAAGTGCCAAACTCTTGGTGCTGTATAGGTATTGGGCATGCCCCACCAAGCCATAACTTGGCGGATGCCATACCTGCCATCCCAATTTGATGTTGCCCGCTAAAAATGTCAGCTCTTTTCGTTCCCGCATCATAAACTGCTTCAAAATTTTGTTCTGCTTTTGCTAGTTACAGTGGATCTTTAGCGCAGAATACGCATAATGAAGAACTGCTAGACAGATTTAACAGTTTAACACCCAACTCCATCCTTTCAAAGGTCCCATATTGTTTCCCTGCATGTTTTCATGTTTGTGCATTGGCTGAGCGGGTGAGGAGTTCAAATTATTACTGGGCTCAATCCTATTGGGTACAGGTCCTTCATAATGCCATGAAGGACCTGACGTAATGGCCAATAAATTATTTAATGTCATTGCATATCTCCTCCCACAGTTAGCGGCAATAAAACTATTCTGTCCCTCTGAAACAGCAAACAATCGTTTGCCATAGGGAACCTTTGTCTGCATTATCAATAGTTTTGTAATCCATAGCTGTAGTTATTTTGCTATTTTTCCCATTCTTAATCCCTGTACCAACCTTATCCCTCTCCTTCTTCAACCCGCCATTTAATTTATCCCACCTTCTCGATTCCTTTGTGGTGGTACGACCAAATTGTCTAGCTAGCAAGGCTACTTTAGCCCTAGAGCTATGTTAAGAGTTAACGTTATAACTTAGTTGTCGTTATCGCCTCCGTTTGCATTGCAAGCATGCCGAATATACCTTGTAACGATGTGCCCTCCCCTGGTTGCACAAACAAAGAGGATGAGGTAAGCTATGGCTACAATGGCAAGCTCAGCGCAAACACCCGCTTGTGCAGTGACCATTTCACAAAACCGGACAGCTTTCAGAATAATAACCAGAGACTCCTTGGTTTGGCCAAATTCCTCAAACTTGTTGCTGGGGCTGTGCACTCTCTTCCCCGTTCCTATTTGGGATCATCCTCTTCCTCCCCCGACGACATCGGTGGCCATCGCCGGGCAGGTAAACCAGCTGCAACCGATAAGTTTACTAGCTTGGACTGCTCATTTACTGAAACTGGTAGGCGTAATGTTGGCCATCTTCTCGATAAAAAATAGAGTAGTTTGCTGCTGTAATATATGTTTGATGTAGTTGAAATAACGTAGCCCATTGCATTGGTTCACATACCCTAATTTCCGACATTCCTTCATGGATATGAACGGGGATATGTAAGCTATCTTGGTTAACTGTGAGCGTTCTACATGGTGTACATGGTGTTTAGTAAATAAAAAATACGGCAACATAGCATAGAGGAGTTGAGGGGGGAGGAGGGGTGATGACGCGGTCCCGACCACGCCCACACAATCCTGAGGTTTTTCAATACAGATTTTATGTTTGACTTGAGATGTGTGTTTATTATAGTTATTGACATTACTTTGAGTATATATTTGGTGGATATGTAATGGATACATCCCTCTGTGATCATTTATAATTATTTTAACTACTTTTCAGCCCCTTTACAATCCCTTTAATACAATTGATCATCTTGTAAACTCTCCTGCAGTTTTTACCTCTGCCTCTTCTGATGATTGTGAAAAATTTCTGTCTTTCCTGAAAAGATCAATAGTATGAAATCCAAGATATCTTGTCCTGTGTACTTTTAATGATGTACCTTGCCAACGCATTCATCTGTTAAACTCCTCCATGGAAATTTCTATGCAGGATCTCAGCTTTCAACACAATTGACCATTTCATTTTAATTGAGAGGCTTAGACACTGGGTTCGAATCTTGGGACTGCACTGGACTGGTTTGTGTCATATCTGTGGTATCCTAGTACTTACCTGTGGAGTTCAGTAGGGGGCGCTGCTTCATAACTGTATGTACTGATACTTACCTTGAGGTAAGAGCAGTGAGTGGTGCTGCAAGAGTGCTGAAGTTGCGAATAAACCGGCGGTACAAATTTGCAAAGCCCAGAAAGCGTTGTAGTTCCTTCCGGTTGTCTGGCCATGGCTTTGATCTTGAGTGGGTCCATCTGGATACTGCCGGTCGAAATGATGTATCCCAGGAAGGAGGTGGAGTTGTGATAATACTTTTTTTTTTTTTTTTTTTAACATTTCTCAGCTTTGGCAAACAACTTGTTCTCGAGTAACCGCTGAAGAACCTTGCGAACGTGAGTCTCGTGTTCAGATAAGGTTTTAGAAAAGATAAAAATATCGTCCAGATATACAAACACGAATTGGTTAAGCATGTCCCTTAACACATCATTCACCAGGTCCTGGTTAGATAACCCGAACAGTATCAACAGGTATTCATATGGGCCAGAAAGCAGTCTCTATTAAAAGCAGTCTTCCATTCATTGCCCTCGCGAATTCGCACCAGATGATAAGCGTTGCGAAGATCCAGTTTGGTGAAGACTGTCGCCCCCTGGAGTTTTTCAAAGGCTGTGGTCATCAGGGGAAGAGGGTAGCTGTTCTTGACCGTAATGTCATTAAGGGCTCGATAGTCAATACACAGCCGAATCGACCCATCCTTCTTCCCCACAAAGAAGAATCCAGCCCCCGCAGGAGATGAGGAGGGGCGTATGATGCCAGCCGCCAATGCCTCCTAAATATATCTGGTCATGGCCTCAGTCTCGAGACGGCCGCGGGGGGGAGTGGTTTCAGGTAGGTCAATGAAACAGTCATAAAGGCGATGAGGTGGCTCGGGACTTGCAGAAGACCTCTTTAAGGTCCAGGTACTCAGGAGGGACAGCAGACAGATCAGAGGTTCCTTTGAAGACTTGGGGCTCGGAAAAGTGGAGTGGGCGTAGACAGTTAGACAGACAATAGGGGCTCCAACCCACTATTTTATTACTGCTCCACTCAAAACTGGGATTGTGTCGGGATAGCCAGGGGTGTCCCAAGACAATGGGCGCTTGAGGTGAGTCAATGACGTACAGCCGAAGCTGCTCTTTATAGTTGCCAGAGATGTGTAAAGTCACTGGGATACTGATGCGCGTAATGCTGGTGAGCTTCTGGCCGTTGAGTGCTTCGGCCAGCAGGGGGCGTGACAGGTTGGTCGTTAGGATACCCCATTTAGCCGCCAGGCCAGCGTCCGAGAAGTTTTCCTCTGCACCAGAGTCAATGAGGGCAGAAGACTTGTGCTGTAGATCATGAACTATTTGGCATATTTATTGCCAAATGCTTCTTTATTTGAAGCATATGGCTGTTAAGCTCCAAAGTTGACCAACAATGCAATTAATAATAATAATAACTAGACAATTCCCGCTGAAATTGTGAGTGTGGGTGCCGCCTATACAACTTAGCAGTCTGAAAGGGGGTGTGGCTTAATAATGGTGGCATACGACAAACGGTTAATGAGATATGAAAGGGGGCGTGGCTTAATAATGGGGGCGTAGTTAATCTAGACAAATGAAAGTAGAAGTCTGTACTGAGTTCATTGACACCTCCCATAAATCTGTAGAACAAACGGTTAATGAGATATGAAAGGGGCGTGGCCTAATAATGGGGGCGTAGTTAACCTAGACAAATGAAAGTAGAAGTCTGTACTGAGTTCATTGACAATTTGAGCTTTAAACCATGAATGTACCGTGAATAGTTTTTGAGATATTGACTTAAATTAGACTAGTAGAAACTAGGTGACAATTGCCTCTTGTGAGCCAAAGTTAATAGAGTTAACTCTGGTAGTCATGAACGAACAAACGAATTAACCCCATCGACATGATAGGCTGATGGTATTCATCATATAGTACACTGGTATAGTACAAGAACATCCGGCATTTTCATTGCTCTGGAGGATACATGCCTACTTGTACTGTTCCCAAATTGGTACACTAATACACTAATAATGGTAACGTTACTGAGATTGTAAAATAAATTCTAATAAAAAATAAAAAACAGGAGGTGGCTAGCCGAGCTAACTTACACATGATGTAGGCTATGATTATGTAGAAAACAGTCATCGATAATTGGAAATAAGCAAAAAAGATTACTTTTTAACTACGACAGCAGCTTGGCAAGACCAACATATAATAACTTTCTGTGTCGATGGGGCTTGTGTATCTGCTAGAGGTACATTTTCCAGGTTGTTTCATGAAATGAATGGAAGTGGAAAGAACCACCTCAGTCTCTCGCAAGCCACTTTCATTCGCGCGCGTTGTCCATTGGACCTCACTCACAGGGGTTTCAATCCCTCTCGCAGGGTTTCATTTGCTCTTGTGAGCTAACTGTACCTTTCTTGTGGGATAACTGGATCTCTCTCGCGCAAAAGTGGTGTGTTTCCTCTCACGTTTTTTGAATGACTTTTGTAAAGAACAGCGCCTCATAGTTTAAGCGCACTGAGAGGCTGCAGCTGAGGGGTAACTATCTCAATGCTAAAGCTATCTGTGAGGTTGCGCTATGCACAATTATAAATAATGGGAAACAACATTTCAGTTATTTCTGAGTTGAAAAAAGTGAGCCTATCCTTTAACTCCAGCCTTGGAGGGCTGTAGTGTCTGCAGGCTTTTGTGGTCTTCTTTCAATCAGCGGGTGATTTAGGCTTCAGAAACAAGGTGTGTGGAGTCTTTAGCCAATTGGTGATTTAAATTAAGTGCTGTAGTGGAGTACAGCAGGGTGGCGCAGGGCAGGGCGGAGCTGGGCAGAGAAGGCAGAGGAGGCACAGCAGAGGGGGATGAGCTGAGTGGTACCTGAAGGCGTAGGTCCTCTGGTGCCAGCTGAGCTGGCCACGGATGCTGTAGGCAATGGTGGTGACGAATTCGCCCCCAAGGCCCAGCTCTGAGCACAGCTTTAGAGCGAAAGTTTCTGGAGAGTTCTCCTTCTCGGACATGTCCCACTCAAACTGGTCCACTAGAGAGATGTTCCCCACGTGGATGTTCAGCTGCAAGACAAACAGACCCCAATCAAACAAGAAACAGGGCCTACAGGGGCCTCCAAACAGAAAAATAAGCCTCAAACAGGAAACCAGCCTACATAACCCCCAATCAAACAGGACTCTAAGCCTCAAAAAGGAAATAAAGCCTCCAATAGGATAGCAGGCCTCAAACAAAAAACTAAAGTCCTAAAGCAGAAAACCAGAGGGGTTCCTCATGTAGGAAAGAGGCGGCCTGTAGGTCTCCCAGCAACAGCCCGACTATCCACATCTAGCCTTTTCCTTTAGGCCCTACCTTGATGATGACACGTTGGTCGGTCTGCTCGTCAAGGATGCTGTCGGTGGGGTAGGATTCGATCTGCTGCCGGATAGCTGAGGCGATGGCCGGCACAAAGGTCAGGAGATTCAGGTCCAGGTCATCACACAGGATCTCCGCAAACGTCTCAGGGGTCATGAGCTTCTCTGTACTCGTACACACACACACAGCAGCATAGGAATGAGTATGTGTGCAGATGATTGTGGTGCATGTGTGGGTTTGTGGGAGTCAAGCCAAATCATACAGAATAGAGCAGGACAAGGCCAATCAGGGTGGAATCATATGGAAAAGGCCTGGGTCAAGTCAAACCGGATGGGTTCATACAGTAAGGGGTAGGGTCAGGTCAAATAGGGTCAGTATAAAAAGGGCTGGAGCTGTACCATTCATGTTCCAGGTGAAGGCATCACGGAGCTTCTGCCCGTCAATCTCCATATCCAGACGGATAGGGACCAGTACCTCTGCCTGGCCTGCGTTCTCATGGATCACTGCTGGGTCATGGTCATCGAAACTGCACAGAGAGAGGGAGAGCTACACCACACACCCAGATGAGACCCATCAGCTGTAACGTACACCTAGAAGAGACCGATCATCTGTACCACACACCCAAGAGAAACCCGTCAGCTGTACCATACACCCAGGAGAGACCCATCAGCTGTACCATACATCCAGGAGAGACCCATCAGCTGTAACATACACCCAGAAGTGACCCATCAGCTGCACCGTACACCCAGGAGAGACTCATCAGCTGTACCATATACCCAGAAGAGACCCGTCATCTATACCACACATCCAGTGGTTGCACTAGAATAAATCATAATCCGTCAACGTGACGGATGGGGTTGAAGAAAATCCGTCACCATCTATTTTTACCTGTCATTAAGTATGTTTTAATGTTTACTGATTTTATATAGTCTGCGTTGCATTTTTGGATGTATGTTTTTTTTTTTGGCGTATAACATTTTAGTTCCAACAAATAGTCTATTCATAACGAAAATGATTAATTATTAGGTTGAATTATGACGAGTTAGCCTGCTAGCGACTCCTTTACACTTAATTACATGTAGCCTATGCAATACAAAGTGCAGAACACGTTTGTTTAAAAAATTTAAAAATAAGTTTTCATTCACTGTTCTTGCTCAGCTAGTGTTGAAAATATTGGGGGTAATCAATTGCCTTTAAAACAAAGTGCAGAACATAGGCGCCGATTTTGTGGGTAGTCAGGGGCCTTTGAACCGTTTCTGGTGAATATTAAACACGAAACAAGCAACCAATAAAAAGGCGCCATTTGTTGAGCTATGCTGGCTCGAGATGAACAAGTTTGTAATAAAAAGTTTTTTGACTGCCACAACCACTGCCACTGATAGCAGTCGTAATATTTATAATTACCAATATCCCGCTAATTTGAATATGGAATCCCGTTTTTGTATTTCTACCATTATAGCAGTTAGGTAAACTGTAGTTGATAGACAGCCTCTGCTACTAAGGCATTGTTTGGTAACGTAGGCTACTACACTATGCATACTTCAGGTGTTCCTGTGGATATTGGAAGATATTGCAGCCTTGTTCATGTGGCCAAATTCAAGCCATTTTCTGCGTAGCCATGTGTTTGTGGGGAAACTAAATAGGGTGTGCACTTTTGTCCCATTTTGTTCGCACTGACAGTTGCTATTGTGAGCAACCTAAGTTACCCTAAGCTAGCTGTCATTCACATTGACGTAGAGGACAAGTTGAAAATCGAGCGATGTAATTGGAGGGAATACTTTGTTCTATGCCCGCCAGTGCAGGTACGTGTCATCAAAACATCACACAGCCATTTCACAGGAAGAAACTAAGAAAATATTTTGTAGCCCAAATATGAACTTTGAATTTTTGATAAATTTTTTTTGGTATACATCATTTCCTTTAAGTAATTAAACTACAGCTAACCATTTAATCACTTAAAAGAGGTACATTTTCATTGTGTGGGGTCTTTAAAGACAGACGTGGAGCTCCCATATTCTACTGGACAGGTAGATCAAGTTACACAAACTCAGTGTTATGTAACAACTCTGCAACAATAGAAAAGATTCCGTTGTTTTACCTGGACTTTTAGATGACTTGTAAATGTTAGCTATGCGAGTCTGAAATCCTGCAGTCATATCTAGAAGACTTGTACGGTCACAAGAGGTCTGTGGAAGCAGTGGGGTAGGGGGTGTGTCTCTTTCTCTGTGGGCAGGACCAAGGGGTGTTATGACAACAGATTTGCGTACTCTAGCTTTAATTTGCAAAAAAACACGTAAACTCAGATTCAATTTTTTTTTAATGTTATAGGGTAGACACTTCTTTACAGCTCCTGAAGTTTTCATGTTGTGCCCGCTATCGGTTGAGCAACAACAGTCTTCCGAGTTTATGGTGGGTAGGCCAGTCTAACGCATGAATCCGTAATGTTACCTATGATTTTCTTTATCACCTCAAATATTACTTCAGTTTTCCCATTTGTTTATCATCAAGTGACTGAAAAACAGAAAATTTAAATGAAATTACATAAGGAAGTCAGAAAAATGTGTAGTACAAAGCCATGTGAAGGTGTGAAGACCTTTACTTTTTATTTTGAAGCCACTGGTCAACGGCTGATGATGCTTTGCTCATCTCATTTGGACTTAAAGCGGTATGTTCTGCCTGTTGCTGTGGATGGCTCCACTGATGTGAGCACATCGACCAAATCGGGTATTAAATTGGCTACCAAATTGGGAGAAAAAGGGAGAAAATCGGGGGGGGGGGAATGTGGGGGAAATTATCTGGAAGATCCCTTAGGATGCAAGAAGTTAATTTCTACCTTATCCTGCTTCAGATCAACAAACACCACCATACCAAGCCACCAGTCTCTAGCATACTGAACTGTGACATTGCCTTTGATTTCTTCGAAGGTCAGGACATCGTATTCAACTGTGATTGGTTCTTCTATTTCAGTTGTTGCATAAAAGAACTGCCGTGCCATGAAATGTCATCCTGGAAATTAGTTGAAAGTAGTTAAAAGATCCCCTAATTTGCATATTTATTTATTCCAGACCAAAAGTATTGAAATTGTGGATAACCTTGTTTAGCTTTTACGGAACAACCAGGTTATAGTTTGCGGAAAAGTACCTAAAAGGTCTTGTGGACAGATGAGACTAAGGGCTCTATTTTCCGGCTGGCATATGGCAGGTGGCGAGCCGGCACATTGGCGAAGCAACATTTTGGGCATGCATTTTCACTCTCCTGGGTTCGTTTGACTCGCCATGCACCGAAGTGGGAGGAGTGCCGCTGTGTGGGTGTGTCAGTCAGGGCTGGAAATTAAGCTTGCCCGCTCGCCTCAGTTTACATTTCAAACAACTTTCTTGTTTGATCTGTGCTTTCCTCTGAGTTGTCTTTCACAATTGTCATGGCAAAAGAAAAGCTGTTTGCCTAGCTCGAAGCGCCCACATTCATCAATTTGCGTAAGGTATGTTTCGGCCCTTACACATCTCGCGAAAACTGCAATCTGTCAGTGAAAATGCATCGGTTTTTTACTAATTTCCCCCCACCCCCACCAAAGAAACCCAAAAGTGATGTCACTGCATTAGACCTCTATGATATACATTGACACCTGTTATGGCTTGACTGAATACTTGGATACCATTTCATGTATAAATGAGTGATTTCATGAGTTTTGGACACATATCCAGTCGGCTCCTCTTTGTTTATTTTCCCCACAATGTATATTAGGCATGTGGAAAATGTTTGCCATTGGTTTATGATGAGATATTCTGGAAAAAAAAGTCATTTTGTGTGTGTTTATGTTCTTTTGTATGCACTATTTAAAGAATATATATATAAAATATCTTTTTGCATAATGCCTTGTATCCTTATTATATTCTGTTGCCAATTTACACTTGTTGGGATAGTCTTGGGTCACTTTCAGTTACAAAATTGTTCTCTCATTCTAAGTGGGGATATATCATCCATTAGAATATATCTAACTATAGTAGCTATATTATTGTGTCATTGATTAAAATACTGCTACTCATAGACTAACTTAAAGGGACTGCCACCTCAAATTGATGATTCAGCTTTTCAATGGTTAATTGGTGTCATCCTGGGGTGGAATAAACATAACCCAAATATCAGTACTAAGTGATGTGCCTAAATTGAGATATGCCTTTCTTTTTTCCCCAAATTGCCTGTAATTGATCAGGCAAGGTTTTGAGGGGGCGGGATTAAAATGGGACCAGTACAAGTAATATAGTCCTATCAGCCAATAGAGAACTGCGGTCATAAGTCACTGAAGCCTTTTTGTGAATGCCACGCCCACTCACTCCCATAGAAAATGCAGTCAATGCAATTTTAAAAACCCGACTTGCATTTTACATGTTTGCCATGTCCAATCGGAAATCTCAAAGACGAGCCCTGTGGCTACATGCTCTTACGAGAGGGCAGTTGTAAGAAAACGTTATATGGTGTTCTGCATCATATGTCTGCGGAAAGCACTTTTAACAGGTAAATAAACGTCACATAATATGGATACTTATAACTACAGACTTCAACAATAACTGTCGCCCGAAACTTGAGCTCAATTGTTTCCGATCGGGTCAGTGCGAATATGCCCTCATGCTACGCTGTACCGGTAACGTTACTATTTGAAAGATGTGGGTTAGTATTATTATGTGAACGGATCTTCTTTAGTTCAGTAGCTAAAACATATGGCACGGTTGCACCACGCACTTTCTTTTTTATTTAGCCATCATTTGTTTTGCTAAATGGTGTTTGCATTTCCGAGCCTGCTCGTAACTTGTCTTGAGGCTCTTGGGCGTGGCCTGAATATTATAGCTTTCACGCCCACCCAGGCCTGAGAACTGTATAGTCGGCAGAAAGTGACAATATTCAATCTTTATTTTTTTCAGCTGTAGATGCTTTTAAAGGCTGAAATCTTGGTGGATGATTATTTTAATAACGAGGAGTCATTTCAAATAAAGAATGACAACTGTTTTTAAAAAGTGGTTATCTCTTAACATGAATACTGTGAATGTTAAGGAAACGTAACAAATTAAGAGAAAACATTTGTTTATAGAGTTACAAACAGGGCGAGTAACATTTCAGCCGGGCTAGTGGAAATTTTGGTCTACTAGCCCGGCTGGCTAGTGCCAAAAATCCCTAAAGGGTTAGTTCTGAGATGCGTTCTCTATCATTTCTCATAGAAATCGCACGTAATATCATTTCATGACTCAGATAGCTACATTAATACAAAGTAGGCCAAAATAATAATAATAATAATAATAATAATAATAATAATAATAATAAATGAAACAGAAGTAAACACACAAACACATAAGCACACCTACTGAGCACATTAACTATGACACAGGTGTGTTTTTCATATTAGACTTAAATACTGACAGCGATGGACAGATTTTGATAGAGAGGGGACTGGTATTCCAAAGTGATGGTCCTCTGTATTTTATAGCATAAATGTGATGATAGGGAAGAAGTTGTGTGATGATAGGGAAGATGAATATCTTTTGCTTGTCTGGTTGGATATGAATGGACAACAGAGTTCATTAAAAATAAGTTGTGAAATACATTTGGTAAGCTGTGATTTTTAAACAGACATTTATACATAAAGATACATGTTTGATAGATATTGATGTTGAAAATGGATAACAGATTTAATTTCTTGAACAGATGGTTCATAGCGATTTGACACAGTTGCCAATCTTAAAAATGTATTTTGGATTAAAATAATTTTTTGAAGGGAAGAAGAATATGTACTGGCCCAAACAATTTTACAGTATGGTATGAATCGGTACATTAAACTATAATAGTGTTAAAAGACAGGATTGATTTACGAGTGAACAAACTTTTCTAATAATGCTAAAATACTTCATGGTTTTTTTTACACACATACTCAATGTGGTCTTTCCAGGACAGTTTTTCATCTACTAATACACCTAAAGATTTTGCAGAAGTCACTTGGTTGATTTCAATATTATTAACAAAAAATTTAGCATCTTCCTTTGGATAACTTAAAGAAAATTATAAATTGGATTTTTTGACATTTAAGAAAAGTTTGTTCATCTGAAACCACTTTGCAGTATATGATAGAATATTATTGGCTTCTCTGATCAAGGAACCAAAGTCTACTTGTGATATGACAATATTGGTATCATCAGCGAATAGAATGGGCAATGCAGAATCGGACATCCAAGCAGTCATTTATATACAGGTGCAGCTCAAAAAATTAGAATATTGTGAAAAAGTTCAATATTTTTTGTCACTCATTTCAGAAAGTGAAACTCATATATTTTATAGATTAATTACACAGAGTGAAATATTTCAAGCCTTTATTTCTTGTAATTTTGATGATTATGGCTTAAAGCTAATGAAAACCCATATTCAGTGTCTCAGAAAATTAGAATATTGTGAAAAAGTGAAATACTGGAAACTCATGGTGTCACACAATCAGCTAATTAACTCAAAACACCTGCAAAGGTTTCATGAGCCTTTAAATGGTCTCTCAGTCTGGTTCAGTAGGCTACACAATCACGGGGAAGACTGCTGACTTGACAGATGTCCAGAAGACAGTCATTGACACCCTCCACAAGGAGGGTAAGCCACAAAAGGTCATTGCTAAAGAAGCTGGTTGTTCACAGAGTGCTGTATCCAAGCATATTCATAGAAAGTTGAGTGGAAGGAAAAAGTGTGGTAGGAAAAGGTGCACAAGCAACAGGGATAACCACAGCTTTGAGAGGATTGTCAAGCAAAATCCATTCAAAAATTTGGGGGAGCTTCACAAGGTGTGGACTGAGGCTGGAGTCAGTGCATCAAGAACCACCATGCACAGACGAATCCAGGACATGGGCTACAAATGTCGCATTCCTCGTGTCAAGCCACTCCTGAACCAGAGACAACGTCAGAAGCGTCTTACCTGGGCTAAGGAGAAAAAGAACTGGACTGTTGCTCAGTGGTCCAAAGTCCTCTTTTCATATGAAAGTAAATTTTGCATTTCATTTGGAAATCAAGGTCCCAGAGTCTGGAGGAAGAGTGGAGAGGCACAGAATTAAGTTTTGCTTGAAGTCCAGTGTGACGTTTCCACAGTCTGTGATGATTTGGGGTGCCATGTCCACTGTGTTTTCTGAAGTCCACAGTCAACGCAGCCATCTACCAGGAAATTTTAGAGCACTTCATGCTTCCTTCTGCTGACAAGCTTTATGGAGATGCTGATTTCATTTTCCAGCAGGACTTGGCACCTGCCCACACTGCAAACTCGCCTGACCTGAACCCCATAGAGAATCTATGGGGTATTGTCAAGAGGAAGATGAGAGACACCAGACCCAACAATGCAGATGACCTGAAGGCCGCTATCAAAGCAACCTGGGCTTCCATTACACCTCAGCAGTGCCACAGGCTGATCGCCTCCATGCCACGCCGCATTGATGCAGTAATTCATGCAAAAGGAGCCCCAACCAAGTATTGAGTGCATAGAAATGAACATACTTTTCAGAAGGCTGACATTTCTGTTTAAAATATCCTTTTTTATTGATCTTATGTAATATTCTAATTTTCTGAGACACTGAATTTGGGTTTTCATTAGCTGTAAGCCATAATCATCAAAATTACAAGAAATAAAGGCTTGAAATATTTCACTCTATGTGTAATGAATCTATATAATATATGAGTTTCACTTTCTGACATGAGTGACAAAAAATATTGAACTTTTTCACAATATTTTTTGAGCTGCACCTGTATATACTCCAAAAACTGTATTTACAGTAAAATTAATGGTAAAATTAATTAGTGCACTCGCATAGCCTACGTACCGCCAAAAACCATATTCTCTGCCAGGAAAAACCCTGAATACATACATTTTTATATCCCTTCATTCCAGGTATATATTTATTTCATTATTTGCAAAAATCGCCCACGTGCCCTTTTATGAATTTGGGCCCCGGCCCCTCTAACATCCTCTGCACATGCCTGCCTGGTCTGACTTGGTCTTATACTTAACTAAAGGAAAGCATTTATTAAATGTAGAGATGAATATTTGTGAAAATGATTGGTATGCCAATTCAGCATCATGTTGAATATATATATATTATCCCATGGAACATCCTCAATCATGGACTTGAAACATTCTATATTCCCTTCATTAAATGTACGATAGCTTGCTTTATCTTTCGACATTTTTTGTATACCAAGTCAATTGAAATATAGGGAAGTGGTCTGTATATACAGTATCCCTGAGTTGGATACATAATCAAAGAAATTTGTTAAAATATTATCAATTAGGATGGAAGTTTTATTTGTCACTCTAGTTGGTTTGTATATGAGAGGGTAAAAGTAGGACGAATACAATACATTAAAAAACTCAGCTGTAAAAGAATGGTTTTCACTTTTAAAAAGATTGATGTTGTAATCACCAAGTAGAAAACAGTTTTCCTTCTTCATTAATAACATCCAAAGCAGCAGCAAGTACTTCATTGAAACAATTGATATTACTATCAAGTGGGCGGTAAATACCTCCAATTATAATATTTTTTCCACCAAAATGAGAACAAAAAGGTATTTCCAAGAATACAAATTCAACATCAATTTCATCAGAATTTAAAGTGAGATCCTTCCTTAATATAAACTGAAAATCATTATGCACAAAAATAGAGACTCCACCAACCAACTTATCCTTTCTACATGAATGAACAGAATTGTATTGAGACATGTTGTAAACAGCTGCCGTTTCATCAGTGAGCCATGTTTCCGATAAGGCAATAACAGAAAATTCATAATTTAGAGCTGACATAAAATGGGTTAATTGATCGTTGTTTTTAGGTAAACTGCGTATGTTTAGGTGAAATGTAAATGTTATTAACATCAACGTTATTGCCTTTGTCGTCACCGATTATGAAATTCACCCATGTAAAGTATTCTGAGTTTCCCAAGCCCCAAGGTAACGTAGCTAACGTTACCTTTAGGGATGCACGATATTGGGGGGAAAAATTACATTGCGATATCTTTTTTATTTTTTTGCAATATTTCGATATGAAAAAATACAGAAATACGATAATTTCACCAGATACATGCTGCTTTTAACTTCAATAGCTCTATTTGGAACAAATGTTGATTTTGGAGGAAGAAATGAGGCCGTTATTTAATACTCTGGTTGACTCACCACGACACCACCGTATTCAGATAATGCCTATATGCCTACTTATCTATCAATCCGGTTAAAGTCCATGATCCTGTTACATTTCTGTCATGTTTATGCCATGTTTCATGTTTAGTGTTTGTCACAGTTTATTTTCTGTTTATGTTACGATGCAGTTCATTGTTTGCATACATATTTCCATGTTTTTCCACAGCCTTGCATTCATACAGCGCTGTTTCTTCTCTTGCTGTCACTCACGCTTCCCTAATTGTTTCATTCTCCCTTGTCTAGTTACTAATATACTAACATTAGATCAGGATTGGGTAATACTAACTATCTAACCATGTGTTCATGTTTACCTTACGTTTCTCGTACATGTTAATTACTAATTTACTAACGCTAGGTCAGGACAGGTTAACTACTAACGATTTACTAATTGCCTCGTTACGTGTCTCATTTTCTCAAGCTGTTGTGAATTTCCTGCTGCTCTCAAGCTAATGTCTGCACCTGTCTACACCTGCATATAAGATCAGTGTTCATGTCATGTCTTGGCGAAATTGTTGCCTTAGTTTACTATTGTCACTTTTGAGCGTTTTCCATTGTTTTCACTACCGTTATTGATCTAGCCTGTTTATTGACCATCGTTACTGCCTGCCTATTGTTTCCACTGCCTGTTTTTGACCACAAGTTTTGCCTGCTGTCTGTTTGTACCTCTGCCCCGCGGATAGGACTTCGGTCTGACTCCTGCTACGCCCCATGACTACGTACTTTGCTTTTTCCCTGTTTTGTACTTCTGCTCCACTGACAGCTACTCTGGTTAACGAACTCTTGCATGGATACCGATTTCGAGACTGCCTTCTCCCTCGGTACTGTATCTTTGGTCTGGCTGGATTTATTGGTTTTTGGACTTTGCTTGTGTGACTACGTTTTTGGATTTCAACATATTAATACTGCATGTTGCTTACCCTAAAATAAGGGGGCTCATCTGTGAATGGGTGGAAGAAAGGTGATGTCTAGAAGGCATCCAGGAGATTACAGGAGGCTGTATATCACTGTTCTCCCGTTTAAAAACGTAGCATTAAAGGTGCAGTATATCACATGAGGGAATTAACACGAGTGACAAAATAGGTAAGTTAACATTTTATTCCACAATTACAAACCTCTTTTAAATAACCAAAAATAAAAAAATAAATACAAGAGCAACTATACACCAGTCCCCTGAGTGGTTGGTTTACAAACAAATACAACTTAAAATAAATAGAACTTGTAATAAATAACAACAGAACCATTTTCTTTCACAATCTACTTTACATTTTTAAAAATAACGTTTTCCTAACAACAGTGGCAAAGTTACACTGAGTGCTGGCAATCCTGGCTAAACAAATAAAGATTCAATGAAACTATTCAATCGTTTAAAACTAGTTTCTTTCTCAACAGAGTAGCTAGCTAACATAAAGAATCACGTTTAAAATCGCGTCTTTCTGAATAAAGTTACAAAAAACAAGTATACATTCTACAAATGTTGCATTTCTTTTCGCAACAAATTCTTCATTTTCGGTGCTTGTGCCCTGTTCCTCACATCATTCAGGTTGTAGGCTACAAAATTTTGCAGACGACTGAGGCAACACTTAACTTTCGTTATTCGATAAACAGAGAAAAAAGTTTTAGCATGACGTGATTGATTTAAAGAAGCTATATGTAAAACTGACACCGAGCGTTTAAAATGGGTACTGCAGTCCAAATTCACAATATTGTCTACCAGTTGTCTACCACGTGATTGTGCACTTTGAGACCGTTTTGCGCTTGCGTACGCTTGACGTGCGTACTGTTTACGTTATTTAACTTAGTCGCCTGGTGGCTATAAAAGTAGCAAAATGTTACGTACCTAGCTAGCAATCACTTACTTCCGGTGTTGATATACAAATATTCTGTTCCTACCCATCTATTGCATTATCCTTGCTAAAAAGCTTGATAGTTGGTCGAGTAGCTGCACAACTACTTTAATGTTATGCATTAACAAATTATAGTAGCAAGCGATAGCCTGCTTAACACATAATAGAAGGCGAGTTAGCTTGTTAATGCTATTTAGCCAACTGGCTAGCTAGGACCAGGTAGTGAGCTCTTTTCAGAGCTGGTAAGGTAGCACCATTAAAACGAAGCTCAGCTGGAGCGATTCGGAACTGCAAGCCACTGTCTCACTCCCTCATTCTCTGCGCTCGCTACATTGGTGTCCGGAAGTGGGATGGAACGAGTCCTGCTGAGGGAGATAGGGGAACTGGAGCGGTTGATCGGCAAGCTGACCCGCAGGAAGGCGAGGAGGGCCGGGGCTATGACCAGCTCTGAGTGGCAGACTCCCGCGGTGCGAGTGTCCAGACGGCCGGACGGCTTCAGTGGCAGACAGGAGAATCCAGCATCGGTAAGCCGCGACAGCAAGCTCACGAAGCCGACAATGCAGCTGAAGCTACCTCGTTTTAACGGAACAGCATCGCTGGAGTCGTACCTCGCGCAGCTAGAATTAGCAGCTCGGCTGGATGCCGGAGCAGACAGCGGGACACCTGGCACTCGCCCTGGAGGGCCCAGCGCTGGAGGCGATCCTGGACCTGCCGCCGGCGGAGCGACAAGACCTGCAGGCTCTGACTGCAGCACTCCAACGGCGGTTCACCCAGCACTGCTCCGCTGAAGCAAGCCGGGAAAAGCTGCTTAGCCGCTACCGCTGTGAGGAGGAGAGCTGGGGAAAAGTGGCGGCCGACATACAGCGCTACGCCCACGAGTTCTACCCAGAGTTCGATGCAGCAGCGCAGGAGAAGCTAGCACTGCATGCATTCCTGCGGGCCCTCACGCCAGAGCGGCTACGTGACCACGTTAGCCTAGCCCAACCGGGTTCCATAAGCGAGGCTTTGATCAAGAAAACTCGGGCAGAAGACACCCTAGCTATCCGGCCCACTCCTCAACCAACCCGCCAGCATGTCAGGATGGTCGACGGCGAGGAGGTCTGCTGGACACGCACGCCACTACAATGGCCAGCGAGGCGGCAAGGCTGGTGCTACCGGTGCGACGAGCAGGGCCATATCGCACGTGACTGCCCAGCTCCAGCACCAAAGCCACCAGCCCCCACCATCGGAAAACGAGGCAGGGACGGCGCAGTGAGGAGAATGCCGCCCCGGGAACCAACCCTCCTCAACCAAGTACACACCCCTGTGCCCAAACCCAGTCCGGCCTTACCCGCCTCAGTGGCAATTTCATCTACCTCAGCAGAGGCTAGCACGACTGAGCATAAGTCCCATCCACGGGTAGGTCGGCTGGGCAAAGCCAGTGGGTTGTACCTCCACTGTCGGCTGGACGGGCAGGCCTGCCGAGCCCTGGTGGACACAGGGGCTACCATCTTCCTTGTCCAGCCAGGAGAACTCCACAACATCGGCGGGCCCCAACTTCCCGGGGCGTGGACGCCCACCGCCACACCGCTGACATCCGTGACGGGGGCAAAAATGGCGATGAGGGGGAAGAAAGAGGTGAAGGTGACGGTGAGCTGACAGGAGGTGTCGCACGAGTTCTGGCTAGCTGTCATCGGCGAGCCCGCCACCTAGCCACCACAGCCCGGCCAGCAAGCAAGCTACTCCAGCTAGCCCACCACCACCAGCCTGCCACACAGCAACCGCCTGCCCAGCCCAAACCAGCTCTGCCTGCCGAGATGACAGCAGCTGTCCACGCCCTGTGGCAACGAAGCAGCAGCGGGCTCAACCACCAGCAGCACCAGCAGCTCAAAAGCCTCTTGAAACGCAGAAACGCAGACCTGTTCGCAGTGCGAGATGAGGACTGTACCCAGACCGAGCTGGTGCAGCACACCATCAACACCGACACAGCTCAACCCATCCGTCTGCAGCTGCACTGGATGTCCCCTGCCAAGCGACTGGTGGCAGAGGAAAAGGTGAAGGAAATGGCAGCTGCTGGTGTGATCGAGCCCTCCGACAGCCCCTGCGGTCCTGGTCCAGAAGAAGAGCGGGGAGTGGAGGTTCTGTGTGGACTACAGGCGTCTTAACTCCGCGACCACCAAAGACTCCTACTCACTCCCCTGCATCGAAGAGGCCCTGGACCACATCAGCGGGTCGAGCTGGTTCAGTTCGCTGGACCTCCGCAGCGGCTACTGGCAGGTGAGGCTGGCACCCGAAGCGAAGCCTAAGACCACCTTTACTATCGGGCAGGATCTGTGGCAGTTTCGGGTGATGCCCTTCGGGCTATGCAACGTGCCGGCCACGTTCGAGCGGCTGATGGAGCGGGTGCGAGCGGCTGATGGAGCGGGTGCGAGTGGCCCTCCCTCGCAGTCGCTGTGTCGTGTACTTAAACGACCTCCTGGTACACGCCAGCGACTTCCAGCAGGCCCTCGCTAACCTGACTGATGTGCTAGCTGCAATCCACCAGGCGGGGTTGAGGCTAAACCCAAAGAAGTGCCAGCTTCTCCGGAGGGAGACGGCCTTCCTAGGGCACATCGTCAGCGAGCGGGGCGTAGCCACCAATCCATCTAAGGTGGCTGCTGTGAGGGACTGGCCAGTCCCTGGCAACATGGGTGAGCTGCGAAGCTTCCTGGGCCTGGCGTCTTACTATCGGCGCTTTGTCCGGGACTTTGCTAACCTGGCTAGCCCCCTCCATCGCTTAACGGATAAGTGCCGGCCGTTTGTGTGGCAGGAGGGGCAATCCATAGCCTTTGACTAGCTCAGAGCCGCCCTCACTGAAGCTCCGGTGTTGGCGTACCCCGACGCCAAGTGACCCTTCATCGTCGACACCGACGCAAGCAACACCGGAGTGGGAGCCGTCCTGTCACAGGAGGACGAAGACGGCGAGCGAGTGGTGGCCTACTACAGCCGGGCCCTGGGGAAGGCGGAACGCAACTATTGCGTCACCAGGCGGGAGCTGCTCGCTGTGGTCAGGGTGTTGCACCACTTCCGGCTGTACCTGCAAGGCAGCCACTTCCTCCTGCGCACCGACCACGCCTCGCTCACCTGGCTCCTAAATTTTAAAGACCCTGAGGGGCAAGTTACTCGCTAGCTGGAACAATTGCAAGGCTATGACTTTGAAATCCGGCACCGGGCAGGCTGACTTGGGAACGCAGACGCTTTATCGCGCCGGCCGTGCGAAGCCCAGGAGTGTCGCTACTGTAGCCGCTAAGAGGAATGGGACCAGGTGAGCCCAGATGTGGCGGTGGTCCAGGCCAGCGGCGGCGCGGAGGGGTGGCTGCCGCTGACGCCCATGGAGCTGCGAGAGGCCCAGGAAGCAGACAGCATGCTGGGCAAGGTGCGGGGCTGGCTGGAGGCGGGGCAGTGCCCCGAGTGGTCGGCGGTGTCGGCAGAGAGCCCAGAGCTTAAGAGCTACCACAGCCTGTACAGCAGCTTGGTGCAGCGTGACGGCCTCCTCTACAGACAGTGGCAGGCTCCGGGCCGTGCCACGGGCGCTCCGCCCTGATGTCCTCAGGTTGGTCCACGGCTCGGTGGGGGCAAGCCACTTCGGGAATAACAAAACCCTGCACCGGCTGAGGGGGAAGTTTCACTGGAAGGGGTGTCGTCACGACGTTGAGCTCCACGTCCATTGCTGCGACTCCTGCATGGCACAGAAAGGGCCTAATCAACGATTCCGAGCACCCCTGCAACAACATCTGGTGGGGGCCCCCATGGAACGGGTGGGGGTGGACGTTCTCGGGCCCTTCCCCCTCACCGACTCCGGCAATCGCTACATTCTAGTAGCAATGGATTACTTCACCAAGTGGCCGGAGGCGTTCGCTATACCAGACCAGGGTGTGGTGACGACGGCGGAAAGACTCGTGGAGGAAATGTTCACCCGTTTCGGGGCCCCTGCCAAGCTCCACAGTGACCAGGGGCGCAACCAGACCCGAACGACGCCACTCCATCCCCAAAGCGACGGCCTCGTCGAGCGATTTAACCGCACGCTAGCTACCCAGCTAGCCATCTTAGCCAGCCAGCACCAGCGGGACTGGGATCGCCACCTGCCACTGGTCCTGTGGGTTTACAGGTCAGCCATGCAGGAGTCCAGCCAACTCACCCCTGCTGCCCTGATGTTCGGACGGGAGCTCAGGACACCAGTGGAATTGGTGATCGGGGCTCCGCCCGAGCCTGACGAACCAAGCCGTACTCGGGAGGAGTACTACCACCGGCTGCGGGACCGCCTCCTCGTCGCTCACGACTTCGCCCGCAAGGCCCAGGCCTCCGCCGGCTTTAAGCAGAAGCGGTGGTACGACACTTGCTGCAGAGGACGGGCCTTTGCAGCGGGAGAGCAGGTCTGGGTTTATTGCCCTGAGCGAAAGAAGGGCCTGTCGCCCAAGCTGCGAGCGAGCTGGTGGGGGCCTGGGGAAGTTGTGGAACAGCTCTCTGAGGTAGTTTATTGCATCAGGATGCCAGGCCGGGGGCGCCTGGTGGTCCTACATCAAGACCGGCTCGCACCCTACAGGCCCCTGGCAACCCCTGATGCAGCTGAGCCGGAGGTGAGCAGCGACACCGTGTTACCCAGTGAGCCTGAGCCCAGCGACACTTGCTGAGTGCTACCGGGAGACGTAAACTACACCGGCCGCCCCCAGGCCACTTACGGGACTTTGATGTGAGTTGTGCCGCGTCTTTAGTCAACTGTTAAATTTTAAACGTAACTGTCAATTGTAACTGTCTGTTATGTGTGGCTGTGATTGGCTAGGAATATGTAAGTGTGTGCACCAATCACAGCCGACTAGTTCCTATATAAAGCAGTATCTGAAGCGATTTGTTTGTTAGTGGAAGAGTGTTTCCGAGCTGAGAACATTGCTGTGCAGGAATTCCAACGGCACTTTTCAGAGCTGGTAAGGTAGCACCACTAAAAGGAAGCTCAGCTGGAGCGATTCGGAACTGCAAGCCACTGTCTCCCTCCCTCATTCTCCGCGCTCGCTACAATATTTACGATATGACAACGTCAATTGTCACAGTAATTACGGTTCCGATGCAAGTTAAGGTTAGTTTGTTCACATTATAGCCTAAGTTATAAATATTAGCTACATTGCCAGCTTCGTAGGCTATTCACGTAGGCCTAGGCCATTCTTGCCCATTATTAGGTTGCTGCTAAGTAATTAACGTTAGCTAAAGCTAGTTAACTGTAGAAAGGCATGGTAACATAGCTGTACGTGAATAAGCACATTTGTACGCATGGGGTAGCGTTGTATCCAATAAGGGGTTGATACATCACATGCCCCTGGAAGCGGAAACACGGAGATGCCGTTCGTGCAGAGATGCAGCTCATGTAGTTACACCGGAGGACATCTGGTTGTTCGTAATGGGCAGTGGGCGGAGTCAACTTGGAGAATAGTGAATCATACAGGCCAATACAAAAACAGGCGATGGGCATTTTGTCTGAAATTTGGAATCAATTCCAGAACCGGTTCTCAGTTTTGGAACCGGGTTTAAGAATCAATTCGGATTCCAAATCAATTCAAAATGTTTCTCATGAAATGCTGTCACTGCACTGCTGTATTAATTAGCGAGTTCACTTGCAGTTAAACATAACTAGCCTATATCAAGGTCAAAACATTTGCTAGCAGCATTGCTGATTTCACAATGACTGGCTTTTCTCCTAAAGCCGTTGGCCTATTCCCTATTGTCGCCGTGTAACGTCATGTGGCTTTTTTTGGTTGACAGATTGCATCACTTGTTTTGGGATTTAGAAAATGATCCTGGCAACTTCCAGCTAGCTAGCTGATATAAAGCTGATGGCTAGCCTAGGATACTAGCTAACGTTAATCTAGTTTGTGGCAATTTTGGCCATTTTTATCTTGCACGTCTTTGCGATTAAAATGTCAATTCTGAATGCGATTAAAGTTTGAACAAGCAATTGTCAACTTCTTAAAATTGCCTACCTTTTAAAATAGGCTGAGGTACTTTAGGATAGCTGCCTGTTGCTGATCTGATGTTAGGCAGCTCACCATGTTTCCTTAATGCAGGCACTGCGACCAGCACTGACAGTCAATCGCAAAATTGTCTATCTTGATTCCATGCATGTATTGGATTGGTTCTAAATAACAACCAGAAATTAGGTTGTCCAGTTGAAGACACAATTCTAAACTTTGATATAAAAAAGAATAAAATCAAACACTTTAGGCTTTTATTAATAGCCTAGTGTTTGATTTTGTTGGTCTGGTCTTAAATATTTTTTCAGAAGCATATCCTACTACAGCAGGACTCTGAGGTTTTTAAAAAAAATAGCTTTTAAATCAAACGTCCCCTAGACAACGGGGGGGGGGGGGAAGAAAACACATGAAACAAGTGACGGCTATAGGCCAGGCTAAATCCACCCCTGGTTGTGTTGCTGTTAGCTACAGGCTATAATTAATATTTTACGTATATCAATCATGAAGTTTAACAATGCAGATTTTGTGATATGTGGCAATAGTAGTAGCTATAGCCACAGTAGGAGCTTAACATAGGCATGAACTTAACCAGCACCCACACTTAAAAATGGTTCTTGCTTCCCTGCACAGAACCGAATGACCGATTTGATAGAACTATCCGTTTCTTTCCAATGTTAGCTGACAAGTTTAGACCACACTTAGGCTACCAAAACAAATAGTGCATTGCTCCCATTTGCTGACAACGTTTCCTTTTTGGAGTTTAAGTTTCCATATTTTGGTCATCATAACCGCATAGTAAGCCTATACTGCACTTGACACTGCATAACAGAAGGCTGTACACAGGAATTACTGGTTAACGTCCACTAAAATTGTTTACATGCAGAATAATTATGTAAATCATACCACAATGACATAAATCAGTTGTTTAACAAAACATATTTATTTAAGTATAATGCATACCAAGTAACCATATTTGTGCATTTCAACATGTGGATTTTTAATGGCATCGTCAGCTCATCGTTGTCATATTTCTTTTTTTGGTCTCTCGGATTAACGTTTCTGTTTCTCTCGGTTTCACGTTCAGTGTTCTTTCGAGCATGCGCCATGCGCTGCGTTACGATAAGCGGCACTGATCACTGTGCTATCCAATCACATCTTTAAAGTAGCCGGAAGTTGCTTATGAGCTCAGTCAGATGACTTGTATCACTGAGTTATAACTCTGTAAGATCACTTTTGCCAAATGTAGGTTATTATTACCTCTAAATCTGCATCTGCACTCAGGCAGGGACAAATTGGAGCAAGACGAGGAAGAACCGGAATCGTTACATTCTACAACCGGTTCCTCGGTTCCGCTTTTGGAATCGGTTCCCTGGAATCGATTCCCGATGATTGCCTATCACTAGTTCCAACCCGGAATGGAAATTTCAAAGGAGAACATACTCATACTGGCTGTAGCATTGGTTTTGGAGAAGCCAGTATTTCAAATTAGCATGTTTCCTTAATCTCTGATGACATATCATGGTAATTTTATGATTTAGTACAGTAAATGTGTTACATATAGCTCCTTTAACGCAAAAAGAGAACATCGCGTGCTATATTGCTCATGTGCATATTGTGATGTCGATGCTGAAACGATATATCGTGCAGCCCTAGTTACCTTGCAAAAGACAATTGCATTAATGTAAACTAGGCCAATACATAACTTTCTTATAGGCTTAACAAACTTCTGGGAAATATGAGTCTGTGTTGCACAACTAACGTTAAGCTTCTGTAAGCTCGTTTTGACATTTTAACGTTCGCTGCTAGCTATCAGGAAGCTCACGTTACAACAATGTAGGCTACTACGAAGCGAATCAAAACAGCTTATAAATCCATCTCAGTACAGAAAACTGTAATAAAGTCGGGTGTTTTTTAAAATAACATTGCATGTCTTTCAAATGACTGATGCGCAGACAAAGTGCCTTTTATATTCAAGGAAACTGCTGTGGAATTTCTCATTCTCAAAACAAACTTTTAAACATGCTCTTCATGGCACAGGCCGCCCAATTCGATGGATGAAATTAGAGTAGCCATGTAGCCTACATGTTTTCACTTAGCAAGCTACTATGAATTTACGTCACTTACTATGAAGAAACAAATCCCGTCCGAAAAACAATCTGATAAAGGCTACACGACATAACTTTATGTATTATGATAGCATACTATGACGTTATGTTATGTGGCCAGCAGTAGGCTCCTTATTAAAGCTACTTATTAGCAGTAGCCTACGGTAACGTGAAATTGGCTACTCAAATATCTGGCTTCTGTCGTTTTGTAACAACGGTGACTTTGTTATTCACTATGCCATAATATTGCACTTTCATTTATTTATCATTTGTGGTAAAGGACACAATCCACGCATATGTCAATGCATGTGCATTTGCATGTCTTGTGTGTGCAGGTCTCTACATTTCCGTATCGTATGACTCATGAGTGATGTGCGTGTTTAAACGAATCGTTCGAAATGAATGACTCTTTTTACTGACTCTCCTCCACTAACTCGTTCACTGACTCGCCCCTCCTACCTGCTACTTGCTAATGCGAACTGCGAAGACGAGACAACGTGTTACTCACATTATTGTGCAACTCTTATATTAACTGTATTTGTGGAATGCATCAATTAAATCACTGTATTAACCTAGCCCTGTGAGAAAGCAACCACTTTGGCGCTTGTTTCAACTCCGTACTCGCTCTCCCTGCCCTGAGCTGAAGGTCTGGCTGCACAAATCACTCACTCACTTGCTCTCCCAGCCCGCCCGGAGCTGTCTGACTTGGGTTGCACGAAACACTACCTCACTCGGTCACCCAGTACTCGCTCTCCCAGCCCCGGAACCCGCCACCTGCCCTGAGCTCACTAACCTGTGAGTGAGAGTACTGAGCAAGCCCCCAGAACAGCGCCAGGCTTTGAAGCCAATTTTATTTAGTGGTCAAACCGTGTAATTAAAACTTCCAAAAATTTGATTAATTCGTTCCGATAACATTTGGAAAGTCTCAAAGTAGCCGCACTATTCAATTATTTTATCCCATTCAGGAGGTCTAAAACAGGAAGTTAGACTGACTTGATGACTCGAGTGACTCCAAAACCCGACTCTCTTTGGTGAGTGACTCGAGTTAGTAAAAAGAGTCGAACCTCCCATCACTATGACTCATACACTTACAGTGCCCTCCACAATTATTGGCACCCCTGGTAAAGATGAGTAAAAAGGGTTATAAAAAATTTACCGTTTGGTGAATTGGCTTAATCTCACACTGAAAAAATTTGAAAAATCCAACCTTTAATTGAAGTAAATTTATTTTTAGAAAAAAAAATCCCTCAAGAAATATATATTTTTAACAAAACCACGTGTGCCACAATTATTGGCACCCTGCATTTAATACTTTGTACAACCTCCCTTTGCCAATAAAACAGCGCTGATTATTGTCCTGTAACATCTCATAAGGTTGGATAATACAGAGCAAGGAATCTGAGACTATTCCTCTTTACAGAATCTCTCCAGATCATCCAGTCCTAGGTCCTCTTTTCACAGGTTTTCAATGAGGTTTAGGTCAGGGGACTAAGATGGCCATGGCAGAAGCTTGATTTTGTGTTCAGTTAACCATTTTTGTGTTGATTTGGACGTATGTTTTGGATCATTGTCCTGCTAGAAAATCCAACGACAACCCAGTTTTAGTGTCCTGGCAGAGGCAGCCAGATTCAGTTCATGATGCCATGTACCCTAACAAGGTTCCCAGGACCTTTGGAGGAAAAACAGCCCCACAAAATCACGGAACCTCCACCATACTGAAAGTGAAGGTCAAGGAAAATCCGCAATATGCTTATAACAACATTATTTATGGCTATTAATTCCATTGCAAACTCGTTAAATTTCTGTCTATCTATATCTCTTTATTCCAGTATGCTGAAAAAAAGGGTGGAGTCAAAATGGGTCCATGGTGACGTAGACATTAAACTTCAACCAATACAATAATCATTACATAACTCCTCCCATAGTTTGGGGTGAATAAAACAGTCCTGTTCGACTAAATAATCCTGTCTGAAGTCTGAACCAAATGCTCGTTTTGTTTGCCCTTGAGAATATTTGTCTGTGTTATCAGCATTTGGATATGGAATAGTTAGCTAAAGTGTTTATTTTTTCCCAGCTCTCCTTATCCCTCAACCAATTTGATCCCTCTCCCAATCTTTCACCTTTTTATCCATCCCTCTGTGGTGCTAGCTATTAACATTAGCAACAGCTCAGCATGAAAACGAACTAATCACTCACGCGTCGTTTTTACTAGGTGCACTGCTCATTCATCAGATAATATATATTAAAAAATAGATAGTTCAGATTTAGCCAAATAAACCATGCCTTGGAAATGGTTTTGTCATATTGTTCAGTAGCTGGTTACAGTAACAAAAATACCACGAGAACCATTATCCACCAAAGTACTTGGTTGCCATGCACGTAATTTTCGTTCGATTAGCAACCAAAATTAATGAATGGGCCTTTAAATAAATTTTTTAATCGATAAAACCTACCATGATTTGTGTGGAACATGAATTTGGTGCAATTTAGCTTGCTTTAAATAGACTAACGTTAGATCAAAGGGTTGCAATACTCTGCTTAGTGTTTAAGTTTGATTGCGAGCTTGCGTGTGATATTTATCTCTAGATAGCAGCCGCACTGCATTTTACTTTGAATTGATTGCATTAATTCCTTACCGGGTTCAAACCACAGAACCATATAAGAACTCAAGACTGAGTTTATTAGCTGACTTTGAGATGTACTATATTAATATACCTATTCACATTTTCTTGAAAAGATATTTGGTGGGTGTGTAGTGGATATACATCCCTCTGTGATATGTTGTGGTTATTTGAAGTTTTTAGAATCCCTTGACCATCACTTTAACAGTGGGGATCAGGTTATTTTCGGTATAGCCATCCTTCTTTTTACGCCAAACCCACCTTGAGTGTTGGTCGCCAAAAAGCAGAATTCTAATTTCATCTCACCATAAAACACAGTTCCAGTCAAAGTTCCAGTAGCGTTTAGCAAACTCCAGGCGCTTACGTTTGTGGTGAAATGACAGGAAAGGCTTTTTTTCCGGGCATGCCTTTAAAATAATTTGTTCGCATGGAGGTGACATCTAATAGTAATTTTGGAGACTTGATGACACCAAGATGCTACTTTCCTCTGTAATTCTCCAACAATGATCCTTGGGGATTTTTTTTTGTAGCCTACTGCATGTTTGTGGATCAGATGAAGCCAAAGAACTCAAGTACTCATTGTTTTAACATGTTTAATAATAACAAATGTTATTTGTGAACACAAATATTACAAATAATAATAATAATATTTATTAATAATTATTATTATGCATTTTATGCATGCCGTGCTTTTCATACACCCATAGCACTGCATGCAGTTTTGTTTAACTCAAACATAGCCTATACTCATTTCCTTACATTTGTAAGTTTAACATGTGAATTGCGAATTATTTCCACTATAAATAATTGCCATTTTACACTTTGATGTGCCACAAAGTTTCAATGACCACATTACTACAGATTCACAGATGGTAAGATGAAAAAACACAGGAACAAATTACATGAAATAATTTGAGAGATTTGGAATAGAGCTAGTTTGATTAATGTGAGCTACGATAGGCAATATTGTTTGGTGTAACTTGGGCTCATTTGATATCAATACTTAACAGCAGACCTAGTTTTTGAAAGTTTCAATTAAAGTGACGGACAAAAAAAATAACTTAATATGCTATAACCACATTATTTATGGCTATTAAGGGATGTATTAAGCACCAATAAAGCGCAAGGAATGAATTCCATTGCAATCTCGTTAAATATCTCTTTATTCCTGCCTGCTGAAAAAAAAGGGTGGAGTCGAAAATGGGTCCATGGTGACGTAGACGTGAAACCTCAACCAATACATACTTTTATCTCATTACATAACTCCTCCCATAGTTTGAGGCGAATAAAACTGTCCTGTCCCGCTAAGAAAATAAGAAATCCTCTGAGTCTGAGCCAAACACTCATTTTGTTTGCCCTTGAGAATAGTTGTTTGTATAAGAACAGGTCTGTGGTTCAGACATGTAGGGCTGGATGATGTCGATGGCACTCGGGTTGTGGGCATGGATTTAGACCACACCCCTACAATCCGGAGTCCTTTCAAGACTGAGTTTATTAGCTGACTTTGACATGTATATTAATATACATATTCACATTTTCTTGAAAAGATATTTGGTGGGTGTGTAGTAGATACATCCCTCTGTGATATGTTGTGGTTATTTGAAGTTTTTTTAGAATCCCTTGTCCATCACTTTCATGACTTACAGACACTGCTTTGTAGGCTACGCGTGAGTAACTTGGCATTTTTGTACGTTGAAATTATTTTTTTTAAAAAGGACACGAAAGCAGCCCGAGCCTCTGAAGAACCCGATGAAGATTTAATCCCTTGACGTGGTTCAAATTCAGTTGCCTGGCGATGGTTTGGATTTGAACAAACTGATACTAAACAAGAAAGGGTGCTTTGCAAACTGGCAGTTGCAGTGAAGGACAGTTCTAGAACAAACCGGTTTCACCATCATTGCATTAATCTTCCCAAGTAATACGCAGGTTATAAAAAGCTTTGCTAGTCATTGGCTACTCAAAAAGTCCCAAGTTGCCGACACAAAAAACCCACGAATTAGATAATAAAATAATTTACATTTATTTTAATATTTATGTGCAACTCTTATCTGAATGCTGTTTCATTTGAATATTTTGATGAGTAATCCGCCATAATTATCACATACTTTTTGCCAATTTCATATAGGGATTTTTATTTATTCATTATTTGTTTAAGGTCAACTTAAGGTCAATAATTTATTTTATGCATTCATTTAGCATTTGTTGGTTTTTACATATAATAACAATAAAGTGTTATTTTAGAACTTGACATTTAGAACTTGATAAAAATACCTCGTAATTTAACTTGAACCATAGTTATCTTTTTATCTTTTTGGAAGCTGGAACATCAAATGTCATAAAATAAAATAAAAAAATTTAAAAAGCTGAAATATCGTCATAATATCGACATCATCAAAGTGCCAGAAAATATCGGGATATTTTTAGGCAATATCTCCCACCCCTACTTACAGCCATTTAGCAAACCATGTGTTCCATACTGTTACTTAATTTACAGTTTAATCTAGTCCCCCCTCAATCCCCAATTCCCATAGAGATCCATTCAAATGGAAAAAGGTTAGTTTCGCTTGTACCTGAAAATAAAATGTCACAGACATTAGGATGTCATTGCAAAGGATATGCAACCAAATATTAAATATGATGACTTTATTTAAGTTTATGCTCATTTGTCCAATTACTTTTGGTCCCCTAAAATGGAGGGGGTTTGTGTAAAAATGGCTACAATTGCTACACAGTTCATCCGATATGGAAGTAAACACCCTAAAATTAAAGCTGAAAGTCTGCACTTTAACCACATAGTCACTGCTCCATTTCAAATCCAATGTGCTGGAGTACGGAGCCAAAACAACAAATACTGTCCAAATACTTTTGCACTGTACTGTGTATGTGTATATACACCACAGGGGAATGTATATACAGAACCCTCCACTATTATTGGCACCCCTAATAAAGATGAGTAAAATGGGTTATAAAAAATTCACAACCCTTAAAGTGATCCATCCATATATACTGCATATCTGGCAACAGAGTGATGGTTTGAGGCTCGTTTGATACCTCAGACCCTTGATGACTTTTTACCATTTTACCAACCATGTATTCCATACTGTTCCAGCATAATTTACAGATAAATCTAGTCCCACCCCCCAATTCCCATAGAGATTCATTCAAATGCAGAGCAGTTATAGTATCGCTTGTAAAAGTACCAGAAAATAAGATATCAAGAGTCTTTTGATGTTGTTGGGTCACAGACATCAGGAAGTCATGGCTTGCAAAGGATATGCGACCAAATATTAAAAATGATTACTTTATTCTATATATAAATGCAAGGGTGCCAATAATTGTGGCAATTATTTTTTCAGTGTGAGATTAAGCTAATTCACCAAATGGTGAATTTCTTATAACCCATTTTACTCATCTTTACCAGGGGTGCCAATAATAGTGGAGGACACTGTATATAGTGGCTTGAGAAAGTATTCATACCCCATTGATTATTTTTCATTTTGCTGTGTTGCAAAGTCAAATTGAAACACATGGGTTTTTTCTACTCCTGTAGAAGTAATTATCTATAATGTGCAAATTGTATAAAGCATTTAGATATCTTCAGAATTATATCAAAAATAAACAACTGAAATATCACATTTACATAAGTATTTACACCCTTTGCTTTAACGTATTTTTAAGTATCATATTTAATATTTGGTCGCATATTCTTTGCATGCTGTTACTTCCTGAAGTCTGTGACCTATCAAATGGTAAATGGTAAATGGACTGCACTTATATAGCGCCTTTATCCAAAGCGCTTTACAATGGCCTCTCACTCACCCGTTCAGACACACATTCACACACCAATGGCGGCAGCTGCCATGCAAGGTGCTAGCCTGCTCATTGGGAGCAATTTGGGGTTCAGTGTCTTGCCCAAGGACACTTCGACATGTGGACAGGAGGAGCTGGGGATCGAACCGCCAACCCTGTGATCAGCGGACGCCCCGCTCTACCTCCTGAGCCACAGCCGTTATCTTATTTTCAGGTACCATTACAAGCGATACTATAACCTGTCTACATGTGAATGGATCTCTATGGGAATTGGGGGGGTGAGACTACATTCAGCTGTGTAAAAACACATTATAGAGAATTACTTCTACAGGAGTAGAAAAAAAACCCATATGTTTTAATTTGACTTTGGAACACAGCAAAATGAGAAATAATCAATGGGGTATGAATACTTTCTCAAGCCACTGTATATTATGTGCACATACCACAGGGGGAAGGCATATATATATATATATATTATGTGCAGATACCACAGGGGGAAGGTCCTTTTCTTGTCACGGCCCATGCGGTTGCGGTTGATGGAAGTGGAGCAGGGTACAGCGTCCAGGTGGTGGGAGCTGTTAGGCAAGGTAGGTACCCATTGGCTGTTCCTCTTCACTTTCTGCTCCCTGTGGGCATGGTCAGAGTGTGAGGGACAGGCACATAAACCAATCACTGTTGCTACACAACCCACAACCAACAGTGCCACCTCCCACACCCATCTTGTATGTAGACTTAGAGCTGTGGTTCACAACCCTGATCCTGGTGGGCTGTAGGATCTGCTCATATTTGTTTTCACCTTAAAATTACAAAGAAAATCTGACCCAAAAATCAGACCATGAAACTAGGTGAGGTGAGTTAACTAATCAGCTCTTTAAATAAGTGCTGAGTAACAGCAAAAACCAGCACACACTGTGGCCTGCCAGGATAAGGGTTGAGAACCACTGCCTCAAAGCTTTACCCCTTTACCTTTTCAAGGGTCAACAAAATTAAGGTGGGCCACGCTCTAATCAAACGCTAAAAAACAGGAGCTGAGAACACTCATCATCGATCCACAGACCCACAGTAAACAGTACAGTACATCATGTTACTTACATCCTCACCAGACCAGACATCCTCTCCCAGGGTAACTGGCATACACCAGGGTATTTACTGAAGTAGCTGCATCACTCCAGATAAACCTTCTTCAAGCGTAAAACACCACAACACATTGTGTTTACAGTGCCCCTTAACCTAGTCCTCAAAGCCCTTAACAGTGAAGAAGGAGAAACCCTCAATATGTGGCCCCCACCTGAGTGATGCAAGGTAGCCATTTTGCAGCAGAACACTCAGGGGAGGGAGGGAATTGTTTAACCAATTACACTAGGTGGATGACAAGGTGGCCAGACTGACAAACATGTTGGGAAATTTTTCCAGGATTACTCGGTGCAATAAGTGCCATGGGATCTTTCATGACCTCAGTGAGTCAGGACCTCGATTTAACATTTCATACAAAAGATGGCGTTTGCCACAGTACAATGTCATTGTCACTGCATTAGGCCATTTGTTTTTCTTCTTGGTCCAGAGGAAATACTGCCCCCTACTGGCTCAACAACAACACTTCACTAAACCTAGCCAAGCTTAGCTTCAGCAATAAATCAATTCTTGTTTAGCTTCAGCAATAAATCCAGTCTTGTTTAGCTTCAGCACTAACCAAGTGCTGCCAAGCTTTGCTTCAGCACTAACCAAATTAAACCAAACCCCTTTACTCTGTGGTTGCCCGATGGGACAAGTGTTTCTTTTTTCTCTCTTTCCATTTGCTTTCAAACTGTGACCAATCTCTCTTAAAGGGTAAGTAAACCCTAAAACCACTTTTTTTAGCTGATTGCTGATATATTTGGACATATCCATGTGCTAGAGATTGATCCTGTTGCAAAACGCTACATTTCATGGCAATGTTTAGCATCATATAGGAAGAGTAGTGTATTTTGGCTAACTAGTGCCACGTGGTGAAACGTAGGCTATTGCAGTAGCAATAACAATGACCAGTCCAGCTTATCAGCGGCACTAACCAAGCCCAAACCCAGCTTAGCTTTAGCTCTAATCAAGCCCAGCCCTGCTTAGCTTCAGGTCTAACCAAATCCAGCCCTGCTCAGCTTCATTATGACCCAAACTCAGCTCTGCTTAACTTCAGCACTAACCAAGCCCGGCCCGGCCTTGTTCGGTACTAACCAAACCAGGTCCTGCTTAGCTTCAGTCACAAGGCAGGAGAAGGTTACTGGGTTTGTAAGGTACCCAGCAACAAAGCAGAGCACTACCTAAGATCTTTTATGCCAACAGTGCAGTTGAATCAAATAATGTTTGCTACACGGTTGCTGGATCTGTGTCTCGTTTACAGGGATTGACACTAGCGGTTGCCCGATTGCCCGAGGCAAGTAAAAAAAGCATTCGGGCAAGGGGGCTTTACTCTGTGGTTGCCCGATGGGGCAAGTGTTTCTTTTTTCTCTCTTACAATTTGCTTTCAAACTGTGACCAATCTCTCTTAAAGGGCAAGTAAACCCTAAAACCACTTTTTTTTTTTAGCTGATTGCTGATATATTTGGACATATCCATGTGCTAGAGATTGATCCTGTTGCAAATCGCTACATTTCATGGCAATGTTTAGCATAATATAGGAAGAGTAGTGTATTTTGGCTAACTAGTGCCACGGTGGTGAAACGTAGGCTATTGCAGTTGCAATTTACTATTGGCTGTTGTACAGTATATGTGACGTGGCAGTACATGTGATGTCACACTAACTGTGCATCTGGCTATGCCCTTCCACCTTACACTATAAATATATTTTTTTTTCCCAAATCCAGCAAGTTATGGAGAGGAGCATTTCTGTGAGCGACAGGCTATTGATAGAGAGAGGATACCATAGGTGTCAACCCATACAGTTTGCCCGTATGAAATACGGTTTTTCCAACTTTTCGAAGGCAAACAGGCATATAAAGTTATGATACGGGAAATCTAGTCCAATACATTTTTTTTTTCTTCTCTCCATCAACCTGCCCAGGGACTACAGATGAAAATAGCCCCCAAAGCTAAATCTGGCACATTTTACATTATGTTTATTAATGTGCATTGTCCATTTCTTAAATAAATAAACCTATAATTAATTGAATTGCAGCAATCATATTTTCTTTCTCCCTCTCAGCTATTTGTGAGGCCATGGGAAAAGCAAGTAGCACGACTGATCTAAAAATGCACTTTATGACAACAAACCACAAAGACACAGCAGCCCACAAGATACCTACGTTAGTTAGCTAACAGTTAAATGGCTATGACTGGACAATGTTCATGTTTATGCAGTTTTGACCAAGATTAGATAATATTCCTTGACATTTTAATGTGGCTATATGACTCAATTTAGTGAAGTTACTACAGGTTTTATTGCAAATTAATTAATGGCTAAATTGGCAGTTTTTTTATAATGTTAACTGTTACTAGAAAATTATCCAAATTAAGATGAGAGCTAAGTTTATAACTATATGTAGCCTTCATTAATGTTAACGTAGCCTATTTGTATCTAAGGCTATCAAAGCTGTTTTGTAGTAAGATAGCAAAACTGCAAAAAAAAAAATATATAATAATAGAATAGAATAGAATAACTTTTATTTTCCCACTAGGGAACTTCAGTTAGCCCCAGCAACAACAAAAAAAGACATAGACAGTGGAGCAGACCCACAACACACAAACATATCAAACAAAGACATCCAACAGAATCATTACAAAAGTGCAATACAGCCATTATTTAAAAATAGCCCCCACTGTCCCAAGATGTCCAGTGTCACCAAGCAGACAAACTTCTCCTCTACGACTCTCCTCCAAACATGCAGCGCCGTGGTCTCTGTACACCGCCGAAACGAACCACCGAACTGCGGCAATCTTCCCAGTCGTCTCCACAATAATAAAGTGCCACAAGCTTATACAACACGACATAATTTAGGAAATTGTGCTATCCATCTATGTATCTCTCATGCACTGGGTTGTAAGTGTGTGGGGTCAGTCACAAAAATTTAGTCAGAGAGCATGGTGAAAAGATTTGCTTGGGGAACCTGTAATACCTACGCCGGGTACCCTGAAAGATTGGACGGAGGAGAAATTTTTGTCCCTTTTCCGGAACCCAAAACCAGCGACAAATGCATTTGTGCCAACTTAACGTTAGCTAACTTATGTAAATGTCCAAGTGCTGCTCACAAAGTAACATTAACGATTGCGCTTCCGTTATTGAGACCGCACTGCTGTAACGTTAATGCCGGTGTTGTGCTGTAGAATGCACCCCTGCCGTGGATAGCACCCCCTGACGGGAGCGCGCGCGCTTACGTCATTCAGTTTGAAAAGTTTCTGAATTCACTTCGTTTCATTATCGTACCAATATAATATGAAGGAGGTATTCATATTATTGTACTATAATGCTTTGTGAAGGGTATCCTTGTTTTAAAGATGGTAAGCAACCTTCGATTTTATACTCATTTCAATTTAGACTCAAAACACTGAATTGGCCAGGGGTATGTTAGACGCAAATCCATAGCTACTTTTCTTAGGCACGATCGCATTATGCGAAAATATAGCCCAGCTATAATTACAAAATTAGCTGGAATTTTACTGGGGTTAGCCTGTATGTAGCTACTTGTAGCTGGGGAAATAACAGCTTCCTTAACCAGCAGATCAGCTCGAATGAAAATTAAATGTGATCCACGGTTATCATATGCAAGTCATATAGCTAAACTATACTGGATACTTGGCAGGACCCCAACGATCACCGTCAAGTATTTCTTTAAATGTTTTCTTGCAGCTAAATGAATGCAAATAAAAATGTATCCCCTTTATATCACTGACTATTGCATGCTTTGACCCTCCAAACACACAGCGGTCACGTATAATTTCCCCAAATGTATGTCATATCATGCTGGAGTCAAGAGTGTTTTATTTCCTGGCACGGCTGCTTTTCAAATTGCCGTGAAATGCACCCCCTCCTAACTTTGGCTAGGAAGATCCATGAAACTCACAATGGTGATGGTGACAATGGTGACCAGATACATGAAACTCACAGTGGCAACTCATTTTGGCTCCATATGTATGCCTGAAAAAGCATTTAATGCTGGGGTCACCAGAAACATAATTACAAGGGGGTGCATATTCCGGCAGGGCTGGTTTTCCGCTTGCCGTGAAATGCACCCCCTCCTAACTTTGGCTATGAAGGTCTCACATCCATGAAACGCACATTGGCAACTCATTTTGGCTCCATATGTATGCCCTAAAAAGCATTTAATGCTGGTGTCACCAGAAACATAATTACAAGGGGGTGCATATTCCGGCAGGGCTGGTTTTCCGCTTGCCGTGAAATGCACCCCCTCCTAACTTTGGCTATGAAGTTACCACATACATGAAACTCACAGCGGTAACTCATTTTGACTCCATATGCATGCCCTAAAAAGCATTTCATGCTGGTGTCACCAGACACATAATTACAAGGGGGGTGCATATTCCGGCAGGGCTGGATTTCTGCTTGCTGTGAAATGCACCCCCTTCTAACTTTGGCTATGAAGGTCTCACATCCATGAAACTCACAATGGTAACTCATTTTGGCTCCATATGAATGCCCTAAAAAGCATTTGATGCTGGGGTCACCAGAAACATAATTACACGGGGGTGCATATTCTGGCAGGGCTGGATTTCAGCTTGCCGTGAAATGCACCCCCTTCTAACTTTGGCTATGAAGGTCTCACATCCATGAAACTCACAATGGTAACTCATTTTGGCTCCATATGAATGCCCTAAAAAGCATTTGATGCTGGGGTCACCAGAAACATAATTACAATTACAAAGGGGTGCATATTCCGGCAGGGCTGGATGTCCACTTTGCACTATTGTATTGTAGCGAGCGCGGAGAATGAGGGAGGGAGACAGCGGCTTGCCGTTCCGAATCGCTCCAGCTGAGCTTAGTTTTAATGGTGCTACCTTACCAGCTCTGAAAAGAGCCGTTGGAATTCCTGCACAGCAATGTTCTCAGCTCGGAAACACTCTTTCATGAACAAACAAATCGCTTCAGATACTGCTTTATATAGGAACTAGTCGGCTGTGATTGGCGCACACACTTACATATTCCTAGCCAATCACAGCCACACATAACAGGCAGTGACAATTGACAGTTACGTTTAAAATTTAACAGTTGACACAAGACACGGCTAACAAGCTAACGACACAATTAGAACACACAGCACGCTATTACATCTATGTACACATCGACCGGGTAGCGGCTCACTACCATGAAGTCGGCCTGCCCGGTGCCGGATTTCAAAGTCATAGCCTTGCAATTGTTCCAGCCAGCGAGCAACTTGCCCCTCAGGGTCTTTAAAATTTAGGAGCCAGGTGAGCGAGGCGTGGTCGGTGCGCAGGAGGAAGTGGCTGCCTTGCAGGTACGGCCGGAAGTGGTGCAACGCCCTGACCACAGCGAGCAGCTCCCGCCTGGTGACGCAATAGTTGCGTTCCACCTTCCCCAGGGCCCGGCTGTAGTAGGCCGCCACTCGCTCGCCGTCTTTGTCCTCCTGTGACAGGACGGCCCCCACTCCGGTGTTGCTTGCGTCGGTGTCGACGACGAAGGGTCGCTGGGCATCGGGGTACGCCAACACCGGAGCTTCAGTGAGGGCTGCCTTGAGCTGGTCAAAGGCCATGGATTGCCCCTCCTGCCACACAAACGGCCGGCACTTATCCGTTAAGCGATGGAAGAGGCTAGCCAGGGTAGCGAAGTCCCAGACAAAACGCCGATAGTAAGACGCCAGGCCTAGGAAGCTTCGCAGCTCACCCATGTTGCCAGGGACCGGCCAGTCCCTCACAGCAGCCACCTTAGATGGTTCGGTGGCTACGCCCCGCTCGCTGACGATGTGCCCTAGGAAGGCCGTCTCCCTACGGAGAAGCTGGCACTTCTTTGGGTTTAGCCTCACCTGAAGGGCATCACCTGAAACTGCCACAGACCCTGCCCGATAGTAAAGGCGGTCTTAGGCTTCACTTCGGGTGCCAGCCTCACCTGCCAGTAGCCGCTGCGTAGGTCCAGCGAACTGAACCAGCTCGACCCGCTGATGTGGTCCAGGGCCTCGTCGATGCGAGGGAGTGGGTAGGAGTGGTCGCGGAGTTAAGATGCCTGTAGTACACACAGAACCTCCACTCCCCGCTCTTCTTCTGGACCAGGACCGCAGGGGCTGCCAGAGGGCTCGATCACACCAGCAGCTGCCATTACCTTCACCTTTTCCTCTGCCACTAGTTGCTTGGCAGGGTACATCCGGTGCGGCCGCAGATGGATGGGTTGAGCTTTGTCGGTGTTGATAGTGTACTGCACCAGCTCGGTATGGGTACAGTCCTCATCCCGCACCGCAAACAGGTCTGCGTTTCCATCCAGTAGGCTTTTGAGCTGCTGGCGCTGCTGGTGGTCGAGCCCGCTGTTGCTTCGTTGCCGCAGGGCATGGACAGCTGCTGTCGTCTCGGCAGGCAGAGCTGGTTTGGGCTGGGCAGGCGGTTGCTGTGTGGCAGGCTGGTGGTGGTGGGCAAGCGAGTAGTCGGGCTGGGGCACTGTGGTCAGTGACGGCGCCTTGGGTGCGGTGGCTAGCTGGAGTAGCTTGCTTGCTGGCCGGGCTGTGGTGGCTAGGTGGTGGGCTCGTCGGGACGGTTTTCGTGTCGGACCGGAGGGCTACAGTCTCCGCGCCAAGGGTGATGCTAGCCCTTGACACATCAACACAGGCTCCCCAGCGTTTCAGCAGGTCCAGGCCGATGATGCACGAGTCCGCGATGTCAGCCAGCCAGAACTCGCGCGACACCTCCTGCCCGCTCACCGTCACCTTCACCTCTTTCTTCCCCCTCATCGCCATCTTTGCACCCGTCACGGATGTCAGCGGTGTGGCGGTGGGCGTCCACGCCCCGGGAAGTTGGGTCCCGCCGGTGTTGTGGAGTACTCCTGGCCGGACAAGGGAGATAGTAGCCCCTGTGTCCACCAGGGCTCGGCAGGCCTGCCCGTCCAGCCGACAGTGGAAGTACAACCCACTGGCTTTGCCCAGCCGAACTACCCGTGGATGGGACTTATGCTCAGTCGTGCTAGCCTCCGCAGAGGTAGATGGAATTTTTGCCACTGGGGCGGGTAAGGCCGGACTGGGTTTGGGCACAGAGGTGTGTATCTGGTTGAGGAGGGTTGGTTCCCGGGGCGGCTTTCTCCTCACTGCGCCGTCCCTGCCTCGTGTCCCGACGGTGGAGGCTTCCGTGGCTTTGGTGCTGGAGCTGGGCAGTCGCGTGCGATATGGCCCTGCTCGTCGCAGCGGTAGCACCGGCCTTGCCGCCTCGCTGGCCGTTGTAGTGGCATGCGTGTCCAGCGGACCTCCTCGCCGTCGACCACCTTGACGTGCTGGTGGGTTGGTTGTGGAGTGGGCCGGATTGCTAGGGTGTCTTCCGCCCGAGTTGTCTTGATTAAAACCTCGCTTATGGAACCCGGTTGGGCTAGGCTAACGTGGCTAACAATAAATTTTGACTTTTTACATTTTTACAAGTTATTAATATGGCGGCTGCTTCAAGATGCACAAAGAAAATCAACATAAATGAAGTCATTTCCATGATTCTGGACTCGTCCCCGAATGGTAAGTGATAATGTTTACTACAATATTTGGCTAGGCTATAAATGTTGTGTAGTTATTTAGTCTTTAATCCTCTTATGTTACATAATTGACAGACAGCGTTATTTGTAAGTCAATAGTCATCTATTGATATACCCTTTTTGTGTGAAATGATTAACAAATATCATATATTCTGTATTTGGTTCAGTTTATTCTGTTTTCTGAAAAACTTGAAAATATGACTTAGGCGATTATTTTAAGAAGGTGACGATATTATATATATATATATATATATATATATATATATATAGTGTAGGCTATGTATATGTATGTATGTGTGTGTGCTAATATTAGCTAACTCAACCGTGCGAAGGCTAGTGCTGTGACGTAACAGTCGAATTCTAGAACAGCTGTTGCACACAGAAAAAAAAACTCACGCTTTGGGGCTGTTGAAAATATTTTGGAAATTACGTGCGAAAAGGTTAAAACACTCGCTCCTATTCCCCTATGCATTCACGTCACGCTGCATTCACGTGTTGACTTATTTGCTTCGGAACAATCCCAGTTGCGATATCAATCACACTTACACGATGTAAAGCAAAACACGCTATTAATTCAACATTCACGTCATACAACTCCATCAGCGTACAGCGGGAACGTTAAAACGCTGACCGATATGCGTCCGATCCTGATCCTGTCCGCGATGGACTCAAAATGGCTCCACGCAATCACGTGACTAGATTTTCCCGGACCCTCTATGTCGCTACTCTCTCTATATAGGGACTCTAGTTCGCACAACACGGTTTAAGTCAAGCACTTTGATATATGTTATGTTGTCTGTTTAAGAAAGAGTGCAATAAATGTTTTTATTGAAAAAAATAAGAATCGTGTGAGAGAATCGTGATCTCAATTCTTAGGGAGAAAAATCGTGATTTTTTTCACATTTTAGCAAGAATCGTGCAGCCCTATGTCTGACCGTAAAGTGCTGTGCAGTTAATGGCAAGGGGTTTTCGGCAATTATTTTTTAGGCAGTCTCTGTCTAGTCGCGCAGTGACACGCGGAATTGTAGCAATTGACCTCCAATAAGTTGTAACAGTTAAAATAAGTAGCCTAAAACATGTTGATGTTAATTAATTTGTTAATTAATTAATTTTTGTTAATAAAAAATAATAATTTAACATCTGTTTTTCTGAATATAAACCTGTTTTCACATTCTGTGATTTACAGTTTAATATGTTTGTGCTCGCGTGTGTGTGGTAGGCTTGTGCTGATTTTCAGCCCCTACAAAGTACCTTGATAAATTTTATAGCCCTTTAGTGGGACTTTAAGTCACTAAAGTCCCACTAAAGCCCATCCCTGGTTTAGAGGATGATTTCATGGAAAAGTCCTCTTTCATCTGATCAAAACAAGGTATTTTTGGACGCTATTGTCCAACATATATTTGATGACTAAAGTAAATGTTTAAATCTGAATGACAATTTCAATAGCGCTAAAAGCGAGAGAAAAAGTAGCGTTGCCAAATTAGACTATCAATCAACATTTCACGCCCATCACAGCCTATATTTACACTAAGGTGTTTAATAGCCCAAAGATATTCCAAAAATATAAAAGCACTGTTTTTGTTGCCAGAAAGCACTCATATTTTTGCAACAATTTCTTAATATGTCTTTCATAAATGTATTTGAATAAGTCAAATACACTAAACAACTACTGATAGCTCCTACTGCTATTTTACCACTGTATAGGCCTAATTAAAGAATTTAAATGAGTTCTGTTTTATGGTCCTGATTTGCAATGTGGAAACATATTTAATATGAACAAGGCAGTGTTTTTAATTTCTTTGTTATGGAGATCACGTTTGAAGATTATGGTTGATTTTTCAGGGTTTTCAGCAAATGAGGCCAGCCATGTGTGAATTTACTTATTTGATAAATTAAATTCTATTCACCTAATCATGACAATTCTCCACAATTAATTTATAAAAGAATAATAATAAAATAGCCTCCAGTGTGCTAATAATATTATAAATTATACAATAGTAGATGCTACCACTGAGGCCCATTCAATGAACTATCTAAGAATGAAAACTAAATAATCAGAAACACATCTCATATGGCGTCATCCGGTTTTATATTTGGGCAAGTGAGCTCAACATTCGGGCAAGTAGATTACCTACTCTACTTTGAACCCTTAGTGTCAACCCCTAGTTTATGTACTTTATCTTCTAAGTCACCCTGGATAAACCTTCTTCTACAAAACCTCAATTCCAAACAAGTTTGGACAGTATGTAAAATGCAAATAAAAGCAGAAAGCAGTGATTTGTAAATTCTCTTTTACATATATTTAATTGAAAACAGTACAAAGAAAAAATATTACATTTTTTAACTTTTCAACTTTATTGATTTTTACATATACGCCAATTCCGAATTTGATGCCTGCAACACGTTCCAAAAAGTTGGGACAGGGGCAACATAAGACTGGGAAGGTTGTGGAATGTTCAAAAAACACCCGTTTGGAACATTCCACAGGTAAACAGGTGATGCCATCATGACTGGGTATAAAAGGAGCATCCACGAAAGCTTGGGCGTTTACAAGCAAGGATGGGTCGAGGTTCGCCACTTTGCGAAAAACTGCACGAGCAAATAGTCCAACAGTTCAAGAACAACGTTTCTCAATGCACAATTGCAAGGAATTTAGGGATTTCACCATCTACAGTCCAATATCTACAATATTATCAAAAGATTCAGAGAATCTGGAGAAATCTCTGTGCGTAAAGAGCAAGGCCGAAAACCAATACTGAATGCTGTGACCTTCGATCCCTCAGACAGCACTGCATTAAAAACCGACATGCTTCTGTAATGAATATAACCACATGGGCTCGGAAATATTTTGGAAAAACGTTTTCAGTAAACAAAGTTTGTTGCTGCATCTACAAATGCAAGTTAAGACTACTACGCAAAGTATAAGCCATATATCAACAACATCCAGAAACACCACCGACTTCACTGAGCTCAAGCTCATCTGAGATGGACTGATGCAAAGTGGAAACGTGTGCTGTGGTCTGACTAGTCCACCTTTCAAATTTTTTTGGGAAATAATGGACATCGTGTTCTCCGGGCCAAAGAGCAAAAGGACCATCCCGATTGTTAACAACCCAAGGTTAAAAAGCCAGCGTCATGGTATGGGGTGTGTTAGTGCCCATGGCATGGGTAACTTGCACATCTGTGAAGGCACCATTAATGCTGAAGGGTACATATGCATTTTGGAGCAACATATGCTGCCATCTAGACAACGTCTTTTTCAGGGACGTCCCTGCTTATTTCAGCAAGACAATGCCAATCCACATTCTTTTTAAAAAAATTTTTTATTTACTTTCCAATTTTTCCCTTTTTCTCCAAATTTGGTAACCAACCCAATGTAATTAAATTCCGCTTTCAAAACTACAACAATTAGTGTGATGTAACACAGTGGTAAACATGCCCCTGTACTGTTTTCAATTGAATGCAGGTCAAAAAGGATTTGCAAATCATTGCTTTCTGTTTTTATTTACATTTTACACACTGTCCCAATTTTTTTTGGAATTGGGGTTTGTAAATTAGTGTAACGCTATGAGATGTGATGACGACAATCACATCGAAGAGTTGAAAGACAGGATCCTGTGTGCTTTACCTGAGGTAGGCTGGGGGCTCTGTGCTGATGGATACCGCCTTGTACTTCTCATCGTTCCCTTCGAAGATCTCCTCCACCTCGGACGCCTTCAGCAGAGTCACACTGGTGGCTAAAGTTGTGTAACCATGATCTAACACAAAAAAAACACTGAAGACACTGATGTCCAAAAAAAAAACTTTTGGGAGATGCTAGCTGGCTGGCTGGCTGGCTGGCTACCTCGTTGTTTGGGAAGGCGAGCCCTGTTTTAGTGTCCCATTGCCCGGAGTTACTAGGCACTCTGACGTCATTGAAAGATAATGTAGGTGTTCTGTTATTCCACCAAAAACAAGAATGTATCACTCACCGTGCGATGACGCTACAATTTTCTTCCTCTCTTCGACTGATGCGAGTCTCCTCCACAGTGATGGATACCTTTTGTACAGGGAGCCACGGAACATACGCAGATAGTTGCCTACCTGTAAAAAGAGAAAGTGCAACATCAACAATCGCAACTTGGTGGTTGTTTCCAAGCTTATGACTTATAAGCTTATCTAATAAAGATTTCACACATAACAACTGAACGTGCTAGTCAGCTAAAATAAATAGCTACAATAGCTGGACAATTATATATAAACCGCAAGATTTTTCTTTTAAAAAATCTGTTTCATGTCAAGAAGTTAGGTAGTTGGAAATCATTCAAAGAGAAAACTCAATAAGCACTTAAATTGTTTACAGAAAAAATCTATACAAATTGTAAAAAAATACATACATAATTATTATTATAATTTATGAACACAATGAAAGCTTACGGGAGGATATGTGAATACAGAATTAATTATTAATATTAACGGACCCAGACTTTAAACCCAATATGATGGATAATATATTGAAGAGTTGGAAAAAGGACGGATTGTCTCGATTCAATCAAATGTTAAATGAGCAGGGCTTGGAGTCGTTTGAAAAAGTTATCTAAAAATGATAACTTACCAAAATCACACTTTTAAAATATCTTCAAATTAGAAGTTCCCTCATGGAAAAAACCATTTAAGAACAGTGTTGGGAGTTACGCGATACAAAGTAATTAAAAGTAGTTACTGTATCTACAATACGTTTTTTCTGTAACAAGTAGTGTATTGCATTACTGGTCCAATTTCAGTATCATCGTTGCCGTTGCTAATCTTGGAAATTGCTTGTTACTCTGATTTAACTAGTTGCCGTTGATCCAAATAAATATATTTGATCAGAATAAATATAGTAGATCTAGTCTATTCCCTGTTGTTGGCGCCGCCATCTTTAAAAAATCCTGCCCCCTACATCTGATAATGTTTACGTAGCCCAAATCAAAAATGGCAGCAGCTGATATTGCAAGTAAAATAGTTACTAGCTCGTCGGATTAGCTAACATGGTTAAATACTAAATAGCCTATCAATGACTTTGTTTAAATGTTATTTAATTTTTTTTTTAAAGGCACTCTTGGAGAAAATTGTGTCAAGCAGCTTGGATCAGACATGCGCTGAACTTTGTGAAACCAATGAAGTTCAGCAGGCGAGTAGTGATGGGCAGTTCGGTTATTTTTTCTGAGTCGGCTCTTTCCGTACCGTTTGGTATGAAGAATTGGATCCGAGTCAGAGTCTGAGTTGCAAGTTTTTGGTACTTCCGGTTAATATAGCATAGAGCCGTTCGTTTGGTTGATTCTTTCAAACTACCCGAGCTGCATCTTTTTCTCCCAGCGGCGCAAGCTGGAATTTGAGGCTGTTTCAGACAACAGAGTCTAGCTGGTAGCAAATTAAGTTAGTAAACTAGCTTTGATATTTTATTCAGACCTAAATCACCTGATTGATGCTCATTTTTAATAGCTTATGTTCAATGTTTTCTGTTCACTTCCCCTTACTTTTCAAGCCAGTTTGCTATTTACGACTTTCCCATCTCCGTTATTCTAGCAGAAGTGTAAAATATCGCTGTCGGTCATTGGTTGTAACGTTAGATATTAAGAATAGAATAGATGTAAGAATAGACATTGAATGGTTAGGCTATATTTGCATAGGCTATAGCCATTTTATTAGTCTATGCAAATATAAATCTTATTTTTTATCAGATCCTAGAATCCAGTAGGCTTAGCCTACTGAAAATGTGGTGGATGGATGTGTAGGAGAGATAGCCAGCCAAATCAGACAGACAAGCCAGATCTTGATGCGTGTGTGTGTGTGTGTGTGTGTGTGTGTACAGAAGCCCGTTTCGTTTATTAGTTTTAAATAGTAGATTTGGTAAAGATTTATTTGGACAACATAACGTATGTTTATTTGAACCATTAGGCTATTTATTTAGCCTATTCTATTATTCCAAATTGTATTAATCTGTTCACTATTGTGGTGGTCACGAGTTCTAAAATGAAAATGCCACCACTTTAAATAAGAAGTAGCTTATTAATTCTGTTTTATACTGCAATTCGGTTGCAAACAGCCACATGTAATAATTTTGTAATAAAAGGTAGGCGTCTCGGACTATCATTAGATATAACAGAATACTTTTGTGAATGTTTCTGGTTGATCCGATTAATAAGGCTAAACCCTTATTAATCATGTAGGCTGCAGCATTTTCTCTCTGTTAAAACTCGAAACGACTTTTGGTTTGTGTCACGGCTCTGGAGCCGTGGGATATTGCCGCGGTTCACGGCTCTGAGTCGAGTTTATTTCGTGCTGATCAGAGTTGGGTAGGAGGCGACTGAAGGTAGGCCTACATCTTTTAACCATTAGCAGTAGCCTTGTAATAATCACTTTGGAACGAGCTGGGGCGATTATCTAATTCCCAAAAATGTGTGCAATATTGTTAGATCAAATTAAAATGTATTCGTAAATGATTATAAAACATATTCGTGCAACCTATTTTGTTGGGCGCATCACTACTGCTGCTCAACCTAGGTTACAACTAGTGACACGGCTCCCGGCTGTAGTAGAAAGCAGGCAGACTCCAGAGCCAGAGCTAAGAGCCAGAGCCGTGGTAAGCACGATTCCCTCGAACTGTCGAGTCGACTCAGCATAAATTTGAATACCGATTCGTTCGCGAACTGCAAATCACTACATGCGAGCAAGACATTACCGGGGAAGACCCTTTCCGTAGGTGCATACACAGTTCGGGTTCAAATTCCATGACCAATCAGTACTCCACCAAAGTCAGTTTCATTTACATGTGGATCAGTTACATTTATTTATTTAGTTTTGAGAAAATAATACCCTGGGCCCATACTGCTCTCTACACATTACACCACTGTAGGAATAGTAGGCTATATCTCAAGTACATATACTCATGTACAAAAAAACGATACTAAAATGTAAGCAATTTGTGCTCGCTGGATGTCTAAATTACTTTAGAGTTTTATGAAGTAAAAGTCCCCAGAGTTTAGCTCCAGACTAATGGGCCTATACTTAAACTTCACATTGTAGCCTACAGTTTTTTTTATTTATTTTTTTGGAAGGGGGTGCAGCGCTGTTATTGTTTCGAAAGCTCCACGCTATGCATTAAACAAACTGAGCGGGTGATTGACAAGAGTGTTTTTTTTTAATGCATGGTAGGTTTGATCTAAATGCAGATTTGGAAAAAAACGGTATGCAATAACAGCATAGCCTTTTTCTTTTCGTCTTCAAAGATGAGTCAGATTTTACCATTTGTAACAGGATTCCACCATACGTCTCAGAACCTTCTAATACTGGTAGGAATAGGTAAAAACAGGTTGCATAAGCATCCCAATAACTTTATTTTATAGGAATATCATTACATCTTTGATAAAAATGCTAATTGATGGCATTCAAATTTGCCATACCATGTAAAGATGTAATGATATTCCTATAAAAATAAAGTTCCTGGGATGCTTATCTAACCTATTCCTACCAGTATTCCTATTCCTACATCTGTGCAGAGGTGCACATCTCTGGTTGTCATGGACCAAAATGCTTTCAGTTTTTGTCCTATATTAGTTCTAAAGTGTTCTCACTTATTACTGACACAAAAGCAGCATTCAATTGAAGAATTAGTATTATTTGATAATAATATGATTAATGGCCAATTACGATTGATTATCAAGCTAATAAAATTTTTAAAAAAACAGAAACTAAAATGTATACATAGCATGCCAGTCATAAAAGAGTGTAAAAATATATAAGTAAAAGAAATGGGAGCAAACGTATAGCAGCTGTTTTATGTTATACCCGTTTTTCCCCGTTTCTGGTGTTTCTCATATTTTGTCAACCCACTGTAATTGCTGACTTGTGGCGAAAGTGCCGCCGTGGTCACAGATTTCTACGCTTGCGGTAACTTAACATCTGTCCAAGAATGTAAACAAGTCGGGGATTCTTCACGGTAAATTTTATGACAACGTGTGGAAACTAAGCCATCATTACCCATTACAGGTATTCAACATATCTAGCCATTTAACGACAACCATGCTGTGCTACAACTGGTTAACTAACTAGTCAACAGGCACGCAACGTCGTTAGCTAGCTAAGCCTAAATGAATAAACTCCTTCATTCAGATAATGTTAGTTAACTTTAGCTGGGTACGCCTTGAATAAAATTTCCACAGCTTGCTAGCTGCCTTCTGGACCGTTTTCAAAGCGCAGTAGTTAGAAAACGGTCAAGTAATGTAAGTCATGTAAGTTTGAAATAAATACAAATATATTCGGATTCTGCGTTTTCCCCACCATACATACCTCTGATCCAATCATGTAAAAATCTCCATCCTGTTCTAGCTGGAATTTCACCGGTTTCTGCCCGAAGGTTTTGCTTAACGCCATCTTACCTGAAACAAAAGCGCACCACTGCGCATGCTCGGCCACAGAGATTCGGAGAAAAATGACTTTTTCTAGCGCCGTCTTCAGGTTGACCTGTAGTTCTGTGGTACAAGGAAAGATTTTAGTTATGCCGCCTACCCTCTTTGGGATAAGGTACAATAGAGTACTCAAGTGACTGCGTTACGCTGGTTTAGGAAGTAAATTCCCCATTCATTTAGAGCATAGACTTTGACAAAAGCTTACTTTTAAATAATTTCTACTGATTATGTCTTACCATAAATTTCCCGGATTGTTCAATATAACGGCCGTTCGCAAAATATGTAGTTTTTCTGGACCAGCTTCAAGTATATTTAACGGTTTAGTATTTTTTTTGTGAACATAACAGCGCTGGCACTGTTTAAAAACTCCACGTCACATAATTCCCAATGTGCAGCCTTGTCTCCAGACGTTGCCATACAACGTTAGCCAGCAGTAGCACACAGCTCTGTTTTTAAACACTTTTTTCTAACATTACTTGAAGTAACTTGAAGGACTAAAAGCTAGAATTGCTTTATGTGGTTAACCATAGCGCAGCTCATTCTATAAATCAGATTTTTTAAAATAGACAATAGTCTCCGAAGCCCATTCTATCTTCCATAGGGAATTTACTTCCGAAACCAGACTCCGCCCATGACTGACGTACTCACTTGAGTACTCTATATCGGCAGACACATGTTTGCTCCAAAGTAGCCTAAGCATTTTTTATAGACAAAAGTTGCGATAGACATACTTAATGTTACATGAGTTAGCTAGCTAATTAGTTAACTAATTATTACTTAGTGGTTAACGTTAGTTGTTCAGACCTAACGTGAGCTACGTTAGCTAGCTTTCTAAAAACCGAGATGTTAACGTACACCATAAGCAGGTAATGTACAGATCTCAACTGTCAGGAGGTGCAGGTACTGATCTAAACTGTCAAGAGGTGCAGCTTCTCTCTTCTCTCTGTCTGCATCGAGCAGAGATTTTCCCTACCCCATTTGAACGAAACTGATCAAGAATAGCAGACGGAACTGGCATGGCTAATGTTAGCTAGCCAAATAATATAAATAAATGAACTAATGTTCATCAACCTAACCTACTGTAGCCTATACAATATAGCTACTATAGTAACAGCCTACTGCTACTACAGCACGTTTTTGCAGTGACAGTCAGTGAAACTTGAGGAGCAAACTTTCAATTAAACTTGATGTTATATAGGGTGACCATATTTTGGATTTTTAAAAAAGAGGAGAGGGTTAGACGGGCGTTATGAACATAATAGGCTATTTGTTTGTTTACATATGGTCTATGGAACAAGGAAATCCTAAACAGACATTTTAGGAATTTAAGAATCCCGCGTGGACAGATATTTTTGGTTCCAAAAAGAAGAAATGTCCGGGAAAAAGAGGACGTCTGGTCACCCTCTGTTATATCAGTTGGTTTAGAAAATAGAAATTACCAGAGAATCAGACATTTAATAGTGTTACGAACATTAGGGCTCGCTTTTGCTCGAGCTGGTGAGGATGCAGCAAGGAAAGACACTTTTCAGAGCCAGATGCTTGTTACACTACAAGGTCCTTTTCTATGTAGTTCTCATGTAATGATCAAAGAAAGCACCCAGGGTGGCGTAACCGAGGGTCTCCTGATTAGTTTTGGCCATTTTGTTTTTTAGTTGATCAATAGGTATAAAAGCTATAGAAGTTTGAGTTTCAGCTTAGATTGAATGATTTCCTATGGAATGGAACGTTCAGAACGTAAAACTTGTCTGAGTATGCAACAGTAACTAAGGGGGGCGGGGTCCATTTTTTCCGATCGTATGGTCACTTATATACAACATTTTCACCACATAAGTGTTTCTCATGGAACAATCGAGATATAATTTTTTGAAAACTGGTTTGACAATCATATCCTACTCGTAAGCCAGCTGTTAAATGATGAAACTATATTTCTTACATGAAAATATAATTTTTAAGAATTATCTTCTCAAGAATATGATATTATAAAGAAAGCAATCCCAACAGGAATACTCATGTTATTAAAATCGGTTCCAAATATAGCAAAGGACCCATCTGATGTCTCTCTAAATGCAGAAATCAATGGTATTAGTATCACTGGAAAAAGACTTAACAACATGTTAAATTTAGAGATATACTTAGCCTACAAAAAAAAAAACCCTGCAGTTGTGTACCAATGGGCCTCTACTATACTGTATAATGGCACCTGGCTTCAGGCATGGACTATGCCGTTTAAATATATGGTCTCAAATAAAGTTAAAGAAGTAGCCTACAAGGTTATACATAAGTGTAACCCTTGCAATAATTTAATCTCAAAGTTTATATTGGATGTCAGCCCAAAGTGTAGTTTCTGTGAGGAGGAAACTATTGAGCATCTTTTCTGTTACTGTGCTTTTAGTAAGACTTTCTGGAATGACATGAATATGTTTCTTGGTGATAAATTGAAAGTACAGGTTCATATTAATAGTTTTGATATTCTATTTTATTTTCAGATATAGACACGGATTGTCAATATATTCTTAACCTGTATATTTTATGGGGAAAGTTTTTCATCCACAAAACAAAATATATGGGCAATAAATCTCATTCTAAATTATTTCAAATGGAACTTAAGAAATATACAGAGTACAGACTCTCTGGTGGGCTCCACTAGTAAAAGATCAATCACATGTCTTAATTTGTTGTCTACATTTAAATTGTGTAATGCTTCCTTTGCACTGTTATGTGTACCTCTGACAGCCTATCTTTTTTCTTTCTTTACATTTAATGTTTTTTTCTTTTTTCCCCCCCTTTTTATTGTTTGCTAATTCTATCTTCAATCATAATGTACACTTTTTCATATGTAATTGATTGATATTCTCAATAAAAAATAAAATTTTAAAAGAATTTTCCCGGCCACTTCCAGGTCTGTTGCTTGACTTCACAGCTGTGACTGAATATGATCCTTGTCTCCTGTCCACTCAGACTCTGTCTATTATATGCCCTCTCCCCTCACTTTGCAAGCAGTGTGCAAAATAAATCCTGCAAAACCTTTTACAAACTAGTAAAGTAGTTCATAATATTTTTTTTAGATTGTAGTGTGTAGATTATGAATTCATATAGAATTAACAAAAATTTAAAAAGTAGTTTGTAATATGTCCCGCTATAGAGTACTCAAGTGAGTATGTCGTGGACGGAGTCTGTTTTCGGAAGTAAATTCCCTATGGAAAGATAGAATGGGCTTCGGAGACTATCGACTATTTTTTGAAATCTGATTTATAGAATGAGCCGAAACGTTCCTGGATTAGCCTGTGTGGTACAAGGGTATAGACCATATATCGCATGTTCCAATAAATTTTTTTTAAAGTAATGCATTAGTGATTGTAGTTTGACTTGTAGTCCACTTTAACGGACTACATATTCAGTACTGCAACGCACGGGTGGTTCTCGACCAATAAGATATCATCATCTCATCTGTCTGGACATTCTTGAGCAGATGGGAGTACTGCAGCTGAAGATGAGCTAACGTTAGCTTGCTAAGTTGAGAGAGTGAGAAACTATGCTACTGTTAACCACATAAAGCAATTCTAGCTTTTAGTCCTTCAAGCTAGCTAGCTAACTTTAGAAAAAGGAGTTTAAAAAAGGAGCTGTGTGCAACTGCTGGCTAACGTTATATGACAACATCTGTAGCCAAGGCTGCTCGTTCGGAGGGAGTTATGGGACGTGGAGTTTTTAAACAGTGCCAGCGCTGGTATGATCACAAAAAAAATACTAAAACATAAAATATACTTGAAGCTGGTCCAGAAAACCGATAGTTTGCAAACGGCCGTTATATTGAACAATCCTGGAAATTGACGGTAAGACATAATAACTAGAAATGGTTTAAAAGTAAGCTTTAGTTAATGTCTACACTCTAAATGAATGGGGAATTTACTTCCGAAACCAGTGTGACGTAGTCACTTGAGTACTCTATTGTACTAAAAGTTGTAGTTTTTACTTCCGGTTTACCTCCTGAAATTGTTGGATGAGTGTGCTCCTGAATCCCCTCAACAAAACCCCGGAAATAAGGGTTTCATCTGGGGATTTTAAGTGCCCCCATTTGTGAGAAAAAGTTGTCCACTCAAAAACATTTTGACTAAGTTGACTCAAATATGTGCCCTCAAAGGGGTGAAGGGATCGTATTCGGTCACGGCCTAAGTCTCGCTAGCTACTGGCCTTGAACTGTATTGATTATACGCTCTGTGCTAGCAGAAATTGTATAGTATAGAGATGCCTACTGCATGAATATCATGTTTCACCTCTAGGGGCGACTATGAGCACTAAAACTGGGCTAAACAGAGAAGAATGAATGGGGGTCAATGGACGTTTTTTCCAAAAACCTAAATCTATAAGAGATAATTTTTTTTGTAAGTTGGAGAAAGTTCGCAGACAGCAGATAAGAAAATATACTTTATTATGCACCTAGATTAATGAAATCTTGAACCGTTTAGGAAAAAAATTATAACTTTTTTTCTCTGGTTATGTAAATTTCGATTAATATTTTGGACGTGAGACTCAAAAACAAGATGGACGGCCCACAGACAGGCGAAATAGTTCAGTAATAGCCAAAATCGTTCAGTAATAACAGCACAAGAATGATAACTATGTGGACGAACAAAGTACTCGCTAGTACCGGCGGTACATCACCTTATATCTTATAGACAATCTTGTTTTAACAAGAATCTTCCAGAAGCTTCTAGAGAATATATGGTTTTACTGAGCAAGCGAGAGCTACTGGCTAGTTGGCTACCGTTGACTGAGGAGCCGCCAATAATTAATATTCATGAACCGGCGAACTCATCAACATTGCGTAGCATCAATGATAGTGGAATTTTTTTGAAAGTGAGATCATAACACAACCATCAATTCTATGTCGACTTATAATGATGTATTAATTATAAGCATTAGGCCGTGTAACATTGCCAGTAATAATCCAGTTCCGTGAAAATATTTGAAATTGACTGTGATGATAATTTTATAGCATTTAGCTCCATTCACCTCCATGTATTTTTCCAGATTCTACTCTGTTTAGCAGTGCCTCAGTACTGACCCCTGATGCTCAAAGAATGCCATTGCCCTTTTTTCCGTTACATTGCAGTTATTGGAGTTGGCAAGGCTTTCTCTCTCTATGGGCTTTGATGCTAGCCAGCGATCTACGATCTATCATTTTCAAAGTATTTGTATTAGCCTGTAAATTTTTGCAAAAGAAACATGTGTCTTTATTGTATGTACAGGTATACATAATGTGCGTGAGTACAATTCGGGTAGGTATCTATAGCTAGCTAGCTGTTGCAAGGTAGCTAGTTTATACACTCGCATTAATGCTACGTAGGGTGGCACAAATTCTATCTACAGACCATGGATAGGTTCAAAGAGATAGCTTGTCTTTTCATAAATGTGCACAACAAAAGTGTTATCTGATAGGACATTGCTCAATTTCCCGTTTGTATTTGAGCAGTGATTGGTTATTTGTCAGTTTCAAGTGAAGGACCCGGAAATGGCCAGAAACAATTATACACTGGGAAGTACGCTACACCCCGTTTCCCAAAAGCATCTTTTTTATTTTTTTATTTTTTTATTTCAGATTTTTTCCCATTTTCTCCCAATTTGGTAGCCAATTGAATCCCTATTCTAGTTCAACTCCCCCCATGTAGCAACCGCTAGAGAATCACTGCTGCACAATCCCGTCAGCCGGTAGTAACGGAGGACGCCACGCTCTTATTCAGAGCGCGACTCCCCAAGCTGACCGTGATTCCAACTCGCCCGGGGCCGACATATGCGCAGCGATTCTCTCCGAGCCCCTCCCCCCACCCGGGAGCAGCCGCCAATTGCCGCTCCCACAGGGCCCCGACCATGCTCGGAACTGGCAGGTCCGGGGCGCGAACCCCGATCCTCGGAGTACAACTGCCCCAAAAGCATCTTTGAGTTAAGATCATCATAAGCTGAGACACATGACACAATTTTTCTAATCATAAGCGACAATGAAAAGAATGAGCAGCACAAATTTAACAACTATTATGCAGATTTTCAGTCTCTTTTGTCGCATACACATGGCGACGGCTGGCACCTGCACTTCAAAGAATGTCTTTTTTCCCCCAGATATTTTGAAACCAAAACAAACTTGGAGTCCATACAGCTTGCCAGTTTTGTTATGGTAACTTGTAGAGTTCACATTGTACAGATGCTCATATATCTGCCACAAATCCACAAGTTGCTCCTCATTTTTAGCACTCCAGAAAACAAGGCTGTGTCTGAATCAGAGCCCTATCTACTGCGTCCTGTCTTCTGTGTATTGGCAAATGTGTGCTGTTTAGAATGTGACGTGCAGTACGCAAAAAATATCCTCCATATTATTTTCCAACCGTACTGTGGAAGTGTAGTAAGATGTCCCACCCTTGCGCAGCCATGTTACATGTTACGTTGTTTTTGTTGTTATTGAAGGAAAACGTCAAGGAAGCTGCGCCTCATTTTTTAAAACGAAGCTGTGTTCCATATTTATGCGACCAAAATGTACTTCTTGAACAGTATGCTCCTGAATATATTCAGCGAAACCCCAGAAGTAAGTATATCATACGAGGGTTTAATTATACTATATTTAGAGAAAATTTCACCTACTTAACTTCTTTCTCATCCTGTCTACTCAACAAGCCTACTCAATAGTATGGAAAGGTGCTGATTCAGACACAGCCCATGTTTATTCAGCTCAGCCATCTTGCTCATTGGATCTTGTGTTTACTTCCGTACCCACCCCCCTTCCTTCGTCTGTCACAAACTCAATTATCATTGCCTATTGAAAATTCCCGTTGCGATTGAGTCTTTGACAATCACAAACCACAGGATTATGCAAAGACAAGCCCTGATAAAAATCAAACATGTTTGATGAAATCTTGCCATTGCCGACTGGGATCGCATGAGAGAGATTTGATTCTTTCACTCCCACACACATAACAATTACAGCTGCAACTATGCAGTGCAACTACCCTGGACTACCGCAGACTCTGCCCAATCTCGTTGCCGAATTGGGCTAAATAATCATGTATGCTTAAGAGTGTTTTGTGTTTGTGCTTTTTTCATTTTATGATTAAAATTATACAAATTTTATCATTTTAAAAAAGATAATAAAAACAGAGGGAGAAATACAACAAAAAAAACAATCAACCCCTTTGTTTAGGCCCCCTAGTGGCGTAGACCCTGGAAATTGCAGATTTCTGCAAATTTGGGGCTCTATTTTCCGGCCGATGGCAAGCCATCACTGGCTAGGTTGCAATTTCGTCACGGCTTTGCACAATTATTGCAAATAATTACAGTAGATATTATGACTTATATATATTTAAATTACCCATAACCTACATACAAAAGAGAACGCAATCAATGACATTTATTAGCTACACAAAAGAGGTTGCACGGTGTCAATATTCAGGACCACTGTTGTTCAAGTAAAATGCTTTATTAACATTCTTAAAACAATACATTTTAGGTTTGGCAGTATGGTTCTGTTCAAAAAGCCCTCCCGCCAATCCACACAAGCAAGCACGGATATGGCAGTGAGGGCAGCAGCAACAACCCCCATTAGGGTTACACTTAGAACAGATCCGGCAGCACTGTGAATGGTTTTTAACAGATTCCATTCAATCAGTTATATATATACAGCACTTTTAAGTGTCATTATGACAAACAATTTACGAGGAACCGGGCCTAAACCCCCGTAGAGCATGCCTAGGGCGACAGTGGCAAGAAAAAACTCCCTGCTGTTTAAAAGTAAGTGGCAAGAAACCTTGGGCATAACCTGGCTCTGAGGGGGGAGTCCATCCACCGCTGACTGGCACCGGTTAACTGAATAGCTGATTACAGAATAGTAAAATGACAAGACAGAACATAAATGGAAATGTCGATATACAGGTGCAGCTCAAAAAATTAGAATATCGTGAAAAAGTTCAATATTTTTTGTCACTCATTTCAGAAAGTGAAACTCATATATTATATAGATTCATTAGAGTGAAATATTTCAAGCCTTTATTTCTTGTAATTTTGATGATTATGGCTTACAGCTATTGAAAACCCAAATTCAGTGTCTCAGAAAATTAGAATATTGTGAAAAAGTTCAACATTGGAAACTCATGGTGTCACACTCTAATCAGCTAATTAACTCAAAACACCTGCAAAGGTTTCCTGAGCCTTCAAATGGTCTCTCAGTCTGGTTCAGTAGGCTACACAATCATGGGGAAGACTGCTGACTTGACAGATGTCCAGAAGACAGTCATTGACACACTCCACAAGGAGGGTAAGCCACAAAAGGTCATTGCTAAAGAAGCTGGTTGTTCACAGAGTGCTGTATCCAAGCATATTCATATAAAGTTGAGTGGAAGGAAAAAGTGTGGTAGGAAAATATGCACAAGCAACAGGGATAACCGCAGCCTTGAGAGGATTGTCAAGCAAAATCCATTCAAGAATTTGGGGGAGCTTCACAAGGAGTGGACTGAGGCTGGAGTCAGTGCATCAAGAGCCACCACGCACAGACGAATCCAGGACATGGGCTACAAATGTCGCATTCCTCGTGTCAAACCACTCCTGAACCAGAGAAAACGTCAGAAGCGTCTTACCTGGGCTAAGGAGAAAAAGAACTGGACTGTTGCTCAGTGGTCCAAAGTCCTCTTTTCAGATGAAAGTAAATTTTGCATTTCATTTGGAAATCAAGGTCCCAGAGTCTGGAGGAAGAGTGGAGAGGCACAGAATCCACATTGCTTGAAGTCCAGTGTGAAGTTTCCACAGTCAGTAATGATTTGGGGTGCCATGTCATCTGCTGGTGTTGGTCCACTGTGTTTTCTGAAGTCCACAGTCAACGCAGCCATCTACCAGGAAATGTTAGAGCACTTCATGCTTCCTTCTGCTGACAAGCTTTATGGAGATGCTGATTTCATTTTCCAGCAGGACTTGGCACCTGCCCACACTGCCAAAAGTACCAAAAGCTGGTTCAATGACCATGGTATTACTGTGCTTGATTGGCCAGCAAACTCACCTGACCTGAACCCCATAGAGAATCTATGGGGTATTGTCAAGAGGAAGATGAGACACCAGACCCAACAATGCAGACGACCTGAAGGCCGCTATCAAAGCAACCTGGGCTTCCATTACACCTCAGCAGTGCCACAGGCTGATCGCCTCCATGCCACGCCGCATTGATGCAGTAATTCATGCAAAAGGAGCCCCAACCAAGTATTGAGTGCATAGAAATTAACATACTTTTCAGAAGGCTGACATTTCTGTTTAAAATATCCTTTTTATTGATCTTATGTAATATTCAAATTTTCTGAGACACTGAATTTGGGTTTTCATTAGCTGTAAGCCATAATCATCAAAATTACAAGAAATAAAGGCTTGAAATATTTCACTCTATATGTAATGAATCTATATAATATATGAGTTTCACTTTCTGACATGAGTGACAAAAATTATTGAACTTTGTCACGATATTCTAATTTTTTGAGCTGCACCTGTATAATGACCCAGTGACAGGAGATGGATTTGCAGGCCAGCAGGTGGTATTATCTGGGGACAGGCGTGGAGCTGGAGCTGACCAGCTGCTTCTGGAAAACGATGCTCGTTGATCTATAGCTACCGCTCCCGGCAGTTGGGGGAGAGAAAAAAATAAAATCAGAAGGCACTCAAAAATGTTGGTGAGCCATGCAGGAGCGATATATAGGCTAAGTGTCTGTGCGGAATAGGGGAACTGAGAGGATGGAGGGGGGGTTTTTTACTGGCAAAAGCGCAGCAGGCGTGCAGGCAATGAGATCCCTTAGTCACCCATTTCCAGAGTGAGTCAGCGAGTATGCAAACATGACTAACCAATGATCCAGGGCAAGGTGTATAGGCCTACCGTTTAGGTTAGCCCAAAGATCATATAAACGTCACCGTGCATTTGTTATGCTTCTAAAACCCTACCTGTTAATGTTAGGTAGCAATCACCCATTACAAAGTTTTGAAAAAAACAAGCAATGAGGTCCGGGTTACACAACAGGACGCACGCTTTAAATAGCCATAGCCTACGCAACTTGAATATATCGCCCTTCTTGTCCGGAGCAGGCGACGACTATTAGCTAGCCTACTTGTTGCGGGAAAAGCGTATGAGTTAAAAGGGGTTATGGAATATACGAGATCAGTGAAGGTAGTTTAGTCTGGCAGCGTGCAGTATGCAGCCATGCTTGCGGAAGGAAGCATGTTTAAAAATAACCAAATGTTATTTAAATACATCGCCCCTTTCCATAGCGGACCAGAAGCTTAACGGTAACTTGCAGTCGCTTAGCTTTAGCAACAATTTCGGGAATCCAATTAGTTTTCACTGGCAGTATGCAGCATGCATGCAAGAAAAGCATGTTTAAAAATAACCGGATGTTATTTAAATACATTGCCCTTTTCCATAGCGGACCATAAGCTTAACCGTAACTTGCAGTCGCTTAGCTTTAGCAATGATTTCAGGAATCCAATTAGTTTTCACTGGCAGTGTGCATCATGGAGCCATGCATGCGAGGAAAGCACGTTTAAAAATAACCGGATGTTATTTAAATACATTGCCCTTTTCCATAGCGGACCATAAGCTTAACCGTAACTTGCAGTCGCTTAGCTTTAGCAATGATTTCAGGAATCCAATTAGTTTTCACTGGCAGTGTGCATCATGGAGCCATGCATGCAGAAGAAAGCACGTTTAAATAACCAAATCTTATTTCAATATATCGCCCTTTTCTTGTGTCTAGCGAACCATAAAGCTTAAGAACACAGAGCTTGCCATCACTTAGCGTTTACGCAGAAATTGCAGGATTCCAGTCCTTTTTTCCCCACGGCGTGTGGCACAACACCGTCTTTTACCCGTGGTGTGTAGCAGAACATGTAGGTCTTTTTACTGGCGAAAGTGCAGCGGGCGTGCAGGCAGAGGAACCACTATGGTAGAACGAGGCGGTTAAATACAGCGCTTTGTTATGTGAATGGACTGTGATAGGGGAATCGTCACTACTCAGCCAAGCTGTCAGCTGATTCACCCATAGCCATGTTTCACTCTCGTGACCTGCCTGAACTAACGCTACGCTCGATTATGTGTGAACAGCCGAAATTCTAAAACATGCGGATATCTCCTTACGTGACGCCTGCACCTTCTCATCAGAAACATCTGGCAGTCAGAGAAGCTTCCTCAAGAGTGGAAGGATGCCAATATTGGAGTCATCTACAAGAAGAAGGGGGACAAGGCTATTTGTGGGAACAGCTGAGGCATCTCCCTTCTCGCTGTCGCCAGTAAAGTGCTAGCGAAGGTCATGTTATGCCGACTGACAGAGCACATCTCTGAATCTGTACTCCCTGAGACCCAGTGTGGCTTCAGGAAAGGCAGGTGTGCTATCGACATGATTTTTGCTGCCAGACAAATGCAGGAGAAATGCAGAGAGCAGCAGAAAGATCTCTACATTGCCTTTATTGACCTTACAAAAGCTTTTGACACCATCAACCGTGCGATGCTCTAGAAACAACTCCTGAAACGTTGTGTGCCACCCAAGTTTTTGTCCATCCTACGGCAGCGCCATGATGGGATGCAAGCCAGAGTAAGCATCGGTGGCCTCAGATGTCTTCAATGTCCAGGTTGGGGTCAAACAGGGCTGTGTTCTCACGCCTGTCATTTTTAACCTCACTCTCACTGCTGTCACTCAACTCTACCACAATGCACTTAGAAAATTTGATGGAATTCACCTGCAATACCGTTTGGATGGACATTTTTTTTAGCCCACACCCCGGAGTTCATGCAACATGCCCAGGATATATCAGTCCTTCAGCCTTCAAATCAACACACAAAAAACTGAAATAATCGCTCAGCTTCAATCTCCTTCTACAGCCCCCATGGACTTCAATATCATTGGTGTGCTTCTCAAAATAGTCCACCATTTCACATACCTCGGTTCGACCCTCTCATCATCCTGCTCCATTGATGATGAAGTCCACACTCAAATCAATAGGGCTTCTATCTCCTTTGGACATCTCCGTTCAAGGGTTCTGGCCTACCTAACCTAAGCTCTCTCATTCGACGCTCACATTAAGGAAATCACTAAGATAGCATTCTTCCATCTTCGCAATATCTAAAAAATCCGCTCCCTGCTAAATACGGTGGATGCTGAAACCTTAATACATTGTTTGTTTCTTCAAGACTCGATTATTGTAATGTCTTACTCTCTGGCTTACCTAACTGCAGTATAAAAAAATAAAAAATTAGTTTCACCTTCTTTTGGCCGTGTTAGTGTTACGTGCCGAAGGTGTTCTTTTCTTTTCTAGTTTCCCGTGTTAGCTCTAGTATTGAGCTTGAGAGACTTAGTTTTGTGTTCTTACTCGTGTCTCGAGTTCGCCCTATTTTCCTGGGCTGATTATTATTTGGCTTTTTTAGCTACTAGGATTATTCCTTTTCTTTTCTACCCTTTTGGGGTTTAAGCTATTAGTGGTCCTCACCTTTGTGGGTGACTTGTTCTGATTCCCATTTCCGTAGCATTTTATTTTCCGTCACTGGAAACCATTACACTTATAAATCATTACACGGGCTTGCACCATCCTATCTATCCGACCTTATCATCCCTTATATTCCCCCTTGTGCCCTCCGATCGCTTGATGCTGGCTACCTTACTGTTCTTAGAATCAAGAAAAAATCAGCAGGCAGTAGATTGTTCTCCTACCAAGCTCCCTATCTCTGGAACCAGCTACCTCTTACAGTCAGGGAAGCTACTTCTGTTGAGATCTTCAAATCTAGACTTAAAACCTTCTTATTCTCGCAATCATATGACCTACTTTTGCACCATTGGCTTGGGTTCGACACAGTCTTTTCTCTTACTAATCTGATGTCTGTATGAGCGTGTCTGTGCCCGAACACATCTGGGTTTTGTGCTGCTTCATTTGTATTGGCATTTGTATTGATGTGATAAAGTGGGTTACATGATACGCTATTTTCAGATGTTTTAATTTTGTGATTATATTTTTTTACATTTACAACTTATTGTTATGTTTCTTGTCTCTCTTCTTTTAATATTGTTTGTTGTAAATGTATTGAGACACCCTGGTGTGATTTAGCACTTTAAATAAACTTTGATTGATTAATCAATTGACTGTCACCGAGAAGTTCCGGGACTACCTGTGGGGTGCCCAAGTCACCGTGTTTATGGACAACAACCCCCTGGTGCAATGGGGGGATGTCTATCTCCGGGCCCTGGCTTGGTTGGGGGAGTCCCCTCGATGAGAAGAGCAAATCCAGGCCCCAAAAGAAAAATGTAAGTGGTGGAGGGAGTGGGAGCGGCTCCATTTAAAAGGGGGTGTTCTGTACCAAAGAACCTGTGCGCCTGACGGGGGTGACGAGGTGTGGCAGGTTTTAGTCTATGGCCAAGCATGGGTTGCGATATGCCTCAGGCTAGTACTAAGGAGACGTCTAGATTTCACTGCCAGACCCCTCAGGGGGCGCACTTTGCCATGCCAGCATCAAGCGAATTCCTGGCGGAGCTACGTAAGTGTTGACCACGCCCTGGCTTACAGCGGGTGATTAAAAACTAGGACGTTTGCATCCATGTCGGACGCTGGGGTCCATGGACTGGACTGTATGCCCTCTGTTGAACCCATCATTGCGATTTGGTAGTGTCCCCAGAGGAGGCGGTCCAGGCAGATGCCTGCTGCCCTAGCCCACAATGCAGAGCAACAGATGATCTGCTCTGTAAGACATATAATGTGGCTGCCAAGATGGCGCAGATTGGTAATTTGCTTTCTCAGCTAATGCTCGCGCAGTCGCAGATGCTGCTTTATGCGGGGGTCGACACTTCAATCAGTGAAGCATCTCTGCAGGCATTTGCATTTATGACACGTGAACTGGGCCGAGTGATGTCCTTGCTCAGGATGACTCGGCGTCAGGTGTGGTTGGCTCAGTCCCCTCTCCCAGACGCCACAAAGAACCATCAGGGACCTGCTGGTTATTCCTGGCCAGGTTTTCACCGAAGTAGCCAGACAGACGCTTGAGCGTTCTGTGGAGACGTTAAGATACAGGGAGTGGTAGATGCCCCCCCCCCCCCCCTCAGCACTATCCGGATGTTGTACACACCATGAGACCAGGGGATTAGTTCACGGCTGTGGACTTAAAAGATGCATACTTCTACATCCCTATCTGTGCGGAGCATCGTCATTTCTTACGTTTTGCATTCTGAGGTCGGGCATACAAATTCAATGTCCTCCCATTCGGTTTTTCGCTGGCCCCCCGAGTATTTACCCGGTGCATGAGCATGATTCTATCGCCCCTCCGGCTGAGGGGGTTAACAATCTTGCCGTACCTAGATGATTGACTAATATGTGCCGAGTTATACGGTGTGGCGCTCACACACTGCCCAGACGTTGGAACATATTTCCAGCCTAGGCATCAATTATTATCAACTATGGAAAGAGCCAGTTAGCGCCGAAACAGACCATTGAGTACATCATACTGTTGCTCGATTCAAGGAGCATGAAGACATCATTGACGCCCCATCGCATAGCTACTGTGCTCGATGCGGTGTGTCAGTTCCGAGTGAACCAGGTCCTCGAAATTAGGGGTTTTCAGAGACTTATGGGCCTAATCACAGCCGCTTCAGCAGTCCTGCCTCTCAGACTCCTGACAAGCTTCTCTGGTGGCCCCCAGGTGGCCGATGGAACCCTGGTTTCCAATGCTCTGCGGCCTTGTTTACGGATCACCCTGGGAACACCCGATCCGGATAGATCTGCTCGGCTAAGCAAGTTGAAGCTCTGGGTATAGCCACTGAGAAACCCAACCCTTTGCTAACGGGGTGCAGTTCCTCCATCTTGCGGACACTTAACTCCAGAGCCATCTCCACAAGGAAGGCCTATGAATATATGTGGCAACTGTTCTGCACATGGTGCTCACAGAAAGAAGTGGACCCAGTACATTGTCCGATTTCTGTCTTACTGGATTTTTTGCAGTCCTTGCTTGATCACGGCAAGGCAGCCAGCACACTGAAGGTTTATGCTGCTGCCAAGACTCAAGACTGCGGCCCAATCCATCTTTTTTGCCCAAAGTCGTTTTGGCATTTCACATTAACCAGCCGATCGAGCTCACTGCACTTCGCCCTGCACCAGGTGAGGACCTGGGGGATGCACATATTTTCTTGACGCACAAGCAGGTTTCCCCAGCTGTAAATCAATCTTCTTGCAGTCTTATTAAATCCGCCAATATATAATCAATCCGCCAAAGGCAGGTAGCTTTTAAAGGTTTATTGTATGTTACGCCGAAACCAGACCTATAATTAATGAAGAGGCTAGGTTCAGCCCATTTGCACCTTGCGCCTTACTTTGCGCTCAAAATATTCACCCTCCACAAATGGAGTTTGTTATGTTCTGAGATTCTGTCTGTCTGTTTTGTATTTTTTACTTGTTTAATTATTCTGATTATGTATTTATGTTTCTGATTATTTGTGGTTTCACTGTTCTGTGTTTTGTATTACTGTCACTCCCTGTCTTTGTCACACTTTTTGGGAGTCTGTGGGGATTTCGGTTTTCTCTGATTTTCCTCTCTCATTCCTTCTTTCATTACTAATTACATTTAATTGTAAATAATACTAATTAACTAACAACCACTATCATCTTAGAATTAGGGTCTACTAATCTACTAATGACTAACTTGTATATAATACTAATCTACTAACGCCATAGAATCATGGTTTTCTACTAATCTACTAACTTACTAACGTCATCTTTCCTCACTGCAGCTGTCTCTCTTTCTGCCTGTTCTATCACTAATTATCTTTCTTTGGTTCCTCTATTAACTACAGCTGACTCTCGTTTGCGCTTTCCATTCCTCACCTTTGATAGCGACATTGTTTTTTTGCCACTTTGTCTTCGAGTAGTTTTCCGAGTATCTGTTTCTCCACATCTGTTCCTAGTTTCTGTTAGTTTTGTAGTTGTTTTCCCTGTCCGTTCCCCGTTGTTTATTTTTCTGTTTCCTTGATTTCCTGGTTTTGACTTCTGCCTGTGTTCTCGCGACCCAGAGTTTGGACTTTGTTTTTATACCTCTGCTGTGCCTTCCCGGTTCTGCCTGTTTTTTGACCACTCTTTGGGCTCTGTTTTTTGTACTGTTGCCCCATCATTAAACTTTGGTTTTTTGGTACTCCCTGCCTGCTACTGGGTCCCTCTTTTCCACCCGTCCTTACAGAGTTGGACACGCCCTAAATGGACTTGCGCCTTGCGTTTTATACCATGTGCCAAGATTGTCAAGATAGAGCCCTATATAATTGTTCCTGCCCTGTTTTTAACTCCACTCACTTCAATGGTCTCGTCTTGCCCAGTTTTTAACGCTAGGGGGTAGTTCTTATTCCTGTTTTCTCCTTTTATTACTCCTAAAATCATGTAGTTTGTACAATCTGATATCCCTAGAAAAAAGGACATATAGCTGCTAGTACTATTAGAGCAGAAACAATATACTGCTTTACTATTCTTCACTTCCAATGAACTAGGGGCTTCTGCAACTGTTTCTGCCTTGGTTGAAAGATCTACGTACACCAGCTTCTTTTTAGCAACAGGAGTCTGGCGACAAAAAGAAAATGCAATTTGCAATGCAAAAATGCTGTGTAAGTCGCTCTGGATAAGAGCGTCTGCTAAATGCCTATAATGTAATAGTCTGAATCTGGGAACTTGACTTTAATGTTATAATGGTGGAGCAGATGCATGGCATTCGTCATGCATCCTGGTTTTAATCGCTGGGGATGAACTTCCGCAACCGCCGGCGGAAGTCCCTGATGCGGGCACTCGAACCATGCAGGGATATTTATTTCCAGTTGCCATTCGGACTGAGTGTGTTAATTGCTGGTACCACATGTTCCTTCTTACCCATGGGTCTGAGATGTTTAGGGAATCTGCATTGAAATTGAAGGCTCTCCACTCCGTAGCTCTTCTCTCTCTTTGTCTGGGCTTAATAGTAATGGTAGACCTTGTACCCAATTCATTCGTGTTTGCTTACATATTTTCTGTAATTTCGTTTTTATCTCTCTACTATACCCACTACCTGGGGATGGTACACACATGAAAATTTCTGCTGTATACCTGTCATTTTACAAATGTCTGCTATCATGTCAGATGTAAAATGTGAACCATTGTTGCTGCTCAGGGTCTGACAGACCCCGAATCTTGGAAAGATTTCTCTTGCCAAGGCTTTAGCCACAGTTTTAGAATCCGCATGCACAGTGTGGAATGCTTCTACCCATCTTGAAAATCTATCAGCGATTACTAGACAATATCTTTTGCCTTCTGCACAATCGATCATATCTACATAGTCCATTACCAAATGGGTAAATGGACCCACCGGTGGTGGCATAGAGCCTGGTGTAGTCTGTATCCCTTTCTTTATGTTTACTTCCTGACTCCTGATTTTTTATCTTGATATCATGCTAGTAACATGTTCTGTTTTGGATGTTTTGGGATAAACTAATGTTTCTGTATCTCGTTCATCATCTTCCCCCTTGCAGAGTGGCTAACACTGTAGATTTTCTGAATCAGCTGAACCTCACTGATTGCAGGAGAGAAGTTTTCACATTGATCAATGAGAAGGGTGACTCCCTCACACAGTCACAAGACCCAATTATTTCTTGTCTGATCTTGAATTTCTCTAGACAAATTAGTCTTGCTCTTCAGATCAATCATGAACAGAAATGGAATGCCTCAAAGCACAACAGGCTAACCTCCTTCTTGAGCTCCAGACTGTTGGTAAGAAAGAAATACGGTACTTGCATGATCTGCATTCGGCCGAATCAGATCTCAGTTCCTACCGAGAGGAATTATTCAAGCTTAAGAGTGGACATCTCATGCTACCGCATCCACTCATCTCTGAACCTGCTTTCTCAGGCTTTCCCATCTCCAGGGTTTCTTACTTTCTCCAAGCAGGGAGACACTAGTGGTCAAAGCACCTTGCCACCTACTTTGACCCCAACTTACATAGACAAGAGAAATCTCCCAGAGCTAATTTATTCAGCTTTCACTGGAACCGTCACTTCCCCCTTACACCACAAAGTGGGGAAAGTGACAACCAGTCTTGATTCAGGTTTTTCAGACCCCTGTTCGATAGCTTGCTCTGACCGAGAATATTCAGATCGCAATGCATCAGATTTTTCTAGCGATGGTTTGTCCACCTCCTCCCTAGACAGGAAAAGGGGGGACAGAATTCCAACTGTTCATAATGAGACTCAAACAGTCTGGGACACATTAAGGATTGTGCCCAAGAGTGAGAGGGTAGAACTATCTAAGCAGGACGACAAATAATTATACATAGTTCTTATGTGATTTTAGACATTTCCTTGTGAAACAAATACTTTATTACAGTGATAGAATACATATACATACAATATAAATTCAAAATGGATGTGTGGGTAAATTTGATCCATTAGCGGTTTTAGGTATACAACAAATTCTGGCGGTTATAGTTTTAATATGATGTGTTGTAAGTGGCAAGTGTGCTCCATCCAGACTAATACAGGAGTGAGTCGCTCCAGTATCTATTAAAAAGTTGCATTTTTATGAGAATATCAATTTGTGGTTAATCTGTGGCTCCGCTGGATGTTATAGATTGCATTTCCCTTGCCTCACACTTTCCCTCTATTCATAGGGGTGTGGGATTCTCAGGGCATCCCTATTGATTCTGGTGGGGACTCATCCCCCATTGTTGTTGTGGCTGCCATCCCTCCTGCTGCTGCCCATACATGTTTTGCTGTGGGGTCATTGCTATCTGGTTCTCGAGTCCTTGATGTGACGGCATTATCTGGGGCCACCCCCCAGGGTTTTCTCCTTGGTTCTTGTGGCATCTTGATTGGAATCTTCCTCTTTCTTTGCCTCTTCTCTGACCTGTCCAAAATGTTCTGGCACAGTGTCCCATCCTTCCGCATTTTCAGCAGTCTCTTTTCTGCTGCCACTGGCCCTAGTTTGTCCATTGGGACACTGACCCTTGGGAATTTGATCCTGCCCATTCTATGGATGGGCCCTGTCCTCCTTGGACTTGGGGTGAGGGTGGTGGTGCCTGTATCTGCTGGCTTATCACTGCTGCTTGAGTTCCCTGTTCTTTCTCTTCTTTCTTCTTTTTGGCTATCTGGAGAAGTAACAACTTCTTCTTTAGAGATTTATTCTGCCCTTCTGAGATCTTCACATTTTTCCTGTGCAGCCTCAGGTGGTGGTTAAGACGAGCTCTTTGTTTATCCCAATTCTCCTGGGAAAGTCCCACAACCTTGTTTAGGGCCTTTTTCACTGGATCTGGCAATGCTTTACACAACATGTGAAAGAACATTGTCAACGTTTCTGGCGATGCATCAAATGGCTCTCCCATATTTGTGTTCCATGCCTCCTGCATTCTGTTGATGAAATCATGGATGTCCTCTCTTTCTTTTAGTTCTGCACTTGTTATTTCTGCAAGATTTGAGGTTATGTGGAAACAACTCTCTCAAAGCAGCCCAAACACCTCCTGGTCTGTATTTGTTGAATGATTCTCCATCTATCCTGTGGGTGTCCACAGCTCCTTTTAGGCCTGCTAGCTCCATTATTTACCTGACCTGGTTCCCCACACATTTTGCTAGGAGCTGCTTAACATCCCCTATGCACAGGGGCAGTTGGGTAGTTCTCATCTCTACCTTCGCTATCCATGGCTCTGCTCCCTCTGTTGTTCTTGGTAAATCCTTAACTATATTCGTCAGGTTCATTGACAACTATGGGGTGTACTTAGTGAGTGGTTGTTGTCTCCCTGGTTGGGGTATGATTTGCAATGGGGCCAGGAACATTTCTTTTTAGTCCTCTTCCTCTTTCTTCCCCTGGGGTGTATCGATCAGGTACTCTTCCTCTTCTGCCACTCCTCCTGAGGATTTTATTGGCACTGTTCTGGATATCACTACTGATATCCTAGACCTGCCTTAATTCTTTAACTTGTTGCTGCGAGTACCCTCCTTCACACAGGAATGCTTGTTCTGTTTTTTCACCTCGGTTAGGGTTTGCTTTAGCATTTCCGTTGTCACTTTCTTCTTCCTTGTTGTACTGTCATCTGAGTCTTCACTATCAGAGGAGCTTGATTCATCTCTGGGAAGGACAGTTGACCTTAGTTTCACTTTCCCTTTGATGTCATATTCTCCTCTCCTTGGGTCTCTTCCAGCTATTTTTGATTCTCTTTTCGGTTTCGTTTCTTCTTCCCACATCTTAACACCTCCCTCTGCTTCTTCCATTGCCTGTTGATATCCGGTGGCACATCCTAGCTTGCTGCTCCCTTCAGATTCACATGCCCCAGGTGACTTGACTGTCTCTTTCTTGCAACTTGTCATTTTTTGATTTTCTGGGCTGCCATGAGGTGTGTGGAGGCGTGGGCATGGTGTGCTATTTGCGGGATTTACCTCGTTTCCTTAGCTTTCACTCCTGGCTGTCTCTGGTTCTCTTAATAAAATGGTTTCCAAATCCCCTTGTATTTCCAGGGTCCCTTTCACTTTCACCAACTCTGGCCTCATCCTCACAGTAGTTTCAGGCCCCTGGCTCAGATCCTCTTGTTCCCCAATGTTGTTCACTAGGGGACACAGGCCTGCAGCCTTAATGGCTCCATTCGCAGGCTGCCGTTCATCTCGTGGTCGCTTTGATGATGCTGGTTGGGGGTCCGCCATTGACCGGTGCTCCTCCTTCCTCTCCACAGACGCTTTCCGTCTGAAAGACTCATTCTTCCATTGATTTAGATGTACTCTGTGAGTTCTCAACTTTCCCTTCTTGCCCTTACTCTCCTTTCTACACAAAATTGTTTCCACTGATTGCAAGTATTGAAGCCCAAAAGTGCCTTCCTCAGGCCATACCAAGGGACCACTTCTTGTCCACTTTTCCCATTTCTTTATGGTATGCCCACAGTTTGTTTGAAATAACTCACTCATGCAGGAGAAAGGTGTCTTGGGCTTTGGGTTTAAAGGCACACCCTTCCGGGTTTTCATATCCTTACTTATCCTTCCTCCCATGTATTTATTTATTTATTTATTTATTTATTTATTTTTTATCATTCAGGGAACCTCTCTGTCCTTGGTAGCCACGCCTTTATTTTTAACCCTATTAGTTCCCACTTAGTCACTGTGACTCACATAGCTCCTCCCCTTAAATGCCCCTGAACTGACTTCCCCTCTACCTCTTCAGAAACAACCCTTAAGGTGATCCATCTATATCTACTGCATATCTGGCAGGAGAGTGATGGTTTGAGGCTCGTTTGATACCTCAGACCCTTGATGACTTACAACCGTTTTACCAATCATGTATTACATACTGTTTCAGCATAATTTACACCTAAATCTAGTCCCACCCCCCAATTCCCATAGAGATCCATTCAAATGCAGAGATGTTATAGTATCGCTTGTAAGAGTTCCAGAAAATAAGATATCAAGAGTCTTTTGATGTTGTTGGGTCACAGACATCAGGAAGTCATGGCATGCAAAGGATATGCGATCAAATATAAAAAATTTAAAGGCACAGTCAACTTAGTGTATGTAAACTTCTGACTCACTGGAATTGTGATATAGTGAATTAAAAGTGAAATAATCTGTCTGTAAACAATTGTTGGAAAAATTACTTGTGTCATGCACAAAGTAGATGTCCTAACTGACTTGCCAAAACTATAGTTTGCCAACATGAAATCTGTGGAGTGGTTAAAAATTTGTTTTAATGACTTCAACCTAAGTGTATGTACCCTTCCGACTTCAACTGTATATATATGTATATATATATATATATATATATATATATATATATATATATATAGTACTATTAACAAAAATTATAACAAGAATTTTATTATTATTAACAAAAAAATGTTTTGCAGACAACGTTGTTCTCCTTTTTTTAAATGTAATTCTAAATTTAAATTTTTGTTTTTTACAACACTGCTTCCCTAACTGTCCCTATCCTTGCGTAATATAGCTGTGGCAGTATCGTTCGACTGCTTCACCCTATTACCGTTTGTGGCGGACTATTTGAAGGGAAAGGCGTCTCTTTACACACAACCTCTACGCGGCCCACAACTCGGTTATTCTCATCGTTTCAGAGATTTTGGCTAGCTAACTTGGAGCCCTATTGATCCCCCACAGTGTTGTCGACTTGCTCTCCCAAAATGAATCAATTTGATCTGAGCAGACTTTTTCAGCGCTTCTCTCTTTTACTTTTTTACACTATTATTTCACATTTTTTTCTTTTCCCTTTACTCTTTTACACTCCTGCTTATTTCACAATTTCACTCACCCACTGGAGCCCATCAGCCAGTGGAAGACCACACTTGGGGCCAAACGGAGTACAGATAATTATTTTCTCTACAGACTTTTATGAAAAAGGTGTCTGCTTACCTCTCACTATGGCTGATCAGTCTCTAACTTGAAGAAAAAACGCCACTTGCCGTTGGTTCCCTCCTGCGTCCCTCCCCGGGATCTTAGACTCCTGGCTGGCTTAGCCAAATAAGCGGAGGGAAGTCCTTTACTCTTTCCTCATTAGGTTAAATTTAAGATGGGTTTTTTAGCTGGAGAATTCTCAAGATGAAGATGAAGGCAGAGTCTTGAATAGCAGAGTCTTCTATTCAGTTTAACTTTTTATTTATAAGTGTTGATGCCAACGGGAGGTACTTTACCCTATGCAGAGGATCAGGAGTTCCCTGAACAAAGACAGACATTAGTTTATATAATATCATAACTCTTCCTCTACCTAACTTGTAATGGGTTTATTGATGGTTCGGAGATTCAAACGCAAAGGTGGGGAGATCAGAACAAGTCGTGAGGACCAATAATTAGGAGGAGAAAAATAATAAAGGAACAAAGAAAAGACAGGAAACTAATTCCTTAAGGCTAACAGCCAAAATGAAAATAACCCACTAAAACGGGCAAACTACTAAAACTAGTAGAATACCAATTAAATCTCCCGAGCTCACGTAATGAGCTAAAAACGGGAAACTTAGTAAAACAAAAGAACACTCTCGGCTACCGTAGCTCAAAGCCGGTAGAGTGAAAAACCAAAACGAAAGTACAAAGAAAAACTGCCTCCGAGAGAACAGCAAAGTACAAAATAGATAGCACCAACCGCTACCAGGCGGAAAACAATACTATACCGGATTAAGTAGCTATAGCAAGTCCCCCCTGAACATAAACAAAGTTTAATATTAGGAGGTCGCTAGTTCCTGGCTATACCTGGCTCGAAAGCAATGTCGTAAGACAATCAAGCACCGGAGAAGCGGAAGTGAGGAACTTAAATACCCTGCACGTAGAAGCCCAGGTGAAAACAATAATGAGGCTGGCAAACCACGAAACGGAAAGTGGAAAAAATCAGATTGATTAACAATCGTGAAAGCAGGATGAGAGTCGCAAAAGAAAAGAAAACAAACAACTTCGAACCACTACATAACTAATACACCAATAATGTGCGGTGACACCCTTTCATCATATCTTATTTTATCCAGTAACAAATTAGGCGAAAATAAACATGTTATATAAATCCAGTTCCTACCTTATGTGCTTGGGGGCACTCTTGATCTACCAAATAAAGTTGTTTGTGACTTATCCTCGTGTGCCTTTTAATCAGACCATGTCATTTCCCTTAATTTTTCTGATTTTTTCTTATTCTCCCGCCTGTTCGGTCAGCATAATCAACTTATCTATTGTTATGGGTACAACTCTTTCTTAGCTATGGTAAACAGGAGGGAGCTAGATGCCTTCCTTGTTGATAGGGAACCATTATCCCAAGCCTAAGCATGGAGGATAGAAGACTCCTACAAGGCCTTTCGCCCCCCCGACATTCAACTAGACCTTGACTGTATTATTTTATTATTTATATAGAAGCTTCTGCATTTTGGTTTTCTTAGGCCTACAGAACAGCTTCACAAAACGGCTTACTTCCACATTACCTGCCGGCTATAAAAGCTCTGTGCTTCCTTATTCCGGCGCTTCTATGTTGTATTGCATTGTGAAACAGAGCCGGTACAGTATAGGACTTAGGCGCTTAAGGAGACCACATTGCCCCAAAGCATTGTTTTGGATTAATTCGGGACTTGCCTTCTGTGCATTTAGAATTTTTTAGGATTCTTTCTTTTTCTATCTGCACTCTCTGTCCCACGTTTTGGTTTTCCACTTCTCGTTTCGCCGAGACAGTTTTGTCTTTAATGTTTTTCAGTTTACCTCTCTTCTGCCTGCTTTCTTTATTGAGAGCAAGAGGTCTTTTCATTTCTTTATCTTTGTCTAACTGCCTTTGAGTCTTTACCTGGGTCGACATAATTTATCTTCTGTTTCATTCACCTCCTTTAGTTTTCTCTCTTATTCTGAAAGCGAGAGGTGAATTCTTCCTTTATTATCTACACTCAAGCCTACAAGTTTTTTCGCCCATTATTGTCTGTGCTGTTTATTCTCTATTCTGTTTACCTCTATTTAATGCCCTCTCGGATCGAGAGCAAGAGGTATTTCTCCCCTTTCCTCCTTCGCGGAACTTTCCGCTCTTGTGGTTATTCCTACGGGGATAACTTTTAGATTCCCTCTGTCGTGTCTGGTTCTCCGAACCCGACCCCTTACAGATGGTTCCCAAAACTGCACCATGAAAGGTATTTCTGCAGTAGCAGATTGGAGGAGGGGAATGGATACTGCTCTCATACACAGAAGGGTGCTTTTAATAATAATAACAATTAAAAAATGAATAACATTTTTTAAAAGTATATTAAATATATATAGCTCAATAAAAATTCTGAATGTTTAAGTACAGATTACTCAGATTCACAATAAACTACAACACGGTACATGCACTTAAAAAGACATTGCATGAAGGCTGGCAGAGTGAAAGGTGGAATTGCTTCAGTTAATATCTAACTGCATGACTGAGTAATATCATTATTATTATGTTATATTACATGATCGATAGATGTTCTTATCTGCAACGATTTATACAGATTGCACATTATCGTTTCTTAGAGGTGGATACTTCTTGAAGCAATTCTGATTAAAGGGATAGTGCGCTATCTAGAGTTTTGGTTTAAATCTTATTTGCTGTTTTAGTGTATATTTTTGATTGGCCCAGACAGTTTCTGTGTGTGATGTAAGATATTTTAGACACTCAAAAAAGTTTTGGAGGACCTGCCAGGTTTTAGAGTGCTGGGTATCAGAGCATTCTGGGGTCTGTGGTCTAAAGTACAACACACATCAAGGAGCCGCAGCTTGTACAGTGACATTATGCCTCTTTACACTGATACTGAATTTACATTTTTTTAAACTACAGAAAGTTAACTATCTCTTTCAGCAACTTATACCCAGGTATACAGTGTCTGTGACTCGCCTGGGTCTTAACCAACAACCTTAATCTATACAACCCACACTGCTGCTGCACACCCACCCTAACTGCAACGTGTACATTAATGCAAAACATCTACCATGCACTCCAGCATCTATTTTTGGCACACCCATCTCTTATGTGTTTTTGGTGCTTTTCGAACTCTGGAAATGCAATAAATGCTTGTTCTCTTGATTTGAAATAATTTCAACCTGCTAACCCCCTAATTGGGGCCTGTTAACCCCCTAAGACCTGGCAATTAATTTTTGTCCCCTTTTGTCCCCTATCTCAAGAACAATATATCCTAATTTGCTGAAACCTACACTACAAGGGCCATTCAATTAAAATAAATAAATAATATTTTTGAAAGTTAACACTTTTTTTCTGCTGGGTCTCTGGAGTTGGAGGATATAAGAGGGGACTTAAAAAGGTCTCTCAAACTAGCTGTGCTAGAAGGAGCTGACCCAGATTCTGTCTCATTCTGTTTCACTCATTTGATCAGATGGTTACTCGAACAGAGGGATTACCTCATGATGGAAAAATGTTTTGTTTGCCAGTAAACCAAGGTATTTTACTTCAGGTAAGGTAATGTTAGTGGTGACTGTGGAGGCATTGTGCGACTTATTGGACCCTGCGCCATTCCTCCATCATGAGCTTGAGTCCTTAGCTTCGTCTAAACCAGGAAACAGGAAATGAGAATGGTGGTGCATATTATAAAGAAAGAAATGTACATTTCTAGTCACGTGGAAGATCAAAGTTGCATTTAGGCCTATATGAACTGAATGCTTTACAGGTATGAACCCGTTTCCTCAACAACTCCGCCATACTATCTTCCATTGAAATGTGAAAAAAAACACAGGACAGAAAAACCCTTTGGCCAAAATCTTAAAAGTTCTCCCATGATTCACCACTCCATCCAACAGGGGTGCTCAAGATATAGCCTGAAGACAGCAGTCAGGGGTAATCCACAACAGTATTGCTGACTGTATGCATTGCATTCCCTGTGTGAAAGGATAATTACTTTCACTGAACCCGTCCGCTCTGCTCCGGGCCCTGCATAGAGAACCCAGTTCAAAGACGGTGCCTCGCAGTCTGGGAGGGAAAGCCTGTGGTTAGGAAGCCTGATAAATGCAGTTTGTCAATGACACAGTTCAAAATAAAGTGATGTGCAACCATTTAGAAGTTGTATGAAGAGTTGTGTCTATCATAGCTTCCTTACTAATTTGGCCTTTCTGTTCTACAGGATGGTTTCTCATGTAACCCCTTTAGAAACTCATGTTGCTGAGACACATTTAAGGGTTGTATTTAAGCATTGTTTGAGCTATGTAATTACTTGCACCATTTCTGGTTATTCATTTTCCAAAATATTTTCTCTTTCTTCTGAAACCATATGCAGTGCCCTCCATAATGTTTGGGACAAAGACATATTTCTTGATTTGGCTCTGTACTCCAGTTTTAAATTTGTAATCAAACAATTCACATGTGGTAATCAAACAATTCACTTTAAAAAAAAAAGTATTTTATACGTTTTATGACATGTAGAAATTACAGTACTTTTTTACACTTTTATACATTGTCCTTTTTAAAATTATTTTGAAACTAAAATTTTTTAATAAAAAGTAATCTTGCCTTAAAATTTTAAGAAATGTGTTTAACCATTTAGAGGTCAGGTTAGCTTCTGTTCACTTAGATTAGTTGTAAAAGGCAATTTGTCCAGGGGTGCCCAAAATTCTGCACCCCACTGTGCATCATCAATGAAGACAAGTGAGCCAGTACCTGTAACAGCCATACATGCCCAAACCATAACACCTCAACCAACATGTTTCACAGATGAGGTGGTATACTTTGGATATTGGGCAAATACTTTTACAATAACATAACTTAATGACAAAAAACTGGCTATTCAGCCCAACATTGCTCGCCATCTTCCTACCATTATAGGGTAACTAGTGCTTCCCTACAATCTAGATCAGTGGTCCCCAACCCTGTTCCTGGAGATCTACCATCCTGTAGGTTTTCACTCCAACCCTGACAAAGCACACATCATTCAACAGCTAGAGAGCTTGAGATCTACAGGATGGTAGATCTCAAGGAACAGGGTTGGGTATCGCTGATCTAGATAGTATCCACCACCATATCAATCCTGGGCCGTGTCCGAATCAGCATTCTTCCACACTATTGAGTGGTCTTGGTGAGTAGATAGGACGAGAAAGTCGTTGAGTAGGCAAATTTTTTTCAAACTGCAGTATACTTGAAACACCCAAATGACACACTTACTTCCGGGGTTTCGCTGAGTACATTTGGGAGCACACTTTTCAAGAAGTACACGAACATTTTGGTCACATAAATATGACGTGAAGCTTCTTTTTAAAAAAATTAGGCGCAGCTTCGCTGACGTTTTCCTTCAAATACAACAGAAACAACATGTGACATGGCAGCGCAAGGGTGGGATGCAGGGTTGTCAGATCTTGCCAGAGACTTCCCAGTCAAATGGCAACTCAAAACTAGCCCAAAATATATATATCTTTTTTTTTATTTATTTATTTTTTTTTTTTATCCCACCTTCCACCCCCCCTCTTCGAAGGACAACTTTATTTTTTAATTACAATTCTTTTTAGTAATGAACAGTAACATTATTTACAGTGGTAAAAACAATAGTCATTTCCTCTCTGAGGGAGGGAAGAAACACCAAGACAAACCAACAATAACATAAAAGAAACCAAAAAGAACAGAAGAAAGGAGAAGAAAATAAAACAGAAATGGACATACAGCCAGATAGACATACAGTCAGACGAGGAATGGGACTGATATACAGACAGGCACACAGAGGGACAGAGAGACCGACAGACAGGGGTACGTGACAGGGGAAGTGGGGGTGTAGTAGGGGTTCTATAGAGGGAAGAGAAATGCACAGGGGGTAAGGGGAAGAGGGGCTTGGGGGATTGTATAGAGGGAAAGATGAGGGGGGTTGGGGAATTGGGGGGGGGTGATTCACAGGCTCATTTCAGGTGATTAGATATTTAGATTATCCATGAATGATTTCCAGATGCTATTGAATTGGGGGACTTCGCTGCGATTGGAGGCTGAAATATTTTCCTGTGAAATGTGATCTAATAGAAGGTTTGACCATTGCCTAGTATTCACGGTCTTTCTGGTCTTCCAGTTTAAAAGGATGGTTTTCTTGGCGACAGCTAGGGCAACAAGCAAGGGTTTAGTATTCTGGATTGTTGGGTTGATAGCAGATAAATCCCCGAGTAGGCAGAGAGAGGGAGAGAGTGGAATGCTGCAGCCCAGGATATGGGATAGTGTATTGGTGATTGAGTTCCAAAAGTGTTGAAGGGGTGAGCAAAGCCAGATTGCGTGAAGATAATCATCTGTGGTGTTGAGGGTGCAGTGTGAACATATGTTTGTGCTTGCAAATCCCATTTTAAACATCTTGTGCTGAGTGATATGTACTCTGTGTATTACTTTGAATTGGATTAATTGCAGATTAGTATTGTTAGTCATCATGAATGTGTTGTTGCAGATTTGTTGCCAAAATACGGCGCTGGGAGAGAAAGCCAGGTCCGCTTCCCATCTTGAGATCGGGAGGTGTATTGTAGAGTCTGCTTGCCAGAATTTTGTATATTTTTGAAAGTAATTTCTTCTGAGAAGTTATTTCGTTCATGGCTGATATGATGGGGGGTGGTTGGAGTTCATTGTATATAATATTGATTTTAGATTTTATAACCGATTTTAATTGGAGAAATTTATTTTCCAATTATTTTTCCGTATTTTTCTGTGAGATCTTGAAAGGTGGTGAAGGTGTTGTTTGTAAAGATGTGGTTAAGATGGGTGATGCCTTTTTGTTTCCATACCGGGAAGTGTAAGGGTGATTTATTAAGTTGAAAGTCAGGGTTGTGCCATATTGGGGTGTGTTTGCAGGGTGCTGAGGTGGAGTTAGTTAGCTTGTTAGTTTTCCACCAGGCTGTCAGAGTTGTCGAGATTACAGTATTCTTGAAGCAGTTGTGATGTTTTATGTTGGTATTGAGGAATGGCAGGTCCTGTGGTGATATTTCCATGCAGACCTCTTTTTCAATATCATCCCATGGGTGGTATTGTTGGGTGGGGTGAATCCAATTGTGAATGTATATTAATTGGTTGGCCAGATAATAGTTATGAAAATTTGGTGCCTCGAGTCCTCCTTGGTTTTTGCTTTTTTGAAGAGTGGTTAATTTGATTCTTGGTGTTTTGTTTTTCCAGTAGAATTTGGATATGATTGAATCTAGGGAGTTGAACCAGTTGGTGGTGGGTTGGGCTGGGATCATAATGAATAAATAATTAACTTTTGGGAGAATTGACATTTTGGCAGTTGCTATTCTTCCGATTAGTGAGATTGGTAGGTTTGTCCATCTTTGTAAATCATCATCTATTGCTTTTATCAGTGGGGTGTAATTGAGCTGAAATAACTCTGACAGCCTGGGCGAGATGTTAATTCCTAAATATCTGATATTTCCAGAGGGTAGGGGGAAGGATGAGTCTTGGGTTGCAGCATTCCTATCACCTCCCTCTAAAGGTAGGATTGACCAGTTTATGGAGTAATCTGACACTTTAAAGAATGAGTCTAAGAGTTTTGTAGTTTCTTGTAATGATGTTGTCGGTTCCTGTAGATATAATAACATATCGTCAGCATAAAGGCTGATCTTGTGGTGAGTGTTACCGGTGGTGATTCCTAGAATGTTAGCATTTTGTCTGATTGCTGTAGCGAGAGGTTCGATGAAAAGGGCAAAAAGAGAGGGAGAGAGTGGGCATCCTTGTCTGGTACCCCTGTAAAGTATAAAGCTTTGTGATGTTATTCCGTTTGTGGTGACAGTGGCCATAGGTGATGTGTATAGTGTTTTAATCCAGTGAATAAACGACTCTCCAAAACCAAATTTCTGTAAAGTTGCAAATAGGAATGACCAGTTGACTCTGTCGAAGGCTTTTTCTGCATCTAATGAGGTGATTATTGCTTTCAGATTGTGTTGTTTGGTGAATTTTAATAAATGGAATAATCTGCGCATGTTGCTTGATGAGTGGCGTCCTTTGATAAATCCTGTTTGGTCAGGGTGAATTAATGTAGGAGTGACTGTTTCAATTCTGGTGGCTAAGGCTTTGCTAATTATTTTAATGTCCGTGTTGATCAGTGAAAGGGGGCGATAACTGGAGGGTAGGGTTGGGTCTTTGTCCAGCTTAAGCAGTACTGAGATAAGCGCAGTGTTCATGTGTGGGGGGATTTTGGAGTTATGTTCTATTTCCGTTGTCAATCTAATGAATAATGGTGAGATTGTTGGCCAGAAATGTTTGAAGAATTCAGCAGGGAAGCCATCGGGTCCAGGAGCTTTATTGTTGGGCATCTGAAGCAGAGCTTTATGGTATTCCGTTTGTGTTAATGGTTTGTCTAATAAGTGTGCTTGTTCTTTAGATAGTTGAGGAAGGTTTATTTTATCTAAGAAGGAATTAATGTCTGCCGTGCTTGGGTTGATATCTGGGGTATATAATTTGCTATAGAATGTTCTGAAAGTGTCATTGATGTCTTGGGGCGATGTCAAGGTCTTCCCTGCTGAATCCTTCACCGCGGGTATGATTGATTTTTCTTTGTTTTTTTTTAGTTGGTTGGCTAAATATTTTCCTGATTTATTGTTGTGCTCAAAGTGGTCTTGTCTCAGTCTCTGTATCATAAAATTAGTTTTTTTATATTGAATGTTACTGAGTTGAAGTTGTAGTGCACGTAAATCTTTCTGTGTTTGTTCCTTAGGGTCGATTGCATATGCATTATCTAAATCCTGTATTCTTTGTTCCAGATTATTTTCGAGTTGTTGATGAGTATGATATGATTTGGCCTCTCAGTACTGCTTTAGCCGTTTCCCATAGTAAAGTGGGTGATATTTCTGGAGAGTCGTTTATTTCCATAAAGGATGCCCACTCTCTCTTAAAGATGGTGTTAAAGTCAGGATCTTCCAGTAGAGATATGTTAAAGCGCCATCTCGGGGATGGTAGTTTGGGTTGGTTGGTGTTTAATGTGAGGGAAACAGGGGCATGGTCACTGATTGTGATGGGATGGATTTTGGTCTCAGAAATATCTGGAAGGGTCGAGTTACTGGTGAGAAAGAAATCAATTCGAGAGTACGACTTATGGACATGTGAGAAGTGTGTAAATTCATTTGCGGAGGGATTGCTCATGCGCCAGCAGTCACCAAGACCAAAATCGCTCATATATTGTTTTAATGTGTCTGTGGAGTGCCAGTTTCTAGAATCACTTGTTCTGTCGATAGCAGGATTAATAACTGTGTTGAAATCGCCTCCGATTATAATTGTTGAATTGGAGTGGTTACTTAGTGCTGAAAATAAGGAGTGAAAGAATGGGGGGTCGTCAGTATTTGGGCCGTAAATACTGGCAATGGTCAAATTGTGACTATAAATGGTGCTGCTGACAATGATGAAACGTCCCTCTGGGTCCGAGGTTGTGGAAATGTGGGTGAATGGCAGTCGTCTATTAATTAAAATGGAGACTCCTCTTTGTTTGGAGTTATATGTTGCTGAGAATATTTGGTTGAAGTGTGGGGATTTAAATTATATTTTAAATATATTTTAAATATATTTTTAACCGAAACCAACATATTTTTAATTAAAATCATCATATTTTTACTTTTTAAAATAAGTGCATGCTTTGCGACTTTTCATTTTTACCTGTGACTGCACGCTGAAAGTATCCCAATTTCGCTGTAAAACCACAGACATGGCAACACTGGTTGGACGTCTTATGACCTGCTTACGACACTTCCACAGTACGGTTGGAAAATAGTATGGCGGATATTTTTCCAGTCTTATGACTGCTAAACAGTGCACATTAAACAGCACACTTCTGCCAGTGCACTGTACACAGGAGACAGGGCGCAGTAGATAGAGCTCTGATTCGGACACAGCCCTCGTCTTGAAAATACCAGGGTTGTGTCTGACAAAGGTATTGTATAACATAAGCATAGCTTTCTTTGATTTATACTCAATACTATTGGCTATATATCCTAGCATTCTATTAGCCTTTTTTACTGCTTGGCACGCCTAAAATTAAAAAATCTTGGACTTAGAGGATGCCCTTTTAATTTGCCAAAGTACTTCAAAACTAACTGCACAGTCATCACTTGTCCGAAGTGGCTCCACTACCTCTGTGCTGCAAATTCTGTCAGGATCATTACATAGCAACAGATCCAGAATTGATGTCCCCCTTGTAGGCTGACAGACATGCTGCACAAAAAAATTGGTAATTTACAACATCCATAAATTCTTCCTCACTTTTTTCTTGTCCTGTCACAAATCCCCAATTAATAGTGGGGTAATTGAATCGCCTCCCTGACAAGCTTGTCTAATATTTCCAAATAGCATTGTATTCACACTACATTACATTACATTATAGACATTTAGCAGACGCTCTTATCCAGAGCGACGTACATAGTGCATGTCTGAAGCTGCACCTGTACACACTATTGTCTGAAGCTGGTGGCCTGTAACATACACCTATAGTTAATCCCTTCACATTTTCCCCAATGAGCTTAATCCAAATATCTTCGCTAGGCATGAGATGGTCAATTTCTGGAATTTCCTGCACATTAAGATTTTCTTTTACATAGAGGGCTACATCCCCACCTCTCTTACTGCCTGAAACGCAACCACCTATCTTTCCTAATAAGATTTTATCCCATATTCATCCCCTTCCCCAAACCATGTCTCTGTAATCCCAACTATGTCATAACCCCCATTGTTCATAACTGTCCAAAAATAAGTCCCAGTGCCCCATAAACATGTACCCCTCTTTCCTACACCACATTTGGAGCCATGTGTTAAACCTCCAAATAAATATTTGCTTCCCTCTGCTGGCACCTGGTATACCAGTGAAATTCTTGAGAAGACCAACGTGGAGGTTCTGCTCCTAATCTTATCCACTAATGCTGCAGATTTGTCCTGCAGAACCTCATATCTACCTTTACTCATTGGCTCCTACATGAACCATGAACACTGGATCCCTCCCTGCTCTGGCCAGGACTTTATTTTAGTTGACAAAAACTGGACATATTATGCTCCTTTTAGTAATCAATAACTATGGACATAGGGTCTAGTTTTAGTCCACAAAAATTATGTTGAAATGTTTGTCTAGTTATAGTCAACAACAAATATGGACATGTTGTTCTAATTTTAGTCAGCAAAAGCTCTGGCCATTTTAGTCTAATTTTGGTCAACAATAACTAATTTTAGTAAAAAACTAACTCTAAATTTTTGTTGACAAAAGTCTAATTTTCATCAAATGTAAAAGCAGGCTGTTCAAAATGGCCACAAAATGGTAGAAGGTTGTAGGTAGGTTTATGACCAGGTACGCTACTTTTCAGTGAAGAGGGATACCACTATTTTTTATAATTCAAATCTGTTACTTATATCACCATAAATAAATAAATATTACTGAGTGTTTGCTACTTTTTTCATGCTGCAAATGTGCAACATGTGCTGAAGTCAACATACATCTTTGGTCCAGTGTAGATGTAAGTGGTTTTTGGTGCAAGTGCTAGATGTTAAAAGTTCAAATCCCACCCTTCACTGGGCCACCCTGTGCAGACTAAAACTAATATACTCAATGAATTGTATACACTTGCACTTTGGATAAAAAAGTACCCACCAAATGGTAAATGTTATATTGGTAAATGGTAAATACTGTATATCTCCTATAATAGTTGATCACACATTTAAACCAAAATTCACTTTATTTCTTATAGCTACTGCTTATACATTTAACAGGTAAATTAAGGTAATTTGGATGTAAATGTTCAACATTTTAGCTCCCATTGAGAAAGTTTTCAGCATTAGACTATGGGATAGGGCTAACTATATTTTTTTGTTTCCAGCTTGAGGGATAATGTAATACATGTCCAACACTATAATTTAGATTTTATTTGATTTAGTAATATTCCCTTTAAGTTGTAATGCTGATTGGCTGGCTACGGAAGCCGACGGGTATAAAACACAACGACATTTTTGGAAAACACACCAACAAGTTATAAAACACGACATTTTGAAAAACACACCAACAAGTTATAAAACACAACGACATTTCGGAAAACACAAATCATGTTACGGAAAGGGTAGGTACTAAGCCTACATGACGGGAAATTGTATACTCCTTCTGATTGGACACGCAGTATGTCAAATGAGAGTCTGACAGCGCGAGTGACCAACCAACAACAGTTTCCGTTATCTAACGTGACATTCAAGATAAGCCTATGGAGTTTATTTAGTTCCATAAATAACGTGCGTGGAATTGTGAAATGTGTGTCCAATCAGAAGGAGGCTACAATCTCCCGTCATGTAGGCCTAGTACCATAACGTGATTTGTAAATGTGTTTTGGATTTTATTGTTGTGCTTTCTGACTTGCAGTTGTTTTCAAAAATGTCGTTGTGTTTTATAACTTGTTGCTGTGTTTTCCGAAATGTCGTTGTGTTTTATAAATTGTTGGTGTGTTTTACAAAATGTCATTGTGTTTTATACCAGTTGACTTCCATAGCTGGCTGATGCAGCACCTGTTTAATTATTGTTTATAAATAAATAAGCAATGAACTAAATGAATATGCAATTGTAACGGGGAAATCCAGGTGCGGAACCGCAATCCTGATCCTGTATCCCTTATCCGTATTTTCCAGGTATCCCACACTCTCAAAGACAGCACACCAACCATGGAATAAAAGGTAAAAAGCAGATCTTTATTTAAAATTTCATAAAAGGTACATGAAACATAGGTCAGTACTGAGCCAAGAGATAACGCCGATCCTCTCTCTCTGTTCCAGCTCCCACCACTCTGAGACCCCGCTGGGCAGCTCGGCCTTCCCTCCACAGGTAAGTGTGAACCCCCCCCCCCCCCCACACACACACACACCATACTACACACTTAGTAATCCACACGATACTCAGCGCTTTAGTGTATATACAGGTGCAACTCAAAAAATTTGAATATCGTGAAAAAGTTCAATATTTTTTGTCACTCACTTCAGAAAGTGAAACTCATATATTATATAGATTCATTACACATAGAGTGAAATATGTCAAGCCTTTATTTCTTGTAATTTTGATGATTATGGCTTACAGCTAATGAAAACCAAAATTTAGTGTCTCAGAAAATTAGAATATTACATAAGATCAATAAAAAAGGATATTTTAAACAGAAATGTCAGCCTTCTGAAAAGTATGTTCATTTCTATGCACTCAATACTTGGTTGGGGCTCCTTTTGCATGAATTACTGCATCAATGCGGCCTGGCATGGAGGCGATCAGCCTGTGGCACTGCTGAGGTGCAATGGAAGCCCAGGTTGCTTTGATAGCGGCCTTCAGGTCGTCTGCATTGTTGGGTCTGGTGTCTCTCATCTTCCTCTTGACAATACCCCATAGATTTTCTATGGAGTTCAGGTCAGGTGAGTTTGCTGGCCAATCAAGCACAGTAATACCATGGTCATTGAACCAGCTTTTGGTGCTTTTGGCAGTGTGGGCAGGTGCCAAGTCCTGCTGGAAAATGAAATCAGCATCTCCATAAAGCTTGTCAGCAGAAGGAAGCATGAAATGCTCTAAAATTTCCTGGTAGATGGCTGCGTTGACTGTGGACTTCAGAAAACACAGTGGACCAACACCAGCAGATGACATGGCACCCCAAATCATCACTGACTGTGGAAACTTCACACAGGACTTCAAGCAACGTGGATTCTGTGCCTCTCCACTCTTCCTCCAGACTCTGGGACCTTGATTTCCAAATGAAATGCTAAATTTACTTTCATCTGAAAAGAGGACTTTGGACCACTGAGCAACAGTCCAGTTCTTTTTCTCCTTAGCCCAGGTAAGACGCTTCTGACGTTGTCTCTGGTTCAGGAGTGGCTTGACACGAGGAATGCGACATTTGTAGCCCATGTCCTGGATTCGTCTGTGCGTGGTGGCTCTTGATGCACTGACTCCAGCCTCAGTCCACTCCTTGTGAAGCTCCCCCAAATTCTTGAATAGATTTTGCTTGACAATCCTCTCAAGGCTGCGGTTATCCCTGTTGCTTGTGCACCTTTTCCTACCACACTTTTTCCTTCCACTCAACTTTCTATGAATATGCTTGGATACAGCACTCTGTGAACAACCAGCTTCTTTAGCAATGACCTTTTGTGGCTTACCCTCCTTGTGGAGGGTGTCAATGACTGTCTTCTGGACATCTGTCAAGTCAGCAGTCTTCCCCATGATTGTGTAGCCTACTGAACCAGACTGAGAGACCATTTAAAGGCTCAGGAAACCTTTGCAGGTGTTTTGAGTTAATTAGCTGATTAGTGTGACACCATGAGTTTCCAATATTGAACTTTTTCACAATATTCTAATTTTCTGAGACACTGAATTTGGGTTTTCATTAGCTGTAAGCCATAATCATCCAAATTACAAGAAATAAAGGCTTGAAATATTTCACTATGTGTAATGAATCTATATAATATATGAATTTCACTTTCTGAAATGAGTGACAAAAAATATTGAACTTTTTCACAATATTAAAATTTTTTGAGCTGCACCTGTGTATATAAGTGACAAGAGAAAAGGTCGGTTTCAATTTACACACTCGTGATCACCCACACACAGAATGGCTCGCCTCGGGGCCAGCCACTTGCCCGGCCCAACTACTATGCCGAGGAGCACCAGATCGAGGAATCTGCGTTTCAGGCAGCCACACACACATAAACCAAACTACATGCACAAAACCCCAGAGACAAACTACAAAGAACACAAAGAAATTATGGAGTGGAGTCCCAACCACGCCACGATGCCGGAAGGGACTGCCACTAAAAACAAAACAAAAAAAACCTCAACACCCAAGGCCTTTCTCACACTCCCACAGATCACACACACAACAAAAGAGGACAGCTCCGACACTGGACATGTCTCTGTCTTTTGTTTGTTTCCCGCAGCAACTGCAGTCTCCAGTATCCCGCAAACAGCACTCCGCCGTACAGTAAGTGGTTTCACTGTCACACACAACACAATACATGCACAGCCATACAAAGCAAAATAACCAAATGAGAAATAAAAGAAACAAAAAAAACGCTGTGTACAGGGAGCCGAGAGGACTCAACCTCCTACTCTCGTCTCCTGTACTCAGTCACCCTCCTTCAAGTACACCTAGCCTATATCACCCCCCCCCGTGATCCAGCCCCAATCTCATTCCCCTAGCTGTGGTGTATTAAAGGTGCAGTAGGCAAGATTTATTCAATATAATTTTGGCAAAATTACTAAATTTGCTCATTAAATTCCAACAGCTATCAATAAGTGTTCTGAGAAAAAATTTGGTTTCTGTGAGTGTCCTGGACTCTACTAGGCTGTCAAAAAATCTTAAGCCAGTTTAAAAAAAACAACAACCAATCAGCTATGTAGCTATCAATCAGGGCAACTATCTACAAGCAAAAGATCCTACCCGTAGAATAAACCCCTCCCTGTCTGCGTGTCTCCGCGTGCGCACTGGAGCATAATTTGGTGGGAGGGGCTTAGGAGGTCTTTTTGCCTTGTATATTTTCAAACTTGCTTACTGCAGCTTTAACTTCCCAATCCCATAATCAGAACCTAATCATCTGTCAATCATTCAATTATCCTTTGTAATTATCCTATTCACCAATACAGTGACCATCTCACATTTCAAACACAAAGGGGAGACTGCAGAATATGTGACACAATGAAATAAATATCTATATATTATTTTACGTCTCTATTATTTATTTCATGGCGTATTTATTTCAACTCATATTTATTTAAAAACGACTTGGCCTGTCAGTCAACATGGAAAGAGCTGCGTGAGCTATGATCATTGGTTGCTCAGTCCATAGATATAAAAACCTAGATATCGCTCAGATTTCAGCATGGCTGCCATATTAGATGGTCAAGATCAGCACATTTTGGTAGTGTATTGACAGATGCAGACTTCCCCTGATAAAATATACTATAACCCACTTAATTCTCGACTAATTTTCATAAAATTTGACACAGGTTATCTTATTTCAAATTTCCCAGAACAGCTAGCCTATTTGTAAAACACCCTTTTAACTATTAGGCTACAGCCTACAGGAGTTGTCAAAATGTGTTTGTTTTTTTTAAGTTGTAAATTAATTTATAATTACAGAGAACTATGAATAGGCTACAATTATAGTAGCCTATTCATTGTTCTCTGAAATGAGCCATAAATGAATTTAGCCTACAACCTCATATTTTGACAACTACTGTAGGCTATAATAGTTAAAAGGGCGTTTTACAAATAAGATGGTTGTTCTGGGAAATTTGGAAATAAGGTAACCCGCATTATTTCCAAATTATAACCTTATTTATTTATTTAATTGCATATTTATTTATTTCATTGCATATGTGACGGACAATGTTTGAAAAAGTATTGTTTGAAACTCGAACATTTAAGGTGAGTCAAAGTTATTTATTATGTGTGGTGGGCTCTGGAGGTCTAACTAGTCCCTATATTTAACAAAATTTCACATAACAATTGAAATTTAGGTGAATGGTACATTTAATATTCAGGAATACTATTCTGGTATTAACTCAATTTTGACCGGATAGTGATTTTATTGATAGTGACTCTCTTGCGCAATGGTCGGTTGCGAGACATGTATGCGAAGTCTGTGCCGGGTCACAGTTGCTTAATAGTAAATTTTTTGGAGTTTGCAAGGCTTTGAAAAATCTGCATAGCATAGCTCTACAACTTTAGGTGCCTCTTCAGATTTGTGGTGTTTTTCCAACCTAGTTTATGACCGCATATGCTATTTATTCTCCCGCTAAAAAAACAGTTGGCTACATTTGGTTTTCAGTCCATAAATCCAACCTTTTATTCCTTCCAACTTTTTTCATAGGCCTAGTGTAGGATATGCTAGTATTAGCTATCACCCTCTCACGTTAGTTGCTTTCCTTGACTTGAAGTTTGCAGGAGTAACAGGATGTTGCCCAGGTAGGTAGAAAGGAGTTAAATGAAGACGCCATCCAATCAATGACAAGAATGCATATATGTCATTTGGCATCACCTCTCTCTTTTGATGTCTAATACAAATTAGATTTCGTCACTGTTTTTATTTAGAAATATACATTTTCATCTATTTTCACGTCATGACACAGTGGACAATATCTGTGAGTTCATTAAAAAAAAATTTCACCACCAAAAATTTGTATTTCATCATAGCAATGAGATAAAGCCAACAATAGCCTGAACGTATGCCAATTCAGCAATTCACAAGTGAAATTCTTGCGTAATTATACCATGTCATTGGTTTTACACAGTGTTCCTTTCCAGATTCCATGATCATTTATTGTCTTGGACAATCTGTTTGAGAAATACACACTCCTTTATAATGCTAGCACACCTTCTGAAAACCCCAAGCATAAAACGAAAAGCTGTTTGTGTAGCTGTTATGTATTCCAGTTCATTGTGGTTTGACTGAACTCTTTTATCCAATAGAGGATATTATAACCTTTACAACGGTGTTTGCAATGTCTTATTGGATATTTTGAACGATAAATTACAGTCGGGTGTAACAGGAGTTTTTGTTTTATTAGTTTCGTTTTACACAGACAGCTACAAAAAAATGCAAGAAAGTACATTTTCTCGCTGAGGCGTAATTGTTGTTTACCCGCTAATTTAGCAAGATTTTACTCATTTGACCAACTCGTCAGCATGTCTAGAGAGTTTTTATGGATTTTGGGAGTGGGTCAGAAGAAGATACCATAGTATGTATTCTATCGGACAATATGCTTACAAACATGATGGCTATTTTCCTTCTCGATATGGAGGTATTACTCCTTGTAATATTTCAAATATGTACGTTCGTTTTTCCACTCCACCACGGTCTTGTGCTGTATGTTTAATATTGTTATTTTTCACAGTTTGAGTGCATTTCACATTTTGTAGTGTAAGCGTTCATAGGTGGCTCAGTCAAGTTTTATGTTTGATTTGCCGTGAAGCTAGAACATTTGCCAGCATTTTCCTGATGTTGGAATATTATTTTATTGTAATCTTATCATACATAATATAGACTATGGCGTATTATTATCTCCCTGGGCTGTAGTTGTCACTTAAGGCATGTAAAATACTCATTACAATTATGATATGTGCTAGATGAATGTTAAATATTTCTTGGAGTGATTATGAATGGCAACATTTAAAAAAAAAAAAAAAAACTACTGAGAAATGTCATCCCAAGGCATTTAGCAAAAAATTACATAATGTAGAGAAAAAAAAAAGTGGTTTTATTGACGTACAACAGTGAATGATTAGCTTACATATTTAGGTGTGTGTACCAGTGTGATATCAATGTTTTCATCTTATACCACCATAAGAGGCAAATGTATCTGGACAAAAAGTATTTTATTCATTCAAGTTTTGGATAGGTTTCCTGACACATATGTAACCCACATGAAATCTGTGGTTACTAGATTCCAATTATAAGACACAGAGGTGTCATAGCATGTTCTACCACAAGAGGGCGCCCACGCTGTGCACGCGCAGTCTACAGTCAGAGAAGAAATCTTCCGGTGCATTCTTTTATCTTCCGGTGCATTCTTTTTTCCATTGACACCACACATGGAAAGCACACTCTGAACATTGATAGAAAAAGAGTCTAATCATAGCAACAAAAGAAACCGTGAGGGGGCCAGTTTCATTGTATTCCTTTTCACACCGAGCTCCGATTGGTTTTTTGGAACTCGATAGATTCATTCTGAGCCTGATGGTTCAGTGGCGAGCCTACCCAGAGACACCGAGCTGTGGACGGACCCATTCATCGGTTTGATCACCCGTGGGACTGGGATCCGCCCAGTGGACATCTGACCGTCGACTATTCATTCAAACAGGATCCAGATAAGAACTTATCTTTCTAAAACTACCCGGGTAGTAGGAACTGGAGTGTGTGCACACTGAATTCGAACTGAAACACCATTCGAACTGAACTGAAACAACATTCATTTGACATACTTTTTATTTTTTGGGGAAAGCGCTAAATTTGTATTTTAATTTATGTTTTCTATTGAGGATAGCACTTGTAGTGCTCTTTATGTTGTTTATAAACAATAAAATTGTCAATGTTTCAACTTGATCCAACTCTCTTTTAGTCCTTTATAGATAATGACTTTAACTTTATATAATATCAATACCAGCTCACCGAACCTAGGCGAATGCTAGTGTGCTACTGTTCTTATTACTTACTAATTAGGAGCACAGGCGCTACATAAATCTTAGCGAGCCAGCCAGGAGTTGGTTTACGAGAGAGTTCAAACAGCTTGACAATTTTATTGTATCTCATTGTGAATGCTTAACATGGAGGTAGTTAAGACAGAAAACATTAAAGTGCCTAATGCAGTTCTAGTTAGCGGTTTAACTGGTGAAACCGTTGATGATGAAATCTTCCAGTACCTAGAGGAATGTGGTAAGATTGACAGGATAATTGAGGTAGGAAGCTTTGAGTTCCAAGATTCATCTATAGTAGAATTCGCATCGGGCGATTCTATTGATCTTCTGAAGGATAGCCTACCCTGTGACAAACCTGCAAGTAAGCCAGACATTACTTACCACATTCAGCTTCTGTCTGACCTATATAGGGTTGATAGAGGGTCTTCCTTGACCCAGAGTTACTTAACCGAACTGCAGGAGGTTGCCAAACTAAGTGGTGCAGACTTTGAAAAGGTTTTGCTAGACGAACTAGCCAGAATTCAGCAGTCTACCCAGACTAAGAGAACCGAACCAGACAAGCTTAGTGAGGGAGCTCCGGCCACTAAGGTGGTTGACCCAGCAGTTAGCGCAAGTCCTAGAACCTACTCCTTTGAGCGAGACATGCCTTCACCTGATACAGGCACCCAGGCATTTCCCTTGCCTAAGACCCAACCACTGTACCTACCTCCTGAACACCTGACCACTCCTGAAGTGCAAAAAGTGGTGGTTGAGCATGTCATTAAGAGTACTGATATATCCTCCCAGTATCATGGGAACACCAGAATCAGACCCTTCTCAGGGAAGACACCATGTCCGAATGCAGAGTCTGATTATGAAACATGGCGCAGTAATGTTGAGTTCCAACTTGGAGATCCATCTGTGTCCGACAAACATACCACTAGGAAAATAGTGGAGAGCCTCCTCCCGCCTGCCGCTAACATCGTCAAGCCCCTAGGGCCTAGCTCATCCCCTCATGAATATCTAGCCCTGCTTGACTCCGCGTATGGCATCGTAGAGGACGGAGATGAACTTTTTGCCAAGTTCCTAACCACCAACCAGGACTCTGGTGAAAAACCTTCTGCCTATGTGCAGCGCTTACAGACGACACTGAGTAGAGTAGTTAAGAGAGGTGGCCTTGCTGCTAGTGAAACAGATAGCCAGCTGATCAAGCAGTTCTGTAGGGGCTGCTGGGACAATGCGTTAATAGCAAGTCTCCAGCTAGAGCAAAGAAAGACAAAGCCGCCTCCCTTCTCCGAGCTGCTCCTCCTGCTACGTACTGAGGAGGACCGCCAGGCTGCAAAATCCAGCCGGATGAGACAGCATTTGGGGCTCAACAAAACAAAAGCCCAGTCAAACTCTGTCACGATGAACGAATATGCCACTGATATCGGTGCTGCAGCAGCGCCAAGCGAGGCATCCCCCAGTGATTCTAACAAGCTAGAAAAGCAAATGGAAGAGCTTCAAGCTCAGATAGCTTCTCTGAAAGCCTCCTTGTCCTCAAAGCAAGGCCAGTCTAAAAGGAACCCAAAGTACAAAACCAAACCCTCCACCGAGGAAAATCCCCCAAGCCCTGCCGAATCGAATCTCAAAAAGAAACCTCGACCATGGTATTGTTTCAAATGTGGTGAGAACGGCCATATTAAGCCTTCCTGCACTAGTGAGCCAAACCCTGAACTGGTTGAGCAGAAAAACCGAGAGCTGAAGCAGAAACAGGCAGCTTGGGAAAAAGATTTAAACTAGAAGCAGCTCCTGATAAGGGACTACCAGGAGCTGAGAATAATCATGAATGTCCCGAACCAAAAACTAAGACTAAAGCAGCCATCCATTCACACAGAGCAGACAATCAGAGTAGACTACCTAAGAGACTTGTAGGACAGAAGTGTGTAGCTGATGTTGTTGTGTCAGGAGTTGATTGTAACTGCCTCCTCGACTCTGGGTCTCAAGTGACCACGATATCTGTCTCCTTTTACAACAACCATCTCTCAGAGCAACCCATCCAACCTCTCACAACTTTGGATGTTGAAGGTGCAAATGGTCAGAATGTCCCATACTTAGGTTATGTCTCCATCAGTCTAAAGTTCCCAAGGGAATTTGTTGAAACAGAACCTGAAATCTCAGCTTTAGCCTTAGTTGTCCCAGATATGCGCAGCAACTATGACTCACCTGTACTCATAGGAACCAATGCACTAGACATCTTGTATGAAGAACACTGTAGTGACAAAAACCTGAACGAGCTGTCCTCCACCTATGGTTATAGACAGATTATCCGTGTACTCCAGCTCAGGAATAAAGTAAACTCTTCAGGGAGGATAGGCTTAACTACTCTCAAAGACAAAGTGCAGCAAGTTATCCCTGCTCAAGAGAGAGTCTGCCTTGAAGGCTTTATCAGAGCCAACAGCACCAGCGAATATGCTGTGATCGAACAGCCAGAGCCATCCACCTTACCCGGCGGGATCTTTGTGGAGAGCTGTCTTGTCACTCTGCCCAAGCAGCGACCTTACAAACTGTCCGTGTGGGTCAGGAATGAGAATGAGCACGATGTAACGCTCCCTTCCAACTGTGTCATCGCTGAGTTACACACTCCCGAAGCTATCTATGACAGCCTATCAGACTCTCACAGAAGCACTGACACTGCGGCGTGTTGCACCGTGACTCCTGAACCAGGGAAGGAACCTACCAAAACAGGTCTCACCTTCGACTTCCGTGATTCACCCCTCCCGGAGGAGTGGAAGGAAAGGATAACAGAGAGTCTAAATGACTACGGTGATGTATTCGCTCTACGCGACCTGGACTTCGGACATGCGTCCAAAGTGAAGCATCATATAAACTTGACAGACGAGGCACCGTTCAAGCAAAGATCTCGACCAATCCACCCAAACGACTACGAAGCGGTGAGGAAACACCTCAAAACCCTCCTTGATGCAGGAGTGATCCGTGAATCAGAGTCACCTTATGCTTCACCTATCGTCGTTGTGAAGAAAAAGAATGGAGAGGTCCGTCTTCGCGTGGACTACCGCAAGCTAAACTCGCTTACAATCAGAGATGCTTACGCACTTCCCAACCTCGAGGAAACCTTCTCAGCCCTTGCGGGATCGAAATGGTTTTCCGTGATGGATCTAAAGTCTGGATATTACCAGATCGAGATGGAGGAACGTGATAAGCCCAAGACCGCTTTCGTGTGCCCCTTGGGGTTCTACGAGTTCAACCGCATGCCCCAAGGCATTACTAACGCACCCAGTACCTTCCAGCGACTTATGGAGAAGGTGATGGGGAGCATAAATCTGAAGGAAGTACTGGTGTTCTTAGATGACATCATCGTCTTTTCGAGCACACTGGAAGAACACGAGACCCGGCTTAAGCATGTTCTCCAACAACTGAGAGAAAATGGCCTTAAACTATCCCCCCAGAAGTGCCACTTCTTCCAAAGTTCTGTGCGCTATTTAGGCCACATTGTCTCGAGTAAAGGAGTCGAGACCGACCCTGACAAGGTCAGTGCCCTCCGCACCTGGCCAAGACCCAAGACCCTTAGCGAGCTTAAGTCCTTCCTTGGGTTCGCAGGTTACTATCGCCGCTTCGTTAGAGACTATTCGAAAATAGTCAGACCCTTAAACGATCTTACTGGGGGCTACCCACCTCACAGGAAGGGCCAGAAAGTCTCTGGTCGGGGAGGGTACTACAACCTCAAAGAACCCTTTAACGAGCGGTGGACGGCCCCGTGTCAAACGGCCTTTGAAACCATCATAGACAAACTCACCTCTGCACCCGTCCTCGGGTTTGCCGATCCGAAACTTCCGTACGTTCTCCACACTGATGCAAGCACTTCAGGCCTAGGGGCTGCCCTCTACCAAGAACAAGAGGGGGAGATGAGAGTCATCGCTTATGCAAGTCGGGGGCTTTCATCCAGTGAGAAGAGATACCCAGCCCATAAACTAGAGTTTCTTGCTCTGAAGTGGTCTATTGTGGAGAAGCTACAAGACTATCTCTACGGAAACACTTTCACGGTTGTAACAGATAACAACCCGCTGACGTACGTCCTGAAGTCGGCTAAACTGGATGCTGCTAACTACCGCTGGCTGGCCGCTTTATCCACCTTCGACTTCAACATTAAGTACCGGGCTGGAAAAAGCAACCAGGATGCGGATGGCCTTTCCAGACGGCCTCATGATGCTCTGGAAGACGACCATGCATCTCTAGAGGAAAGAGAACGGATCAAACAGTTCACTTCGCACCATCTCTCCTCATCTCCCAACCAACAAGACCTATCAGCTGACACAGTCGCAGTCCTGTGTCAACGCCATCTCCTGTCCGAAAGCGACAACTTACCTTCTATCACTTTGGTAGAGTCCTTGGCTCTTCACCCTGATGCCGTACCAGATACCTACGGAGAAGAGGAATCCCTAGGCTGTTATACCATACTCCCCTACAGCCTGGAGGAACTCCAACAGCATCAGAGGTCCGACCCAGTGATTGGACAGGTTCTCCCGGTCTTGGAGGCTGGAGGTGAGGTCAACCCTGACCTTGTTCCTGACTCTCTGGAACTGAAGCTAATGCTCAAAGAGTGGAAGAGGTTGACAATGAGAGATGGTCTCCTTTTCAGAACCCGCCAATCAGAAAACGACACAACTTACCAGTTCGTGGCTCCCAAGTCCTTAAGACCTGCCATTCTCACGTGCCTGCACGAAGATATGGGGCATATGGGTTTGGAACGAACCCTGGACTTGGTCAGGTCAAGATTCTATTGGCCTAAACTGGCTGCGGATGTGGAGACGAAAATCAAGTCATGTGGACGTTGTGTCAGAAGAAAGACACCCCCTGAAAAATCAGCACCTCTCGTGAATATCCAAACAACTCGCCCCATGGAACTGGTGTGCATGGATTACTTGTCCCTGGAGCCTGACAGTCACAATACCAAAGACATATTGGTCATAACAGATCATTTTACTAAGTACGCCGTGGCCATACCAACCAAAGATCAAAAGGCCACCACAGTCGCGAAGAGTCTCTGGGAACAGTTATTGGTTCACTACGGGTTTCCAGAACGACTGTTGAGTGATCAGGGCCGGGATTTCGAGTCCCAACTCATCAAAGAGCTGTGTGCTCTCGCAGGCATCACCAAGGTGCGCACCAGTCCTTATCATCCAAGGGGAAACCCTGTCGAGAGATTTAATCGAACCTTGTTAGGCATGTTGGGAACCTTGAAAGACAAGCAGAAAAGTCACTGGCGCGACTATGTCAAACCACTTACCCATAGTTACAACTGTACCAAGAACGATGTCACCGGTTTCAGCCCATACGAGCTGATGTTCGGGCGCCAACCCCGACTACCAGTGGACATTGTGTTCCGCCTACCTGCAAAGGATGGTTCTCCCAAGTCTCATTCCCAATACGTGAAGAAACTGAAAGCGCGACTTGAGAGTTATCAGATTGCCAAGAAGAACTCACAAAAGGTTGCTGATCGGAACAAGCGCCGCTTCGACAAAGCAGTAAGAGAGTCAACACTGGAGGAAGGTGATCAAGTGTTGGTGAGGAACCTGCGGCTGCGGAACAAACACAAGCTTGCTGACAAGTGGGAGTCCACTATGTACAAAGTTCTGGAAAGGATGGGAGATCTACCGGTGTACAAAGTCCAACCTATCAGTGGAGATGGTCCTGTCCGAACTCTTCATAGGGATCTCTTACTTGCCTGCGGCGATCTATCCGAAGAAGAAGAAAAGGAACCCGAGCCCAAGGTCCGTCGACCAAGAACTAGGAAAAGTCACCCCCAACTCCGACAAGAGCACTCAGAGTCTGAGGATGAAATACTTACCGAGTCAGACGATGACTTACCTTATCCTACGCAGTTGTCTGTCATACCTGAAAGGAGAATCGTGGAAGTGTATGAAATTCCAAGAAGACAATTACCCAATGCACCTCCAGCTGAACCGGATAGCTGGTTGCCATCCTTCTCGCCGATGAAACCCTCAACTTCCCAGCCCCAGGATCCTGTTGAACTTGATGAAACACCTGCTGAGACAGTTGAAGAAACGGAGCCCGAGATCATGGCTGAGCAGCCCGTTACTGGAGAGGACGATACACCACCGGACATAACAAATGAAAATCCAGCTCACGCCGATGATGGAAAGGATGTGTCTTCTAAGGACATGGAGGATACTGCAGATGGAGGAATGGAGGACTCTGGAGAGGGAGGACCTGTGGAAGATCAGCAGGATGCTGAGCCCAATGATGCATCCATCTCCGAGACACCTGATGAAGAAACAGACTGTGGGAAAACTACAGATGGGGAAACCAATGACTCTACACGTAGATCAGAGAGAAATCGACAACCCCCTGCTCGTTTTCACTACTCAACGTGGGGAAAACCCTTTGTCTCCTTTGCACAGAGTTTCTTGAAAAGTTTTGACCATGCAATTGAGGGAATAGCAGAGTCTGAGCACTACTGGGGTGACTAGCTCATGAAGAGACCCATGCAGATTCAAGAGGGGAGGGTGTAACCCACATGAAATCTGTGGTTACTAGATTCCAATTATAAGACACAGAGGTGTCATAGCATGTTCTACCACAAGAGGGCGCCCACGCTGTGCACGCGCAGTCTACAGTCAGAGAAGAAATCTTCCGGTGCATTCTTTTATCTTCCGGTGCATTCTTTTTTCCATTGACACCACACATGGAAAGCACACTCTGAACATTGATAGAAAAAGAGTCTAATCATAGCAACAAAAGAAACCGTGAGGGGGCCAGTTTCATTGTATTCCTTTTCACACCGAGCTCCGATTGGTTTTTTGGAACTCGATAGATTCATTCTGAGCCTGATGGTTCAGTGGCGAGCCTACCCAGAGACACCGAGCTGTGGACGGACCCATTCATCGGTTTGATCACCCGTGGGACTGGGATCCGCCCAGTGGACATCTGACCGTCGACTATTCATTCAAACAGGATCCAGATAAGAACTTATCTTTCTAAAACTACCCGGGTAGTAGGAACTGGAGTGTGTGCACACTGAATTCGAACTGAAACACCATTCGAACTGAACTGAAACAACATTCATTTGACATACTTTTTATTTTTTGGGGAAAGCGCTAAATTTGTATTTTAATTTATGTTTTCTATTGAGGATAGCACTTGTAGTGCTCTTTATATTGTTTATAAACAATAAAATTGTCAATGTTTCAACTTGATCCAACTCTCTTTTAGTCCTTTATAGATAATGACTTTAACTTTATATAATATCAATACCAGCTCACCGAACCTAGGCGAATGCTAGTGTGCTACTGTTCTTATTACTTACTAATTAGGAGCACAGGTGCTACACATAGATATCTATTAACCTATACTGATGAAAATATAGTCATTTCCACTTCCAAAGGTGAGTTTCATGAGTCAATACAGTTGATTTGTAGTTAAATATACAGTAAGCACCATAATTCATTGGAAAGTGACAAATTTTTTGTTATTTTGGTTCTGTACTCTAGCATTTTGAGTTTGAAAGAATACCATGACAATGAGGTTGGAGTGCAGACTGCCAGCCTTAATTTGAGGGTATTTGAATCTATATCGGATGAACCGTTTAGATATTATATAACCTTTAGTACATAGTCCCCCCCAATTTTCGGGCATCAAAAAATATTGGATAGTTTAACAATGTAGAATAAAGTAATCATTTTTTATATTTGGTCACATATCCTTTGCATGCCATGACTTCCTGATGTCTGTGACCCAACAACATCAAAAGACTCTTGATATCTTATTTTCTGGTACTCTTACAACCGATACTATAACTTCTGCATTTGAATGAAACTCTATGGGGATTGGGCGGTGGGACTAGATTTAGCTGTAAATTATGCTGGAACAGTATGGAATACATGGTTAGCGAAATGGCTCTCAAGGGTCTGAGGTATCAAACGAGCCTCAAACCATCACTCTGCTGTCGGATATGCAGTAGATATTGATACTAAAGAAACAAAAAAAAGGTTTGTTTTGCATTTTTGCTAAGATTACTTTGCATTTGTGGAATGTTTTTTAACCTAAATTAGGAAAATAAACTAATCTTAGTATTGTAAATTATACAACTGGCTTAATTTAAGGCCATTTTCCAAGTTTCTGGGATGCTCACACCTGCAGTTATGAAACCTTAAATAGAACACATCCTAAATAGGTGAGAATTGACCATCTGCACAAAGAGGTTAAAAGTACTTTGAAAATGTACCATACTCTTGCAACCCTCCTTCAACCCCCATCACAAGCCACCACTAGGTCCCAACACAAGTTTAGAAAGCAGTTCTTGGGGAGCTTGGGGGTCTGCTGATTTTTGTTTTAAAATCTATCTTAAAATCAGCAAGATGGGCAGGTTCCTCATGAAATATTCTTAGGCTCAAAAATGTGACTTTATCTGACCTTTGTTCAGTTTATTTAGTTTTACTTTGTAAAGCCTTCTCTTTACATTTTCTGAAACCTCCATATTGTTATTTTGCATCGTTATAGTTTTCCATTCATAAAACTAAAGCAAATCTCTACTACCACCTATAGGCAATTTCATTCCACGAACATGTCCCGGAAAGAAAAGATACCTGTTGGAACTTAAGCTCTGTACTTCAGTCAGTTGGGCTCAGAGAGAAATGAAAGCACTGGCAGATAATCACACTGCGGTCCTTTATTACACAGGTTTTTCTCAACGCAGTAAACAGCTCCTCGGCAACGGGATAACAAAAATTCTCCATCATACAAAAGACACAAGAATTACAACTTAAAAACCAGAGGGATGTGGGAGACAGGTGAATCCACAATTACAATGCTATAAACTTTGTATATATGTACATATATATATATATTAATTTAGTTATATACGAAATATTTTTTACAAAGCTACACAACAGCACTATGTACAAATCAATAAATACAGGCAGAACATGCAAAAAAATACATTCCCTCTTTATACAAAATTAATATAAAAAAAAGAACAGAACATAAAGTGGCTAACTGTAGTAAAAGTGATTTGTTCTTTGAGTGACAGTTCAATGGCACCTGATTTGAGAGTTTAAAGCCCCTAACGCCAAGACGCCAAGAACTGGAACCAGTCTGGCTGATTATACCCCTTCCCACTGTCGAACTGGAACCAGGCTGACTCATTATACCCCTTCCCATTGTCGAACTGGAACCAGTCTGGCTGATTATACCCCTTCCCACTGTCGAACTGGAACCAGGCTGACTCATTATACCCCTTCCCACTGTTGAACTGGAACCAGGCTGACTCATTATACCCCTCCAGTACACAAGAACTTTCATAGCGAAGAATGATGCTCAGGGCCCAACCATCCTCTGCCACTGCTGGTGATGTCACTGGAGGATGTCACTGCAATCAAACCAACTGTGAGCCGTTTAGCAGGCAGTTTTTTTTACCCCCCTCAGGTGTGATCCCTGAGCGTGCAGGTTGCAGTTATACGCCTGAGAGCGCGCACACATACAGATGTGAGGATTTCATCAATCCACATTATTTATTTCTGTCTCACCAAGTGTGGAATCCACATTCTTAGTGTTTTAAAGTCACACTTATTGTACCGTATTGTACAGTAATGAATTGTGGCCAATTCCACTCCAATTTTGTCAATTTGGGAAAATAATTGAAGTTCAAATTATTAATTAAAAACTCATCATAGAACATTATGGTCACTTTTCAATTAATTAATTGTATTTCAATTAATTTCCTAAATGAGCTTAATTTAAATGCAAGTGACCCCCAAACCTGGTACAGTAAATATGCAGTAAGACAATTTGCTGTGTATCAACACACTTTGTATTTTGAAAAGACATCCCAACTGAACACACCCAAGATACCCTGATATTCTGCCCAATTTCTACGTAAAATCATTTTTTAAAATGTGTAAAGGACTTAAACACATTCCTTCCCAATGTGACCAGTTACTTGCATACAACCGATACTTCTGCCATAGTGACCAGAACTGTTCCAGCCATATTTATCCACCCTATTCCTGATCTTTGGCACAAACCTGGTCATGGCCATTTTACCTGTGTACCTGGCAATGCCCATTTTACCTGTGCACCTGGACCACACCCGCTTTGTGTGTGTTCTATTCTGCTGTTGACAGCAAAATCTTTTGATTGTTCCCAACACGTCAGTTCATTGCAGCGCCACCCATTATGGTGTCCATAAAATCTAATTAAATTCCATTTTCACTCATGTTCTCTCTCCCCCCCTTACAGCAGCCTTTCCGATGTGACACAGTACAGGGGTTGTCATCGGAACTTGGGAATTGTGGATATCGCTTCTCTCTTCTCTGTTTGTAAGTTTGTAATGGGTGTGGGGAGAGGAGTGGAATACAAGGCAGCAACCTTAAGGTCTAAAAGTCTGGTATCCAGGCAAAAAGAACCACAGGACTCAAGGTGATCATAACCAAACCAAGAAGGAGTGGGGGAGGGAGGGGTAATGTTAGCACCAATATGAGTAGCAAATAAAAAAGACAACACAAATTTTCAAAAATGATGGCAATAAAAATGATGGCAATAAAATAAAATGTGTCACAAAAATTTTAAATAAAAAATATCAGTGAAGCTTCGTGTATGGTAAGTGTGTTTTTCTGTTTCCAAGTTCTCGTTTCTCCTGAAATCCCTGGTCACATTCTAGTGTATTATTGTTTCCTACTTTGCTGTATTTTTCTACTGTTGCAATGCATGACAAATACATGGGTTTGAAAATTGATAGCTTGCCTACACTTAAAGCTGCGAGAAACCTCTGACTAGGTGTTGGCGCTTCTTTTACAATTGGTACATTTTTCATTACATTTTGCTTCTCAGAGATATTTGAAACATTGGATTAGGTGGTGGTTTAACAAGCTAATGTAGATCAAGGTGAAGGTTATATAGCTCGCTAGCGAGCAAGTGAGCCAAGTGTTTTAAACGCTAGTTAGGGAAAGGTGCTGTCGAAATGCCTAAATGAAAAACATAACATTAGCTAACAAAAATGTTACTTTGAGTTAACTTTTGTTACAATGCCAGCATGCACATAGCTAATGTTAGCTAACTAGAGCTAACTTTTGTACTTTTTGTATTTTTAACATTTTCTCACCAGTTTTAATTATTCTAGTAAGACTAATTCCCATCTATGACATCCACCGCAATCATGATGGGTGACCACTGGCTATGCCACCAGGTTACGGTAAAAGTAAAGTTATAAAAACTTAGGGAATGTTGCAATTAAATGCCTTAGTAACTGTACAAGATATAAAAACCTAACCTTGTAAAATGCTTCAAAGAAGCTTTGATTTTATTAGGTAAAATGGTAAAAACTGCTACTAATTAATCAAAGCAGCAAATGAAAACAAGAATTTGGCCAAATTATTCCAAAAATTCACAGGGCATGGCGGGTGCCTGCAGTGCGAAATGTACAAAAATATAATGGGTAGGAAAAAATAATACCATGCTGGAATGCTGATCATGTGACTTGTGCAGGGGGGACCAGTCATGTGACCACATTAGGAAGACAACCATGTGACCACTGTGAAAGAAGACTGGTCATTCCTGACCTCCTGGTTTTCGGGGTGAATGACCCTTCTTTCTGTTGGCTGCCTGAACAGCTGATCCCTCTGCCTCCAGGTCAGACACAAGCTCTGATATAACAAAAATAGCTTAGTGTCATGTAATGTGTTTGTACAAAAGCTAAAAGTTGTCTAGGCCATATGCTCTTCCGAGCACAGCTGGAGCATCCTGTGAAACTAGGGGGAATCCCCAAAATGCCAGGATGAAATATGGCAGCCACACCAAGTGCGATTCGTTTCCAATTTAAGAAAAGGGAGGAAGTAAATATATTCCCTCGCTCCCTTGTTTATCCTCCCTTCCACCAATGGCATGAAATGCAAGCTTCCAGCAAGAAGGGAATCCCACAATGCAATGCTCCACATGGAAAAAGTGGGCGGTCACCACATAACTATGTGGCGGTCACATTTCAACTCTATGGTGTTGCACTTCCGAAATGTTGCAAGGGAGGTTCAGTTCTGTTTTTGTTTGTTTCTCGTAAAAAAAGGGAAAGTGTGTTAAATTGGATTTGAATGCAGCCTAGGGCTAAATATGGCCCTCTGGAATGGGAATGCATTGTTTGATGCACCAGGTTGTGCATCACTTGTGGTGCTCCCCTTCCTCCTTTCCAAGGTTACTGTCTTGATTTCAGTGCAAGAAGGCATTGTCACGTTCAGTGAAATATCCAATAACAGTATCACAAGACGGGAACCAAGCTGCTCGGCTCTACTGGTCAAAGAATTCACAATCCTTCAGTTGTGGTCAGCTGTGGTCACATGAAGTGGTTCCCTCAGCTTACTTGGATACCTACACTCACAGTAAGTGGCTGCTTGTACTCACAGGAAGTAGTAGCCTGTGCTCACTGGAAGTGGCAGCCTTTGCACATGTATCTCCTGGAGGGGGGGAGGCAGGGGCAGGGGGTTTGAGAGTGTGAAGGTTGCCTCTCCATCCACACAGCGGTAAAGAAGCACAGAGCCTCTCTGACCTCATAAGACGTTATTCCTGGCATTGCCCGTCTATCTGTCTGTCTGTCCGTCTCTGCTCCATACAGTCACTGCCTCACAGTCTCCGACAGGCCTACCCGCCTAACTGGTGAGAGGGCGGGGCCTGTCTGGCCATGGCTGCAGCAGGGCAGGATGGAGTCCCAAAAGGGGCATTAGGTGGGATGCTAGGTGGGCAGGGCTCTGGGTGGGTGTGACCCCTCAGAAGATGCCCTTGGCAATTTTGAGGCCTTTCTGTTTCATGCGTGGGAGGGTGGAGCTGGCCACGTGCTTGGGGCGCTCTGCCTTGGCGAAGCCCCGTCTCTTCAGCACAAAGTCGTAGTTGGCAGAGGAGTTCATGGCGTAGAAGACATTAGCATTGTCAGGGATCTTCAGCTCTAGGGAAATCACATAGATGTATCACCACCAGTATTAGTCTATTATTATCTTTAATATTATTTTTACAATGATTATACCTAGCTCAATTAATTATTTGAAATACTTTAACTCCTTAAAGTAAAATTCCTGTAGGATTATAGAAGTGTCATTTTGATTATTATCAAAATGACACTTCTAGCACGTATACAAACGCGAATGAAGCGGATTCTGTCGATACAAACAATAAGTCCTCTCACCAATTTTTGTGTAATTAAAATTATTTATAAAAGTACAATTTTATTCATTCCCTCTGCGGAACGTTACTGGGTAAAGCAGTGGGAGGGGGTGGGGGCGGGGTACTTTTATTGTGTTTCGTCAAGATTTCGTAGCTGCCTGAAGTCTGAGCTGATCGAGTAACATTAGTACACATACTAGCAAAGGCAAGCTTTTAGCTGTTTTTAAAATGGTGAAGTGCATTGTGCCCGGTTGCGGGAATTGCAACAATCCCATCTGGAAGAAAGTTTTACATCGTTTTCCCGTTGACAATCCGATTTTGTGCAAGATGTGGTTGATTGCCATCAGGCACCCTTCCTTCAATGCCAACACACCATTGCACCCAAGTCAAGCTGTGAACAGGTTTGTATGCAGCGATCATTTCACACCCACCGATTACAGTTCTGTTCCAATCCAAAGAGACCATTATTGCAAACCACATACTATGCCTGGATCAACAGTGGTTTCTCAGTTGTAATATTGTTTTTGTTAAACATACATTGGTGACATTTGTAAATGATGTGGATCTGATCAAAACCCTGAGAGGCACAAACAGGGATAGGTCATACCCTGGTTACATTAGCCGAGTACACGAAGATACTTGTTGTGATCTTATCATATGAGCTGATCTGGCGCATATAACGTTAGTATAAGTTGTGGGGTCACAGTAAAAGGTGGCGGTCCATGGTCCTTTGTTTACACTTCAGAACATGAACCATAACCTTTTCAAAAAGTAAACACAGTGAACCATGGACCGTCCACCTTTTCCCTTGACCCTCATTCCACTATAACTTGTTGGATAAACATATTTCAATGTCTATTACTTAGAAAACTATTGCTTTTTAATCGTACACAAATCTAGTGGATCTACGTTCCAAATCAAATACGAAAAAGCCAGGAAAGGGCCATTTAATTTTCTCAAAAAAATTGGTAAGAGGACTGGTTATTGTTTGTATTGACATAATCCGCTTCGTTCACATTCGTATACATGCTAGAAGTGTCATTTTGGGACCGTATTAGCTGCCCTATAGAAGTGAATGGAAAGCGACAAATACCCTATTCTGGATTAACACCCCAGGGAAGCACAGAGCAACTAATTAACATATTTTGACACCATTTGGACTCATATCATGGCCAGGTAACTACACAACCCAACGTTCTACCAAATGTTGTTTTAAACTTACCTTTCTCCTCTGATATCCGCTGCAGCAGTTCGTAATCCTCTGGTCTGTCACAGTCCAGGTTGTGTTTGACCATAGCTTTCCGAATCACTGCTGGGGTCTTGTCCTGGCTGGTAACCTAAGGCAACCAACCAGCCAACCAATCACGAGCTAGCCTCTGAAACTCTACGCACCTTTCTCTTTCTCTCACCCCCTTTGTCCCTTCATCTTTATCTTTCCCTCTCCCTTCTCTCTTCTATCCCCCTCCCACCCTATATCCAAACAATATGCTCTTGTACATGCCGTCTCTCTCTCCCCCTCTCAATTTCAATTCAATAATGCTTTATTGGCATGACTGCATATAACTAATACTGCCAAAGCAATTAACAAAATACAGTGGAATAACAAACAAATAAAACATTTTAAAACAAATAAAACATCTTAAAACAAATAAAACATTTTAAAACAAAGAAAGAGAAGGGAAGCCTACAGACAACGTACAAGCTGAATGATAAACACCAATAAGAACAGTAATAAACAAAACTACTAATACAAATAAAGGAGATGGTGCCTCACTGGTTGTCTATCATTTTGTGACAGGAGGCCACATATCTTGCCGCTAGTGCTACACATTCTCCACAGTATATAGGGTATATCCCCAGCAGTGACGTACCGTGGGAGTAGAACTAGCCCTCTGTAATCTTACCTGTAGCGGATGATCACGTAATTGATGATCACTCTCAATCTGTTTCTGTTTACTTTGCCTGATTGTCAATCAAACAACTGATTCACTCAATAACCCAGAACAATAAGCAAATTATTAGGCTACCTATTTATTTTGAGATAGCATTATTGTTCCGTGCATCATAAACTTGTGTTTATTGCATTTTTCTATTTCCACATTTATGATGACGTGTTATCAAGCGAAGATTCTGACTTTTAAATGCTCCATGTTTAAATGTTCAATGTTTCATATATTTTTGTGAATTTGTTTTTCTAATCTGAATAATGCGTTGCGTTCAATGGTTTGAGACACTTTTGAGGCGGTCCTCTTTAAATTTACGCTTTCTAATGTTTAAATCACTTTGACAAATTTGAGTGTCGTTGACTTCTTTAACACATTCAGATTATTGCCTGATCCTGATCATTATAGCCCCTTAGGCATTTTATATTGTTTTATGGTTAAAACAACATTAAAAACCTCACTAACCTGATGTTAGTTTGAGGGTATGTGACGGTTGAAAGTGAAAGGTTTTTAAACTTTAGAATGGCAATGCTGCAGCTCAGTTAGACATGAAACATTGGAATGACGTCTCAAATTGATGTCAACTTTACGTTGTTTTTTAAACATTAAATTCACAACGTTAAAAATAGTATGTTGTAATGATCTTACCATCCAAAGTGAATGTGGTCATTCAAACTTTGTGTCACGTGAAGGTGTCAAATGTCAATGATTTATAGTGTAAATAACGTACAATTCAGCGGTTACATTTTTACACACAATTTACAAATGACTACACTATATGTTTAACAATTGCCTGCATCCAGTGCTTTGGGTGTGTTTTTCATGAGTAAAATGTATCATATTATTATTGTTAAAATTTTACAGTTGTAAAATTGTTTTCACAAATAATAGTATAATTCACAAAATTATACTATTTTACTACTTATTTGACTAAACTTTATCTGACCCACAAACATGCACATACACGCAGTATTTATTTATTCATCCTCCCCTTTCTCTAGTGTAGATGAATGTTTCTTTGTATAAATGTCTGTTTGTAAAAGTGAATGTTATATGCTGCTTGAAAAATATCTTCATGAGAAAAAAAAGTAGCCCGTCTATTTATCTATCTATCCATCTATCTAGTTCCAATGTTAAACCGTTTTGTACATTTTGTACTTGACAACCAAGTATAAACATATATACGATTGGCTTTTCATTAGCTGTAAGCCATAATCATCAAAATTACAAGAAATAAAGGCTTGAAATATTTCACTCTATGTGTAATGAATCTATATAATATATGAGTTTCACTTTCTGACATGAGTGACACAAAATATTGAACTTTTTCACGATATTCAAATTTTTTGAGCTGCACCTGTACATTTTAGTTTGTCTTGTTTTTTTTAAAATTATTAGCTTGATAATGACTCATAATTAGCCATTAATCATTATCATTATAAAATAATACTAATTGGTCAATTAAATGCTGCTTTTGTGTCTGTAATAAGTGAGAACACTTTAGAGCTAATGTAGGACAAAAACTGAAGGCATTTCAGTCCATGACAACTGGAGATGTGCACCTCTGCACAGCTGTGGGGAATGAACACCTCTGTTCAAAGTGAAGTGAACAGTGGAATAAGATAGAAGATCATTGAAACTGGTCTAGAATCCAACACTTGCATGTAACATGAGTCACAAATATGGCCCAATTGTTAATTATTCCTTTTCAGTCAAGTTTTTCACTAATCACATTCCACTGCACTACATAGAGATCAACTCCAGTTGTTGGGGACCAAAATGTTTTCTGATTTCTTCTTATACATTTGTGGAAGTGTACTCACTTATTACTGATATAACAGCGACATGTAATTTATGATTTATTAGCATTTCATAAAAATATGACTAACAGTCAATATGGTTGAAAACAAGTCATCATATAAAATGTACACATGGCACAGGATTCACAAAACAGCATAGATAATCAGGTTAGAAACAGGTTGAGGTTTTGCGTAGCAAACACGTGGCAGGTGTTTTACGTTTTCTGGAAAACTGGTGTTTCTGATATTTTGTCCACCCCCTGTACATTCTAGCTAAAATAAACACATATGCCTGGATTCAGTCATTTTCCATGACTTTACCATGAATTACAAAAAAGGTTTTCTAATGATTACAGTACCTGTTTTTAATGGGTTATTGTAGCCTACATGATAGACCTACTAATGTGTGTATGTCAGTAGATTATCTCGCTAACATCATTTTAAAAACTTGCCTTTTGCAAGGTAGCTACAGTAGCCTATAAAGTTGTTAAAATATAACATTAGGAACGCCACAGTGGTCGGTCAATGACCATTGTCACAAAGAAAATCAATAAATCTGCTGTCATGGAATCCATATAGCTCTCCCTTTGTGACTTTTCCTAAACGTATGTATTGAACATTCTGATATAATTTGAATATTAATATTGTATAAGGAAATAAATTTATAAACACTTACTTAAATGGCCATGAATGGTGAAACTGACCATCATTTATCTTGCATGTATAATTGATAATGTTGGTCTTGCGACATTTGATCAGTAAAGTTGTTGCAAAATGACAAGGTTGCCACACGTGGTTGTATTGCCTAGTAAAGAATCAGTATTTATTCAGCTACTGCATGACTTATGCTAGCTATAAATGGGGAAGCTATATAAGCTACTGGGGAAAGTGACAGAGAGCTAGAAAATGCTTCTTTTGTGTTTAAACTTAATTTTCTCTGCCTGACAAATGTTATATTTTTTCTGGTACTGTGCAAATTTACCTGCAGTAAATCTTTTGGTGGTAGCAAGTACCGGACCATGTCTGCTTGTTATTTGATGTGAAAAGAACATTCTTATATGTGAAAATTGTGAAAAACATGTGCACATAGTTTTTGTTGGAAAAATAAAAAACTTAAGGGTAGGGATTCCGCAGGGCTCGAACACGAGTCTACAGCGTGAAAGTCGTGGCTCAAACACAAGGCTAAGGCCATTGTTGACCAGTTGATATAACGTTACCATTTAGATCTACCAATGTTTCAGCTAAACGCCACACTTGCAGAACAAATATAGCACTCACAAAGTTCAGAAGAAGAGCACCCAGGACGATGCCCTCACAACCACACCTGAGTCACGCAACCCTTTGCCTTAAAGAGACAGTTTACATTGAGCACGAAACTTCTTGCGCTCACAAAAACTTGCGTCTTAAAGCCTGAGGATACACTCTTTTTCAGAATTCTCTGGTGGCGCATTGGTTTAAGCAGTTGCTTCTCCCGCTGTAGGTTCTCCCTTTTGTGGTGATGCAAGTTCAAATGTCACCAATGCCTGCCGCAGTCCTTATAAAATCGCCCTCAGTTCACTGATCAGTTTATGTTTTTGATATCTTCACGAGAATAATAATGTATAAAAGACAAAAAGAATCAGATGCTGCAGAGTGGGATTCGAACCTTAAACAGCAGAAGTTGCCTAAATGTTTCCAGAGCCACATATGATCACGTTGTCCCACAGAAAACACACACCACTAGCTAGAAAATAGGCCTACACTTTTTTCAAAGAATGAGGCGCTATCTTCTGCTATGTTATATTTGCATATAACTCTGTAGATCGCTCTCTGATAATTGCTTCTATGGAATCATTTGATTTGAATATCTGAACCTGAATATCTGCCTATGCTTGTTGATGTTCATAAATTGTTATGATGCGCATCTTCTGTGGGAGTTCTATATACTTTAATTTATTGATTCAACTATAGGCTAATATCATGTTGCGAGCAAAAATAATCTTTATTTTTTATGCATTTGGAATTTGACCATGCTTATTGAGTCCCCGGGTCGACTCCTAGCCGCAGCTAGAATAAAATAGATAACGATTTATTATGATAAATAAATAGTTTATGATTTATATAAAGATTGGCATTCTCTTTCTTTGTGTGGAGCAGGAGTCAGAAGTGACGCTGTCATTTGCAGAGCTGTACGAAATAGAGTCATTGCGAACTCAACTCCCAGAATTGAAAAAGCGCAAATTATTATCTCTTACATGGAAAGTGTAAGACTACATCACAACAACAACACAATGATCCAAATACAACTCAAAAGACACGTTGCTACCACGTATTTTTAGTGGCAGTATGATGTCTGGTTTCTACGTTGTCTTGCATTAATTTCTCAATCATCCTGATAACATAACCAAGTGAAAATGCAACTACATCTTTTTGTTCACGTTCATACATTGTCAAGATTTAAACGCTGTGGAAACCAGTTATTTTTGGTCATGACTGATAAACAATCAAACAACCAGAAAACAACGTTACATAGACGGTTACATAGGGCAAAAATTCCTAAGGGGAGACTACATATTGGTCTGGATTATTCAGAGAATTAATTGTTTGATTGTTAGGCTACTCAAGCTAAATAAATGGAAACAACTAATGCTGTACACCCCACTTTTTCCAGCGCACCAGCCGTCACTATATAGCGGTACACATTTTATGACGCAAAAAAAAAATCCTAGCACAGAAAAACTTGCTATATTCATTGATATGTTATTCAGTTAATTAATTGCTTGATTGATTTTTAAGAACTATAAATGGAAACCGGTTGAGAGTAATATCCGTATGAAGGTAAGGTTACAGAAGGCCTATTTTACAGGTGACACTACGCCACTGATCCCCAGTACACCAGTATACCCTCCTCTCTCTCTCTTTTACACACATCAATATGCTTTGTATATGCTGTCTCCATCTCACCAGTATGCATTTGTACAGGCTCTCTCTATCTCGATCTATTTCTTATTTCTACATGCTGTCTTTCTTTCTCTCTCCATTTCTCTCACCAGTATGCTTTTGTACATGTTCCCGTTGTCCACATCCAGACTGACTCTGATGATGCAGCAGTCGTCCACCTGCTGGTTGTAGAGGGGGAGGGAAAGGGAGGAGTAGCTGGACACGCCCGAAACTGAGCGCTTGTGTGAGCGGGAGGCAGGACCACAGGCAGAGCCAGGGCCAGGTGTGGAGCTGACAGAGGAGGATGATGCACTGCTTGAACCCGAACACGGCCCAGCCACATCCAGCGACAACAGCGAGGTGGACTCCCAGAACTGGCCAGTAGAGGGCGACACACAGGCAGAGCCAACACATTACCAGTGCTCATTCATTCACCACAAACACAAGCCTCCACTTCTGCTCTGCCAGTGACATCATGACTCAAGGTGACTGGAAACTACGTTATTCCAATGATTTACAATGTATCATACATCAGCTGATTAAAGAGCTCTGGTGTGATTTTCTGGCAAATACATATAAAACTAGATTAACAATTCCTAAATAAATTGTAGGTGTGGTTGCTTCACAGTGTTATAAATTGCTGGAAATGGCATAGATAAATGGTAATATGGTAATAGTGTGAGGTGGAAAATAAAAGGTGGAAATGGTATGAACTGGTAATGCGGTAAAAAGGGTGAAGGTGAAAGTGTTAAAATATGGTGATGGAGCCTATTTTGTGGTAAGTCTAAAGAACCTGGAAGTGATACAAAGAAGTAATGAATTGTGATGAAAGTGCAAAATGGTAAGGCGTTAAGTAGGCAAACTGAGTGACTCAGCTTCAGTCAGAGCGAAGAACGCACTTAGCGGGTTGCTCAGTTTCAATAACTCTGAGCCGCTCAAAGCATTGCTGAGCATTTTTGGATTTGGATCAGAGACGGAAGTAGGCTACGTCATTAGCAATAGAATTTCTCTTCACCATTTTTCCAAACTCAGACGGTTGTTGACAGTTGCTCAGCGCTCACGTAGAGAAAAACACTAAGAGATACAAAAATCCACTCAGTGTGCACACTGAGCATTCTCACCGTGAGCTACTCAGTTAGCTTCAGTTACTTAATGCCGAGCTCACACTACACGACTTCTGCTCCGATTCTGACGTCAAAGACGAACTCCCGACAAACGTTGCAGTCCTATGATAATCTTTAAAAAATCTGCAAGAAATCTTGGTTCCGTCAGCTGGAAAGGTCTTTTGATGTGAGATAGTAATAGACGCGATTATTTCTGTCGTGAACCAGTCTGGACCTCGTCGCGAGAGCCCACGATCATTTCAAACTGGTTTGATTTTGTTGGTTTGAGTCCTGGCTGACCTGCAGTGACGCATCGTTCTAATAGAATGTCAACAGCCAATGAACGAGCGCACCACAAATGCAACGAAAAACGGTTCGAAATGATCCATACTTCCGTAGCCTTGGCAACTGTGCGTGGAAATTCGACCTCTTGATTTAGTCCTGTATAAGTCGTGTAGAAATCATGTGATGTGCGACCCCCGAGTAATTATCTGTCTTCCTAAATTTGCCTAGTGTGTGCTGTATCGCGCAGCAATTTTTTAAAGTCATTTGACAGTTGTGAGCTGCTGTCCTCTGACTGGATTTTGTAAAGATTTAAAAGTCGTGTAGTGTGAGCTTGGCTTAATGTGACCAATGTCAAATTATCTGGGATAGTATTGTTGGGTCATAACCGTGTGGTAGAGGAAGGCATTTTGATGTCATAAGCAGTGTAATGTGTTACAGCATCCACATTCTATCGGTTTTCAAAATGTGCCCATTGACTCCCATTAATTTTTTTGGCGATAAAAGGTCAATTATCTGAAAAGGTGTATATGGTATAAAGGTAAAAAGTAATAGCAACCTGGAGGGTGTATAAAGGTATAATATGAGGTATGAAAGGTGTTGATGGTGTGAATGGTGTAGGAGGAGATAGGTTCTCAAAAAGTGGCGGAATAATAATAAGTATGGTGAAACAACCACACCTAAATACACATACAGCATAATCAGCAGCAGCAACAACAACAACGAGAAAATGTAATGAATGTTACTACTCTGGAACTGTTAAAACAGCCATCACAAAGCACATTTAAATGCATAGATTTAAACTGGTTTTATATATGAACAATGGACGGCACATGAAAATCTCCCTGATGTAATGACAATTCTGTTTTTACCCTCCCCCTCAAACAGTAAGTGTGTACACAACTGAATACAGGCACAGAATGGAAAGGTTTTTAAGCATAAATTAAACCACACAAGATAACTGCCCAATAGAGTTTATGATGATCATGATCATGATAAAGATCCTATCAAAAGTGCCTTTTAGTCCAACTGACAGCCATGTCTGTATGCTGAACTCACACTCGCGCTCAATCACAACACACATATGCTGAAGACATATACGTGCAACACGTACACATAGTGAACACACTCACGCTGAACACACACTGACTGCGAACACACACTCGCACTCACTCAGCCACTCATTCTCAATACACATTCTCCTGATGGAGATGCATGGTAAAAAAAAGTAAAGGCAGTCCTCGGTTCGCAGGGTCCACCTTAACACTGATCACCACTGATCACACCCAAAATAACTGAAAAACACTGCTCTACACTGTGTGGACATGATGTCCTGTGAAGATGAGGATGATGATAACAGCAGTTTTCAGCGATATATCAGAGCAAGAGTGCAGGGCTGCGTCTCAATCCAGTTTTTGCTACACCCTCATAAACTTCACTTGCAAACTTCACTTCGGGGAATCCCTTTTGAGACCAGGATGTACCCTCGGTCTCCATTTTAAGTGTGAGTCCAATCCGTTATAAAGCCAATTGAAGTTTGTGACATAGCCCCTCCACCCTCAACTTTTCTCAAGGGAACGAGTCTGCAAAAAAGCAGACTCGGCAAGCTCATATTAGCCACAATTCACATTGAACTTCCTGTTCAGCGATCAGTGATAATCACGTTAATGTTTATCTCGGTATTATACGTTAAAAACACATACAGAATGGAAAAGACAATGTATAGGCTAATAAAAACAGGTTAATCTAGTAGTTTGCTATTTTGTATTTCATAGTTTAGCAAATTGCGTTATGCAGCAACAGAGTAGCGTACTGTGGGATGTAGGTCTATCAGGTTTCTGTAGTTGATCTTGCTTTTAAAACATAGCCTAATATTAGGCTACTTGTCTCTCAATATTGTTCAGTAGGCTATAATTTGCCAGTTAGCCTGACAATTGCATTTCTCAATAACCAAGATGAATAGGTAAATAAACGTGTGTAGCATTTTACTATATTCCCATTTGTGCTGACGCAAAATGCGTTAATAGCCTATGTCATGCGAAGTGATCAATGAACAGCACATATTGGTAATTTCATTTGGGTAAATTCATTTTTCTAGCTTGAAAGCATTGCACTCAATGCTGGTTCCAGCAATGGTTCCAATTTAAGAGGTTTTCCTCTTTAAATGAATGCTTTCTAATGTTTAAATCGTTTTTTAATAAATCAAGTGCCATCTTAAATTAATGACATTCTTAAAGTGAAAGTGAATGCAATGCTAAATGCTAACGTGCAACTCAGAGAAAAGAGAAAACGTTGGGATATTTTTTGCCAGTTAATTATTCTAAATTATTGCCACCCTTATTAAACAATCTCACGTTAGTTATCTCTTTGTCATTGTCATTTGTTAATAGGCTACATAATTGTTCTTGATTATTCAGGGAATTTGTTTGATTGGCATAAGCAAGCGAAATAAACAGAAACAAGTTGAGAATATGTTCAGTATAAATGCTTTATTCCTGTGCACGGGCTGACCTACATATTTAAATGCTACACAATTTTATGACACAAAGAAGTATGCTAGCCCACAAAACTTGCTGTATTTATTGATATTTGTTATTCAGTAAATCAATTGCTTGACTGATAATTAATGTAAACAGGTTGAGAGTTTCCTCCGTTTAAAGGTAGGCTACGGTGACAGATGTTTTACATGATCCGAGATCCCACAATACACCACTGTGCAGCAGCCTGGTTAACTTCCGAGTATAGATGCGGTGAAGTGCGTCTCAATTCAAATAACCCGCTTTGCCCTCCCACTCGCTAAATGCAAGTGTATACTCCTGTTTTATTGGTATGTGCATCACATCCTCCTAAGTGAAGTTTGCAAGTGAGGTTTATGAGGGTGGAGCAAAAAACATGGATTGGGACGCAGCCAAAGAACATGGGTAAGAGGGAGGAGTAAAGAGAGAGAGAGAGTGAGGTACCGTGGGAGTGAGGTCTTGCTCTGGCCCTCCTTTCCCTAAGGCAGAATTGGAATGTTTTACTGATGGCGTAGACGTCTAAAAAAAAAAGAATTACGTGATCAACACACAGTTAACAGCTGGACCCTACCATTTCTTGGCTGACGGGGGACTTTACAGAGCCATCAGAACCATCACACAGAATCCAGGCACATATTATCAGAAATACTTTTTGGGTTACATTACATTATTACATTACATTACAGTCGTTTGGCAGAAGCTTTTATCAAGATTGACAGTAGTGGAGAACATCAAGGTTACTTTCAGGAATACAAAAATGTAGTATCATCAAGAAGACAGAGATGCCTATTTATAATCAATAAGTCTAATGTTCTGCCTAGCTACTCTGTGCCTAACTATCCAGTCACACAACAGACACTCACTGTCCAGTCACATGACACCAGTGGCGGGCCGTCAGGGCCAGCAAGGCCTTCTCTGCTGGCCTAAACATCATCAGAATATAAATTTAATTTTGATATATTTTTCCCACAAATATGTATTAAATTATTCCCCATAGTCTATTCTCTTCATTTCATAGCTTTCCTCTTGGTTGCGCTGCTTCCAGCCTCAGATCGAGATTTGGAGGGCTGGCCTTTATGTTAGAGCTTTTATCCAATCATATTTCAGCCATAATGTGTTGCCAGGGTCCAAGAAATCTGCCCTAGCTTATAGGCCTTCAAAACATTGCATTGCGGGTGCCTGTAGCTTATAGTGAACGGAAACAAACCTGTGGTGTTAACCAATCAGATTTCGAGTTGGCGACACCGGGCAGCTCAATACAATAAGCAGGCGTACGATATGCACGTGGATACGCACTTTTGATTGGATGCAGAGCTGCACTTGAACGAGCTCATTTGTGTAGATTTTCAAGCTGTTTTTTTCACCCACAAACCCACAATGGCTGAAGGAGGAGAAGAGATCGATTTGGTCGCAGATATAATTACAACGCCATTTTCAAGACGAACTTTTCAAGAAAAGCTAGACATCTTCAGAAAGCGAACGGCCAACCCGCCCTAGCGCTAGCGAGCCACACTAGCGAGAAGTGGACATTCAACTGACACTGTCGCAAATATATATCCTCATGAACAATGCATGCAAATATTCGTTTGTTTCTTTTTCTATTTTCAGTGAATAGTTTGTGTCTTTTATCGTCACGTTTCTTAAATGAAACTGCTTTGGTGCGACATGCGCTGTTTTTAGTGAACAAACAAACTTGTTAAAGCTCACATACTTTTGGTGGACTTTTGGTGGACTTAATAAAACTTTGTAATCCCTTAAAAGCGCCTTTCGCCTTTATTTTAAAGTTTTGACAGTATCCAAGCGATCTTAAAGCTGGTAGTTTAACAATCTTGATTGTAGCGGATTTATTGCATTATAAACGCCCGGTTACTGCGTTTCTGTCTAAATGTATAGTATAACTCAACATGATCAGATGATGGTATTAATAATGATGGTCTAACAGGTGGAATATTCTGTGTAATATCAGTCAAGAACTGTGTAGGACATCACTGAAGGCCTAGGTGTGAAATGCACGGCCCGCCACTACATGACACCAACTGTACAATCACAGGACGGACACTTACTGTCCAATCATACAACAGACACTAGCTGTGCAATCACACGACACACACTCTTTCAGTCTTTCAGTCTGCCATCGACATCTCCCAGAAGTCAGAATTTCAGTCTACACATACACACATGCACAAACACACACACACTCAAGTTTGAACACATTCATATGTTCACACGCACACACACAAACTGTCTCTCACACCCAGTGCAGCTCCTCCCCCTTGACACCTGACCTTTAGACAATAACTTACCACAGATATTACTTTTGATCAACCAGATGGTCAAGTTCAAATTGTATGCCTCGTCATAAGCGAACACAGCACAGGACATTCCTGTAACTAACCAAAACCTCCTATTGTTAAGAAAAATGTAACACGGAATGAACTTTGTCTACCTTCTGTTTAGTATTATACTGTATCTGTGGCACTACATCTCCTTCCCTCCATTCCTATGTGACCATCGACCTCACCTTCTTGTCGTGTGCATCGGGGGAGTCTGAGATTAAGCTGATGTTGACATCCTCCACGTCGGAGCTGCTGGAGCCGGCCGAGGTGATACTGAGTGAATCAGCACTGTCCCCGCCCCCTGTGCTGCCCAAACCGCTCAGCAAGAGGCCATAACGCAGCTGATCAAATGACTTGGAGTGAGAGCTGCCCACACTACTGCTCCCAGCTTCTGCTGCAGGCTGTCGACTGAGAGAGAGGGAGAGAGAGACAGGGAGAGAGGAGGGGAGAGAAAGAGAGATGGAGAGGGGGGGATAGACAGGGAGAAAGAGAGAGAGAGAGAGAGAGAGAGAGAGAGGGAGAGGGAGAGAGGTAGCGATAGAGGGGGAGAGATTTTGAGTTTTATTTGAAATTGAAGCACAAAGGAGGGTGGATACTTTTTAATTCCACTGAGTGATAGGATGAGAGGAAAACAGGGCTGGAGACTCAGCCTGTCATAGCATGAGAGGGTGCAAGGGCTGGAGACTCACTCGCTCCAGCGTTTGATGATGCCTGTGTTCTTCTTGGCCTTCAAAGTGTTACTGGCTGACTCGGAAAGTGGTTCAATCTCACACGACTGGCTGTAGCTGTAAATACACACAGAGCAATGTGTCAGAGTCTGTGTGTGAGAGACAGTGTGTGTGTGTGTGTGTGTGTGTGTGTGTGTGTGTGAGAGAGAGACAGTGTGTGTGTGTGTGTGTGTGTGTGTGTGAGAGAGAGACAGTGTGTGTGTGTGTGTGTGTGTGTGTGTTTGTGTGTGAGTGTGTGTGTATATGCTTGTGTGCTCACCTCTCTGCCTCTGTGAGTTTCTCCAAAGCAGACAGCCACGCCCTGAAGTGTGTGTGCCTGGTGAAGTTGTAGTTGTTACAGGCCAGCTGCAGTAATTTTATCTGAGCGATAACCTCAAACTCCTGCACCAGACACAACATGAGAGAGAGAGAGACCCACACAGTCACCTGGGAGACTATCATACAGGAGATCACCCCCTTCACCTAGGAGACCACACCCAAGAGACCACCCTATCAGCAAGGAGACCATCACTCAGGCCACCACCCCGGTGATGGACACCTCGCACAGTGATGGCTTGGGGTTGCAGGTTTAAAACCCAGGAACCGAGGCTACTGAAACCCAGGCCACAGCATTACTGAACAGTGTACTGAAACCAAACTGAACGGTTTCACACAGTAAATATTCAGCTTTGTTAATAGTTATAGGGGTCAATTTACTAAGATCCCAAACAAGAGGTTTTATTTTGCGGGCGCAAACATGTATTTGCACGTGTTAACATTTCACACTTTACGGGTGATCAACTAAGAGTCATTATGTAAATTAATTTTTTTGGGAAAAGCAATACTTTTATTCTGCACCTTTCAGTGAGCTCTGTGGACATATTATTATTTTTAAATTCTTCTTCTACATAAAAATGTTATATCTATAGCCTTTAACAGTCATCCCATAAAAGAACAGGATTTATACAATTAAATAACAGGATTTATAAGCTACAGCTAAAGAACAGGATTCATACAGTTTTCCCCCTTCATTAAATAGTTTTTCACTGGCAACATTGCTGTCGTTTTTTAATGGTATTTATTATTATTATTATATATTTTTTTACAGTGTATGGTATAGGCTACTGTTACACTGAACAAGCTGGCGGTTTACTACAAACTGTTTCACTGGATGTCCCCTAGTTTCTGCCTGTAGTTACAGATGTTTCTCAGGACTCTAATGATTGTAACTATGCTTCCTAGCACTACTCATACTGTAATCACATTTTCATTTGATCATGGGTTTTATTTTGATATAGTTTTTATTTGCTTTGTTGTTCACTGTTTGTTATAACAGACATTGTATTGCTTGTTTGATTAAAATACTAGTTAACTCTTGTATTCTGTAACACGATTTTCTTGTTTGCTTCATGATTAAAAATTTATTTATTCTTACTATTCATGATATATATATCCACAAATTCTCTTTTTCTGTATTTTGAGCATTAGCTAGCGAGCACGGGCCAGTTAATTAGCCCCCATTGTTACGCAATCATTCAGAACGTTCAGTTATGGATATTCCAAACACACCCGTACGTGTATTTGAGGCCAGCTTTCCATTTGTACAAAAATGCACACGCAAATACCTTTCCCAAACTTGCTTTCAGGCTTAGTAAATCACTTTATACGTGTGAAAGTAATCTAATCTATTTGCATGACCTTCTCCCACTATTTCACAAAATAACGTAGGGATGCCAATTTTGCCTATTCATTCAGCCTAACCCGCAAACAAGAAAAAAATCCATGTCTCCATAAATTTTGAACACACGCAGTCCTCTTTGGACCTTGTTAGTTGATGACAATTTCTTGCGGGTGGTAACAGTTTTACACATGATTTTGTACACGCAAACCTTTAGTAAATCGACCCATCAGTGTGTAAAAACTGTATTAAAGCTGTATAAATGCGTAAAACCTGTCTTGAGTGAGAGCATCTGTGCAGAAAACAATACAAATATATAAAATTATTAATACAATACAAATTATTAATGCATGAAATTTAAGAACACGCTGCCTCCTCAATGCTCAGCCTGTTAGACAGCATCAGGGGAAATCAATCTTACCTTTCTCCTCTTCTCAAAATTGATCAGTCCACCCTGCAACACAGACCAAACACAAAGCCAGAGATCATTTGGGGCTTTATTTGGGCATTTTAGGGCAGCAAAGCAATGCATCTTATCATACAAAACAAAAGCGATACATTCACCAACACCTGCCAGAAAATGCGTCAGACTGTGCCAGACAATCAAACAGTATGTAAAATGTGCGATCATTCTAACATGTGCCTGTATGTATAAAATAAAAATAAAATAAAACAATTCCTTTCATGATGACAGGTCATATCACAATGTCCATCAACCAATGTTATGTTCTCTTAGGCGTGGACCAGGGGGCGTGACTTACGTCCAGGCAGTCTTTCATGGCAGTGTCCATCATCACCAGGTCGGTCAAGAAGGTGCCCAGGTAAGGGATGGTCCCCTGCATCACACTCTGAGACACACAGAGGGGGTGTAAGGGGGGTATGGGGAGGGGATAACTGTTTTAGTGTACCATACAGAACTGCCAAGGTTACATTACAAGGTTATCAGAACAGTTTGAGAAGCTGGGATTTATAAATTGTTAAGTGCTACTAACGACATAATTATTATTTCAGACCGTTTGACGGGATTAACTTGCTCTGGTAAAAATAGTTATTCAGATCACAAAATACATTTTCTCTTTTTCAATTAATTACTGAATGATAACAAAACTGCAAAAAAACTTTGATAACAAATGTGTCGCAAGCCTTTCAAGAGAAATTGAATCCAAATGAGTTCTACATTTTATCATGCCTCTATCAGAGAAGCTGGAGTACGCAACTTCATTTTTTTTTTTAAATATCAGGGAACGGTCAGGCTTAGTTGGTAGCAATCATAGAAATAACTGTTTTGAGAGAAATCCAGCACCACTGTGTTTATACTTTCAAATTCTGCATTCTAAAACCAGAAATTCAGTTGTCTACAAAATAGCTTATGACATAAACCAATCAAAGAAATAGGCCGGTTCACACCACGAACCAATCAACAATGAGATTGACCATGCCAGTTCACCAACAATGACTGAGAAGTGACCCGTTACACCGGCGCCATTTCATGCAAAGAAAAAGAAACGGGAATTGGATAAAGCTTGCTCAAAAACTAAAGTAAACATAGGTGCTCATTTTAGAAGGTTGCTATTATACATAATGTTCATTTGGTGGCTAGTTCTTGGAAGAAGGAAATGTTTATGTTACTATGTTATACGACATAACGTTATATGTCCGGCTACTCAGCTATAACGTTAATTATGACAGCTGTAGCCAGATAATGCCTGGTTCAGACTCATGCTACACACACTCATTGTGATGCAAAAACTGCAACAACAGAAAACATTCCGTTGTTTTACCTGGACTCTTGTAGTTAACATTTTTACTGTAACGTAAGCTATACCAGTCTAATCCTGCAATTGTATCTAGAAAACCTGCACGTTCACAACAAGGTCTGTGAAAAGTCTAAACTGAAAAGCAGCTTCTCTATTGGCTGATGGAGTGAGACAGTTAAATTTTTACCACCAACGTATTACTGTCAGCAGTATAATTATTACATAACCTTCACTGAGTTATTATCTTGCATCTCAAAACTGCACTTCCCAAAAAGGACCACAAGTGGGTGCAGTAGTCATTTACATTACATCACATTACTGGCATTTAGCAGACGCTCTTATCCAGAGCGACTTACACATTTATCCATTCCTATACATCTGGAAATATACTGAAGCAATTCAGGTTAAGTACCTTGCTCAAGGGTACAACGGCAGTGTCCTACCTGGGAACGAACATGCAACCTTTCGGTTACAAGTCCAGTTCCTTAACCATTATACTACACTGCCGCCCACATTTCCTTGTAAAAATTTAATTATACATTGAATACACCTCCACAGAATCTGAAAAAATAAAATAAAATCAAGCCAATTTAATCCTCTTCAGCTAATTCAGTGAACAATTTTCTGAATTTAACCGTCTCTTGTCTTTTGAGGAATTACAAAGGTATGAGTAGATGTCCTGTCTACAGTGGGGTCTATGAGTGATGAAATCAGCCATGGATGGTCAGAATTTTTGGAGGAGTCACTGCACAGAAAGAGGGCCGTTTGTTGGCCTGTGGATTGGTGCCTGCTGGAACCTGTCCCACCACAGCTTAAACAAGCCCAATTACACTTCTCTGCCTAATCTACACATCCACACCGTCACTGTTAAGCGTATGTCAGCCCCTTCCCTCCATCCCTCCCTCCCCTCTCAGTAGTCCTTTTTCTTTGCCTCGTTTCTCTCACTCCCTCCCTCAACTCTCCTGCCTCTGGGCTCTCTCCATTCCTGTATATTCTTTCTCTCTCTTGCTTTCATATTGTTTCCTAGTTTCAGTTTCCTTTCTTGTTCATTAAAATGGTCAGAAATGGCTCTACACAACATAGAAAAGAACATTAGAGGTCCATATGTCCCTTTTATCATTTCTTTTTGTGTATTTTTTATTAATGTCAAAGGTCTGTAGATATTGAACTGTTTCTCTCTCTCCCTTACTGTCCACCCCTCTCAACCCACCAATTCCTCTCTCTCTCATTTAAAAATCAATTTGGGTTACATTACATTATTACATTACAATCATTTGGTAGACATTTTTATCCAGAGTGACATACAGTACTTTCAGGAATACAAAAATGCAGTATTACCAAGAAGGCAAAGAGGCTCCTTTATAACCAATACGTGTAATGTTCTGCCCAGTGGCGTATGTTCAGCAAACAGTAGGGTATGGCAAGTAAGCTGGTGGGGTGAAATGCTCGGGATCGGAAAGGTGCGCTAGTCTTGCAAGCTAGTGTAAGCTAGGTGTTGGATGTCTCTTAGAATGTTTACATAGTGAACAGGGGTAATTCTTGTTCATGTCTTCACAGCCCATTAGCTATGTAAACATTCCGTGCGACACTCGCGAGTCGCGCCTCCCTCTCCAGGCAGAGTAGCGGAACAGCAGAAAAGCGGTGGCTGAATCGCCTTTATTGAGAGAAGGGGGGGTGGAAAACGGAGGCTAGGGTATGGCAAGAGCCATACTCTGCCATACCCAAACAACACCACTGGTTCTGCCTCTCTCTCTCTCTCTCAAATTCAAAATGATTCATTGGCATGAAATACACTTTTTGCTAAATATTGTCAAAGTCTACATACTAAAATGTAAATACACTAAAACATGGATGCAAATAAATCAGAATAATTGCTATATCTAACTGAGGTAACAACAACAACTGCTATATCACAGTAATAATATTATTATATATATATATATATATTATTAATAATAATAATAATAATAATGAAAAAAAATAAAATAATAAACTATAAATAAAATTAATATATTTCTGGTCGTCAACCAGTGTCCCTCAGTTTATGGCAGGCCAAGATGTATTTTGTTGCTGTTGGAGCAGTTTTTCTCTTTTCTCAGTGTCTTTTATGATTAGAGATAATTTGTTGAAGTAATGTGTTCTAATTTCTGTATATTTTCCACAATGTAGGAGAAAGTGCATCTCTGTTTCCACCTCTCCTGTCTTACAGTGACCACATATGTGTTCTTCTTTTGGTAACCATGTTTTCCAGTGTCAGGCTTTCTCAATGGCAAGGGTGTGGTCACTGAGCCTGGACTTGGTCAAGATCTGTCTCTGCTTTGTATCTCTGACAGAGAAGAGATACTCAACTAATGTGTGGTCTATTTCTAGGGTCCAATAGCAATCCAGTTTGTTTTGTGTTTTGGTTACACCATCCCAATATTCCAGATAAAAAATGTTTATAATTTGGTTTACTCTGATTTGCTGGTAAGCAGTGCTGGTAAGCAGTGCTAGTATGAAGCTGGTGTTAATGGGTTCGTCAGCTTCATTATCAGCTGACTGAGGGACTTTTTTCATGACTGACCTCATGTGTTTTAGTGCTTGAATTGAGGTGTACCCATAATTCTAATGCTCTTTTTTGGGTAAGATTCATTAACAGATAATGGCCTAATGCTGCCCTGCATGCATTGTTTGGCATTCACTGCCATGCTAAAGCTCCCTGATGCTTTAATTTTCAGACCAAGGTAGGTGAAATTTAGGGTGTAATCGAGGGCGGTGTTGCCTAGAAACAACTGGAACCTGTTTTCCTGACATCTGGCCTTTTTTTTGGAAGATCACTACTTTTGTCTTTTTTAAGTTTACTGTCAGTGCCCAGTTCTGGCAGAAATCCTCCACCAGAGCTAGGTTCTGCTGTAAATCTTCTTCAGTAGGTGATAGCAGAACCAGGTCATCTGCGTAGAGTAAGAATTTTGTGTCGTGTAGGAAGAGGCCAGGGGCTGTAGACTGTTCAAACTGCACCACTAACTCATTAATATAAATATTGAACAGTGTTGGACTCAGGCTCGAGTACATAGATTAATTATATCATAAACTTTACCCCCGACACAATTTAGAAAGATTTTGAAGCATAGTCCCTCATGACAAATCGAGTCCAATGCTTTCTTGAAATCAATGAAGCATGCTAAAAAATTTTGTTTGGTGGACATGTTTGTTTATTAGGGTATAAATATGATCTCAACAAAAAATGTTAACGTAAAAAAATCTCTCTATCTCACCAGATCTCTTTGCTGGTTTCTCTTCTGTGCCCGTTTTGGGTTGATCTCCAGCGTAGCAAATTTTGAGGTCCCCTCCTGCACAAGACAAGGCTCATGACAACCATGCCATAGGTATCGACAAGTTTACACATCTCATGGTTTTTAAATTGACAGCACATTTTACATGTATTGTGTATTCAGCACCATTTGCATAAAGCAAGTGCGCAGTTCATGCAGATAACACAATATCAATGTGCATGGCCCAGACAGCGTATTTTGCCTCCCTTTTCCTGGTAGTGCGGTTGAATGCACATTCCACACACTTTTGGCACTTTGTGAATCATACATGATTTTATTCTGGTATTTGTAATGGTCAATGGGGAAAAAAAGCATTGCAATCATTTTGTGGATTACTCTGAGAGTTCTGAAGTCCCTACAACTGAAGTCAAAGCAACCCAATTCGATAGATCCTTTATTTTATTTGCGAGTATAATCAAGAACAATTCTATAGCAATGGATTTATTGTACTGTAATATTGCTCCAGAAACTCTATTAATGACTTCCTGATGTTAAGACGTTGAAGAGGATTGAAGGTCTTGAGTGAGTATAAACTGCTGCTGCTCACCTGGATCAGTAGAAACAAGAGAGCCTTCAAAGCGGTGGCCCACCACATTATGACATCACCGTTCATTCCGCTGTATTTCAAAACTGGTTACATCCTTGTTTTGTAACTGTATTGCTACCTGTTCCCCAAATGCTCCAAACTAAAGGATCCAAAGCTCTTTGAATTGCACTAATAATATTATCTATAAATGTCATACAAATAAATAAATGAGAATGGAAACCCTGGGGAGTTCTCCAGGGCCGGAGGTGTCATACACAAGCTTAATTAAGGGAGACTCTCCCTGTCTGAACAAGCTATAATGAGCCTTAACAAGCCTTTATGAAGGTGCTGGATGCTGGGCCAGTGTAGTAAATGCCATATATGCAGCTTCTAATCCCAGGTAACTTGTCCATTGCTAAGAGCTTTAGAGCAGGACATGGCAGCATAACTTTGACAATCTTGTGTCACTGAATCTTGTGTCGGCTGAAAGCGGGTGACCTCTCGGTGACCTTGGCCTGGCTGGGGAGCAGGGGTGTTAAAGTCTGGTCCTGCAGGGTTTTGTGGTTGCTATGGAGACAGCCCTCAGCTGCAGGTTTGCCAGGGCTCACCTTGATGAGCAGCTCACGGCTCAGGGAGTGGTTGTTCTCGTCAGAGAAGATTTCGGACAGCTCCTGGAAGATCCTCAGGTCCTCCCTGTGTGTGAGCAGAGGAGAACCAGGCATTACAGAGCACGGAACTGGTTCCCGGAGTGGGAAGCAGTACGACCACAGTTTTCCCCCTCACCTAGACATGCCCTCTCCCCCCTCAGCTGGACACGCCCCTCTCCCCGCTCAGCTGGACACGCCCCTCTCCCCCCTCACCTAGACATTCCCCAGTCTCCCCTCACCTTGATACATCCTCCCCCCCAACCTAAACACGGCCCTCTACCCCCTACCCTAGACATTCCCCACTCCCCCCTCACCGTGATACACCCTCGTCCCCCACCTGGACACGCCCCTCTTCCCCCTACCCTAGACATTCCCCACTCCCCCCTCACCGTGATACACCCTCGTCCCCCACCTGGACACGCCCCTCTTCCCCCTACCCTAGACATTCCCCACTCCCCCCTCACCGAGACACACCCTCGTCCCCCACCTGGACACGCCCCTCTTCCCCCTACCCAAGACACACCCGTCACCCCCCTCACCTGGACACCTCATCCCAGGTCCTCTTGAGTCTGTGCACAGGGTTGCACTGCAGGGCTGAGAGGATGGACCGCAACGAGGAGAAGTTCTTCAGGATTCTACACTCCTGCAACACAAAAACCTAATCAGCAACCTGCCCCCTTCTTTTAAACTCCCAATCAGAAACCTGAAACCGTTAACCGTCCAAGTAGAAACCTGCTCGCCCCCCACAATTTCAAATGCCTAGTGAGCAGCCCAACCAGACGAACACATTCAAACACCAAATCAGAAACATGCATCCTCCCCTTAAACACCCAATCAGAAACCTTCCGCCCTTAAACATCCAATAAAAGGCACTGAGAATGTTGTGCAGGCTGCACACAATGCTCTTCACAGCTCCAAAGCACCTCACCCTGGCCACGTCAATCCAGCGCTCCAGCAGCTTGGCGCGTTGTGCGGGTTTGAGGGTGCGCTCGCTCAGGCAGGTGGTGATGACGCAGTTGGTGACACAGTTGAACTGGGCCACGGTGGCCCGCACGGTGGGGGCCAGGTGTTCCTTCCCCTTCTTATCCCGCTGAGACCAGATGTTCCCCAAACAATGGTATGGGACCACCTTCTTAAACAGCTCCTGGGGAACAGCAGAATGCAGACACATCTGTTTGCTTTTATTATCCACTTATTTGCTTTAGCTTATTTATTTTAAGTATGTAACCCTTTCTTTCCATTTGTGTTCCTTTCCCTTATTATCTGTCCCTTTAGTCAGAGGTCCTCACTTCTAGAGCATCTAAGAGCTACAGTTTTTTAAAGTGGTGTCTGACTGGTTCTAGAAAGGTTTATCCAGTATAGTTTATAAGCCTGATAAGTGAAGCTACTCCCATGCTAACATTTACATTGCTATATACCTTGTAAGCTGCTTTGGATATACAGTAAATGTCAGCCAAATAAATACTTACATAATTAAAGGGGTTGTCCACCTCAATAAAACTAATATATTATATATAAAAAAATATATTTAGTGTATGTATTTTACTATGACATATCGCTGCAATTTTCCTTCTGGAGGATTTCTACATTTCAATATATCATTTTGTGTGGATATCACATTTTGGAAGCTTGATCTTAATTTAATTGTTATAAGACCCAATTCCCACAATTCCCACAATGCTTCACTAAGTAAGTTAGGCCACAGGCTGAAATCGCTAGCTAGCTACTTTCATTGTCTGTGGATTACTTGTGGATGAATTTACTTGGATGTAATGCAAAGAAACATAAGGTAGGCAAGTTTACCATTTAGCGAAGTTAGCCGTCTAATGGTGGTAAGCTTAGTTAACCTAGCTCACTGGTTCAGGTTGTGTTGTTGCCGTCTGAAGATTAACATGAAAGCTATTTCTAGCTAACGTCAGATCTAAAAGTTATGTCAACTGCCACTGGCATTTCCATTTTCACAGCCGTGTCAGCCTGCTTGTGTGAGGGATAGATGAAGTTAGTTAGGAACGTTAGTGTCCAGCCGAGTGTCAGCCTGATTGCGAGAGATAACGTTGTCATTGTTCCCAGCCGAGGAGCTACTAAGACAAGTTGAAGTCAGTACTGTTTGTTTTTCTAACTGTAATGTTAGAACTCTGACTAACAGCAGGCTTATAGTTACTCTGGTTACAGCGCCGCGATGATGTATGGAAGTTGGAGGCTTGAACGGCTGCGAAATATAGTGAAATGCAAAATTCTAGGCCTGTTTTACCGCCATATGAAAATGACTCTCCTATGAATTTCTATATTAGACATTTTAGAAATGCAATTCAGTGATGTCATTGAATTGCATTTTGCAGGGTTCACATCGTCCATGCTCACAGCAGCTATCACAACAGAGAAAAAGCTTGGAAAATTGCAGAAAATCTACAGAAATTAAAAAATATTAGCCTAAAAGTTCATTACAGTGGACTACCCCTTTAAGTGTAATAAGTACACACCCGTTAACACAAATTGGGTTTGGATTTGAGAGGGTGAGGATGTACTCCATGTTAGAGATGTATACTGTCAGAGAAGAATGGATGCTGTTAGTGCCACAGTAGGGTACAGTGTGAATATCTGTCTTTGATTCTCATAATGTCCCAGAGTTACAAGTCTGCAGCAGAGCTCTGCGTCACTCCACATGTCAGGATTTGATGTCTTAGTGTAGAACATACACACATACATATATAAATACCTATATATGAGGGGCCGTTTAGGCCATAATTCATACTCACTCTCACATACATATATACTCTCTCTCACATACATATATACTCTCTCACATACATATATACTCACTCTCATATACATATATACTCTCTCTCACATACATACATACTCTCTCTCACATACATACATACTCTCTCACACATACATATATACTCTCTCACACATACATACATACTCTCTCACACATACATATATACTCTCACACATACATATTCTCACTCTCACATACATATATTACCACTTCCACATAAAAATATTTATGTATGAAATAAAAAGTATAGTGGAAACGGAAGGCACTTACATGAAAAGGAAGTCACTTACATGAAATGGAAAGATTGTGATTGGCTCAGAAGCTGGCCGGTACCATAGATAATTGTATTACAAACAGATCCTGAGTTGCCCTATTCAAATCTGCACGGCCGCGATCTGCGTATAAACAGCCTTGTGTTGTGGGTATTATCTGCCATTTTTGCAGACGCAAACTAAAAATATTAACGGTAACGTTAACTGTTATGTTAAGGTGATACCTTATGTTATGTTATGTTAAAGTGTAACCACCTTGGTTGTGTTGGACTCATGCACCTGCTGCAAATGGCCGTTGGTTTTGTCACAAATGCAAACAACAGTGGAACAGAACTGTAACCGACAGTGAAGCCTTAAAGAAAGACTGACCACGTATGTTCTATGTTGTGCCTATTGAAGCACTTATTTGTTTTTGGGCGTTTTCAGCTCTTAATCAATTCAACATTGATTCAATGTTTCCTTGCTATCTGGGCTACTACCAGTTGCACTGTGAACTTCATTGTACTACTTCCCAAAACAAATTATATTATCCATTTGTACATTTCATGCAAGTAATTTCTTTTTTGCTAAATAAAGACATTCAGAATTGTATTAATTGTACTCGTTTATTGCATTTTACACAGCATTACACTCTAGGCACACTTGTGGTTTTACATTAGAATCTACTATGCTCATTGTCATATTATGTATATGCGGTGAGCACACCTTCGTGGAAATGTAATATTTTGCACGTCTTCCAGCCGATACCCATGTCATACGACGCCTTGTTAGCTCGGCGATCTGACTTCCACCACTTTGCTTCCAAGCTGGAAAATCGCTCTCCATTTGCGATTCAAACTACATCCAAGATTTGCAGCTGGCCTAATACAGTTATAATAATCAGAGCTACCAAGCTAATAATTAAGAACCACCCTCTACTGCTTTCTAGCAGCTTTAAACAATAAAATCATCCTTAGCTCTGACAACATTTTGACAACTTTAGCATAATAGTTCAAAGGGCGTTTTACAAATAAGTATATGTTGTGAGAAATTTGGAATTCAGGTTAACGTGTTATGCAGACATTTATCATGTTTATAAAATGTTTCAAATTAGTTGCGAATTAAGCGAGTTACAGTCAATTTTATCGGAGGAAGTCTGCATCCGTCAATACACTACCGTTTGTTTACGTGAATCTTGACCGCCCGACGGTGGCCAGGCTATTTAACTCATTCCAGAATGTGGACACTTTCACACAACTAAAGAAAAGTAATGAATGATTGTTTCTTTTTACATAGCCTACATAGTTCTTCAATATTAGTATCGCTGAAACGTTACACAGCGGCTGATGCCATAGATCTACGTTTTTATATCCACGGCTGGTAGGCTGTTGTCCAGCGTCCGAGCACCATGGAGGGGGCAGACCAGTAAAGTTATTAGCCTCCAACCGGCAATCCATAAATATGATCATCACCTGAAACAGTCAGTGCTTCTTGAGAGGCCAGCATCAGCCCTGTAGCCTACTGAGCTAAGCTACAGGGGACTCTCGGCAGAGGAAAAGGTAACAACTAACGTTAGCTTGCTACTAAGTTCATTCACTGCGCAAACAGACAAGTGAACCGTTATAATTTGGTAATCATGTACTAGCTAATGCTAAAAAATAATCACATCACTTTCTAACGTTAGCTTGTTTAATGCAAATCTAAGTAGCCAAGGCCGTTTTGCTTTTGTTGGTTAGTTAGCTAACGTTAGCAAGTGGTGTGATTATCTTTTAGCATTACTACGTGATTACGAAATGATAACGGTTCATTGGTCTGTTTGCACAACGATTAAACTTGGTAGCAAGCTAACATTAGTTGATACCTTTTCCTCGACCGAGAGTCAGTTGCCGGAGTGTTACATCGTGCAGGACTGCAGATTGTCTCCGAGCAAGTCCAAGCTGGCCTGCTGAGGATTCTTGAGGTAGCTACACTAGAGTTAATGCTAGCGCTCTCATCTCGCTGTGAGACGGCGCAGAATGATACAGCACTGACCTGGCCTCAAGAGATGAGGACAATACTTTGCCTGTTTTAGGCAGCGATAGTATATTATGCACTACTCCAATGTCCTGTTGTAATACATGTCTCTGGTCTTCCCTCTCCATGGTGCGTGGGAACTGGACAAGAGCCTGTATGGCATATTATGGTAGCAGTGCAGATGTAACTTAACAGGGCGAATTATGAATCTAGTAGTTGTTTATATCTATGGTACCAGCCAGCTTCTGAGCCAATCACAATCTTTCCATTTCATGTAAGTGACTTCCTTTTCATGTAAGTGCCTTCCGTTTCCACTATACTTTTTATTTCATACATACATAAATATTTTTATGTGGAAGTGGTAATATATGTATGTGAGAGTGAGAATATGTATGTGTGAGAGTATATATGTATGTGTAAGTGAGTATGTATGTATGTGTAAGAGAGTATGTATGTATGTGTGAGAGAGTATATATGTATGTGTGAGAGAGTATGTATGTATGTGAGAGAGAGTATATATGTATGTGTGAGAGAGTATGTATGTATGTGAGAGAGAGTATATATGTATATGAGAGTGAGTATATATGTATGTGAGAGAGAGTATGTATGTATGTGAGAGAGAGTATATATGTATGTGAGAGAGAGTATATATGTATGTGAGAGAGAGTATGTATGTATGTGTGAGAGTATGAATTATGGCCTAAACGGCCCCTCATACCTATATGTGCGCATGCGCATGCGCACACACACACACACACACACACACACACACACACACAGACACAGACACATACGACCACACACATACAACCACACACACACACAAATACAGACATATACCCACACAAAGGCATGTATAGAAGAGTTCAGAGACATGACTTAGAAAGAGACATCACCTCTGGAGAAGCAATAAAAAGTATGATTACTTCCATTAGCTTGGGGACCGTTGGTCCTTAAAACTGGTTAATCATGTCATGCTGTGTAACTCAAGCAGAGCAAACTTTACTACACACACGTTTACAATCACAGACACACAGACACACATACACACACACACACACACACACACTCTCACCGCGTCCATAAGGGTGAACTGCTCAGCCACCAGGGTGGGATCGAAGGCCAGGAAATCAGGCCGGTCGTCCTCAAACCCATTCTCCTCTGGCATGGCAAAGGGGCACGGAGTGTGGTCCAGCGCTGTCGGGGGAGGAGCATGTTTCGCTCAGGTAAACAGGCCGCTGACTATGATGGGTTATTATGACTTTATGATTATGACCACCGGCACCATGTAAAATGAGAGTTCCTTTAGTCCAACTCCTTAAACCGAGGACAGATGTGACTGCTGAAGAGCTCAGCAGCATGATTGGGTGTGATACAGTGTGGCGTGCTGTGATTGGGTGTGATGGGCTGAGACTGGGGTGCAGTATGCTACGATTGGACAGGAGCAGACTTACCCTCATGCTCCAAGTGATGGAGGTGGCGGAGGTGGAACTGGCCCAGCAGGTTGCAGGCCCGGCGCTCCAGGTCCGATCCAGGGAAGTTCTGGTGCAGGTAGGAGATGAGTCGCCGCAAACAGCTGTATTCCGGTGGCTTCCAGAAATCCTCAGAGTACTGATCCAGCCACGCCCCCAGGATAGACGAGATTGTACTGGTGAGGGCGGAAGACAATAACAACAGAACATACATCAATGCCTTTCAGAGAATATAAGCCACAATAAGAACTATGTGCTTGCAGAGGCGTGCGGTCATTGAAACATGGGGGGAATCATCAACCAGTACTTTATATCCAATTTAAAATACAATATAGAAATACAAAAACATTAGATTGTCTCTAAATGACAACTTAAAATATGGCAATACAATTCAATACAAGGTATCAAACAAGCCTCAAACCATCACTCTGCTGCCAGATTTGCAGTAGATACGGATGGATCACATTATGGGTTGTTTCTCCTGACTTATTTTTCCATGAGTCAGGAGAAACAACCTTTAAAGTGATCCATCCATATCTACTGTATATTTTATTGGGTGATTGATAGAGTTGATGTTTCTATATAATTTAGTTTAATCTAGTCCCGACCCCCGATTCCCATAGAGATCCATTAAAATGCAGAGAGGTTATTGCAGGGGTGGCCAATTCCAGGCCTCGCGGGCCGGTGTGTATGCAGGTTTTTGCTGCCGCCAGTTAACAATTATTTAATTAGCCCAATCGTTTACACGATCTGATATTTTAATCTACATATCCGCGATATGAAAAGCAGCTGATGAATGTTCTTGTGCCGGTATGCGTCAATGCGTGTATTGTAGCATTTTATCGTTCTGTAATTTACAAGTGAATCGGTGATTGTGTGTATGACTAATTAGCTGATTGAACCGTGGTAACTGGTGGCAGTAAAAACCTGCATACACACCGGCCCGCGAGGCCTGGAATTGGCCACCCCTGGGTTATTGTATCGCTTGTTAGAGTATCTGAAAATAAGACATCAAGAGTCTTTTGATGTTGTTGGGTTACAGACATCAGGAAGTCATGGAATGTGAAGAATATGCAACCAAATACTAAATATGATAAGCTTATTTAAATCTGTCCAATTACTTTTGGGGGGGGGGGGCTATGTGTAAAAATTGCTACAATTGCTACAAGGTTAATGTTTTTGTGGAAAAAATGTATTCACTTTGTATTTTAGATTTTTTAAATTTGTTTCTTATTTTTTCCCCTTTTCTCCCAATTTGGTAGCCGCTAGATAATCGCCGCTACACAACCCCGTCGGCCGGTAGTAGAAAAAGGGGCACCATGTCCCCTTCAGGTCGCGATTCCTCAAGCTCCTGACTATGGTTCCAACTCGCCCAGGGCCGTTTTGTGCGTGACGATTCTCGCCAAGTCCCTTCGTATTTTGACCGCATTTGGTAACATTGACTTGCATTGAAAAGCGGGCCTGAAAGACCTATACTGGAGCCAACTGCACGCTCTCAACAAGACCAGGAGATGAGCTTCAACAGCGAAGTCTGGATTTGGTCCCTTGCTTGGCACGCACACACAGTTGCGATGTCAATAACAGTAAGATTTTTTTTTTGAGTGAATAATTTGATTTCATTGAGAGTGGATGGCGGTTTGAGTCTCAGAGTTAGTTCAGATGAATATGCACAAATCTTTCAAATCATGCAACATCTTCGTCTCAGACTTGTAGACCGGGACCTGGGTGTGCTTTGCCATCTGGCATAGGCCTACTGTTCATTTCTGTGGAGGCTATGTGCTGAACTTGAGAAATGTAGCTAGTTTGACAGGTATATAAAAACTGTGGGGGGGGGGGGGGGCAAGTAGCGGGGGGTCTGGGGGTCCTCCCCCATAAAAACTTGAGCCTTTTAAAACTAATTTCCTGCATTTCTACACAACCTCACACAGGGCATTTTCTAAAAATTATGAACAATTTGAAAATTATTATTTATTTTTTTCATTATTTTTTTTCAAAGCCCTAGATGAGATTTAAGATGCTTTCATATAAAGCTAAAGTATAGGCTAATCAGTATATTAGTTGATAAGATAATTTTATTACATTTTAAACCCACCTCCACCCCCCTCATCTTATAGGAGGACAACTTTATTTATGCCCAATAATACCAAATCATTATCTAATCTTATATGAGAACAGGTATATTAAAGATGAACTATATTCCTTCATCATTTCAGTCTTTTTGTGCTATTTTCTATTTACATGTGAAACTACGTTTCTGTAACTGACTCATCATTTTCATTTATATTTTAGCTACACACACATAATTTTTTAATATATATTTTATGCCGGGGGGCTTGCCTCTGTTGACGGCTGCCGTTTTCGCTGTGAGAGTGATAGAGAATGTAAGAGAGAGAGAGGGAGACAGATATGATAGTGTATTTTAATATATGTGAAGTATTCCAAAGTTTGAGGAAAGTAGGGCTGACTAGCCAACATGCAGCAGTAGGCTAGCTAACACACACACACACAGGTGTGCACACACACGTGCAGCCAGTTAATGCAATGCTGCAGATGTTTCGCTGAATCGCAGCTATAACAACTAGGCTAGATGCAACATGTAATCAATCTATTTAAAATCGAATCTCCCAGACGGAGACTCTCGCCACTATCCTCAACTCACTGAGTAAGCTAGGCTAGCGAATATTATATGATATCCTAAGCAATGCGTAAGTTATAAATAAAAAAAAACAGCATAGATTGATCAAAGAAACTGACCTCTCTCTCTCCAAACCAACTAATCAGATATTAGAGAAATGTATTATTTTGATGTTTTATGATTGGCCGAATGGTCTGTAGCTCTAATAGCCTACTGACGGCGATACGGGCGCCGACTTCATATTGTCGGCTTAAACTTTTTTATGGATTTGGATTTGTGGGGGCAGGCAGAGCATTTGGGGGGCATTGCCCCCCGTGCCTCCCCGTGCCCCCCCACCCAGACACAGCCCTGGATCACAATTTCTTTTTTTGGCACCCCCAGGGCAGGCAGCTTTTTAAATATTGCGCAGGCACACAGATGCGCAGGTGTACAGGTGAGCAAGTGTACAGGTGAGCAGGCGAACAGGTGAGCAGGCGAACAGGTAACTCACTTCTTCAACTCTGTGCGATCATCGTGTGTCAGTCTGGGGCCCTCTGTGCTGGACAGGTGCTGCAGCTTGGCATACCTGTAGTACAGAAAGACAATCAATCAAACATCAACTCTATCAATCATCCAGACATGAATTAACCAATCTGCCAACCACTCAATAGATAAAATAAATTGGGCTGCTTTCGGTTAAGGCATCAAGTTATGGCGCATGGATAAGCGCCACCCGCCATGATCTCAGATTGAATGTGGACTGTGCCAGTGCCGACCATGGCCGAAAGCTCCGTAGAGTGACGTGCAATTGCCGATTGCATCACCCAGGGTGCAGGAAGGTTCAATCGGTGTTTCATGGGTCTCTACCGACCTCTGCTGCTCGATCGAGCAACCAGGGACTGCATGCCAAAGCGGCATATGAAAGGTCTACTTCAGACTCAATTCTATGCAAGCGTGTCTGTGGGCTGTAATGTGAAAAGAAGCACATGGCTACACTCCCCCAATGTGTTTAGCCTCACATTGTGTACCAAATTTTTAAAAAAAAAATACATAAAAATATTTAAATAAAATCAATCATTCCACCAATCAATCAATCACCAAATCTCAATAAAGCAAACCAATCATTCAATCATCAATCAACAAATCATTCCACAGATCAATCCACCAATCAACCGACTAACTAGCAACCAACCCACCAAGTCAGGAGCTAAATCACCACTCCACTTGTGCTGAAAACAAAGTTGATAATAACTGTGCTCTTCTTATTTATTTTATTGCATTTAGTTGTTTGATCATCATATCAATACTATTCCACTTGATAATGTAATGTGAGAAGCTTTAAATGCCATTTTCAATTACCCGTAATGCCTCATTCATTACACTTTTTGATCACAGTTAACAATGGTGGAAATGGTTTAAAATATATAATATTTTAAAAAAGTATAATATTGCCTGTTTTACTGCATAAAACCAGCTACACCTGCATACAGCAATAGCTTAGCACAAGTCCAACAGACTGATGTAATCTCAGTCAAACAGAGTCAACATTTTACTTCAGGATATAGCTATGAATTGGTGAGTCCATTCATAATTTGGTAGTCATGAAGGGTAACAAAAACTGTTTTAGCTTTTTTCAAAATGCTCTTGTTTTGAATATATTCAATATTTTGTCATCCATTTTACATAAAATATAAATGTAAGCCCTGCATTGAGCAGAATTATATACTCAGAATCAGATATGAAAATCCAGCACTCTAAAAGAAACAAAAAGCATAAGTGGCGTAAAATAAGGCATTGATTCACTGGATATGTTTGCCATCATTTATTTAAAACGTATTGTTGAACCTCCTGTGTAATGTATTGGGAAAAGAATCATTTTTATTTGGGAAAAGTATAATTTCTCTGTGTTCCGTTGAAGCAAATATAATCTACATTTATGGTCCAAAAGGGACTATTCATTTTAAACGTGTGAAAATTACAGAGCAATCTATTGCATTCCACGTGAGATATTAACAAAAGTTGCTTTCAATTTTGGAGGGGTGATTGTGCTACTTCTCAATCAATTCATCCAAATGACTGCGTCCATACTGAACGTTACATAACCAATAAACTGATCACATTTTATCCATTTTATTTAAGGTAAAAAAGCGACAGAGAAACAATAATAAGAACAATTGACTGCCTGGACATGGAGTCAACCCCGGCCCTTGCCCTGCCTCTAGCCCAACCACACCACAAGCCTCACCTGTTGAGTAACAGGTCCAGCACCTGCTTGGTGGTGGCAAAGGAGCGGTAGGTGCAGAGAAAGATGGTGACGTAGGTGGAGTCATTTCCACGAAAGGCTGACAGCATGTACTCCACCAGCTTCTCCAGAGTCCCCGCCTTGATGGTGCGGACCTTGCAGGTCTCGTACAGGCTCAGGGCGGAGTCAGACTCTGCCCCCAGCCAGCGCTGCCCTTTACTGGCCGATGCGTAGTGGTGCAGCTGCACCCTCCGCAGGGTGATGGTATAGACTGCCCCCTCCTCCACCTCCTCACCAATCTCCTGCGTTGAGCTCTGAGTGAGACACGAGGAGAAATGAGAGGACAGACACGGCAGAGACACAGATGAGACTCACAGGACCTACAGATAATAAACAGGACACTAGGACTAGAACCGATGCTAACACTGATTCGCATCAAGGCGTCTCAGAAATATTCCTCTCTGTAGTGCTGATGACCTGTTGAACCTGGAAGCTAAAGACATAACTACCAAGACTTTTCTAAATGTACATCAGTACCCATCCGGACTCTGATTCAGTTTCAGCGCTGAACCCTAAACCGATCCGAAACGTGATTCAGTTTCAGGACTGAACCTTAAACCAATCCACACCCTGATTCAGTTTCAGGATTGACCCCAAAACTGAACCCTGGCTGTTTGTTCCTCACAGTGTATCTGGTGTGAATTTCAAGGACACACTGGGGTTCTGCGCATTTAGTTTATTTACACTTCCTTCCCTATTTGAAAGCCTACATTTAGTAAATAATCACATCACTGCTTGTGCCATGGTGACATTCTGTCTTCTCTGGATCCTGAAAAACATGAATTAATTGATTTCAACCCCCCAGTAAAATGTCTTGCTTGTGATTCCCTGTTGGAGAGTATTGCCATCATAATCAGTGTAATGCTGCACGACATAACAGACTCAACACAACACCCTTCGACATAACAGACTCAACACAACACCCTTCGAGGACACACTCGCCGGAGCAGTCTCTACCAGGGATTTGAACTCATAACATTCTGGTTTTAACCCTCGTGTTGTCTTTATATTATGCATGCACCCAATGTTCACAGGGTCAAAAATTACCCATCCTCACCAGACCCCCTATGATAAAGCTCTCCATTGAATTTAAACCCTAAAACAATTTTTCACATGCAAACAACCTGTCATTCATCAATAAATCGGTTAATAACTGCTTTCCTATTTCACAGTCCAGACACTATTTCTTCAGTCTACACCTCTCATTTTTACTAAAAAACAGACATCACAATCGATTGATTTCCTGCAATAGATATTGTGGTGCTTAATTTTGACTGTGTATCGTTTTTATAAAAATGCAACAACAAAAAGAAAAAGAAAAGGGGAATGATTAACTTTTTGCTAATGGTAGGGTCATTGCATTTAGAAGGATTTCACTGCTGTTAAACTCAGAAAATTGTCATTTTTGACCCGAGGGCAAAGGGAGGGCTAAGGTCTCATGCCCCTAAACACTGCACCACAGCACCACACTACTGGTACACACCTCTACTGCTAAATCACAGCATACAGACCCCCAGTATGAGCTGCAAGGTGTGAAGCCCAAAGATGGAGGTGAAACACATTCACGGTGTGAGGGAGAGAGGTGGCAGCAGTGTGGTCTCTTTTCGCCAGACTGAAGGGAGGGTGGGGGGGGGGGTATTGGGACAGAAGCTCAGCCAGCAGGTAACATAATTCAGATGAGGGACGCAGACAGAGGCATGCAAACGCCCACCAGTGGACACACAAGGCTTGTTGGGGCTGGACTGTGGATGCAGCCAGGCCTCAGGGCTCTGAACACAGACAGAACCCCCCCCACACACACACACATAAACACACAAACACACACCCTTATCCCCCAATAAGACTCAAATCCCACTGGAGTCTGCTAGGGGGACTAGGGGGGTCAGAAAGAGTTCAACCAGAAAAAAACAAGGAAATTAAAAACACACAGAATGTTGCCATTTGGTTAATATAGCTATGCATGCGTGTGTGTGTGTGTGTGTGTGTGTGTGTGTGTGTGTGTGTGTGCGGGTGAGTGTATGTGTATGTTTGTGTGTGGCTTTAAACTAGGGGTGGGCAATTCCGGTCATGGAGAGTCGGTCTGTATACAGGTTTTTGTTTCCACCAATTACCCTGGCTCATATCCCGATTCTAACCCATTCGGATAGTTATGTCTAACTGCAAAAGGCATTCTCCTAAAAGCTGCCTTCTCAACGCTCACACACCGCACTCTTCACACCTACAGAAACACACAAAACATACACCATGCAAACTAGAATCATTGAACATACAAGTGTTATAAAAACACATGTAATCTGAGATGTACAAACACACAAGATCAGTGGGGTCTGGCACACGAACCCCAGTTCCTCCTGATTTCTATCTAGGGGGGCCCCTCATGGCCTCACTCGCTGTACTCCCCCCACCCAAGTGAGATGCAGATGAGACATGCTCTGATGCACAGAGGCATTGTGGGTAATGAGCTGGTAAATTTGGTTTTAGGGCAGTGGTCCTCAACCCTGTTTCTGGAGATCCACCATCCTGTAGATTTTCACTCCAATCCTAACAAAGCACACCTCATTCAACACCTATAGAGATCTTGTTGAGCTGCTAATCAGTAGAATCAGGTGTGCCAAATTAGGATAGATGTCTAGGAACTGGGTTGGGGGCCAATTTTAGGGCAAAGCTGCAGGGCATGTGGGGGTGGGGGCTGCTGCAAGAGATGGTGCCCTAAGAGGCTGGTTTCGGAGAGGTTGGGCAGAGAGTACTGTCTCGGTTTCTCTGGCTCTCGGAATGTAAGCGGTGCTCTCTCTGGACGGGTGGGGTGTCTGGGTCTGGAGGAGGTGCGTTTTAGCAGTGCCCAACCACAGTGCTCAAAACACAGGGCAGACAGCCTGGGGCCAAATCCAGAAAACAGCTGAAAGAATAAAAGAGAGCATAGGACAAAGGGAGAACGGGAGTGAGTGAAAGAGGGATAGAGGAAGACAGGGAGTGAGAGAAAAAGGGATGAAGGAAGAAACGGAGTGAGAGAAAGAGGTAAAAGGGAGTGCATAACAGTCCACCCCCAGGCTAAGCTCATAGTTTAATGCAAACACGGCCCAACCCAGCTCTGACCGTTTCACAAACACACAGCACAGCACTCTGGCTGGGTTATGAGTGAGGGTGTATAACGTACTGCATGGACAGAGGGTTACATGGGCTGCTGTTACAGGGAGACCAAGATTTGACTGTCCCACAAAGCAGACAGGAAGTGCACATAACCCCAGTGCCGGAGCGAACTGTTGACTCTAAGCTGAGCCAATGCCCCACATCTTCTCACACATCACAGAACCACACACACGCACACACACACACATACAGTGCTCTCCACTATTATTGGCACCCCTGGTAAAGATGAGTAAAAAGGGTTATAAAAAAATTCACCGTTTGGTGAATTAGCTTAATCTTACACTGAAAAAATTCGAAAAATTTAATTTGAGATTTAATTGAAGAAAATTTATTATGAGAAAAAATAATACATTTTGTTTTTTTTTAACAAAATCACGTGTGCCACAATTATTGGCACCCCTGCATTAATGTATAGAATAAAGTAATAATTTTTTATATTTGGTCGCATATCCTTTGCATGCCATGACTTCCTGATGTCTGTGACCCAACAACATCAAAAAACTCTTGCCATCTTATTTTCTGGTACTCTTACAAGCGATACTTTAACGTCTCTGCATTTGAACGGATCTCTACGAGAATTGGGAAGTGGGACTAGATTTAGCTGTAAATTATGCTGGAACAGTATGGAATACACGGTTGGTAAAATGGCTGTAAGTCATCAAGGGTCTGAGGTATCAAACAAGCCTCAAACCATCACTCTGCTGCCAGATATGCAGTAGATATAGATGGATCACTTTAAAGGGATATTTCACCTTAGTGTGACATAATCATAATCATTTTGTGGAACCTACCCCATTATATTTGCATAGCATGAATATTAGCGACATCAGACCGTTAACGGCATCCCTGGTAGTCCCGGTTGTCAGGGTCCCCATTCACTCCCATTCATTTTTGAGACCTCACCAAAATTAATTGTTTTAAAGCACACACTAACTACGGCAGATAATACATCGATAAAAGAGAACACGACGGTGAAAAGGCAGATGTTTGTTTTGATATTTAATGTAGTTTCAATGTTTTATTACCTTTTAAAAAAAAAGAAGAAGATCCGGCAAAAACCTTTATAATTTTAACTCAGTGAAGAATCCTTGCGTGTGATAAAGTTGATGTCAATTCACCAACTGTAGTAGGCTACCGTTAGTTGTAGGTTTACGTCATAATAAAACTAAAAATCTAACTACGGCTTGTTGTATTTCTACGTAGTAGCATATCCGAAAAAAGTTCCACTATTATAGCTAATTTAAATGTGATAACATCTTATAAGCTCAAAACAAACACGTACCTTTTCACCGTCGTGTTCTCTTTTATCGATGTATTATCTGCCGTAGTTAGTGTGCTTTAAAACGATTCATTTTGGTGAGGTCGCAAAAATGAATGGGAGTGAATGGGGACCCTGACGACCGGACTAACGGCAATGCCGTTAACGGCCAGCAGGAATCGCTGATGTTGCTAATATTCACACAATGCAAATATAATGGGGTAGGCTCCACAAAATGACTTATGTCATACTAGGGTGAAATATCCCTTTAAGGTTCGTTTCTCCTGACAAATTTTCCTTTTGAACTCTATGAAAAAATAAGTCAGGAGAAAAAACTCTTCAAGTTATCCATCCATATCTACTGTATTTCTGGCAGCAGAGTGATGGTTTAAGGCTTGTTTGATACGTCCGACCCTTGATTACTTGGAGCCAACTATGTGTTCCATACTGTTCCAGTGTAATTTACAGCTAAATCTAGTCCCCACCCCCCAATTCCCATAGAGATCCATTCAAATGCAGAGACGTTATAGTGTCGCTTGTAAGAGTACCAGAAAATAAGATAGTTTTTTTTATGTTGTTGGGTCACAGATATCAGGAAGTCATGGCATGCAAGGATATGTGAACAAATATTTTAAATTATTACTTTATTTTATGCAGGGGTGCCAATAATTGTGGCACATGTGTTTTTGTTAAACATAATTATTTCTTAATGAGGGATTTTGGTTTCTCATAATAAATTTACTTCAATTAAAGGTTGGATTTTTCTCCTTTTTTCAGTGTGAGATTAAGCTAATTCACCAAACGGTTAATTTTTTATAACCATTTTTACTCATCTTTACCAGGGGTGCGAATAATAGTAGAGGGCACTGTATATACACCCCCCAACACTCATTAAGACCCACACACGGACACACACATATACACTTTTATAGAAATGCAAGTCTCCAATTTTGAACACCAATCCCAATGTGTCATACATTCAATTCAAAACTGCCTTAACTGCCACTGCACCATAGGCTTACATAGGTTCGAAGCTGCCTGTAGTTGTCTAGTTTCCACCACGGATGCGCAGGCTATTTCTATTTGAACAGACGCTACCCAAATTATAGCAATGACGTGCCATTAAATACAAAGTTGTAAAAGCAACCACAGACCGGACTTCAAACGCAAATACTGTGACCTCCAGAAGAGTGTCAATAACGAAAAGGAGGGTGTAGCCTACGGAGCGGACAAATATGTTGAGAGGATAGGCTACAACGGTAGGCTATCAAAGGCAAAATATTAAATGAATATACACTGCTCAAAAAAGTTAAGGGAATACTTAATCATCACAGTATAACACCAAGTTTAAACCATTAAACCAAACTGGTCATGCTGGATGATGTTGCAGGCAGCATAACATTCACCACGGCATCTCTAGACTCTTTCACATCTGTCACACGTGCTCAGTGTGAACCTGCTCTCATCTGTGAAGAGAACGGGGGTGCCAATGGCGAACCTGCCAATTCTGGTGTTCTCTGGCAAATGCCAATCGAGCTGCACGGAGCTGGGCTGTGAGCACAGGTCCCACTACAGGATAGAGTGCGGATCGGGCCGCATATTTCTGTCCGAACCCGACCGAGTCCGAGATAGTAGTAACCGAGCCCGACCCGAACCCGACAGGAATTCTGTTTTTTATGTCCGAACCCGACCCGAGCCCGACGCAGTTAATGTAAGGCACTGAAGCGCTGACATTGTGTTTCCCTGTCACGCAGTTGTTGTGACCATGGTTACAGCTTCCCTGTTTAGTGGACACTGGGCACCTAAATGACCAACAAAAGGCATTGTTTTATTGGTAGATAACAGACATTCGGTATCATTTTTATTTATTTCACACTATATTTTCACCAAAAACAACTTGAAGCACCATGTGAAGTAAGCTAACCCATCCTAATTAGTAGTTCAAAAGTAAAATGTTCGCTAGTTGTTCGGCCGCCGTGACCGAGCCCGACCCGAGCCCGAACATCATTTTAAAAGTTTAGTCCGAGCCCGGCCCGACACAGGACGTCGGGCCCTCATGGAGTCTGTTTCTGACAGTTTGGTCAGAAACATGCACACGAGTAGCCCGCTGGAGGTAATTTTGTAGGGCTCTGGCAGTGCTCCTCCTGTTCCTCCTCACACAAAAGAGCAGATACCGGTCCTGCCGCTGGGTTGTTGCCCTCCTACGGCCCTGTCCAGCTCTCCTCGTGTAATGGCCCGTTTCCCGGTATCTCCTCCACGCTCTCGAGACTGTGCTGGGAGACGCAGCAAACCTTCTTGCGACGGCACATATGGATGTGCCATCCTGGAGGAGCTGGAGTACCTGTGCAACCTGAATGGGCTGCAGGTACCGCCTCATGCTACAAGTAGTGACAAGAGCACTAGCAAAATGTAAAACTAGGGAAAAATCAGTCAGGAAGGATAAGGAGAGAGAAATGGTCTGTGGCCACCACCTGCAAAACCATTTACTTTTTGGGGGTTGTCTTGCTGTTGCCTCTCCTGTCCATCTGTTGTCACTTTCATTTGCACCAAAGCAGGTGAAACTGATTCACAATCGTTTACACTTCCTAACTGGACAGATCGATATCCCAGAAGTTTAATTGACTTGGTGTTATACTGTGTTGATTAAGTGTTCCCTTAATTTATTTGAGCAGTGTATTTCCAGAAATGTCCAGAAAGCTTTCCTTTAATACGAACAGTAACACCGATGAACACGGTATTGTCTTGCCTAGCTCTCAGATTGATGTTTAGGCTACTGTGAATTAGATGCGGCCCGATTCGAGCTGATAACACGGATGCTATAGAGTACTCAAGTGAGTACGTCAGATGTGGGCGGAGTCTGGTTTCGGAAGTAAATTCCCTATAACAGATAGAACGGGCTTCAGAGACTATCGACTATTTCTTGAAATCTGATTTATAGAATGAGCCGAAACGTTCCTGGATTAGCCTGTGTGGTATAAGAATATAGACCGTATATCACATGTTCTAATAACATTTTTTTAAAGTAATGGATTAATTATTATAGTTCGACTTGTAGTCCACTTGTAGACAACAGACTACATGTCCAGTACTGCAATGCACATGTTGTTTTCAACCAATAAGATATCATCATCTCGTCTGTCTGGACATTTTTGGGAGAACGGCAGTACTGCCACTGAAGACGAGCTAACGTTAGCTTGCTAAATTGTCCGCCCGACAAGGTCAGAAACTATGCTATGGTTAACCACATAAAGCAATTCTAGCTTTTAGTCCTTCAAGCTAGCTAGTGTTTCAAAAAAAGTGTTTAAAAACGGAGATGTGTGCTACTGCTGGTTAACGTTATATGACAACGTTTGCAGACAACGCTGCTCGTCCGGAGGGAAATATGGGACGTCGAGTTTTTAAAAGGTGCCAGTGCTGGTATATTCACACAAAAAATACTAAGACGTTAAATATACCCGAAGCTGGTCCAGAAAAACTACATATTTTGCGAACGGGCATTATACTGAACAATCCAAGAAATTGATAAGATATAATCATTAGAAATGCTTAGGAAAAGTCCACTGCAGTCGGCCACGCTATCGATAGCATGCTAGGAAGAATTGATTCAGCTAGCTGACGCCAACTTATCACTTCGGAAATCTGACACCGCAGTTTAATGCCAGGGAAGGGTATGTTCGATAAAGTAAGGCTAGAGTATGGTCGAATCGAGTGCGCTGTGCATGGTACTGCCATATCGCAGGAAGGATAACGTTACCAAAAGCAGATGCATACAGTAACGTTAGCAGAAAATAATAAAAGACGTAGTTTGAGAGGGATAACGTTAGATCTAGCTAGCTATGTGTCGACACACCGACTCGACAACTTTGATTTTGTTACGTTAACATTATCAAAGGTCAGTTATCAAATCGTTTTTCATATACGTTTTTCAATTCATAGCTGGCTAACATTAGCCTAACTCGAATTACCCTTGTTAGATTACAAGTTGGTTATCGAAACAGTCAACGTTTTTAAATATTGCTAACTTTTATCTATGGTTTGCAACCTAACAATAAATTCAGCAAAGTTAGCTTGCAATAATAGATAATCAATCATGCTCTGTGTAAACCAGTAACAAGGCTGTGAACTTACTGATGGCTGAAGAGGTTATGGCGCAAATTGGAGCGCAAGTTCAAATTCACGTTTTTTTTCTTTTGTGGGCGTCGATGTGGGAGTGTTCCATAGACAGTTTTGAGACACTGGGGAGTGGTCATTTATCGTGTGACGTCACACGAGAAACGACCTGAAAATGGGACCGCAAAATTAAATAGTCTATTTCTCCAAACCTAAAGAAAATACAAATTTGATAGTTCCGTGGTGTTCCCGCAATGCCTCTATGTACCAATATCATACAAAACACCAGAAAGTAAGGTAAACCACCATGTTACTAACATTTGACTTTATTTGATGAAATGTCCTCACATTGAGACAAAATGACACCGTTTCTCTTCCATTCTTCGCGAAGCATGTCGAGAAACGTCAGTTAGATTCAGCCAATCACAGTGAGAATAGGACACTAAAATAAAATGGTTATGAAATAATAATTGATTGGATTTTTATTAAGCTGAGATGCCATTGATATTTAAATTAGGCTAATGTAGGCTATTAGATGTCTAGTCATCTTAAAGCTGAACTTGAGACAATTTCAAATATTCAGTATAACTGAAATAAAAATGTAACCTTAGATAACCTTAGAGCAGTGATGGACAGGGCACAATCACTGATCCTGGGTCAGTGATCCTTCTCTCTGTGGGACACCATCTTAAATCCATACAAGCATTCCTCTGTCACTTACACAGCTGGCTTTTTCTACAGCTGAATTTTTTTTTACTGATGACCTTGTTCAAGCGCACAACAACAGTGCACCACCTGGGAGTCAAACCTGCAGCCTCTGAGGTACCAGAGCCAAGTTTCCTAACCACTACAGCACACTGCCTCCCTGGCCTATGTCTCTCGCAATAAGCCTGAGGGTAACGCCACTGCTGTTGCCCAGGTGACTTGTGCCAGACAGGTGCCAGAGAGATCAGGCTGTTCTGTTCCTCAGAGACCAGTGAATCAGACTCACAGAGCAGTTTAAGGAGTACAGCCGAGGGTCTTTGTGTAGCTCACTGGCCAATCCCCTCCCTGATGTCCCAGCATTCACTTCTCCTTACTCTGAGGGGGGAGGGGGGGATCTGGCCCAGTCTGTGGGTCCAAGTTCTGCTGCTGAAAACTTTCCGGAACACTGTCTCATGCCAAAATTCCACATAGAGTCGCACGCACGCACGCACGCACGCACGAGATGAGGTCATGAGATTGGGTGGGGGGAGAGAGCGATTTTCCTGGTTTCTGTCTGGAGCATTTACTGGATGCATCTGCTTTATTCATAGCAAATCATAGCAAAAAAACACAACACAGTACAGCTCCCTTCGCAAGACTGAGCCGTGCAGGATTTAAAATAATGAGGTCATGAGATGCATTCTAACACAACTGATCAAATTAACAGAATCCCAACAACCACGGAGTCGCCACTTTCACTGTGTGACCTTGGCACATGCCCCACCCACACCCTACCAGCACAGTTCTCATCAATCATCTCGCTCGCTCTCTCTCCTTCTCTTTATTTTCTTGGAATACAATGAGAATGGCTGCTTGTTGATTTGTTCACTTACAGTTTTTCTCAGTCGCTTTGGTGCATTTCTCACATCACTATTAACATTTGCACAACAGTTAGTGCATTTCTCAAAACAATTAGTACAAACTGCAAAACCTAGTTGATAACCTGCAAAAGCGTGTCACTTGCTCAAAATGGATAGTTCATTCCTCAAAAGCAAGTATTCATGTCAATGAAAGTGTCAGTGTCATCAAAATGAAAAGTCCTGACACCATTGTTTATGAACAAGATAGTCAAATGGCTTTGTCATGTTTTCATTATGACAGTTCACTCTGTAAGTGTTTTCCAATGCAAAAAGGTCAGATCTTGGTGACACTACCTGAAAATGCTCAAGACAGCACTATACACTATTTGCACAGCCATTTGAAATCTACAGTTAAGTTACACATTACTGTATTTAGTGAGGTAAATGAGTACAAGACACTGAATACGTATGTTTCACATTTTTACTGCATATGCTCTTTGCAATTCTAATTTGTTCACAGCATTGTGCAAAAGAAAAATACAAACTTATTTACAACAAACATAAGAAACACCCTTTGGGTAGAGCTGTGCACAACTGTAAACAATATTGCAGTACATATTGGAACTGAATTGGAACATACAACATACACAGTACTGTAAATCATTCATTCACATCCAGACGTTCCTGTCTGTCTGGCCACATATTTTCATCGACATCACAGCGAATATCATCCCTGGCAATGCAGCGAGGAAAGTATCTCCTCGAGTGGCGAATCCACCCTCTGCAGGACTGTGCTGTGATGTCATCACATGCTGCATCCATGGCCGCTAGCAGGGCCATTTGGGTATGTGGATGCCGGTCATATACCTTCCACCTCCAGGCAGAGAAAAACTCCTCTATTGGATTCAGGAATGGGGAGTAGGGAGGGAGATATTCCACCAGCATCCTTTCATGTGCTGCAAACCACTGTCTGACCAGATCTGAGTGGTGAAAACGCACATTATCCCATACAACAACATACTTGTTCAGATGGTCTCCATTTAGACCCCTCTCATTCTCAGGGATTATGTCCCTGTAAAGAGTGTCTAAAAAAGTCAGCAGATGTTGTGTGTTGTATGGACCAAGACGGGGTATATGGGTGAGGACGCCGTTTTCTGAGATGGCTGCACACATTGTAATATTCCCTCCTCGTTGGCCTGGGACATCAATGGTTGCTCTCTGTCCAATGCGATTTCTTCCACGCCTTCTACCTTTTGCCAGATTGAAACCCGCCTCATCAACGTATATGAATGTGTGCAGCGGTTCCCTGGCCTCCAGCTCCAGTACACGCTTTATCCCAGAAGAGAGAGAGAGAAAAACTATAAAAACTTTTCCTGTGTAACATAATGCATTTTGGACAACATATTGTACAGTATGAACTGACATGTAAGTGTACTGCATGGCACTACACAAAGTAACCAGTTTACAGCACTGAACATTAGAGTATGCATAGAACACATAAATGTTTTACCTGTACATACTGGTGACGGATCTCCTTCACTCTGTCGCTGTTCCGGTCAAATGGCACATTGTACAATTGTTTCATGCGCATTTCATTTCTCCTGAGCACTCTGTCAATTGTAGCGATTGAAACAATTGTCATCCTCTATAACAGCGCTTTGTATCTCTCTCAACCTTATGGCATTGTTTGCAATCACCATTGCACAAATGGCTTCCTCTTGTTGCGGAGTAAAAATGGGCCCTCTTCCACCTCTGCGAGGTTGTCTTGCAATCCTATGTGGTGCAGAGTAAAATTACAGTAATGTACAGTAAACATGAGATATACTGCTTTAACCCATATTACTGTAGTGTACAATAACAGTGCTTCCCACTTGTAAAATGCTGCAGTACAGTACCATACTGTAAATATGGCAAATCTTTACTGTAACACTACTTTACACTACAATACAGTACATCTGTGCTGCAGTAAAGCTGTAAGTCTAAATGTAAAATGTAAAAAGTGACAAGTTCTTGTCCCACTGTAAGCTTCATGTATGACACAATGACAGTAGTGCAGTGCAGATTGTTTAGTGCTGAATTACTGTCCAATATACACACCTGTTCTCCCGACGAAATGTTTGCATAATTGAATTTACAGTGGTTCTCCCAACATTTGGCTGCACCCTTCGACCAGCCTCAGCCATTGTGAGGCCGTGATTGACAACATGGTCCACAATTGTAGCCCTAATTTCATCAGGAATCTGCCTATGTACTTGGCCTCTTCTTCCTCTTCCCCTGTTTTGTCCCCTTCCCCTTCCTCCCCGCATCCTCGCCCCTCTTCCACGATGCTGACCTTCCATTTCTGTGTCACAGTATTGTCGAAATGGTACACACTATGTCCTGCTCGGTTCATATATGCTTGCCAATTGAGGGTTCATGGGATTCAGCTCTGAGTGACTGTGGAGAAGTGGCTTATCATTGGTTACAACTAATGCTTCACACACTCCTCCTCATCAGTGAAAGCTGAGGTTCACCCGAGAGAAATTGTTCAATTTGGGAGACATTTTCAGGAAAAAATGATAAGGAATTGTATAAAATTTGCTTGACAGATTTTGACAACTAGTTCAACATTTTTGTATGTAATGACTCAAGCAATGAAATGAGGCCTATTAGTTTTATAGGGAATGACTATTCAGCATTCATAAGTATAGTTCATTTTGACTGACATGACATAAGCAAATGATAATGTTATAAAACAGCAGAGAATTGTATGAAAGCAATTGATGCATGTCCAAAAGCATTTGCAATTTGTTGGAAGGAATGAGAAACTGCTACTATGATGTGCACAAATGACTGAATGTTGTGGAGGTTGAACTAACAGTTATGAGAATTTTAATTCTGATCAGAGAAATGCACCAAAGCAATTGAGAAAAACTGTAACTAAATAACACCATGTTAAAACTCTTTCTGTCCCTCCATCCACCCCCCCCCCCTCTCTCTCATCCTTTGTTTTCCCCTCTCAGAGGCTAAGAGCGGCTGTTTCTGTTGCTACCATCCAGCCTCCATTTCAGAGATTGATATTGAGGGAGTGAGAAACTGATGGAGTTATAGAGGGAGTAATTGATTGATATTGGGGGTCAGGAGGTGAGAGTGTGAGAAAGTGACTGATGGTGTGATAGTTAGAAGGAGAGATTGATGAGTGATACTGGTGGACAGAGAGTGACAGTGAGGACAGCAATGGACAGAAGGAGAGAGACAAACTGAAATTGAGGGAGAGATAGAGATGGCCCTCAGGGTTAAACTCCACCACCCCCCCCCCCCCCACCCCCCGCACCCCCCGCCACAGGGTAGTTGACATCCCTCCCCCTCCTCTGTGCGGCTCCAGTGTAGGCTCAGGTCCATAGACATGCATATTTAACTAGACAGGAAAGTATGCCCTCAGCTAACCTAAGCTGTGAAGCACCCGGATGTAAGCCTGTACGGTGGGTGTCTGTGGGCTGTGAGCGCAAAAGATTGGAGCTCCCATTAAAATGCATGAGAAATATCAGACCTTTGAAGGCGAAATTAAACTTCCCCGATGATATTTTTAAACTCGATTAACGGTCATCACGTTTCAGATGAGAAATATGTTACATTTTTAAGAAAATGTCATTTTAATAAATATTTCCCCAACACTTCTGGAACAAAACAATCACTGTTTCACAAACTGCTACACATAATGCATATTACGATCACAAAAAATGGACTGATTAAGTTTTCTTGGTTGTCAAATTAACTTGGTTTTCCCCATTGATTTCAGGGCAGAAAGCTCTTTTGCGCTCAGCAAGCATACTTCCGGGCCCTTCACTGTCTTGCCCCTCCCTTCCTCTCCAGTTCCTATATATACGCTCTATGCTCAGGTCACCCAAACTGTGGGGGTGCAGACAGAGGAGAGAGAATTGTGAAACTGGAAAAGGGATGGCTGTGGCTACAGGGGAGCAGACAACCCAGATAACCCCCCTGTCCTGCGGGAAGAGGGCGGAATATTGTGCTCTCCCAGCACCACTCCTGAGACTAGCTCCCAGCAGCCCCTGCTCCATCTCACCAGGGGTGTGTCCCAATATTCTTCACTCCCCACCACCTTTCCTCCACTCTCACTACCACTCCTCTCCTATCTGAAAAACTGCCTGAGTATTTGCATGTACAGTATACAATGTACTCGACATTGCAGTTTGTGTCGAGACATGAATTCATTTGTAACAATTAATATGTAATCAGCAACATTAAATTAAAACTCAAAGATTCGTTTCCGGGGCATAGAGGAGAGGAGGTGGTAGTGGAGGAAGAGGGTGCATTTTTTGAGTATAGTCCCAATAGTCGAAAAATGCACCCTCCCTTCCTCCACTACCACCTCTTCTACTCCGGGCCCCGGAAACCCAATCTTTGGTTCCTCCCTCCCTCCACTGTCCCAATAGTGGAGAAGACGAGTGAAGCGGCTTCAAACTTGGCTTCTCCTCCCCTCCGACGAACCATACATCGATGTATCCTCCTGCGGAAGTTTTTTCACATTTTTGGGTGACATCATCGCGCTCACGCCCACAGAGATTTAAGAAAAAGCAACAGTGATGATGCATAGCTATGCCTTATATGAATTTCCCCAAGATAATGATGCCACAATGCAAGATAATTAGCCTAAATTGTGTGTGCTTCAGTCGGTTATTAGCACACAAAGGGACATAGCATCCTACAACGGATAACAAAATGCCAGTCCGTTTTTGTGGTTCATATCCTACATAAAAATTCAGCAATTTAAGTCGGGAAACAGCTTTATTTATTTGCTTGCACATTAACGTTGCTTATTAACGAACATGACTACACATAGATATAGCCTAAGCATGACAGCTACCATTTCAGTATGTGAATATGCATTCATTAATTTATTCAATCATTCCAAAAGACATTTTTAAATTTGATTTCAGATGTTACATTTGGAAATAGGCCTAATTGTTTTTCGGTGTGACCACTGCGATATATGAACATTGGGAATGATAGGCCTATATCCGATAACATGACGATAATTCGTTCCACTAATCTACGGAAATGTTTCCCAATTTGCCTATGTGAGATGGCCTAACTGGCAATAGTATGCTGTAGTGTAGCTACAGTAGCCTATAGACCTATGAGGTGAATTAGTGCTCGGTATGTTCAGACATCGGGAACATCGGGATTCTGGAATTACAGTAAATTGTTATGCTTGCGTACCAGCCTATACTACAACATGTTTACTTTGATCTAATGCTGCTGATTACATGTTATTTATTCTCTCAACGCGAACCACAATACAGGCTATGTTTACACTATACAGGCAACTAGGTTACTTGCACTTAAACTTAAAATATGGGACGCACCCAAGGACACACTGTAATAACACCCTCACTCCTGCTCCTGAGAGAGGTGATGTCATAGTGCACAATGCATGATTGGAGTAGTGATGTCATAATGTATCACAAGAGGAATAATATTGTAGTATGCAGTGCATTGTTGAAGGGGAGATGTCATAGGGCCGGATTCAGAGATACGCTACTTAAGCCATACGCTTAAGTGCCTCTCCTGCACGGCTTTTACGCAAGTTAATCTACGCCGGATTCTTACTTAAGCTCCGCGGCTGCTTTTCTGAAAATGTGGCTGGCCCACGGCATGATATTCTCATGACCCATTTCTGGTACCTGCCCCTTGGGTTGCCAGCTTTCTACTAAAAATTTTGCCACGCAAAATTTTCAATGTCTCAGTGACAGTGCCTTTAATAACCGCATTTGCCTTTGTAAAATCCTGCCTTTCTGAATCGTATTTTCTCTTGAGTGGTAAGGAAGGCAGTGAACACATCACATCATAGACTTTATGAAATTAAAAGAACACCTAGATATGGACGACTGGGATATACCCATCACACAATCAAAAACGAATCATTGGACAGTGGTTGCATGCAATATTATTAAGTAAACAAATGCATTGTTGGATGTACTTTTAAAAACATTTAAAAATCGTTTTTTTTTTAGTTTTTTTTTTTACAATGTACCTAATAAAATCATGTACGGTGGTTGAACACAATATTATTAGTGACATCTAACTTAACCAGTTGGAGTCCAAGTGTACATAATAATAGCATATTACATGCAACCACTGTCAAACGATTTATTTTTTTGAGTGTCACACGCTTGATTGTAACAGTTAATTTGCGCTTCCTAATAATGTTGGAGCAGCTGAGCTGAGTACAAAGTACAAAGTCGTCTGTCAAAGACAGTCAATCATACTTTGAGGCCTACATATTTTTCATTTTATGACAGCTCTTTGATAATTGTAAGTATAGGCTAGGCAAAGGAAAATAAGACCAATATTATGTTCAAATAACATGCACTCATTCTAATTGCCATTTATACGAAAGATGCTGTACATTTCAGAATAATCCATTGGTGGCGAACAAAGTTGCGCGAAAAAAATTGATTAAGTGAAAACTCTGAATCCGCGTATCTTGCAGACACGCCTCGTTTTCATCAAATATCCACCCCGCGCATGTATATACTGGAGAGACGAGTAAAACAGCGGATAAGTCCAATGTCAGATTCACAAGCAGACTTTTGGGAGTAAGTGCCATTTGCACGTGATTATCTCAATCTGAATCTGGCCCATAGTGCAGTCAGATTTGTGTTGAGTTATATGCAGCACATTATGACATATAGTAAAATACGTGCTTGGTATTTACATAATGCACATATAAATACAACATGCTCATGTAAATACATGGCAAATAGTTTACTGCAAAATCAACACTAAAATAGTACATATGGTCCTTATTATGTGATACTGATTCACATAACTTCTGTTCGAGTTGATTTAACACCAAATTGTACTGTGCATTCACAATTGGAATAGAGAACCTACATTAGTGCTGTATCTAACTCATGTGAATGTAACCATGTTCTCTGACCCTTTCAGCTGCTCTGCATAAGAGCATCAGCAAAATTAATGTGCTGCAATATAAATATGCTGTTTATATATGTCTGGGTAATGTTAGACATTTCACCTTTTCCTCGGAACACTGGAGCTTTGCTTTCACAATGGAACCAGAATGTTGATGTTGCCGTGTTCTAGAACAGTCTGCACAGAGGGAGCAGGGAACCCTGAAGTAAGAAGGGAGATCAGTCTTAATTAGCTAATTGAATTATAGGAGAGATGATTAGATTTAAAGAGAAAGGAGACAGAAAGAGGTGCGGAGCTTCCCATTGAACATTTTTGTGGTGAAAAGTCGATGAAGCGCCGTCTTGGCGTTCAGGTGAAAACCCGGCTACATCTGGTTGAAAAGTGAAAGTTTTCTAGGCGACTAGGACATAGCCAGGCTATATCCAGGTAAAACCTGAGTCAATTAGGCGTTAACCTAGTCCGTTTATGTCAAAACATCTCTCAACCAAGATTTCCACCCCTCTTGACGTCTAGATTCTGGCTTTTGCTCACTGGGTTGTTACGGGCAGGCGGGAGACATGGCGTCTTTTATTCCGAAGCCCCCCCTCAGCCTGCTCGCCCACTCGGGATCTTGCCACTCATTCCACAAACAGAGCGTGACGGCGACCGAGCCCTCACTGCTGCCATTTGAGGTGAAACTGCATGGCTCCTGCTATCAGTGGGCTCAGGCAGCTCTCAAAGAAAGAGCCATACCCCAAAGATTTCTGAAAATTAATTACAGCAAACAACCCAGAGGGAACTGCCAAGAACCTCGAAAACTGGAGAAATACTGTACATTTCACACAGGAACTCACAGCCTTCTGGCATCAGGTTGAATTCCAAAAGCAGCACTGCGCAAAACTACCTCCGGACATTGCTGCTCCACAGTGTATAGCCAAACCAGTGTCCTAAACACAAAACAGCTGCTTCGGAAATGTGTAACCAAACACTGGCCATTGCAGAGCAGCATAAAAGCCATCTGTTAGCCGATCAGTATCTTGGGAACCTATTACATAAGAGATTCACAGATTCTTATTTACATTTCTGTGTTGACAGCAATCATTCTGAAAGTAATGACACCTGATCTCAGATATTGAGTTCAGCCATTACATTTTACATGAAGGAATATAGCAGACGCCCTTACTGAGAGCGACTGATAGAAGCATTGTACCTTGCTCCTTGCTGAAGGAACCAGGCCGGCTCACTACCCCATATTAAGGTACTACGTACATATCTTATACTCTAAGAGGGACAACAGTTTTTTCCGAATACAAAAACAGCGGCATGTAGCACAGAAACAAAATGATAAAGAAAGCTCGAGGGAAGGGATGAGAGGGAGAGGGAGCAGCTTCACCAGTTTTCTGTTACAGAATCAGAGCCTGCCTTTTCAGCCAATCTCTGGAGTATAAAAGTGGGGGTTGAATTTCACCCTGTGGGTCCCAAACAGACATATCCTGAGTGGAGTCTCTGGAGCCTGGCCTGGGGAGGCAGGGTCAGAATGGGGTAAGAGGTAGAGGCGGGGCTAACAGTCCAAGGTAAAGGTATTTTAGGAAGCTTGAAAAGGGCTAAATGTTAAAGTACCCCTGGAAGATGAACCTGAGCCTTCCCCCCCTTCTCTCTCCAACCGAGCTGGTGCTGCAGTCCAGGTGACAGTGTCACACAATATAACCACTCAACACCACAACAACCCCTGCAATGTGGTGGGATGCACCAATGCCCAGACTCTGTTATAATAATTGCCTGAAATACTTTAAACCTGTGAGATGACATTTCTGCTGATTCCTGGCAGCTTTAAAAGATGCAACATCTTTATTCCCCACCAAAATTAAAACAAAAACTTACAGACAACACCCCCAGTGATTTGGGCTTGCCAGGTCATCTGAGACTAAAGCCCAGCAGAACTGGCACCCCAGTCCTGTGATGATGTCATTAAGTGGAAGCTTCTTAAGGTCAAAGGTAAAAGTGGAGAATGTTCAAACGTGATGTGACAAAGCACCAGTTTCTTTAGACTCAACAAATACTCAGCTCCTGTGTTCCTCCCATCCTCTATGCTTCTTAACTACAGACGGTTCCAGGAGGTAACAGGAGTTCTCAGCGCTGTATTACCATACAGAACATTCCCACATTATTGTTCTCGGTCATGCCACTTAATTAATTTGTTGAAGATGCATAAAATTGGAACAATCCTGCTTCAACGGTCGGAAGACAGAACTTTCAATGCTGTGAACATGGAGCTGAGTATCTGCTGCAGAATCTGTGCTGGAGGCCAGGGAGGTGTGCTGGAGAGGGAAGCTGTGCTTTACAGCACGGTGATACAGCCTGGCCTCCTTCTTCGGGTTGCCATGACGCATCTTACCAATTGTGCACCTGACCAATCAGGGCGAGGTAAAGGTTCTGCGTTTCTCCAGAAGGCCCACACTCCTCCCGTGCACAGGCATGAGATTCACTCAACAGATCTTATTACTGTGCTGGAATGGACAGCAGGAGAGCACAGAGACCAATCCACCACAGACACACAAACACATACACACACACAGAAACATGTACTGTATACACACAACACATGCACTTACACCCACACACATACAGTATATAAACATATGCTGAGTCTGTCACTCACACACACACACACATATATATAAACATCGAACAAAAAGTTCGGAAATTTGTGTTTGGTAGATTATTTCTCTGTTGTAACAATGCTTCTTGGCAATAAATTTACAGTAACAAGGAAGAAACAAGACATATTGGCAATTTTACAATTTATTAATTTAACAAACAGTCAGGAGCCTCAGTAGCGTGTGGAAGAACCATACACAGCCACAACAGCCTGGCACCTCCTCCTCATGCTGGTCACCAGCATGGTCACACACTGCTGTGGGATGGCATTCCACTCCTCAACCAGGATTTGTCGCAAGTCAGCCAACGTGGTTGTGTTAGTCACTCTAGCACGAACAGCACGCCCAAGCTGATCCCACAAGTGTTCAATTGGGTTGAGGTCAGGACTGTTGGCAGGCCATTCCATTCTCTCTACTCCCAAATTCTGGAGGTAGTCTCTGATAAACCCCGCTCTGTGGGGGCGAGCGTTGTCATCTTGGAGGATGGAGTTCGGTCCCAGACTGTGGAGATATGGGATTGCCACTGGTTGCAGAATCTCATCTCGATATCTCTCTGCATTGAGATTGCCTCCAATGATGACAAGCCTCGTTTTTCCAGTGATGGAGATGCCGCCCCACACCATCACACTGCCTCAACCAAAAGGTGTTACTCTATCGGTGCAGCAATCAGCATTGCGTTCTCCCCGTCTTCTCCACACTTTGACCCTACGATCCAACTTCCGTAGGCAGAATCTGGACTCATCGCTGAACATAACGTTCCTCCACAGGTTCAGGTTCCAGTGCAGGTGTTGCCGACACCAGCGCAAACGGGCCTGACGGTGAAGGGCAGTTATGGCAGGCCTCCTGGCAGCCCTATGAGCCCGGATATTGGCTGCGTGCAGTCTGTTCCGGATTGTGTGGGCCGAGAGCCGTGTGCCATATCGTCCTGCAAACCTTGACTGCAAATCTGTAGAAGACAGCCTACGGTTCCTAAGTACTGAAAGGCACCTGATTGTCAGCACCTGGGGGTACCGGAAGCTCAAAACAAGAGTCAATAGCAACAGCAGAATAAGCTGTTTGGCATTGGCAGAGAAGATTTGGCAAATTTTTAATGGGCGCAACCCACATACTCAGCTGTGCTGCTCATCCCACAAATGCATGTTCCTTACAAATGGGGCACCATTTAAAAGGGAAATAAACAGGCTTTCCAACGGTATAAAATGTATTGCCAAGAAGCATTGTTACAACAGAGAAATAATCAACCAAACACAAATTTCCGAACATTTTGTTCGATGTTTACATATATATATATACACAGAGAACAGTAGTAAGAAATGACACAGTCTCTGCAGGTTTTGGCTGCAATGGATTGGGAAATATGGGTATAGAATATGGCTTTGACAGCTCCAAAAGCCTCCTTGTGTCAGTGAGTCATAATCACACAAAAGGTTCGCCATTATGCCACAGAGGCAGAAGTAGCCACGGTCGGACTCCAGATGCCAGATGGGTCAGTCCACTTTTGGGCCGCTCAGCCACTTTTTGGCTCGCGCTTGTAATTTTGCTTCCAGTCCAGTTTGCTCCCATACACTGACAGAGTAGCCTACATTTACGATAGAGTACATGCATCTTTACTGGAATCATATCTGTTTACATCGAATTTACACAAAGCACTGTGCGCAGCTAATTCCTGGGTAGGACAAATATGTTCTGTGAAAAGTATCACCAATGTGCGTTTCACCAATTTGGCAGCTGTAAATTCACAATGATAAAATCCTATACGCTTGGAATTATAGCGCTGATTTAGTGACTTGTAAGTAATTGGCCTGCGTTTTTTCGCTTTTAATACCTGCTTACATAGGTGAATCACAGCGGAGAAAATACGCCACTCACCCCGCTGTGTTTCATAATAATCAAGGCCGACAGCAGAGCCGATTCTCTGGCGGTTATATCCTTCCCACTCTTTTATGTAAAACACAAAACAAACATCCAAGCGCGTAGCCTAATTCTTATTTCAAAAGGCGTGTGGAATATAACAAATATCCAACTTAACGTATGGCCAATTATACGTGAACAAATCAATATTTTGGAATTAAGCAAATGTACTGGAAATTGTATTGATCGTTTTATGTGGATGTGAATTACCTTCAATCTCACTGAACACGTCTCATATCAAAAAGCTGAATACAAAGCAAGACTACATTTTGTCCAGTAAAGTAAAATGTTACCTTAATGGTTCGTAGATCCCTGATCATAACAGAAAACGTTAACATGCTGAAACTTTGACGTTATTGTGCCAAATAGCCCATCCAGCAAAGGGTATTTACCGCAACTGCGCCTTACCTCAGACTGGGGAAGGTCTGGGTCCAGCTGCGTGACGCTGTTCAGCACGACTGGACTGGTGTCCCCTGCTACCTCAAGCTTCACAGCGTCCCAGATGCTGCGTATCCGCCAAGCGCTAGCGTCGAACATCCCATCCACGGAACGGGGTTTGACGCTGTGCGCGTCTGATTGCATTCCAATGAGAAATACCATTGGTGCAAGCGATAGCTCACAGCCGCACAGGCAGGGGGGAAGAACACTGCGGCATACTGTCTTCGCCGGCACAAGGCGTCTTTGGCGGTCCCTTTCCTTTTTAAATTAAATAGATAGCTGCACAAAAAGATCCCAAATGACACCAAAGCGATTCGATGATCGCCTCTCCTCCTCGTCTGTGTACCGTTGCTCTGCCGCGGAGAAACTGTCTAATTAAGCCCTCCCCTCATTAACATGATAGCTAACCAGTTCTCAGAATCATTATGTCACTTCCGCAGCTACGCGAGGAAAAATAGAAAAGGTCCAACTTGTTTGGAAGTCCACGATTTCATTTAATTGATATGAGATTACTACCACTCAGTGAATGTGGTCTCAAAGTCAGCCTCGAAATCGCTGTCTCCTCAAATACATTATTCAAAAAGTTAGAATGGTTACTATATTGCCGATCGGCTGTTACTTGTGCGGAAGGAGAATTTTAATCGGAAAAAACTGTCTTGATTTGTATTGCTCTGCAAGTATGCGTTCCTGATTAAATTCCTGTGTGTCCGCGATAACAATATCACACCCAAACACGAACAGCTCTACGAATAATACAGCTACAACATTTCATAAACTTGATGTAATAAATCAATGGAATATAGTGACTATGATACTCGTTTAAAAATCGATCTGGGCTGTTACCACAGTTGAGAACAAGTTTCCACTTCAACAAGGACATAAAACTGAAAGACAGGCAGCTCCATTAAGCCTCTCTCTGTGTCTCTCACTGCCCCCTTCTTTTCCCCCTCTCTCTCCCCCTCTTAGCTCCTCCATGATACTTTGGCCCTCTCTCTTCACATCTGGTTTGTATTGTGAGAGCTGAGCTACCTCTCTTGTTGCTTGTAAATGTCAGCGCAGATCTATGTCAAGGAAGCGGAGTAACACAATGATAGAGACAAGGAATGAGGCTGGAATGTGTGCATGTGTGTGTGATTGCGTGTGTGTATGTATGTGTGTGTGTGTGTGAGTGGTCCTCTCGCTGATAAATCCCCCTCAGTAATGACAGAGGGCAGCACTGCAGTGCATTTCCCCCCCCATCTCTCCTCATCAGTCTGCAGAGACACTTCAAGAGCACACCCTCAATATGTCCCCCTCACTTACAGCCTAGAGCAGCATGATCCCCTCCCTCCTGCTGGGGTCAAAGTTGGGTGCCTACGCCCCCAGACTCAACAGATACGCCCAACATTAGCCATGATCTTCCTGTCCACAATTCCGACTGACAACACCAGGTCACCCCTGAAAATCCATCACACAGGGGCCTCATAACGAATATTCCGCACACCCTAAGGAGGACTAAGGGTAAAAGGGGAACCTTTTAAGTTTAAACAGCTGCTTCGAAGACAAGGATTTGGGGACTGTACAGTGAAATAATTTAGACCTCTCCAGACAGAACAATCGTACGGCTTAGGTGTGACAGCGGAAACTGCAATGCTCATCCTCTGATTATCTTCCGAATATCATTCATGAATACACCGTGCCACCACAATGCATTGTGGGAAGGACAGATGCAGAAGGCCACCTGCCCCCATAGAAATCACACTGGTTATGCAACCCTTACGGAGGGAGCAGCAGCTCTCTGGGTTAGTACGCACTCCCGAGTTATTACGTAATCGGAGTTACTACGCATTCGAGTTATTACACACACTGGATTACTACACCCTCCTGAGATATTACACACTCTGGGTTACTTTACACTTCCAAGTTATTGCCCGCTCTGGGTAAGTACACACTATTGAGTTGTTACATGATCTAGGTTATTATTCACTCCCATACTCTGGGTTATTACACATTCCCGAATTGTTACATGGTCTGGGTTATTATGTGAAACTATGACAGACAAACTGGGGATCCACTCCAGGCGATAGATTTGCGCAGGTTGGGTCAGCTGGAGTGACGGGTTTCCCGGGCTGCGGTCCAATCCGTTAAATGTTCTGCCCTCCTGCACTTCCACTCGCCACTTCCACTTGGGAGGATGTGACGCAGCAAAACAACACGAGGAGACACTCGAACCAATGGAGAGAAGCGATGGAGGGTGCAGAATTATTTTTGAATTGGACCGCAATTGCACTCGGAAATTTTTATTCTGGGAAAAGAGCAAACTAGAAAATGATTGACAATCAATGTATTGATAGACAGCACTTTAAAACACCTCATAAGCAGGAATGGGGAATAATACTTGTATGTTACAAAATAGGCTACCTCCCAATCAAATATATTAATACGCTTGCAATCAAAATGGTGGATCCATAGATTGCTTTGCAGGTGGCACAGAAGTATAAAACATAAGAGGCAAGCAACCTGTATTGAATATGAAATCCAAGCAAAATGTAGCTATTTGTAATATTGCCCATGTAAGCTAGCACTGGCTCATTTGCTGGATAACTCACTGAACTGCAACGAGCTGATTATGTAACAACTTATCGTTAACTATCCTGAAATAATAATTCTAATACTTCATCCTAGTAGGCTATGATGTGAAACTATTTGCTAGAGATACATTTTAAAGCAATTTTATCAAACCACTAAATCAATGTTACTTCATAATTTATTCAACATTTCAGTCATGCAATAAAAAACTTTTAAAAGAACTCTCGCTTTCTCAATTTTTTGGATTTTTCCCGGGAGGTACGCAGAGGGGTTCAATTTGAACTTCCGAAACAGGAAGCTTGGGGTTACAGCAAAGCATTCTTGGCAATTTCACTGCCCGAAGTCTGCAGTCTTGCGGACTCATTCCCTCGAGCCAAATCGAGGGTCGAGGGACTAGTACTTCACTTGCATTTCTAACAGATTGGACCACACTCGCCCATGGCAACGCCCAACTTCCGGTTTCTAAAGGGATTCCCCCAAGTGGAAGTGGCAAGGGGACATGCAGGAGGGCGGAACATTTAACGGATTGGACCGCAGTCCTGCTCCGTTTCCAGCTGCTGATTTCCGCAGGAATGTATGGCTTCTCCGGGGTCTGGAGATGGAGGTCATTAGCGGGAGCTTAATTAATTAGGGGACAGCTTGTTACTTAGGACCTAAAATAACGCCAGCCGCTTCGCCCTCTTCCTCCGCTCCCAACATGCTTTCTCACTAATTATGTGCATGGCTCCTGTCCTTCATAATAATGATCCTTATGGCCATGATGATAAAAAAGGCAATATTAATGTTGCGGGAATCAATGTAGCGAGCGCTCAGGGAGCTACCTGGACGGCTCGCAGAAACAGGAGAGTAAAATATTCTGCTGGGACTCTAATCGCAGAGGTCATTTGCACATTTTTAGACACACACACAGGTGCTGCATTCGGCATTCTTACAGGCCAGTTCATGGCATTACTGCAGCTGTCTCATTTTGAGTCCAAGCCAGAACTACATTTAATTCTCCCAGCCCTCCCTAGAACATGGTGCCACACATGGTGCTCCCATATCTGCCAACACTCCCGTATTTCCAGGGAGTCTCCCATTTTTTTGGACCCATTTCCCGGCCTCCTCCCATATTGCGATTTCTCCCCTATTTCTCCTGTATTTCACCAATTGTTTTTGCTACAAAACGTAATTATATAAGATATACAACAAACTAATAAAGGTCAAATGCGTCATTGGCAGTGGTTTAGAATATGCCAGTTTGCGTGCATAAAAATACCCCTTAACATACATTTCTGAATAGATCCGAAATAATTTTTTGGGTGATTTTTCTCAGAGAAAGTGGCAACCTTCCATAGTTATGAATGTTACCAGAGTGACTAGATACTGAGGTAACGCACTGTACTTGAGCGCTTCTTCGCACAGCGAATGGATAGGCTACATAGGCTATTGTTTAAAGCAACAAGCTAGCAAAGCTCTCAACTGTGTTATGATATTCATTTCTCATAAGCTAACTGTGTTGCCAGGGAGGGAGTTGGGGATAATACAGACATTATTTAAGGGAAATATCAGCACAATGTAACGCAATGCAAATCTTTCGTAAAACACCTCAATTCAATGTGATCACAAAAAATAGTGGATCTAGTCTTTAAATTTTCATCTCAAAGAGGACCAAATTGATACATTTAGCTGTTAAAATTAACAATACCCCCGGACCCTACTTGACAGTTCGTCCACCCACCGCAGTTTCAGAAAATCACTCATCAACCACCCCCCCCCCCCCACCCAGGGTTCGGAGTCCGTGAACACTGATCTCCCTTATTTTCAAAGCCCAATGTTGATGGGTATGGTCTGGATATATGGAAGCACTCGTATTGATGAAGCCAAATTACATTTATTCCATTTTCAATTTAGCGTACACAATAGGCTACAATTCTGACTGTTGTAGGGATGCTCTGCCTCTTATGTGGAAAACACAAGCAGGTTGTGAAGAGATATAGGGCAGAAAGGAGTCTTATTGAAGTGCGTATTGTGTACTGTAGGCCAACACACTAAGCGGAGAAATTACACATAGAGAAATGGGAGTAACATTACACAACGTTACTCCCATTTACATCCCTCTGGGGGGGTCATCTGCATGAAGGGGTTAAGAGAGATTGAGTCAATTGTCTGCCAATTGCTTTCTGGTATTTTTTGGGCACATCTATAGGATTTTTAAATGTTGCACAGCTTACTGGGCAGCGATTCTGTATTAGTTGTTTCTGTCCTTTTAAGATACACAGTAATTTGGCTGTGATCTGACAGAGGTGTTAGTGGTTTGACTGAATGCTGTGGTAATGATGAAAGATGATGGGTCCAGATCTGTAATCATATAGTCTGTGCTGATGTCAAGAGGTGAATAATAAGTCAATCTTCCCAGAGAGTACCCTCTGAACCTGTCTGTCTGTCAATTGTAGATAACCTCAACTGGATCCGGACAAGTCTGGCTTTAAGCAACACAGACTGCAGCACCTCCATTCATTAGCTACTCAGATTATACTTCTTGTTGGATTTTATGAGCACAAAAATATACAGGGCACTGAGCACATAGATACACTGACCACAGAGGTACACTGAGCACAGAAATACACAGTATACTGCACACAGATCACTGACAGTGGAGGTACACAGTGCACTGAGCACAGAGATACACAGAGCACTGCACACAGCGGTACGCAGAGCGCTGATACACAAATACACAGAGCACTGACAGTGAAGGTACACAGTGCACTGAGCACAGAGATACACAGTATACTGCGCACAGAGCACTGACAGTGGAGGTACACAGTGCACTGAGCACAGAGATACACAGAGCACTGCACACAGAGGTACACAGAGCGCTGATACACAAATACACAGAGCACTGACAGTGAAGGTACACAGTGCACTGAGCACAGAGATACACAGTATACTGCGCACAGAGCACTGACAGTGAAGGTACACAGTGCACTGAGCACAGAGATACACAGAGCACTGCACACAGAGGTACACAGAGCGCTGATACACAAATACACAGTGCACTGAGCACAGAGATACACAGTATACTGCGCACAGAGCACTGACAGTGGAGGTACACAGTGCACTGAGCACAGAGATACACAGAGCACTGCACACAGAGGTACACAGAGCGCTGATACACAAATACACAGAGCACTGACAGTGAAGGTACACAGTGCACTGAGCACAGAGATACACAGTATACTGCGCACAGAGCACTGACAGTGAAGGTACACAGTGCACTGAGCACAGAGATACACAGAGCACTGCACACAGAGGTACACAGAGCGCTGATACACAAATACACAGTGCACTGAGCACAGAGATACACAGTATACTGCGCACAGAGCACTGACAGTGGAGGTACACAGTGCACTGAGCACAGAGATACACAGAGCACTGCACACAGAGGTACACAGAGCGCTGATACACAAATACACAGAGCACTGACAGTGAAGGTACACAGTGCACTGAGCACAGAGATACACAGAGCACTGCCAGTCAAGGTACACAGTGCACTGAGCACAGAGATACACAGAGCACTGCACACAGAGGTACACAGAGCACTGACAGTGAGGGTACACAGTGCACTGAGCACAGAGATACACATATAGAGATAAACAGAGCACATACAAGATAAACAGAGCGCTATCACATAGATACACTGAGCACAGAGATACACAAGGATCTGTTTTGTAGTTACGTCAATGACCTTCGGTATGCACTTATTGTATGTCGCTTTGGATAAAAGCGTCTGCCAAATGATTGTAATGTAATGTAATTGGGTTGGGATTAAACTCACAGAGTATTCCTATAAAGATTTAGGATTTACTCACAGACACAGTATTACTTCAAAGATTTAAGATTCACTCACATATACAGGATTCATTCAAATGTTCAGGATTCACTCACACATACATAATTTTAAAGCCTGACCCTGAACTCAAACATAGAGGATTTGTGGCAAACTGTTCCCACATAGCAGTAGTGAGTGATATAGGTTCCGCCCACAGAGATCACTCAGAACTGCATGTGGAGATGGAGGGTACACAGAACACACTCAGAACAAGTAGGCGTGTTAAATATGAGTGCACATATGCACAGTTGCACACGGAACATCCTTCTCTTTTTTACATTTCCTGACCTTTTATATACATCCCTCTCTATTACACACCCTTTCGTTCACACATCTCAATGAGCTCAGTGCTCTGTGTATCTGTGCCCAGTCTATCTCTGTGGTCAGTGCACTATGTAACTCTGTGCTCAATGCTCTGGGTGTCCATTCTCAGTGCACTGTGCATCTCTGTGCTCAGCGCTCTGTGTATCTCTACGTGCAGCGCTCTGTGTATCTCTGTGCTCAGTGCTTGTGCATCTGTGTTCAGTGCTCTTTTCAGTCAAGCCGGAAAGTCTGAACACCCCTTTCACCTTCTCTACGTTTTATTACATTAGACATATTCTACAATAGATTGAGTTACTTTTTTGTCTCAAAATTCTACACAAAATAGCCCATAATGACAAAGTGAAAACATGTTTTTAGACATTTTTGCAAATGTATAAAAAATCGAAAACTGAAATCTTTAATTTACATAAGTATTCATACCCTTTGCTTTAACATATTTTTAAAGTATCATATTTAATATTTGGTCGCATATCCTTTGCATGCTGTTACTTCCTGAAGTCTGTGACCCATCAACATCAAAAGACTCTCGATATCTTATTTCCAGGTACTGTTACAAGCGATACTATAAGCTCTCTGCATTTGAATGGATCTCTATGGGAATTGGGGGGTGAGACTAGATTCAGCTGTATAGATTTCAGTTTTCGATTTTTAATACATTTGCAAAAATTTCTAAAAACATGTTTTAACTTTGTCATTATGGGCTATTTTGTGTAGAATTTTGAGAAAAAAAAATGAATTCGATCTATTGTAGAATATGTCTGTAATGTAATAAAACGTGGAGAAGGTGAAAGGGGTGGGCAGACTTTCCGGTTTGACTGTATATCTATGTGCTCAGTGCTTGTGTATCTGTGTTCAGTGCTCTATATATCTCTGCGCTCAGCGCTTGCGTGTTTCTGCCTCTGCGCTCAGTGCAAGCGCGCTGTGCGCCTCTGCGCTCAGTGCAAGCGCGCTGTGCGCCTCTGCGCCCAGTGCAAGCGCGCTGTGCGCCTCTGCGCCCAGTGCAAGCGCGCTGTGCGCCTCTGCGCTCAGTGCAAGCGCGCTGTGCGCCTCTGCGCTCAGTGCAAGCGCACTGTGCGCCTCTGCGCTCAGTGCAAGTGCACTGTGCGCCTCTGTGCTCAGTGCAAGTGCACTGTGTGCCTCTGTGCTCAGTGCACTGTGTACCTCTGTGCTCAGTGCACTGTGTACCTCTGTGCTCAGTGCACTGTGTACCTCTGTGCTCAGTGCAAGTGCACTGTGTACCTCTGTGCTCAGTGCAAGTGCACTGTGTACCTCTGTGCTCAGTGCAAGTGCACTGTGCGCCTCTGTGCTCAGTGCACTGTGCGCCTCTGTGCTCAGTGCACTGTGCGCCTCTGTGCTCAGTGCAAGTGCACTTTGTACCTCTGTGGTTAGCGCTTGTGTCTCTGTGTTCACTGCTCAGCGCTTTGTGTATCTCTGTGCACAGTGCAGTGTGTACCTCAGTGCAAGTGCACTGTGTGCCTCTGTGCGCTCAGTGCAAGTGCACTGTGTGCCTCTGTGTGCTCAGTGCAAGTGCACTGTGTGCCTCTGTGCTCTGTGCTCAGTGCACTGTGTGCCTCTGTGCTCTGTGCTCAGTGCACTGTGTGCCTCTGTGCTCTGTGCTCAGTGCACTGTGTGCCTCTGTGCTCTGTGCTCAGTGCACTGTGTGCCTCTGTGCTCTGTGCTCAGTGCACTGTGTGCCTCTGTGCTCAGTGCAAGTGCACTGTGTGCCTCTGTGCTCAGTGCAAGTGCACTGTGTGCCTCTGTGCTCAGTGCAAGTGCACTGTGTGCCTCTGTGCTCAGTGCAAGTGCACTGTGTGCCTCTGTGCTCAGTGCAAGTGCACTGTGTGCCTCTGTGCTCAGTGCAAGTGCACTGTGTGCCTCTGTGCTCAGTGCACTGTGTACCTCTGTGCTCAGTGCACTGTGTACCTCTGTGCTCAGTGCACTGTGTACCTCTGTGCTCAGTGCACTGTGTACCTCTGTGCTCAGTGCACTGTGTACCTCTGTGCTCAGTGCACTGTGTACCTCTGTGCTCAGTGCACTGTGTACCTCTGTGCTCAGTGCACTGTATATGTCTGTGCTCAGTACTCAGTGTATACTTGTGCTCAGTGCCCTGTGTACCTCTGTGTTTAGCGCTTGTGTATCTCTGTGTGCACTGCTCAGCGCTCTGCGTATCTCTGTGCTTGGTACACTGTATCTCTGTGCTCAGTGCACTGTGCTCAGTATACTGTGCATCTCCTCCTTCTGTGCCCTGCGTATCTATGTGCTTAGTGCACTGTGTATATCTGTGCTCAGTGCACTGCATATCTCTGTGCTCAGTACACTGTTTACCTCTGTGCTCTGTGTATCCCTGTGCTCAGTACACTGTTTACCTCTGTGCTCAGTGCTCTGTGTATCTCTTCGCTCAGTACACTGTTTACCTCTGTGCTCAGTGCTTTGTGTATCTCTGTGCTCTGTGGTCAGTGTTTCCCTGTGTGTATTACACTGTCTCTGTGCTCAGCGCTTGTGTATTTCTGTGTGCAGCGCTCTGAGTATCTCTGTGCTCAGTGCTTGTGCATCAGTGTTCAGTGCTCTGTGTATCTCTGTGCTCAGTGCTTGCGTATTTCTGCGCGCAACGCTCTGTGTATCTGTGCTCAGTGCACTGCATATCTGTGTGCTCAGTACACCGTTTACCTCTGTGCACAGTGCTCTATGTATCTCTTCGCTCAGTACACTCTTTACCTCTGTGCTCAGTGCTCTGTGTATCTCTGTGCTCAGTACACTGTTTACCTCTGTGCTCAGTGCTCGGTTTATCTCTGTGCGCAGTACAATCTGTATATCTGTGGTCAGTGTTTCTCTGTGTGTATTACACTGTGTATATCTGTGGTCAGTGTTTCTCTGTGTGTATTACACTGTGTATATCTGTGGTCAGTGTTTCTCTGTGTGTATTACACTGTGTATATCTGTGCTCAGTGCTCAGCGCTCAGGGTCTGACCCTGCAGTAACTGTGACGAAAAGGCAGGGTTGGTCTCTTTTCACCCCTGATAAGCTGGTTACCAGCTACCACTATTGCCATCTTATTTACAGCAGCCACCAGTGCAGAACCTGTCTGTGAGTGTGTGTCTGTGTGTGTGTATATGTGTGTGAGCTTGTGCATGCATGTGTGTGTGTGTGCATGTGTGTGTATGTGAATGTTTATGTGGGTATATGTGCATGTTGTTTTGTGAATGTGTGTGTGCATGTTTTTTTGGATGCGTGTGTTGTGTGTGTGTGTGTGTATGTGTGTGTGTGGGGGGGGTTCTAAACAAAAGCCTGCTAAAAAGTATGACCCATGCAGAGTAAATGAAAATGCACACATTCACACATTACACTTACCCAGAGCAACTTACACAGCTTTTATTTTTACATACAATCCATTTGAACAGGCAGATATACAGTGCAGTCCGTAAGTATTTGGACAGTGACACATTTTTTTGTTGTTTTGGCTCTGTACTCCAGCACATTGGATTTGAAATGGAACAGTGACGAGATTAAAGTGCAGACTTTCTGCTTTAATTTGAGGGTTTATATATCCATATCGGGTGAATCGTGTAACAGTTGTACCCATTTCTATACATAGTCCCCCCCATATTAGAGGACCAAAAAGAATTGGACAAATCTACGTAAACTTAAATAAAGTCATCATATTTAATATTTGGTTGCATATCCTTTGACATGCCATGACTTCCTGATGTTTGTGACCCAAAAACATTAAAATACTCTTGATATCTGATTTACAAGAAATACTATCACCTCTCTGCATTTGAATGGATCTCTATGGGAATTGGGGGGTGAGACTAGATTAAGCTGTAAATTGCATGGAAATAGTGTGGAATCTCCTGATTTATTTTTCCATAGAGTTCAATAGGAAAATGAGTCAGGAGAAACAACCCTTAAAGTGATCCATCCATATCTACTGCATATCTGGCAGCAGAGTGATGGTTTCAGGCTCGTTGGACGCCTTAGACCCTTGATGACTTGTAGCCATTTAGCCAACTACGTGTTCCACACTACCTGTGTTCCGCAGGTTATAGTATCCCTTGTAAGAGTACCTGAAAATCAGATATCAAGAGTCTTTTGATGTTTTTGGGTCACAGGCATCAAGAAGTCATGGCATGCCATAGATGCAACCAAATATTAAATATGATAACTTTATTTAAGTTTATGTTAATTTGTCCAATTACTTTAGGTCCCCTAAAATGGGGGGGGGGGGGGGACTGTGTATAAAACAGGCTACAATTGCTACACTGTTCACCTGATATGGATGTAAAAACCGCCAATTAAAGCTGAAAGTCTGCACTTTACCCTCATAGTCACCATTTCAAATCCAATGCGCTGGAGTACATAGCCAAAGCAACAAAAAATTTGTCACTGTCCAAATTATTACGGACTGCACTGTATACTGAAGCAAATCAGGTTCAGCACCTATATTCACCTGCAATGATGGCTGTGTCGACCTTGGAATGAAACCTTGACCTGCATTTACACAAACACACACACAGCACATGTATCTCTTAGCCCACAGCAGCACTCAGAGAACAGTCCTACCCTCAGCTGAAAATAGCACTGTCAGTGCTCCCAGTACTTAGGCTGGCCTGGGGATCGTACATTTGCACATAAATCACCTCACTCACAAAAACACCCTGTAACAGAGCCAGACAGACCCCCAATCAACCTCTCACCCTCTGACGCTTGCACTGCCATTAAAGACTCAAATATCACTATCCCCATGGAAACCAACTGGCCCCAATGCATGACATCATGCATGGGAGCAGGTTTCCCTTTAAGAACAGTAGTGCTAGAGGAGCTGCTCCTGAATCTGCTGCTCACCTCTAACACTAAGACTGAAGTGAGTAGACTTTTTTATCTCTTCAGATAGTGCAAGTTGTTCACAAAAAAAGAAAATCCCCTTCAGGGCCCAGCGTGAATACAAATTTGTACTATTCAATAAACATACAATGGGAATTATCCTTCAGCACACAATACAACCCAGCCAGCAAACATGTTACAACCCAGCTAGCAAACATGGTACAACCCAACCAACAAACATGATACAACCCAACCAACAAACATGATACAATGCAGCCAGCAAACATGATACAACCCAGAGAGTAAGCACAATACAACCCAGCCAGCAAACATGCAGTCGGCACAGCCGTCGGCCCACCAGTGATTTGCACTTCAGCAGTTTGCTTAGTGGATAATTGAGACAATCTAGTCAAGGAAAATCTGTTAAAGGAATGCAAAATACTCTATGATTGGTCCTGCTAAGTGTGTATTTGTAGAATTCTGGTGGACCAATAGCTAACACCGAAGACAGTCCAATAGGTGTTGCTTGCTGGGGTGTTCATATGGCCATATCAATAATGATTGGTCCTCTTGATTCCCAGACCCTAAATTAAAGCTGAAATAGCAGAGAGAATAGATAATATCTATCACCTCTGCCATTTCATTAGAAAATTTGAAAAATTACCATTATTTGTTGTACTTCATTTCATTGAATGTACTGTTGGGTGGTTTGCTAAATGATAACATATTTCAGCAGCATAGTTTTGCCCAGTCCTATTTTCTGTAAGACCTGCGGAAGTAATATCCTCTAGCAAAAATCAAAAGGTAATCACCGAAACTAATCCAGTTCTCATTGACTTTTGAAATTACACCACATATTGTGGAGCAGCAATCAATAAAAACAGTCTACTCCATTGCGGATTTCTTGGCCATTGTCAGTGCACGTTTGGCCACTAGAGGGTGCGGTTGAGCCTTGTGGGGCTGGGTGTGAGTGAAAGTGCTGTTTACAATAATCTAAGGTGGTTTTAACACCTGTGTGTAAACTTGGGAATGAGAATAAAGAGCCCACATAGTGAACGTCACAGACCAGCATTATAGGCATGTTCAATGCCGATTCTCCAGCTCTCTCTCAACAGAAAGAACACAGGGGCTGCTGGGAGGCTAAGCTGCTAAAGCTCTGTTCCGGTGTATGGATGAACCTCACTGTCTGGTATCAAATCCTGAACATACCAGTGGATTTGATATCAGGATAAAATAATCTACAATGATCCAACCGTTGTAGATTATCTACCAGGGTGGTGGATTATTGGCCATAACATCACCCAGAGAGAGAAGGTCTGAGTCTAAATAAACATCAGTTACTCTATGGGTCAATGCTCAAAGCCTAAAGCTGCTTCCTGAAACCTGGCTCCCTACTTCTGACTACTTAATCAACCCCTGCACCTGGCCACTTACATCAACCCCTGCACCTGGCCACTTACATCAACCCCTGCACCTGGCCACTGCTGGCTGTTGCATGGACGCTCTGAGCAGGAAGACAGACTGCAGCTATGCTACAGCATGCTAATGCTGCTAAGATAATGATGCAAAAAAAATGGCACAATACTACTGTTGCAATGGCATTTTTCCTACACTAATGCTGCTGTACAAGTGCTGCTACACTACTGCTGCTGCTAGGCTGGTGTGTATGGGGACAGACCTGCAGCACCCTGATCCACCATTATACTGTTCTCTCTGTCTTTCTGTTTTGCACCCTTCCTTTCATCTGTTCTATCTTTTTCTTCTCATCTACACTCCTCTTTTCTGTTTTTCTGAAGCAGCAAGCAGCATGAGAGAAAAAGCAATAGAGAGAGTGGGAGTGTTTTTACTACAGGCACAGTAAAATCCTGTAAACATGCCACTACATGCCAGCATTTACCCTCTCCACACACACTCACACACATGCACAGGCATGCATAGCCATAGAACAGGCACACATACACAAAAAGACACATACACACATTTACTTGACACTACTCTACTCTCTACGCACAAACACAAGTCACATTCTCTGCACATTCTCAGCCACAGTTCAAGCCCAAAAGGTGACCATTGAAACCCTCAGTATTCTTTTCCCTCTCTTTCTTCCCCTCCCTCTCTTCATCCTCCTCTCTCTCTACCGCTCTGTCATTGGTCTGTTGGTATTCTAGAATGTTTTGCAGTTATGTCCTTCCTGTGTGAGAATTCTTTCATGGACTCCACATTCTTAATATAGCCATTAGCTTCATCTTAATTATCACATTATATTATATCATCCTCTCTGATATAATAGAATGTGATAAGTACTGAAATTAACTGAAGGCACAACAGCAGCGCCAAAGGGATATGAACCAATAACATTACGATGAACAGTCCAGTTCTGCACTCAGTACTTCAGTGTGTGCATGCATGTGTGAGTTTGTGTGTGAGAGAGAGGGCAGGTCAAAAACACTCGCTTAAAAGAGAATGTGGAACAACAAAGATAAAATAGAGGCCATCATGTATCTTTTACACCCAGAGCCCTAGGCAGGCACAGTGCTTTCCAGCACAAAATGAAAAAAACCTAAATTTGGCCTTTAGCCTCTGATATACAAGAGTGAAAATAAAATAAAGCCATCAGCATTGATCAGCAGGCAGGCGTTAGAAAACAGCAGCAGCATGGCTGTTTATCATCACACCACAATCCAAACTGTGAATAATAATAAAAATGGGGCCACATGTATAAAACTCAAGAGTAAAAGAATGCGTAAAAGACCGCTCAGGGTGAAAGTCGTAAATGTGCTTTAAAAAAGTGCTTTTTCTACCTCTGCCTTTTGGTCTCTACGTCACCATATCACACTGACGCCAAACATTGCGTACATATGGTGTCCATCGTGTGCAGATGTATGCAGATTCTCACAGCACGTGTTATTTTATACATCTGAATTTCTGCGTGGAATCTCTCCCTTATGCGGCTTTCTGAGGGCATTTTTCTGCTCAGCACTGTTTATACATGTGGCCCATGGAGTGACATAATGCTCAGTCTGCTATGGGATGCTCCCAATCATATGCCACATACTCATTCAAACAAACTCTCACAGGACTGTATCCAATATCAGATGGAGAAGGACAGCAGAAAAACACAGATAACATCTTAAAAAACAGAAAAGACGAACGCAGTCTATCCTGCCATGATCGATCCTCATTCTAGCAGGACGGCGCCAAGGCTCACAGACATCCAAACAGGAAGTAGAGTCACGTGATTGGACAGGTTCGGGTTTAACTGCAACTCTGGCTGTCAGTTGAAGGTATGGAACAGTCAGCGGGGTATCCATGGTAGCCTGCATCCCTGGCAGGAGCTGCACAGAGACACTCCACAGGGTCCAAATGCAGACACAAACCCTGAGTCAGAGGGGACAGAGCAGAAAGTAGCCCACAGCCCAACTTCCATGACAAAAAGACTGTAGACTCAATCCTTATGAACTCAAACACCCACAATGCACCAGCAGCAGTCCATCTACTTCCTGTGTCATGGGGCATAGGCCAGGGGCAGCCTCCTAGCTCTGCACGGGCACGTAATTAAAAACACGACGTGCATGCCTGGGATGGCAGCTCACGTTAGACTGAGAGACTGTCAACGCAAAACAGGCCGTGAGCCGGTCAAAGCGCAGAAACGGCCTCTTCTCTAAAGGGCAGCAACGTGACGGAGAACAGCTTTCTCCTGTGCAGAACGGCCCAGTACAAGCAACACAAACACAGCTGGACGGAGAGTCATGGATATAAAGAGAAAGTACATGGCTCTATTGAGCACCCCTCCCCTCACAGAAACAATCCATCTCTGCTTCTCAGTGAGTAGGCTGGGTAGCACCAGGTAACAGTGCTGTTACCGGGGAAACAGGAGATACTGATAGGTAAAGTGCGGGCAAAATGCATCCTGATGACCTCAGAGGAGATATAAATGATACATAATGCATTACTAAGTAAGAAAGAGAAACCCATATAAAGAAGAGAGCAGGGAGAGAGGGAGAGAAAGCGAAAGTTCACTGGGTTCAAACGCTGAGGCCAGAAAAAGGGAAGATTAAGCCCCCTTTAAAAACTACAGACAAATACACAGAAACGCAGCCAGCTGGACAGAGAAGAACGGTCAATGAAACAGGCCCACACTCTGTGAGCTCCAATCAGGTGGCTCGGCTGACTTCTAAAAACACAAAAACAACTGGTTATGTAACATTCATATCCTATACTGAACTGTAGAGCTCCTGACTATATTCAGTTCAAAATCAAGAATCTACCTCCAGCCACTTCACTCATTATAAACTCATATGGAATCCAGAGTGAGAAATGATGTCAGAAAAATAATAAACCATGAATATATGACCAGATCATGATTCCACTTCGAAAGAGATACAGTGGTGTTCAAATAAATAGCAGTGCGTTAAAAAAAGTGAATAAAGTGCAAATATTTTTTAATAGCTTTTAGTTCCATATTTCAAATGTAGTGGAAACATTACACATGCAATTCCAAATCAAAGCATTAACAAATTTTTATCAAGTCTGCGTTATTATTTTACAGGAAGAAAAAATAAATATGAATCTGTTCAAAAAAATTGCAGTGTCGACATTTTTCTCCTGAAACTCAAACACTTACTGTATAAACTGAAGAAATTTTTCAAGATTTAACTTCACTTTAAATTACTGAACTAATATTTTTTAAAAAAAAAAAACATTGTTTTTGATAACTGCTGCGCATCTGCGTTGCATCGAGTCAACCAACTTCTGGCACCAAGAAACAGGTATTTCAGCCCAGGATGAACGAACTAAATTCCACAGTTCCTGTGAATTTTTGGGTTTTGCTTCAGAAACTGCATTTTTAATGTCACACCACAAGTTTTCAATGGGGATGAGGTCAGGGGATTGAGCTGGCCACTCCATTATCTCAATCCATTTTTGTCTGGAACCAAGATGTTGCTCGCTTACTTGTGTGTTTGCGGTCGTTGTCTTGTTGAAACACCCATTTCAGGGGCATTTCCTCTTCGGCATACGGCAACATAATCTCTTCAAGTATTTTGATGTATTCAAACTGATCCATGATCCCTGGTATACGATAAATAGGCCCAACACTGTAGTGTCCCCATACCATGATTTTTGTGCCACCATGCTTCACTGTCTTCACAGTGTACTGTGGCTTGAATTCAGTACCCGGGGGTCGTCTGACGTACTGTCAACAACCACTAGACCCAAAAACAACAATTTTACTCTCATCAGTCCACAGAATGTTATGCCATTTCTCTTTGGGCCAATCGATGTGTTCCTTGGCAAATTTTAACCGATTCTGCACGTGTTAACCGTTTTTTCAACAATGGTGCTTTACGGGGGCTTCTTGCTGATAGCTTAGCGTCGATCAAACATCTTCTGACCTTAACAGTACTTACAGGTAATTTTAGATCATCTTTGATCTTTCTGGAGGTGATGATTGGCTGAATCTTTGCCATTCTGACTATTCTTCGATCCATTTTAACAGTATTTGCTCGTTTTCTTCCACGTGTTTCGGGTTTTTGTTGCCATTTTAAAGCATTTGAGATCTTTTTAGCTGAGCATCCTATAATTTGCTGCACTTCTTTATACGTTTTCCCCTCTCCAATCAACTTTTTAATCAAATTATGATGTTCCTCCGAACAATGTTTGGAACGGCCCATTTTACTTAGCAATTCAGAAGGAAATATATTTTATAACAATGTGTGAAACATTTGCTTCCCTTCTTCCTTAACCCCTTAGTTCAGATAGTCGCGCATGCGAGACCGTTTTACGCAACTGAGACACGTGTTGCTCCTGCAGCCAAACTATTAGTGGAAAACCCAAACGCGGTATTTTAACTTTATTGGTAGACGATTCGCGACGATTTCTGGCCAATGCGTAGTTTCTAAGTGTCACTATCTTTCCGTAGCAAGTCCATTTAACAAGCACTCCCCACCAGCCTATACCTACCCATGCGTGACATAGTGGGCAATAGCGTCTATGTTGGGAGTTCATAAATATATGTATTCATCATATAATATCAGAATTCCGTCCAGCAACCAGATAAACCCACCAATAGCACGAGCGTATGCAAATACAGCGGTGCAAATCGCTGCTATCAATACCGACATAAACAAGTGAAATCATACAATGCCATTCTACTATCAATATCTGCTATTAAATATGGAATTCATGTGCAATACTACCGTGGATTTAAGCGTAGATATGTCCCTTTCAAGATTCCGTGGTCATTTATTGTCTTGGACAATCCGTTTGAAAAATACACAGCGTATTGTAATACTATTATACAAACTGCGTAACCCTCTCTTTCTGATTGCAGTGCTGTGACTCGTTCAATTTTATTCTGGTTTGATCGACAATGGTTTTATCCAATAGAAGGCACGACAAGCTTCCCAAAAGTTATTTACATGTGTAATTGAAAGCTTGGGTTAACTATTTTAAGGGCGAGCGTAACTGCAATCTTGTTCAATCACTACAATTTTACGCATGTCGTGACGCAAGACGCACTACGCGATATAAGTGCGCGTAAACATTGTTTGCCTGCGCTTTTGTACGGGTTTAACAGTATGGCTGAAGATAAACTTCACGCATTTGACCAAATCGCTTTTGGAAGTGGGTCAGAAGAGGAAAGCGACGGAGATTCATCTAATCCCTGTAGCGTAGACTGTAGAAGAGGATGCCTATCGATATGGGGAAGATATCCTCCTCGACATGTAAGTATTACAGCTTGTAAGATTGTGATTATATACATTCGTTTTTCCACTGCGTCATTACCTAGATATATAATCGTTATTTTTTTATTTGCATCGGTCGTAATAGAGCACTGTTAGCCTGCTAATAATGCTGAACATATTTGTATTGATAATATCTGTTAGCGTAGTGGCTCGTGGTGGCCTACTTTGTTTGAATTCATACCACTCACAATGAAATTGAGTATTTTAGCGCTGTTCTGTTTGGTTGCTCGGTCGTGCGTTATATTTGATGGCTCGATTTGCCGTGAAGCTAGAACATTGCCAGTGTTCCCGATATTATTTTATTGTATTGTAATTTTTTTGTGCATAATGTACTCTATGGGGTATGCTTTTCACTTAGGGAATGGAAAATATGTATTCAAATTTACTGTGTCCAGATGTGTGCAAGATGAATGTAAAATTAAAAAATTAAAAAAGCAACAGTTGTGAAACACACTACAGAGTAATGCCATCCTAGAGCATGCAACAAAAGATAACATAATGAAGCATACAGAAGAAAGTGTTTACTAAAGTACAAGAGTGAATGATTTCATATTTAGCTGTGTGTACCACAGTGTTATAATGCTTCTGCATTATGTAATTTGTTCCTATAACATGCTTGACCCTCCACCTCTGCCACTCCAGCAGTGCCCTCTACTGTTCAGAGTGAAGCCACTGCAGGACCAGATCCTTACAGCATTGCCAAGGCACCGCACAGGATGAAGCAGTATATGAAGGATAATGGTGAAAAAATGGCACACTAGGCATAAAACACTGAACTGAAACTGTGCAATATCAATGTTTTCATCCATTAAGTGATCGTAAGGTAAAATGTATATGCTTTATAAAGGACAAAAGGCTTTTTAATAATTTCTCGGAGAGGTTTTGGGTAGGTTATTGGACACCTAGATATCCACCCCCCTGTACTGATCCAAAATAATTTCCACATGAAAATGATAAAAAGGTGAGTTAAATGAGTCAAAACGGTTGATTTGCACTGAAATGTATGATTAGTTTAAGATTTACAGCTATTCACATTTTAGCCAATTTGGATAGGTTTGGAGACCCTGGGTACATCAGGCTACACTGCTTACATTTTGTGTCATAGATCTTTAGTAGTTCTGTATATCACCCTGCGATTATTGAATGCTTGTGGACAAGGAGTTTATGATCCAGGAAATGTGTAGTTTTACCTGTTTCACTTATGTAGCTCTCAGTATTTTGAAGAAATATAGAATTTGTTGCATTTTTAGCAAAGTTTTGCTTGCATTTCCGGCACTTTATTTTGACTTAAATTATGAAAATAAACAAATCTAAGTTTGTACAAAAAATGGTACACCGGTTTTGTTTCATTTAAGCCATTTACCAAGTTTATGTGATGCTCACACCTGGAGTTATAAAGCCTTAAACAGAGTACCCCCAAGATTGACCAAATATGCCATTTGCGCCAAGAGGTTAATAAACGACAATTAATGACACCTGTTTTTTCACAGAATGAATGAATTCTCTAATTAAACTCCACACTGCTATTATTTTGAACACGCCCTTTTCAATGAATGAGTCAATTACTCAGAACAAGCAGCGTGCATGTCATGACAGTTGGGTCTGTTGTTTTTCTATTACACTACTACATCTACAAGTAAATTATTTGCCATGCAGAAATATCACTACTACTAATAACAGTGGTTCACCAGGTTACTGATGTTGTACTGCTATTTTTTTTTAACACAACTGTAGCTGTTTTCAACTGCCTTATTTATTTGATGTGCACAGGCATCAGGTACTGATAAGCCAGCTTCTAGAATAATGCTTATATGTTTGTTGTGACCATTTTCCGACCGAATACCATGACTGACCTGCTGTGTGTGTGCACGTGTGTGGCAGCCGTGGAAGCCATCCCTCTTAAAGGGTAACAAAGCACGAAAACCATTTATTTTAGATGAGAACTGATACATTTGTTTTTTTGTAAGTGTTGCTGATCGATTCTGGTCCTAATCTTGACATTTTACTGTAGTCAGCACAAAACAGCGTAAACCCAAAGAATCTGGCTCAAAAGTGTCTCTAGTGGTAAAATGTTAGGTACTGCATGTCCAGTTTGTCATTGGCCAGAAACTTCCTCCAGCTGACGTATTCATCCCGGTGACGAAATAGAAATCTGTACAGCTACGCCCTGAAGTTTTGGAGCGAGGGCGGGCTATGCCCCAGCTATAGAAGTGAATCTCAGTAGTTGATCTCAATGCTGTGGACGGGGAGAGGAGATAGGAGAGAGAGAGAGCGAGCGATATACAGGTGCAGCTCAAAAAAAAATTATATCGTGAAAAAGTTCAATATTCTTTGGCACTCATGTCAGAAAGTGAAACTCATATATTATATAGATTCATTACACATAGAGTGAAATATTTCAAGCCTTTATTTCTTGTAATTTTGATGATTATGGCTTACAGCTAATGAAAACCCAAATTCAGTGTCTCAGAAAATTTGAATATTACATAAGATCAATAAAAAAGGATATTTTAAACAGAAATGTCAGCCTTCTGAAAAGTATGTTCATTTCTATGCACTCAATACTTGGTTGGGGCTCCTTTTGCATGAATTACTGCATCAATGCGGCGTGGCATGGAGGCGATCAGCCTGTGGCACTGCTGAGGTGTAATGGAAGCCCAGGTTGCTTTGATAGCGGCCTTCAGGTCGTCGGCATTGTTGGGTCTGGTGTCTCATCTTCCTCTTGACAATACCCCATAGATTCTCTATGGGGTTCAGGTCAGGCGAGTTTGCTGGCCAATCAAGCACAGTAATACCATGGTCATTGAACCAGCTTTTGGTACTTTTGGCAGTGTGGGCAGGTGCCAAGTCCTGCTGGAAAATGAAATCAGCATCTCCATAAAGCTTGTCAGCAGAAAGAAGCATGAAGTGCTCTAAAATTTCCTGGTAGATGGCTGCATTGACTGTGGACTTCAGAAAACACAGTGGACCAACACCAGCAGATGACATGGCACCCCAAATCATCACTGACTGTGGAAACTTCACACTGGACTTCAAGCAACGTGGATTATGTGCCTCTCCACTCTTCCTCCAGACTCTGGGACCTTGATTTCCAAATGAAATGCTAAATTTACTTTCATCTGAAAAGAGGACTTTGGACCACTGAGCAACAGTTCCGTTATTTTTCTCCTTAGCCCAGGTAAGACGCTTCTGACGTTGTCTCTGGTTCAGGAGTGGCTTGACACGAGGAATGCGACATTTGTAGCCCATGTCCTGGATTCCAGCCTCAGTCCACTTCTTATGAAGCTCCCCCAAATTCTTGAATGGATTTTGCTTGACAATCCTCTCAAGGCTGCGGTTATCCCTGTTGCTTGTGCACCTTTTCCTACCACACTTTTTCCTTCCACTCAACTTTCTATGAATATGCTTGGATACAGCACTCTGTGAACAACCAGCTTCTTTAGCAATGACCTTTTGTGGCTTACCCTCCTTGTGGAGGGTGTCAATGACTGTTTTCTGGACATCTGTCAAGTCAGCAGTCTTCCCCATGATTGTGTAGCCAACTGAACCAGACTAGAGACCATTTAAAGGCTCAGGAAACCTTTGCAGGTGTTTTGAGTTAATTAGCTGATTAGAGTGTGACACCATGAGTTTCCAATATTGAACTTTTTTACAATATTCAAATTTTCTGAGACACTGAATTTGGGTTTTCATTATCTGTAAGCCATAATCATCAAAATTACAAGAAATAAAGGCTTGAAATATTTCACTCTATGTGTAATGAATCTATATAATATAGGAGTTTCACTTTCTGAAATGAGTGACAAAAAATATTTCACGATATTCTAATTTTTTGAGCTGCACCTGTATATAGCTAGCTTACAGTTCAGCTTTTTTGAATATTCTAGTAAGTTATAGTAACCTATTTTTTTTAATTATAGTTAGCTTGACCTTGTTTTTTGATAGTTTGTTTTTCAGTCTAGCTTAGCAAATAGCGTAGCCTATGAGTGGCCTACATGGCATGGGTAACTATTTGTACAGCGTGTGATTTGTTGTTTACTGGCCGCATCATTAGCCCAAAGGAGGCTATGTGTGCCGCATTCTCCACCATTTCTTCTGCCTCGGCAGCGGCTAGCTACTTGGGGCTCGGCAGTAGCTGAAGCTAGCGTGTTTGTTGTTGTGTGAGTGAGAGAGGTTGCGAGAGAGAGAGAGTGTAACAAAGCAGCCGCTGTGAGCGCTGTCCAGAACAGAATTGGCTTTTGGCTACTCGTGAAAGAAAATCGCTGGGGCGTGGTTTGATACCTGGAGCCCAGCCCCTATATAATATTACCTTATCACGCCCAGATTTCTGCATTTTTCCAATTTCAAAAGGGGGCGGGGTCTAGCTAAACCAGCGTGCTCCGTTACCCTTTAATTAATATATCAATAAATAACTTTGATTTTAGAATAGTGTTCATTAGCTAGGGACTTCCAGACAGCAACACATGGAATTTATGACAGATAATAACATGAAGTGGAAAAACCACAGAGAATAACAGATAAAAAGAATGAGACACATTTCAGCCTGCTGGATATCCGGGACAACTAATCTCCTGAAGAAATGCAGTGCTGTATAAGATTTTCCCCCTTAAGAGGGGGGGGAAAAAAACTCCCCCAAAAATTCCCACTTTCTCACCTACTGGCAAACAAGGATTAAGAGTAAAATCCGCATTGCCTCCAGAGATCCAAAAAAAACTAAAAACGATAACAGCCTGAGACGAGCATAAGCCTAATGAGCCAAACGCTTGGCACTCAAAGGCAACATTGTGTAATTTCAGTTTCTTTCTCTTTCTCTCTCACACCTATACTGAAACAGCAGACACACAGATAGTTATGAAGACAGGGAAGCAGAGGAGTAATAGAGTTTATGGAGCAGTACATTCTGAGTTTGAGAGAGAGAGAGAGAGCTCTGACAAAACAAGCCCCAACAATCACCCTTCTTTCCAAGCCAGGTCCAGTCAGCATTTGTATACACGAGTCAATGCATGCTGGGATAAAATCTGCCAACTTAATGAGGAGCCACGCCTGTGTTTTTCGTACTCTACCGGTACAGAACTTTGGTTCCATAGGCCACTTATGCAGGTAAATGTCATAGTTATGATGAAGCAATAGCAACATTTTTCTCAGATCTCATATAAACAAAATGTCATAAGTCAAGGATTCTATTCAATGTTATTCATTCCAAAGTAAGCCCCTCAACTTGCTTCAGTATTGAACCCTCCCCAGATAAGTGTAAGAGATTTTTGTCAATTTTACTACAAATACTTTAAATATTTGAACACAAATTGCACCTCCTGGTAGAGGTCTTTATGCTATTATGAGGTGTTTCTGTCCTACATGATACTATATCTCAGATGAAGACATCAACTTGCTCCTTATATGCTTTAACCAGCAAATTAATAAAAAAATAATCATAATCAGTTGCTCCTACTATCTTAACTATTATCAACAGTTCTCTAACAGGAACAGGCACTTTTCCTTCCATTTTTAAACATATTTCTGAAAAAGCCTAGTTTAGACCCAGCAGTCCTTAATAATTAGAGGCTCATTTCTATCCAGTTTTTCATCCCTAATTTTGAACTCCGCTGATTTCCTTTATGAGCCAAAACAATATTTTTTTAGACATTCCAGTCAGGTTTCAGAGCAGTGCATAGTATGGAAACTGCCATGCTTAATGATACAATTCACCTTTTCTTGAAAACTGATAAAGAGGATTGTTCAATTTTGATACTTGGTACTTTTGACACTGTAGATAACAATGTTTTAATAGACCACCTCACAAATTGATTTGGCATCAGAGGCATCAGTTTTAACCTGGCTCAGTTACTACCTTACAAATAGAACCTTCTCTGCTACTATATGTACCTCATCTTCCTCCTCAATGCAGATAACGTATGACTCATAACCACCTGCGCAGTGTAAAGACAACGGCCAGAAACCTAGGGATGATTTTTTTTACTGGGACCTATCCTTCGAGTAGCAAGTATAGAGTGTAGTGCAGTCATCTTTCTTCCAGTTGGGAACTATTACTAAGTCGTTTTTGTCCTGTTCTGATTTGAAGAGTCATTTGTGCACTTGTCTCTTCTTGCCTGGATTACTGCAACTCACACGACTCCTGCTTCAGGCAAACTTCTTTCTCGCATCTCCAGCATGTTCAGAATACAGCAGAGCGGATGTTAGTTGGAGCCAGGCCAAGGGATCATATTTCCCCTATACTAGCCTCCTTATACTAGCTGCCTATTGTTTTAGAATTGATTTCAATATTTTATTAATTACTTTTAAGGCTCGACAAGGTTCAGTCACTACTTACATCTGACATGCTGATCCCCTATGAACCGGAACACAGCCTAAGATCCTCAGGCAGGGCCCTTTTGGTCGTCCCAGAAACCAGACTAAAGACAAAAGGTGTTTGGGCTTTTGCGAGTACCCAACATGAGATGTGACCCTTCCTCGTAGATATTTTTGACTGTTCTCGGAATCAGTTTGATAAAGAGTACGCATCTTGACCTGCTGATTACAGGTCCCTAGAGAAATTTTATCAGAATCAAAAGGATAAAAACTCCCTCACACTCTTATAATCTAAAGATAAGGTTTAGCAAGAGTTTAGCAAGAGACACAGTGTACAGGAGTTTCTCTTCTCTCACAGAAAAAGATCCAGCCTCCCCTGTTCATAAAGAAAGCACCAACTACATTACTATTATAGCTATTATAGCAAAGAAACAAAAGATTGCATTTTCATGTAGCCATTTCACAGATGCTCTTATCCAGTAGCTTACAAAAACGATGATGTAGAAAAATACTGCGCGGACCTAAATGACATCATAGCAAACCCAAAACGGACGTCCGCGCCGACCTGTCCACACTGACCTTTCCTTTCACCTACAAGCATACCTTTTGCTTTCCATCATCATCCTCCAAGACGGACGCCATTGTTGTTTGCAATTTGCGCGCAAATATTATGGGAAATGTAGTCTACAAATTGGAGGGTTGGTACGCGCGACTACGAATGGCAAAGGTCCACGGACAATCCGGAGTACTGTCCGTCCGTGCACATGTCTGCTCCCTGTTTTAAACACTCTGTAACAGCCTTACCACCTTACCACCGCCCCCCCCCCCCCCCCTTCTCCTCATCCTTTCGACAGCCAGCCAATAAGAAGTCCCATCACCTCACACCACCACAGTGCAGAGGGCACCAGAGCATGCTGACCGGATTAGAACAGGCACTAGGCGACAGCCACAGTCAGACTCTGTGGGTTTAACATGTTTATGGAGGGAGGAGAAGAGGGAAAGGATGGATCGAGTGAAAAAGAAATAGGGGGTGTCCCCATCCACTGTTGCCATGGCAGTGCCCCGAGAGGATCTTTGGATACGAATGGCTCACGTGACCTGTGCTTCCTCACCAGTAGTGCCCCCCCCCTAAAGGACGATTTCACACCTTTTAACAGAACTACTGAGATCAGGGAGCTGGTGTCTGTCTGTCAATCTGGCTGTCAGTCTGAACCCTCACCACACCTCTGTCTGGCAGTCACCCTCGACTGCATAATAATCCTGAAGTGGAATGTGAGGTAAATCAAGGACACCGTAATTTTCACTCACTTGAGTAGGCCTACAGTGAGGAAAAATACTAAAAGATACAAAAAATAATCAGAATACAAGACAATAGGCTCATCTGCCCGAAAACCACTTTACTGCACGTTCTGTGTGCATGCTGAATATTTTTAATAAATAAGCTACAGCGGGTACCATTCGCTCTCCTTCTATCTATTCACCCCCAAGCCACATTCTTCCGATTCCATATTATTGCGTGAAGCTGCCGATCTCTTCTCGAAATGGGAGAGAAAAATATACAAATATACAGCCACAAACGCACACACCCAGAAACAGCACTTCTTCTGGAACCCCCGTGCTCGTTACAACAGGCAAATCATTGCAAAGCGGCCGGTTCGTGCACGCATCCCCCCATTGCCCATGATCCGTATAAAATAGAAATGGATTCGTGCCAGGTCCACAGATCGCTTTTGTACATTGACGAATCTCTGGCTTGGGGGCAAATGTTTGTACAGGGAATTGTCAAAATAATTTTGATCCATTCTAGCACATATAAAAACACGACGTTCTGTTGCCATTGCGTTTACCGTCGTGTTTCTGGTGTTATTATCGTCACAACGTCGTGAACACATTTGTGTGTCCCTGATGATCTAAGTAGCATAGCCACTGTCACATAGAGTAGCCTGTATTTTTGCATCACACCTCTCGAACTTCTTGAAAATGACGAACATGGTGGAAAAATCTGGACTGTACACACCGTCTTCACCTAATTAAGTCGAAGAGAAGCAGCTGACATCACAAAAGAAAACAAAAATGACAATACGAGTTTAGCCTTAGCGTACAACACTTATACAGACCACGATGACATATAGGCTACAGTAAATTACCTGTGTATCCAACATCATCATCATCATCATCTCGGATTCATAGCCCCTTCTACGTCTGTTTCCAGGCAATTCTCGACGTGTTGTGTTGTAGCCTACTTTTACGACCCCTCTTTCCACATGTTGAGCGAAACAGCCAAAAGCTCACAGACAGAAGAATGGGAACGTGTGGAATTCTTGTGCCGTGGCTATCTGAGCAAGACTTGAATGGTACTACGAAATCTTCGGGGAAGACCAGAGATATCCAGTTGCGTGTCATCAATCCCAGCTCAGTGGAATGTCACTAGTTTTTTTTTAAAAGGTAAAGAAATAAATGTACAACCTTTTGAGTCCAAAACGTGGCAACGTTGTTCCGGAAAGAAACAGAACAGAGACGGGTTCAAAAGCAGCAGGAATCCATTTAAAGAGATAGCCCACTTTACTACAGTGAAACCTGTCTAAGGCGGCCACCCAGGGGAGTAATGAAAAATGGCCGTCATCTGCAGGTGACCGCCTTACAGGGAACACCCCCATCCATCGATTCTATAGCACGATAGGCACCCCTCTTACAACAATACATAACCCCTGCCAGCAAACTATATCTTATTTCCACTGTATATTGTGTTTCCTGAAATAGAAAATGAAAAGCATTTTTTAAAACTAATTTCTAATGTAGGCCTACTTATGATTTGACAACTGTTCAACTGCTACCATTGTTTCTGTTTTTGCCAAATTGGAATAAATTGAATAATAAGATATTTTATATACAGACTGGTGACAAATTAAAGGAAACCCCCCTACAGTGAGGGGGTGTGTGTGGCTCTTATGCTGTGGAGGGTATTTTCCTGGCATGGGTCCTCTTAGGGCCGGATTCAAAGATGGCCAACTTAAGTCATGTGCTTAAGGGCCAGATTCAAAGTTGAGAAGATAAGCACGGGAAAATGGGACTTTCTCCCGAAATTGTGCGTAGCTTAAGCTATTTGTCATTCAGATATTTGGCTTATCCACTGTTTTAAGCTTCTCTCCAGTAAATACGCGGCATTACGCGCGCGGGGTGGAGATTTGATAAAAATGAGGCGTGTCTGCAAGTCGTGCAAGATACACATATTCAGTTTTCACTTTATAATTATTTTATATCAAAAATATGTTTATGTCTAGCACCGCCAATAGATGATTATGAAAGATACAGCATCTTTCACAAAAAATGGATATTAGAATGAGTGCATGTTCTTTGAAAATAATATCTTATTTTCCTTTGCTTAGCCTACTTACAATTATCAAGGAGCTGTCATAAAAATAAAAATACGTTAAAGTAGGCTATGATTGACTGTCTGGTATATCATAATATTAGACTAATATTAGATTAATTAATTGATAGACAGTGTCTGGATCATATTCGCTTTGAGAGATTATTTGTATCAGCACAGCTTCTCCAAAATGATTAAGTTGAACACGTCGCATATAGGCTATTGTGTTACACCACCGTAGGCTACATGACTTTATTAGGCAAATCGTTAAAAAAAATAGATTTTTAAATAAATTTTTTATTTATTTGTTTACATAATAAAATATTGCGTGCAAGCACTGTCCAGCGATTATTTATTTTGATTGTGTGATGGGTATATCCAAGTCGTCAATAGGAGCTATGATAATTTTATCAATGCGACGGATTAATAAATTCACTGCCTTTCCCATCACGCAAGAGCAACTACGAAGGTAGGATTCTACAAAGGCAAATGCGATTATTAAAGGCAATGTCACTGACATTTTACAGTGCTTTTGGCTATTTTAATGCCCTGCAGTGTAATTGGAGAAACTGAGGTTTTCGCAAGCATCTACCCTTTTAAACAATTCTGCAGCATAATTTTACAGGGTTTTCTTAAAGCTGTAGTTTATCATTTCAGACAAGCATGAATACTGTAATTGGGACGGATAGCCTATGTCTCATCGTTTGGCAGTAGCGGATTAAAGGGGGGGTTCTGACTGGGCTGAAGCCTATTAGTTAACAGAAAAAACAATGGTTTGTGTGTAAAATAAATTTCATACCTAGATAGACCACAGATGAGGAGGGAGGGATGCCGACTGTCAGCAATGCGGTGTGTGTGGGATAACTAGACGTTGTACTGAGATCTTATTTGATGCTACAGTGTGCAAAAGTTTGCCTAAATGCCTGAAAATCGACATGTAGGGAGAACCGGGACGAAAGAAACACTTTTTACATTCATCCGGTTTACTCGAAAGTCAGTAGAGATAGAAAGGCCATATTTTCTGACAAACAATGTGCCTGTGTCCCTCACTAATAACAACTGGAATTTTGTTTCCAGCATAAAAGAGTCGGATATAAATTGGCAAATTGGCCGCAAACCGGATGAGTGCAATGTATTTTTCGTCCCTGCCGATACACTGAATCGGGACGAAAGAAGCACCTGACGAAAAAGTGTGCTTTAGTGGTCTTATCTATGCCTTGTTGTTTTTTATGCTCATTCCTTTCAACAAATGTACTGTCAGCCAAAATGCCATGTTAGTGACGATTAATGTTGCATAATTAATAGAATTTTGCCTCACAACGTTAAACGGTCTATATATTTGTAGACATCGATGTATTGTAATGTATATATCATAACTATTATCCTTATTTTAATGAATTGTTAAACATTGTAATTCAAAAGCCATGAATTACTTTTTAATTGTGGGTGCAAATTAATAACTGGTTGAAATAGGTTTATAATGGGACATTATTTAGGCTAAATCATTTAAAATAAGAACTGTGTTCCAAATACAAAAAACTGACCCTGGTATTTTGTTAGGGAGGTGTCTCTCTACCATTTATGATACTTGTTGCTATCTATTTATGATAAGCCTATGGCAAAAATGAATGGAAAACATATTTGGAACCATATTTAGCTTTTTGGCGTCAGGGTACTTTAGGACTTAGTCCAAAAAATGTCAGCTGCTTTCAGCATGCTACTGACGGAGACTGCTCTACAAATTACACCAAAAGAATACATTGTAAGCTGCTGTGGGGCAAAACAAATACTGAGCGGGGCGAAAGAAACAAAGTGCTTGGTTGCATTCAACTTGGCTAGCAGCTAAGCCTCGCAAGCATGACACTCAAATGAGTTCAAGTGCACACAAAGCTTTCCAAATGTCCACATCGCACTGCGCATCTATCTCTCCATGATGACATCGAACTGCAGCGGAGAGCGATCATTTTCAAAGTTGAAAAGAATGAAAAATGAAATTAGAAGTTGCATGGGACAACAGAGACTCAGTCTGCTCTCTTTTATGAGTATTGCAAATTAAATTGTAAGCCCACTGAGCTTCACTGACTTGATTGATGACTTCGCCATGAGAAAAGTTTGTAAACATATAATGTAATAATAATAAGTATGTGGATGAAATTCAATATAATTACATTTAAATTCAATAGGATTTCTTGTTTACTTACACTAGTAATAATTTTGATGGAAGGGCCCCTGTTTGAATTACAGCCAGGGGCCCCATGCGTCTTAACCCTTAATCCGGAGTGGATTGAGTTACAAATACATTAGGCTACTTATTTTATGCATATTATATACTGTATGTGACTATTCTGAAATAAATGTATTCTGAACGTTTTACTTTATTTTTTTATTTATTTTTTATTTAATTTTTTTATTTGAATCAACCAAAACACAATACATATCACAATAACATTACATTCAAAACACACCACACATCACACACACCTCATCCCACACCAAACACAAAATGAAACAACACGAAACAACAACAACAACAATACAACCATCAGAAAACAATAATATGAAAATAAAAAACTTAAAACAGGGAAAGGGGGGGGGGTTAGAACAGGAAGTCACAGATTATCAGTTCATCCATCTATACATATGTACACATATACATATACCCACACATATATAAATACAGACACGGTCAAATTTGTTGGTACTCCTGGTAAAGATGAGTAAAAAGGGTTGTAAAAAATTAATTGTTTGGTGAATTAGCTTAATCTCACACTGAAAAAAATCCAACCTTTAATTGACGTTTCTTTATTATGAGAAAAAAAAATCCCTCATAAAGAAATAATTATTTTTAACAAAACCACGTTGGCCACAATTATTGGCACCCCTGCATTTATATATAGAATAAAGTATTACTTTTTAATATTTGGTCGCATATCCCACGACTTCCTGATGTCTGTGACCCAACATCAAAAGTTATCAAAAATCTTATTTTCTGGTACTCTTACAAGCGAGACTAAATGTCTCTGCATTTGAATGGATCTCTAGGGGAATTGGGGGGTGGGACTAGATTTAGCTGTAAATTTAGGCTAAATGGCTCTAAGTCATCAAGGGTCTGACGTATCAAACAAGCCTCAAACTATCAGTAAAATCTTTAATTGAGATTTTCTTAACCCTGGATACTTTCTCAATTCATGTAATAAACATAATGAGGGTGTAAAGTCTATTTCCTTTTTGTAAAAAACAAAAAAAAAAAAAAACAATTTTTCCATCTCTTTCTGCAATTTTCTTATTCCTTCGCATTACCAAAATGAATGTAGCGAGTGGATTGTACATTTCAAAAATTTATCTGAAATATTTTTATCAAATTTGTGAATTTAGTTTTTTGTGTAATACATTCTTGTTGTAAGTTTAAATTGTATCAGCCTCAGATTTTCATTCATTATAGCTTCTTGTGTATTTTGTATATTTCTTTTCCAATAGGTTTTAATATCATCTTGAGCCAAATTTCTATTCCATTTATTTATTATATTATATAATATAGCTGTAGCTTTATACACTTGCAACAATACCTTATATGTTTTACTTATTAAATAATGACTATTCGCTTTATCAAATACTGTATAGAATACTGTCAAATTCACAAGAATAAACGATTCTTTATCTGATACATTATACACTTTTTTAATTCCTCAAAGGGTATCACTTGATTATTACTTAATATATCTTTTAGATAATAGATTACTTTTTCCAACAAAGTGGTTCATTTTGAATTTGTATCCAATAATTGTTCCATAATGGTAAACTGCCAGGGATTATTATAGGTTCTTTTAGAGGTTTTTTCATTTTCTTAAAGTTTTGAATAGTATTATTTATAATACAGTTATCTACATTTTTACTTTTATTCTTTGAGAAAAGTTGTAATCGTAAATTTTTTGACTGTAATTGAGAATTTTCTATATGAATCATCTGGAGAGTTATGATACAGATAAAAGCACTGAGAGGCGAGTTGATACAACTCAAAGTTGGGGAGATTTAAACCTCCTTCTGTTCTTGGTAAGCAGAGCATCTCTCTTTTAATTCTTGCCCTTTTATTTACCCATATAAATGATGAAATTACTGAGTTAAGAGCTTTGAAGAATGATTTTGGTGGGGTTACAGGAATAGTTGAAAAAATATATTAAAATTTAGAGAACCGAATCATTCTTATTAAATTTATTCTTCCAATAAGATTAATTGGCAAGTCCATCCAATTTTTTATATTATCTTTCAGTTTATTAAGTAATGTATAAATATTTTCTTTTAATAATTGTTACACAACTACAAAGGTGGATCTCCATTGCACCAGCAACACCGCTACACGCAAAGAATGAGTTAGCTTGCCTACGGCATCTAACCCTAGGACTGAGTTAACACAACTCTGACTGTTCCAGCCACAGACATAGACACAAACCAGGTGGTAACCAGACGACGTCAGAGAACATTTAGTAAATTTTAAAGTTAAATGCATCAATCTGGTGTACTTTGAGAGCAAAATTAGAGGTTAGATCTATGAAGAAATTAGTGGTATAAGTTGTATACATATGAATGGCGATGACGCAGTCAATTTGACAAATGCTTTAACCTTTACCAGCACATCTTCAACATCTTTGTTATTATTATGAAATACAATTGTGGAGAGGGAGGATGACTAACAGTAAAATAATATTAGAAAGAAAAAAAGAAAGTTGCACACTCCCTCTATATGCTCCAATTCCATTTATTGCCAAAATGTTGCCTACTAATAAATGGAATTGGAGCATATAGAGTGTGCGACTTTCTGTTTTTCTTTCTAATATTATTTAAAAAGTAAAAAACATATTTTGGGTTCATTCTGAAACTGTGGCGGACTGCCACAGTTTGGTAATTAATTGGAAACATTGGAGATTTTTTGGCACCCCAACCCCACCATTATCCTTGCATTATGACAGGGGTGCCCACACTCGGTTCTGGAGATCTACTCACCAGGTGACTTTACTGTTTGCCATGCAATCTGAGAGCAAAGTGGACTGGGTTATCTATTTCAATTAATCTCTGTTAGAGGTTTTCCAAATGAGTTTGACCTTCTCTCGATCGGTTGCCCTGGGCAGATCAGAGAGGCAGTTGTCAATTTGTTTCAGGTAACACCTTCAGTGTTCTGAGGGTTAAAGTGTTCAATATCCCTAGCCATGGATTCTAGCTGTTCATAACGAAGATCATGTGAGGTTTCACGAGTCCGCCTGTTTGGGGAAGGCGAGACTGATGTCGCATCTGAACGTGAGCGTGCTTCATACTGAGCTCGACGTCTTCTGTTTGTTTGTGAGGACGGAGCAGTAAAGCAATCATCATTTTCTACATGGCTAGAACCTGAATTGTCGCTATCTGGGCAATGCACAAAATTGCTATATGTTCTCTCTGTTTTAGAGGGAAAACTAGGGGCATGAGCATTACGCTTTGTTTGCCTAAGAGGTGAAGTGGAACCTCTTTTGCCATTTTCAAAGTGACATTCTCTGGTCCCCCCTTTGGAGGAAGCAGGGAAGGTGCAATCTTGAATTTGCTTAGCTGTCTGTTTTTTGCAGAGATGGACAGAAGTTGGAATTCTGTCCCCCCTTTCCCTGTCTAGGGAGGAGGTGAACAAACCATCGCAAGAGGAATCTGAAGCATTGCGATCTGAATAGTCTCTGTCAGAGCAAGCTATCGAACAGGGGTCTGAGAAACCTGAATCAAGACTGGGTGTCGCTTTCCCCACCTTGTGGTGGGGAAGTGATGGTTCCAGTGAAAGCTCTGGGAGATCATTCCAGAATGAGCTCTGGGAGAGTTCTCTTGTCTGTGTATTTTGAGGTCAAAGTAGGTGGCAAGGTGCTTTGGCCACTAGTGTCTCCCTGCTGGGAAGAAGTAAGGGAACCTGGAGATGGGAAAGCGTGAGAAAGCAGGTTCGGAGATGAGTGGATGCGGTAGCATGAGATGTCCACTCTTAAGCTTGAATAATTCCTCTCGGTAGGAACTGTTATGTTCTGAGTCAGTTTATTTTTCTGTTCTTGTCATGCTTGTGTTCTGTTTGTTAGAATGCAGTTTCTTTTGAAGCATACATATTTCCATGTTTTTCCGCAGCCTTGCGTTCATACTGTTTCTCTTGCTGTCGCTCACGCTTCCCTAATCGTTTCATTCTCTCGTGTCTATTTACTAATCTACTAACGTTAGATCAGGATTGGGTAATACTAACTCTCTAACCATGTGTTCATGTTACCTTACGTTTCTCGTGCATGTCATTTACTAATTTACTAACGCTAGGTCAGGATAGGTTTATTACTAACGAGTACTAATTATCTTGTTATCTTGTCAACCTTCCACACCTGATTTCTTTTCGCATGCTGCTCTCAAGCTAAGTGTCTGCACCTGCATTTAAACCAGTAGTCTTCGTCCCTCGTCGCAAGTTCGTCACACTTTTCTATAGAGTTTTGTTTGTATTTCCAAGTATCCTAGTTTCTGTTTAGTTTCCGAGTTGGTGAGTTTTTGTTGTCTGTTCTTTTGTTTATTGTTTTTTCTTGTCTTATTGATCTCCTGGCTTTGACCTCTGTCCGTGTTCTCGCGACCCTGCTTTTGGATTTTGTTTTGTACTTCTACCGTGCCTTCCCGTTATCGACCCCTGCCTGTTTTTTGACGTTCCATTGGATTTCGATTTTGTACCCTGAGATTAAAACTTTGGTTTTTTTCTGTCCTCCTGCCTGCTACTGGGTCCCTTATTACACCGGTCATAACAGGAACTGAGATCTGATTCGGCCGAATGCATCATGCAAGTACCGTATTGCTTTCTTACCAACAGTCTGGAGCTCAAGGAGAAGGTTAGCCTGTTGTGCTTTGAGGCATTCCATTTCTGTTCTAAGTTCATTGTTGATCTGAAGAGCAAGACTAATCTGTCTGGAGAAATTCAAGATCAGACAAGAAAGAATTGGGTCTTGTGACTGTGTGAGGGAGTCACCCTTCTCATTGATCAATGAGAACTTATCTCCTGCAATCAGTGAGGTTCAGCTGATTCAGGAAATCTATGTAGCCAGGTGCTAAGCCTTGGGCTAAGAAAGAAAGGTAGGCTTCAGCAGATATGGGTTCCATATCTAATGCACTAAAAGCTAAAGGATGAATATTAGTAACTTGAGGGGAAACTTGAAGTTAGCTATTACACAAGGGCCTTGAGTGCCTAAAAGTGCAGTGAAAACTGATTATACACCAATGTGTGAAAATCACAATCCAACAAGTTGTGATGAAAGATAAAAATTGAGGAACGTTTTCTAGCTATATTACAAGGTAGCTACAGCACCACAGAGACGTATGTTACACAAGCAGTAATGCACTGTAATGACAGCAAACTTACAGAACATAAGATTTATGTTCTAGTTTTCCAGCAAACAATTTGGAATTGTGATGAGAATCACAAATATCAGAATGTCAAATTGTCCGAATTACTACTAAATTTCAGATTTAATAGTAAAATGCAATTAATCAAATTAATTAAAATTACTGTGATGAAGTCATCAATTATTAATACAGCATGGTTAATAATACTATTATTAATAATAGGTATGATACCAGAATGTAAAGGCAATTAACAGACCACAGTGCCAAATGCAGGTGCAATAACACAACCGTACGCCAGGGGGCAGTGTATTGGGAGACTTTCAGATTATGCTGCAAGGGGGACATCTGGTGGTCGTTCGGGGAATTGCACTTTATGTTTATCGAGCTGAGAATGGAAAACGTATACTCTGAAATGACTTTCGGATTTTTGAGTTTCTGAAATTTGACACGGATTTTGAGTCAAATACCAATCATCCTCGCACAGCACCAATTATGTAGCTACGGAACACGTATAAATTGGTAGCAGTGGAGATGATTCCTAAATCATTCCTCTTACGGGGCTCCAAATATGTAAGGAACATACGAATCTGATAGCAGTGAGCAAGATGATTAGTAATATGATTTGTGAATCATCAGAGTCCTCACACGGGGCACCAATAATGTAGAAAATATGCCTTTATATTCTTACATGTGGATTATTACTCATGCAAGCAAGCAGTTTGCATATACATTTAGCAATAGTAGTGATAGACAAATAAAACATGTCTGTCTTACCAGTCTTCACCCGGGCACCAACTAATGTAGCGAATATGTATGAATCTGGTAGCAATGAGGAAGATGATTAGTAATATTATTTACGCGGCACCAATTATGTAGGGAATATCCTCGGACGGGGCGCCAATAAATGTAAGGAATATAAGTCAAGCCGGAAAGTCTGAATACCCCTTTCACCTTCTCCATGTTTTATTACATTACAGACATATTCTACAAGAGATTGAGTGAATTTTTTGTCTCAAAATTCTACACAGAATAGCCCATAATGACAAAGTGAAAACATGTTTTTAGAAATTTTTGCAAATGTATTAAAAATCGAAAACTGAAATCTCTCATTTACATAAGTATTCATACCCTTTGCTTTAACATATTTTTAAAGTATCATATTTAATATTTGGTCGCATATCCTTTGCATGCTGTTACTTCCTGAAGTCTGTGACCCATCAACATCAAAAGACTCTCGATATCTTATTTCCAGGTACTGTTACAAGCGATACTATAAGCTCTCTGCATTTGAATGGATCTCTATGGGAATTGGTGGGTGAGACTAGATTCAGCTGTAAATTACACTGGTACAGTATGGAACACATGGCTGGCTAAATGGCTGAAAGTTATCAAGGGTCTGAGCTATCGAAGGAGCCCTGTCGAATCTAAATGCAATCAATTATGACATAGCTTCAGCAAATAAACTATCCGGTACACATTATTGGGTTATAATCAAGTTTATGTGAGTCAACATAAGGTTAAATTAAGTTACTATGAGCCAAACCATGTTTAATTAACATTGCTTTACACTAGCTGCCTGCATGCTAAGTAGATGGATAGAATGCTGAATTCAGCACGTTTGGACTTCACAAAATGATGAGATCTGTAATGGGAATCAGAGTTGGTTGAATAAAGTGGAGAAATCAGTAGAAGAGCATTTAGTTAAAACCTAGGCAAATATTGTATTAACCCCATATTTTTCTACAGTCTATGATTCAAACACAACTATGGCTGTGTTCGAATGGTCCGAATCAGCGCACTTACCTACAAAAGAGCATATACAAATCCCGATTCTAAAAAAGTAGGGACAGTATGTAAAATGCACATCAAAGCAGAAAGCAGTGATTTGTAAATTCTCTTTGAGATATATTTAATTGAAAACAGTACAAAGAAAAGATATTTAATGTTTTACCTTATCAACTTGATTGTAAATATACGCTAATTCTGAATTTGATGCCCTGCAACAAAAGAGTTGGGACAGGGGCAAATAAAAGACTGGGAAGTTCATTGGAACATTCCACAGGTAAACAGGTGATGAAACAGCTGTAAATTACACGGGAATAGTATGGAACCCATGGTTGGCTAAATGGCTGTAAGTCATCAAGGGTCTGCGGTCTCAAACAAGCCTCAAACCATCACTCCGCTGCCAGCTATGCAGTAGATATGAATGGATCACTTGAATGGTTGTTTATCCTGACTTATTTTTTCATAGAGTTCAATAGGAACCTAGTTATTTGCACGGTATTAAAATGGCAGAATATTATTTTGATAAATACAGCAGACAAAATTCATTTTGGACCAGATTAATTGGACCAGAGAAATATAAGAAATATAAGGTAATATATGATCTAGAGTTATTAGTTGAAAAATTTGATCCATATCCTTAAGAGATCATAGCAATATACACTCTACAATCAGTGATATACAATCTATCAATTAATCACACTAGTTCAAAAATTGTATGCTATGGTGTATGTACCAACCCTTTGTGGACAAGCTCTGCTGAAAGAAGAGCACCTACTGTACAGAGCACCTACTGTAAGAGTATGAATTAGGCTCTTTGAGAGAAGGTTTGAAATTTAAGCAGTCTGTGACTGAAGTACAGTAAAATATACAGGGCTGTAACAGTTGTCAGAGCTCTGCGCTGATACACCTTGATGGAGAGCAGGCTGATGGGGCTGATCAATTTAATGTCTTTTGCAAACATTTCACTTAAAATGTAGTTTTTTGTGATTAATCATATAGAGCCCCACATACAGTCCCTGAAATTGACCAATGAGAGTAAAATTATCCTTGCGATCTGTGAGATCTGCATGACACCATCAGGGTATGGTCATGTGATCTGGATGCTGTGGATATGTAGCTGTGCTCAGGTATTGAGAGAAATGTGAAGGTTGAACATATTTACATTTAGGCATTTAGCAGATGATCTTATCCTGGGCAACTTACACGCTTACGTTATTTACATACAATCCATTCATACAACTGGATATTTACGGAAGCAGTTAGGTTACGTATTCTTCTCACAGGCACAATGACCTACTTTGGAATCAAACCTACTACAACCTTGGAGTTACAAGACCAGTTTTCCGAACCATTATCTTTCACTGCCAGACACCTGATATATGATTTTTGGTAAGGCCCCCCTTACAAAACTGGATAGTTTGCCGCAAACTTGCAGCTAATATATAGCGCATTTGCCGCAAATTAAATTGTTTCCCACAAAATGTTGCCAGAGGTTTGTCAGACAAAAACGAAAAACTTTGCCAGAAGTGAATAGCAGATCCCACAAAACTAATTTGCATGTAAAAATATGACCTCGCCGCAAACCTTTGGCATTGTTACCGCAGGTTTGCGGCAAGCTCATATTTTCACAATATTTTTGTAAGGGCCCCCAAATCCATTTGACCACTTTTCCAGTGTGTGGATGCACCGCAGTGCTGACTGACTGGCCATGGTTGGCTGGAGCATTGCCCATGGAGGGTCACGTGTAGTCAGAAGGGCTGTGTTCGAATCAGTACCCTTCCATACTATTGAGTAAGCTTGTTGAGTAGACAGGATGAGAAAGTAGTTAAGTAGGTGAAATTTTCTCTAAATGTAGTATACTTAAAACCCCCGTATGATATACTTACTTCCAGGGTTTTGCTGAGTATATTCGGGAGCATATTTATCAAGAAGTACGCAAACATTTTGGTTGCATAAATATGACGCGCAGCTTTATTATTTTTTTAAATGAGGTGCAGATTCGGTGGCTTTTCCTTCTACAGCAACAAAAACAACACGTGACATGGCCGCACAAGGGTGGGATGTCTTACGACACTTTCACAGTATGGCTGGAAAATAGTATGGAGGATATTTCTTGCGTACTGCACGTCACATACTAAACAGTACACATTAAACAGCACACATCTGCCGGTACTCAGTATACAGGAGACAGGACACAGTGACCAGCGACCCCTGGAGGTCTAGAGGACACCTGCAGTCTGCCTGCCCCAGCTGTACAGCTTGAACCTCTCAGCTCCACCCCAGCAATGATACTGAAAGACAGACATGTCATAATGGACAGAGATTATCTCATCACTCGTTTTTCTCTTTCCCTGTTTCTCTCGTTCTTCTGACAAACAAACTGACCACTACTTGCTAACGACCTCTCTTGGTTTTTAACATCTTACTAACATTGTCTAAGAGCAGCACACCCTAACTGTAGTTTATTTTCACCATCGGGAGATTTGGTGTGTTAAGAGTCTGGTGTAATTTGCTACACTGTGAAACACCTAGGTGAGGGTTGGGGTCCAACTACTGGTACTCTTGTGAAAAACCACAGCTGGTATTTTCTCTCACATTTAAACAACTTCAGCTGACATTAAACAGAACTGGTGAAACGGTCATAAAATAAAAAAACTTTTTACCATCTCTGGGTCCCAGTGAATCTCACGCAGTACCATGTGGAGGAGCCGTTGCCGTGGAGACTGGCGGCCAGGGTGCCTGCAACCTGCTGTCTGTGAATTTAATGTGTTCTGCCTGCAAGGAGGGGGAGAGAGAGAGAAAGATTTTATTCTATAATTATCAAATTTCTAATTTATTGCTACTTTCATCTCAGCATGTTTATGTGTTGAACAACATGTCATAGTCACATATTATATATGTTATATGCGTTGGTAATACTGTTCTAGTTGTCCTACCAATTAAATGAATCACCTATAGTCAACAAACACCACTGAACTGAACAGAAAGAGAGGGAGAGGTCCAGTAAATTCCAAACTTAATCCATTACTAATTGGCATCAGCTGCATTGTTTACACACCCTGCACAACATGCACTCAGAACAGCAGACACCAAAATCAAGACAAAATGAGTGAGACCTGGAGCAGAGGTCAAACTAGCTCTGGAACAAACATGATGTCTCCAGAGGAACAGCTGTGCAGGCAGGAGGTGCAAAGAAAATCCTCAGCAGCCACAGTTATGTTGGGTCATTACTGGTTCTTAACTTATTTCTATGGAGAAAAAATGAGGTCTATACTAAATATATATATATATATACACTGCTCAAAAAAATTAAGGCAACACTTAATCATCACAGTATAACACCAAGTCAATTAAACCAAACCGGTCATGCTGGATGATGTTGCAGGCAGCATAACATTTACCACGACTCTTTCACATCTGTCACATGTGCTCAGTGTGAACCTGCTCTCACTACAGGACATCGGGCCCTCATGCCACCCTCATGGAGTCTGTTTCTGACAGCACATGAGTAGCCCGCTGGAGGTCATTTTGTAGGGTTCTGGCAGTGCTCCTCCTGTTCCTCCTCGCACAAAGGAGCAGATACCGGTCCTGCCGCTGGGTTGTTGCCCTTCTACGGCCCTGTCCAGCTCTCCTTGTGTAATGGCCCGTCTCCCGGTATCTCCTCCACGCTCTTGAGACTGTGCTGGGAGACACAGCAAACCTTCTTATGACGGCATGTATGGATGTGCCATCCTGGAGGAGCTGGACTACCTGTGCACCCTGAATGGGCTGCAGGTACCGCCTCATGCTACCAGTAGTGACAAAGGCACTAGCAAAATGCAAAACTAAAGAAAAATCAGTCAGGAAGGATAATGAGAGAGAAATGGTCTGTAGCCACCACCTGCAAAACCATTTACTTTTTGGGGGTTATCTTGCTGTTGCCTCTCCTGTCCATCTGTTGTCACTTTCATTTGCACCAAAGCAGGTGAAACTGATTCACAATAGTTTTACGCTTCCTAACTGGACAGATCGATATCCCAGAAGTTGAACTGACTTGGTGTTATACTGTGTTGATTAAGTGTTCCCTTAATTTCTTTGAGCAGTGTATATATTATATATGTTTTTCCTTGCTTATCTGTCCGTTAAGTAATTAGTGCATTAAACTGAAAGAGTTGTTAAATTGTTCCAATTTTTTATAATTATCTCAGACTGACAGTGATTTAGTACAAGAATACTCCATTTGACAGAGGATCAATTCTGCCCCCTGGTGGAGAAATCAACAAACATTAATCCATGAGTTTTTAATTATAGGTGTTTGTTGTTGTAAGAGCGGATGCTCTTATCCAGATAAACTTACAGAATAATGCTTATAACAGAACTCTCTGAGGAACAGGACAGTTAGAGAGAACTCTATAACACAGCTAAAAGTGAGATAAACTTACAGAATAATGCTTATAACAAAACTCTCTGAGGAACAGGACAGTTAGAGAGAACTCCTCTATAGCACAGCTAAAAGTGACACTATGTACATAATTGGCATGATAAATGGTCACGTTCAAGCATCAAACTGACATGATGGCCCTGTCACACTATTGCGTATCGTACTAGCGTATGCCAGCGTATGAAAAATATCACTCATACGCTGATATACGCTGACATACGCTAGGGGTACGTTAGGCATAGGTTGTATACGTTTCAAGCACGGTCGCATACGCTGGCATACGCTGGCATACGGCGAGGCACAAAAAGTTTTTTAAGCATGCTTAAAAATTTTGTGCGTATTCGGACATATGGTTTATACGCTAAGCATACGCTAGGCATACGCTAGGCATACGCTAGCCATACGCTATTTTCAAGGGCTTTTTGTGCATATGAAAATTATTTTATGAATTTACATACGCAACTCATACGTTTCTCTCATACGCAATAGTGTGACAGGGCCATGAGTCAATTAAATGAATGCTATTATAAACCCAATATTCAGAACTGGCTGAAGCTCAACACACATCTTCAATAGGCAGGGAGAAAAAGAGAGAAAGAGATTATTATTATTATTATTATTGCTGTTGATTTCAGTTTTGGTACATACAGTATGTTAAACATTGATAGCCTGGTGTTATTGTCATACTTATGTCATGTTGAATATATGTTTTGGCAATACTACTTTGGAGTCATATTTTGCTGTGTGCTGCTGAAACAGTCTCTTAAAATCAGTCTTTGCTAAAGACTGTTGCACATTCCTCAAATACTCAAACCATCAAAGGGAACATTACCTTTGAGTATATCAGTACCTATAAATGCTAGCTACCAATGTCTAACACCTGCCAATTTTGTTGCCAAATGGCACTGATGCCGGGAGATATGATCAACTGAAGGGGAAAACTAAACATGCCAGGCATTGTTTAGGTTTGACGGTAACTTTAAAAAGACTCAGGGCCATATACCAAAAACTGGCAGAATCGAAAGAAAGAGCTGAGTCCACATTCCCAGAATGCCTCATTTAGATTGTGTTCGCGCAGCACATTGATATTAATAAAAATTAGTGTGGGTGATCTGCGTGGCAGAGCTGGTGCTATGCACTGTGTGGGTAAGAAAAAGAGAGGCCGAGGGCAGTTGTTACACAGTGATCGTCAGAATAAATTTCAGTGGGCGGTGTGGCTGCCCCTTAGAGTAGGGCCATATCAATTTCAGGATTTCACACCAACTCCTGCTTTAAATAATTTTTAAATCAATAATTAAAAAAAGACATGAAATAATGTTACTGCTGCAGACTGCTAATGTAGGCTATGCTTGGTGAAAGCGCTTTTACTGTGGTCCGATATAGGAGTATAGAACCAATATTGGTGTACTACAGACTACAGCTGTTTAGAATTGGAAGGTAGATGCGTTCACAGGGGAAAGAGCAGAGAACAAGTACAGCATCACATCACTTCTGCTCTGCTCTGATCAGTAAAATAGAGTGCAATAGATCAGATTAGATTATTACTGTCCCAGTAGACACTGCACTTTGCAATGTTTCACATAAAATTGAGATAAGAACATAAGATTTACATATACACCAAATTTCATAGCAGCATAGCAAAGATGTGAGCCTCATCTCCCATCTGCCAAACACCACAGCTTGCAGCTGAGGTTATGCTGAGAATTAAACGCTGTGACTTAAATTATGGCAGTTAGTATAAACGACCTGTCAGGTGCCCTGAAATGGGGGGCTATGTATTACAAAGTGTCCATCATATCAAGTGTCACACTTTGCTATTTACTTAAATAAAATTGTGCTAGAAGGCTCACACAGATATAGAAACACTAAGGGCCGGATTCAGAGATGGCCAACTTAAGCCATGTGCTTAAGTGCCTCTCCTACGCGGCAACCCAGGGGGCAAGTACAATAAGTAGAATATCATGCCCTGTGCCACCCACATTTTGAGAAAAGCAGCCGCGGAGCTTAAGTTAGAATTCGGCGTAGATCAACTTGCGTAAAAGCCGTGCAGGAGAGGCACTTAAGCATGACTTGAAGGGGTAGAAAACACTAAAACATATTTTTTGAGATGTTAACTAATATCTAGGCATTGCCTCGAATGGAAGAGAACAATAGTATGCATTGCATCTACAATTTTGGACAAAATGTTTAATTTCAGTATTTTAGCCGTTACATCGCCTATTCTTCTCCTTCCGGGGTTGAAAATGAAAAATGGGCTACGTCATTGAAAATGACGTTGAAGTGTACTTTTGGTACACTTGTACGTAATCAGTTTTGCACTTTGTTACAGCCCCTAATACATTCCTGAGAAGGTGATACCATTTAACAAGCAATATCGTTGTAGCCTACAGTTAGTCTCTTTCAATGTATTAGCTTTTTTCCAATTATGCTAGTTATTAACAATTGTAAGTTAGTTTTTTCTATTCCAATAGTTTCAATTTACAAGCAATGACTGATGGGTCGCAAGTGTGCTTTCTCTGGGTGCAAGAGCATCAGCGGATTAACGTTAACAGTTACATCCTTTCCCGAGCGATCCGGAGTGAGCTGTAGGCTACTCTGACTGGGCATTTTGGGTCTGGCGCCAACAATCAGCACTGCTGGCAAGTTTGTGTGCAACAAGCATTTCCCGTGGGACTGTTACGAGAACTATGCCCAAGTTGAATTGGGGTATGCCAGCCAAAGGAATGCGGTAACGTTACCAAGCCCAACTTATATTTCTGTCCCTCCAAATGCGGCAAGTTAAATTAAGTGCAGCCTACGGCGTCTCGTTGGCTTGCTAACGTAATGGTTACCTGGTAGCCTCAAAGATATTTACTTGAGTTGTTTTCGTATCATTAACCATAGTTAACTGGCCGGTGATATTTCACTGCCTTTTGCACTGCCTTTTGTATAAGCTATAACGTTCGGTTTGATAGCTACTACGTTGTCAATCTTACTGGCCTGGGGTCTGCTTCAGAATTGAAGCAATAGTTACGGAGTTACGTTTGATGGATAACAGTTAACTGCACTATCTAGAACTCCCCACGGCTGGAACATGTATTTACTGAAATAAAAATGGTACAAGGTACAAAGTGATACAAGCCCCATGCTGTGATTATATTAACTTATGTCTTAGTTAAGTTATTTGGATAGCTAGACAGCTAGTAAACGTGCATTTGTAGATGGCTAGGATAACGTAGGTAAAAGAAAATTAAAAGGCCAAAAGCCGTTCAGTTTCACTTGACATTCATTAGCCTACGTGTTGTATTTTTTCATGTTTGTATAGTCTGCAGGTAACGTTAGGTCAGACTGAATATTTGCTGACAACACTGGGTATAACATCGATTTAAGCAGAAGGAGATAGTCGAGTTCACAAGTGGGATAAAAGATAATTAGCTAGACTACCACTCAGAAACTTCTCCCTACGGCTCAAACTGATAGGGCTTTGGACCTTTTTTTCCTTCATACCTGGTCGGTGGAAAGCCCAGAGGATTCCGGAGGGGAGAAGTCCTCCACCTCGAAAGAGCCATTGACTGATACAGTGATTTCACTCTCCGTCTTCAGGTGGCGATAGCCTCTCTCCTCGCTCTCGCCCCTCCCCCTCTGCTGCTGCTTTCCACAACCATTTAATTGCATTTTTTCTAATTTGTGGTGTGGGTGGAGAGAGAATGTAATGGCCCTGTCACACTATTGCGTATGAGAGAAACGTATGAGTTGCGTATGTAAATTCATAAAATAATTTTCATACCCACAAAAAGCCCTTGAAAATAGCGTATGGCCAGCGTATGACTAGCGTATGCCTAGCGTATGCTTAGCGTATAAACCATACGTCCGAATACGCACAAAATTTTAAAGCATGCTTAAAAAACTTTTTGTGCCTCGCCGTATGCCAGCGTATGCCACCGTGCTTGAAACTTATACAACCTATGCCTAACGTACCCCTAGCGTATATCAGCGTATGAGTGATATTTTTCATACGCTGGCATACGCTAGTACGATACGCAATAGTGTGACAGGGCCATAACCGAGGGTTTCATCACCCTTTAAGTTGGCCATGGGCCCTATCTTACACCCGGCGCTAAGCGACGCTAACCCAAATGGAAGTGTCTTTGCTATCTTACACCCGGCACAGGGGTCATTATAGCACCCAGCGCTCACGTTGTTTAAATACCAGGTGATCTTGCACCCATAGTAAGTGAACTGGGGCGGGTTGGTCTTAAGATGAGGTGTTGCCAGGATAGTTTTTGGCGTATTGCTATCTTGAGCCAACAGAAAGCGCTTGTGCTAAAGCACAAACCTGGTCTAAAGTCATGTCGCAGTTGTTTGCATGTTATTTTAATGGCGCAAATCAGTGCGGCATGTCCACAACGCGCATACACCCTCCTGTCTGATACACACAGGGGCGTGCACAAGCATGACTAAAAATATCAAGATTACAATGTGAAATATTATTATTGTGTAGGCTATATCAAAAAATGCATAATAATGAAAGGGTCCATAGATCAAAAGCCACATACCTATCCCTCAACGAAGGGGAATGCCACATTAAATTGCTTTCAGCCCACTCCAAATAAACATCCAGGCTATGTGCGATGGTATGTGTAAGGTTATATGTAGCTAGACTATTTGTAATTATCCTGGATCAAGCTATGACATAGCCTATGTTTGCCAATAGTTCCTGTAATCTTCCGGGGAGACAATTTTCTGTTACAGAACAATGGTTATCCATTAAAAACTTTGCTGATAACACCTAAATCCAACCCTAATGCACAAATTATCATTTAAACCAGCCATTTAATGCGGGGAAACTCGCGCACTGCAATAGACGAACTTCTGAAAATTCGCTTCAGATGCCATTAGGCTACAATACAGCTCTCTCCATCTAGGCCTACAGCCTTTAAGTAAATAGAATGGTTTTGACTGAAAAAAGTTCAAAATCTTGTCCGGTGAATATTGCATTTATTGTTTTTCAAATAGCCTTGGCTACAGTCTCCAGGACTCGCTGTGCATAAGGTTTTATTCGATAGCCTACGGTTAAAAAACTGAGATTAATTTAAATTTCACCATTTTAGAAGAATTTTAAACTTTCATATTTTTTTAATTACAGTGACCAGGTTTCCATACTCTCAGATTATTAAAACCCAGCTGATTTCACCTGTTATTTCATAACTGAACAAAACGATTTTAGAGAACTAAGAGTCTAATTAGAAACAAAAACAAATTTGCAGCACATTACACAATTATTTCACAATTAATTTTAATGCCATTCTCTGCATGTGTGCTTTAAATTCATGTCGGAGCAGGTCTGTTTCACCTGCTGTAAATCACACTTTTCAGTCTTCCCAGGAAAGTGGACTTGTTTTAAATCATTAAGCTACCACAGGTTGGTCACATTTCCAGAAGCCGGACATTATAAAACAAGGAAAAAAAAACAGCCTCATGGAACTGATGTTTGACAATGCTTCATTGTATAATCAAACACAATTCGTTAAACAAGCAGGCTGATTTGGCGTTTTCTAAGGTGAGACGGAAGCCATATTTTGGTAGCTTATTCTCAGCTGTTGCAACTTGCAGGTGCTTTTAACTAAATTTAACTGCATATATTTTCTAAAATAACAGCACTGTCGGGAATTACCGGGAACCCGTGCCGGTGTTAAACCCTAATGTTAAAGATTATTATTGTGTATATCAAAACGCGCCATAATGGTTAGTCTGAATAATATTGATCATACTTTTGATTCATATAGCCTATTCCGCACTACACACGCATGAGCATGTCTGTTTTTCCATCACATAAGCAATCTGCCAAGGTGGAAAAGCAGGCTTTTAAAGGGAATGGGATATGACATATTGGTTTATTGCATCCTACGCGCAAGACACGCCTATAATTAATGAAGAGGCTAAGTTCAGCCCATTAGCACCTTGCGCCATACTTAGCGCTCAAATAATGCGGCGTCTAACTAGCAAAAGTGGACTTGGACACGCCCTAAATGCACTTCCGCCTAGCGTTTTAGACGATGTGCCAAGATCGTCAAGATAGAGCCCCATCGCTGAATCTGGCTCTTCATTAATTATCTGTGTGTTTTTGGCGTAACACACAATAAACCAATCAGAGTGTCATCTCCCATTCCCTTTAAAAGACACCTGCATTTTCACCTTGGCAGATTGATAATATGATGGCAGATAGTAAGACTGTGAAAAGCGATTTACAGCTGGCGAAACCGACCTGCTTGTGCATGAAGTTATAGCGCGCATGCAGAGAATATATGGCATTAAAATTCTCAGAATTAATTGTGCAATGTGCTGCAAATTTGTTTTAATTTCTAATTGTTGAAAAATTTTATTTTCCTTAATTACACTCTTAGTTCTCTTTAAAATTGTTTTGTTCAGTTATGGTATAACAGGTGAAATCAGCAGTTTTAATTGCTGAAAGTATGGGGTTAAAAAATTTTTTTGAACCGTATTGGAAAAACTTCATGCACAGCGAATCCCCGGGACCGTAGCCTAGGCTATTTGAAAAACAATAAATGCAATATTCACTGGACAAAGTTTTCAAATTTTTTCAGTCAAAACCATTCCATTTAACTTACAGGATGACTTAGATCAGGGGTTCCCAAACTTTTCCATGCCAAGGACCCCCAAATAGTCGTAGCCTCTGGCTGGGGCCCCCCGAATGCGAAATGGCTTCTTTTTTAAAAAACTTTTAAATTACACTGGCAAATATAAAAAAAATCTAACATACAGCTTCTTAATACACAACACAATACTTTTGACCCTATTTTGATTCCATAATCGGGCCGTTAGCAGCTCAACGTAACGCTTTGACTGACAGGCAGACGGTTAGTTATTGGCTGCGATTGAAAGAAGGGCATGGCAAAGACCTAATTTCGATATGAAAGGATTTATAACAATTTATATCTTACTTTAAACCGGCACAGTAATCTTATGAATTTAATTGAAATAATTTTTTTAAATAAATTAAAAACATTATTATTATTATTATATATATTTTTTTGCATTTTCCATTTTCCTCTCCCTTCCAGTTGCCCCCCCTGGCGCCCCCTGGCGGCCCCCCGTTGGGCCGCGGCCCCCACTTTGAAAACCCCTGATTTAGATGAAGAGAGCTGTATTGTAATGTTCCACCTGTTTATGATCCAGACATCTGAAGCGCATTTTCAGCCTATCTATTGCAGTGTGTGTTTTCCCTTAAATGACAATTTGGCATTAGGCATGATATAAGTGTTACCAGCAAAGTTTTTTGTCCCCTAATAGAAGACCCCCCCCCCACCCCCCCCCCCGGAAGATTACATTATTGGCCAATATAGACTCACAGCTTGATCCAGGATAATTTGCGAATACATGTGTAACCTTACACCTAGCATCGTAAGTCGCTAAATGTTCTCTTACATTTCACAAATACAGTATAAGAGCTTTCTCTCCTGGGGTAGAACCACAGGAAATCCAGTTTGCCGTGAACTCTTGTTTTGCCCGTTCTTGGCTGACAGGTGTGATGGGGACTTGAATGTATCGATCGCATATAGGAGTGCAGATAGGGACAGCAGGAATTTGCCTCCAGCTCAGCTGCCAGGAGATGATATGTTTGTTAAGTTTGTTAACACCTGGCGGGATAAACGCAATTTAAGGCGGCATTCCCCTTCGAGAGGAGAGACAGGTATGTGGTCATTGACCGATGGACCCTTTTATTATTATGACTTGTGAACTTATAATATTTCACATTGTAATCAGGATATTTTTATGCATGTTTTGTGCACGCCTCTTTGGGTATAACAGACAGGAGGAGGGTGTATGTGCTGTGATGCACTCGGGTTGGAATGAGTGAACACAAGATTGAAATTAATGAAACCAAGAACCACAAACACATAAATTGAGTTAAACTGTTTATTGACTGTATTGTGGGGAAGAGAGGTAGGGGTTAATGTACACCGAATAAGCCAATCCGCAGTCCAGGAGCGTCGTCGTGGTAGGAAAGCAGGGTTCGGTACACAGAGACGGGTCCTCATGGATAGCAGGATTCGGCAGGTAGGCGGGAAGTCGTACAGGCAGGGATCAGGCACGGGGGAGGTAGTCAGACAGGCGGGGGATTCGGCACACAGCAGGGAAGTCAGACGATCCGGGATATCAGCACACAGCAAGGTCCTCCTTTCAAAGATAGTCATACACAGCGCGTCAACAATACTCTCTTTCTCTCTCTCACCAAACTCCACCATTGATTTCCCCTAAGGCACTCTCTCGATTGTGAGTGAGGTGCCTCTTCTTATGGCATTTCCACTTAGCTCCTTGATGGCTGTCAGGTGCCGCTTGATGAGCAGGAAGCCCATATAAGGACTTCCTGTACTTGCGCTGCTTCCTTTCACCTGTCTTCACTCTGGCCGTATTAAAACCAGGGGAAAAAGGCATGTATCGATGGTTTCTTACCACCCCTCTCATCTCTCTGATGGGGCGGCCGCCACACACCCTCCCCCTCAGCTCTGACCGGGAGGGCGGGGCGGTCCAGCTTCCTAGGGCGTCCCTTCTGGACATGGCGTCCGCGTTTCCATGCGCGGCCCCGGACCTGTGGACGACCGAGAAGGCAAAGGGTTGCAGGGATAAGAACCAGCGGGTGACCCGGGCGTTGGTTTCCTTATATCTTGACATCCATACCAGAGGGGCGTGGTCGGTGACAAGGGTGAAGTGCCGTCCCAAGAGGTAATATTTTAACTCTTCGAGAGCCCACTTGATTGCCAGACATTCTTTTTCTACCGTGGAGTATTTATGTTCCCGTGGTAATAGTTTTCGGCTGATGTACGTTATCGGATGTTCCTCACCTCCTTGTAGTTGTGATAGGACGGCACCCACCCCTGTCTCGGAGGCATCCGTTTGGACCACCAAGGGTTTTGTGAAGTCGGGGGTCACCAGCACTGGGTCGGAGCAAAGGGCCTCCTTGAGCTCCAGGAACGCCTTCTCTGTTTCTTCGGTCCACCGGATCCGGTCCGGCAGCCGACTCCTTGTGAGATCTGTGAGGGGGGCAGCAAGGGAGGAGAAACGGGGAACAAAACGGCGGTAGTAGCTGGTGAGCCCCACGAATGTGCGTACCTGTTTCTTGGTTTGGGGGCGGGGCCAGCCTCTGATCGCCTCGACCTTGCTTGTCTGGGGTTTTACACATCCGCGACCGATGGTATACCCCAGGTAGTCTGCGTCCCTGAGGCCAAGGTGGCACTTCTTGGGGTTGGCTGTCAGCCCCGCCCCTCGCAGGGCTCCCAGCACAGCTGTGACTTGCTTGAGATGTGTCCCCCATTCCTCCCCGTGGATCACGATGTCGTCCAGATAGGCCGCGGCGTACTCTCGATGGGGTCGGAGGACCCTGTCCATTAGCCTCTGGAAGGTCGCCAGTGCTCCGTGAAGGCCGAAGGGGAGCCGGAGGTAGTGGAAGAGGCTGTCCGGGGTCACGAAGGCTGTCTTCTCCCGGGCGGTGGGCGCCAGAGGGACCTGTCAGTATCCTTTGGTTAGGTCAAGGGTCGAAATATAACGGCTTTTCCCCAAACGTTCGATGAGCTCGTCAACTCTTGGCATGGGGTAAGCATCAAACCTTGATATTTAATTCAGTTTCCTAAAGTCATTGCAAAACCTGATTGACCCGTCCGGCTTGGGGACGAGCACGATGGGGCTGCACCAGGCGCTGTGCGACTCTTCTATAATTCCGTTCTCCAGCATGGTCTTCACTTCCTGGCGGACCGCTTCCCTCCTGACTTCGGGGATCCGGTAGGGCCGCAGCTTCACCTTTTTCCCGGGCTCTGTGATGATGTGGTGTTCCAGAAGGTCGGTGTGGCCAGCGTCTGTGGAGAACACATCCCTATGGCGGTCTATTAACTCACACAGGTCCTGGCGTTGTCTCTCTGATAGCTGCTCCCCCATGGGAACCAAGATCGCCTCTGTTTTGGCCGGGCCTGGTGGGAGAAACACAGCACACAAAGCATCCCGGGCGACCCACTTTTTCAACAAGTTGACGTGATATATTTTTACCGGGGGTCGTCGCCCGGGCTGGCTGACACGGTAATTCACTTCTCCCACCTTTTCAAGGACTTCGTATGGCCCGTGCCATTTGGCGAGGAACTTGCATTCCGCCGTGGGTACCAGGACCAAAGCTCGGTCGCCTGAGTTGAACACCCGGGGTTGGGCACTCCTATTATAGACGCGGGCTTGGGCAGCCTGAGCGGCCGCCATGTGTTCTCTTACCATGGGCCACAGCGCTGTCATCCTCTCCTGGACCTCTTCCACATGTTCCACCAGCGTGCGATGGGGAGAGGGCTGTTGCTCCCAGGCCTCTTTGGCCAGGTCCAGGAGTCCACGGGGTTGTCGGCCGTATAGCAGCTCGAAGGGGGAGAATCCGGTGGAAGCCTGGGGCACCTCCCGGATGGAGAACATCAGGTAGGGCAGCAGCTGGTCCCAGTTCCGTCCGTCCGCATCTATCACTTTTCTTAACATTTGTTTTAGTGTTTGGTTGAAACGTTCAACTAACCCATCTGTCTGGGGGTGATATACCGAGGTTCTCAGCTGTGTGATTTTCAACAGTTTGCACAAGTCTTTCATAATGCGAGACATAAATGGGGTACCTTAGTCTGTGAGGATTTCTTCGGGGAGGCCTACCCGTGAGAACATCATCATCAGCTCTCTGGCGATGCCCTTGGAGGCCATGGTGCGCAGGGGGATGGCTTCAGGGTATCTGGTGGCGTAGTCGAGGATCACCAGGATGTACTGGTGTCCTCGGGTGCTCTTCGGCAGGGGCCCGACCAGATCCATACCAATCCGGCTGAACGGCACCGATATGATGGGGAGAGGAATTAACGGGTTTCGGTGGTGGGGTTTTGGCGCCACCCGCTGGCACTCGGGGCAACTTCGACAGAAGTCCTCCACGGCCTTTTTTACTCCGGGCCAGTAGAATCTTGCCCGGATGCGCTCCATGGTCTTCTCCACGCCTAGATGAGCTCCTAGCTGGTGCGAGTGGGCTAGGCGTAACACCACGGGAATAAAAGGACGGGGAACCAACAGCAACTCATGCGTCACACCAGCTTTCTGAATCACTTGATATAGCAGAGCCTTTTTTATAGCAAAGTGTGGGAAAATCATTTGTCTTACCCCCTCGATGAGCTGGCCGTCGACCACGGACACCTGCTGGAGAGCGCTGGTGAGGTTGACGTCCTCCAGCTGCGCCGACCCGAACCTTCCTCTTAGCGGCTCTGCCAGGGGGGGGCACATCAGCGGCGGGGTTGACCGGGAACATGTCTCCTAAGTCGACTTCCTCTTCGCCCGGTGGGGCGTCTCCCTCCTCGTCGGGTGGGGTCCCCTCCTCGCCCCTCGCCGTCACATACCCAGCTTCCTCTTCAGCCACTGCCTCCGCAGCGCTGGACTCTCCCTCGGAGAGTGGGTCAGTGGATGCTAATGGGTCCACTTCCTGGTACCCACAGAGGCGGGGCAGCGAGTGATGCTGCCTGGGAGGTGCTGGCGAGGGGGGTCCTCGAGGCGCTCGCCTGCTCCCTGTAGCTAGACGCATCCACAGAGAATGGAAGAGGGGGAGGTCACGACCTAGGAGCACCGGCACTGGCAGGTCGGGGACGACCCCAGCGGGACCGGAGTAGTTCCCCTTCATTATCTTGAGGTGGAGCATCGTTGTGGGGTACTGGCGGGTCTCGCCATGTATGCAGGTGACCCCAAGGCTACCCTCCAGATAGGGCCGCTGGGCGAACTCCGGCCGGACCAGTGTCACCATGCTCCCTGAATCCAGCAAGGCTGTGGTGTCTCGCCCATTGGCCTTCACAGGGGTAGAGACGGCCGAACAGCTGTCTTCCGCCCAGCAGGTGGTCAGTAATCCACAGGGTCTGCCGGAGGGGTGTTCGCTGGTCGCCGTGGCCATGTGCACATCTTCTCTATGGGGGCAGCTCCAGGCAATGTGACCCGTCTCACCACACTCGTAGCACTTTTGGTTGTCTGGTGTCATGAGGGGGCGTCTCCAGGGGGCCTCCATGGCTGGCCTTGATGGGGGCCCTTCGACTGGCAGATGTTTTTTTAGGCGGACCTCGGTAGCTGGTGGTCGGGTGGGGTTTTCTTTGCTGGTGGGCCGCCCACTGCGTAGCACACCCTGGGCCGCCTGATAGCCTTCCATGATGTTCACCAGTTCATCTGCTGTTTGGGGGTTTTGCTGGCATGCTAGTTTTTTTGCTTCAAAGGGGAGTGCCCTCATGTAACGGTCCAGGATCACTCTCTCTAGGGGAGTGAGTGTTTTGGGTTCAGCCACCAGCCAAGCATTGGTAATCCTCACCAACTCGTGCATTTGTGCTCTAGGGGGGGCTGCAGGATCAAATGTCCATTCATGAAAACGCTGGGCGCGAGTGATCAAAGTAAACCCATACCGTTTCATAATCTCCGCCTTTAGCGCCGTGTATGTTATGCGGGGATCAACCGCCAGATCCTGGTAGGTGGTTTGGGCTACACCGGACAGGAATGGAGCCAGTAGCCCTACCCACTGATCTTCTGGCCATTCTTCTCTCTCAGCTGTCCTCTCGAAGGTCAGCAGGAATGCCTCGATGTCATCAGTGGCATTTGCTTGGTGAGGAAACGTGCAGGGTTTGCACGGCGCATCTTTTCCTCCGTTGTTTTTTTTCCGTGGGCAGTGCGTCGCTCTTTTAACTCCGCGCGCAGTAATTCCGTTGTCTGCATTTGCAGCGACATAGCTTGCTCATGTCTTGTCTGCTGCTGGTGATTGCTCTCGATGAGCTGAGCAATCAACGCTGATAACGGAGTCGATTCCATTGCTTCGTTGGGTTTTGATTTATTAATTTCAATCAGAATGTGACTGCCCGCATTCTCCACCATATGTGATGCACTCGGGTTGGAACGAGTGAACACAAGATTGAAATTAATGAAACCAAGAACCACAAACACATAAATTGAGTTAAACTGTTTATCGACTGTATTGTGGGGAAGAGAGGTAGGGGTTAATGTACACCGAATAAGCCAATCCACAGTCCAGGAGCGTCGTCGTGGTAGGAAAGCAGGGTTCGGTACACAGAGACGGGTCCTCATGGATAGCAGGATTCGGCAGGTAGGCGGGAAGTCATACAGGCAGGGATCAGGCACGGGGGAGGTAGTCAGACAGGCGGGGGATTCGGCACACAGCAGGGAAGTCAGACGATCCGGGATATCAGCACACAGCAAGGTCTTCCTTTCAAAGATAGTCATACACAGCGCGTCAACAATACTCTCTTTCTCTCTCTCTCTCTCACCAAACTCCACCATTGATTTCCCCTAAGGTACTCTCTCGATTGTGAGTGAGGTGCCTCTTCGTATGGCATTTCCACTTTGCTCCTTGATGGCTGTCAGGTGCCGCTTGATGAGCAGGAAGCCCATATAAGGACTTCCTGTACTTGCGCTGCTTCCTTTCACCTGTCTCCACTCTGGCCATATTAAAACCAGGGGAAAAAGGCATGTATCGATGGTTTCTTACCACCCCTCTCATCTCTCTGATGGGGCGGCCGCCACAGTGCATTGTGCACACGACTATGTAGACGCATATTTTTTACTTACTTGACTTATGCCCTTGGCTCCTCGAGGGAGCATAGTCCATTGATGAATGTCCTCCACCTCACTCGGTTGGCGGCAAGTTTTTCAAAGTCTTGTGAAAAGTTGTGTTCACTCCCAGACATCTTTGCCTGGACATCCCTTCTCCAACTGTTCCTGGGGCGGCCTCTTTTTCTCTGCCCCTGAGGGTTCCACTTCAAGGCTTGTATGGTAATGTTGGTGGCTGGTTTTCTGAGGGTGTGTTCTATCCAGCTCCACTTGCTTCTTCGGATCTGCTGGTCAATGGGATCCTGTCCTGTTTTCTCCCACAGGCCCATATTTCTCACCTTGTCCCTCCACCAGATGTTTAAGATCCTTCTAAGGCAGCTGTTAATGATTGTTTGTAGTCAGGTTATTGTTTATTTGGTTGGTCTCCATGTTTCTTATTGTATAGCAACACTTGTTTAACGTTGGAGTTGAAGATGCGTAGTTTGGAATTTGTTGAGATGTTTTTGGACCTCCAGATCTTCCTGAGCCTGTTGAACACCACCCTGGCCTTGTTGATTCTGCTCTTTATGGGCCAGATTCAGAGTTGCGATAATCATGCGCAAATAGGACTTACTCCTGAACTTCTGCATAGCTTAAGCTATTTGTGATTCAGACATTGGTCTTATCCGCTGTTTTAAGCATCACTCCAGTATATATGCGCGAGGTGGAGATTTGATGAAAACGAGGCAAAACGAGGCATGTAAAAAGATATGCAGATTGAGTTTTCACTCAATAATTTTTTTGTTTGGGAAAAAAATGTGGTTTATGTCTAGTGCCACCAATATATTATGATGAAAAATACAGCATCTTTTACCTACAAGTGGTGTTCAAAAAAATAGCAGTACAACATCAGTAACCTGATGAACCACTGTTATTAGTAGTAGTGATATTTCTGCATGGCAAATAATTTACTTGTAGATGTAGTAGTGTAATAGAAAAACAACAGACCCAACTGTCATGACATGCACGCTGCTTGTTCTGAGTAATTGACTCATTCATTGAAAGGGGCGTGTTCAAAATAATAGCAGTGTGGAGTTTAATTAGAGAATTCATTCATTCTGTGAAAAAACAGGTCCTTTATTAAGGAAGAAGGGAAGCAAATGTTTCACACATTGTTATAAAATATATTTCCTTCTGAATTGCTAAGTAAAATGGGCTGTTCCAAACATTGTTCAGAGGAACAACATAATTTGATTAAAAAGTTGATTGGAAAGGGGAAAACGTATAAAGAAGTGCAGCAAATTATAGGATGGTTAGTTAAAAAGATTTCAAATGCTTTAAAATGGCAACAAAAACCCGAAACACATGGAAGAAAACGAGCAACTACTGTTAAAACAGATCGAAGATTAGTCAGAATGGCAAAGATTCAGCCAATCATCGCCTCCAGAAAGATCAAAGATGATCTAAAATGACCTGTAAGTGCTGTTACAGTCAGAAGACATTTGATCGAAGCTAAGCTATCAGCAAGAAGCCCCCATAAAGCACCATTGTTGAAAAAACAGCATGTGCAGGGTCTAATAAAATTTGCCAAGGAACACATCGATTGGCCCAAAGAGAAATGGCGTAACATTCTGTGGACTGATGAGAGTAAAATTGTTCTTTTCGGGTGGTTCTTGGTCTTGGTTCTTGGTCTAGTGGTCTAGTGGTCGTCAACAGTACGTCAGACGACCCCCGGGTACTGAATTCAAGCCACAGTACACTGTGAAGACAGTGAAGCATGGTGGCGCAAAAATCATGGTATGGGGATACTACGGTGTTGGGCCTGTTTATCGTATACCAGAGATCATGGATCAGTTTGAATACATCAAAATACTTGAAGAGATTATGTTGCCGTATCCTGAAGAGGAAATGCCCCTGAAATGGGTGTTTCAACAAGACAACGACCCCAAACACACGAGTAAGCAAGCAACATCTTGGTTCCAGACAAAAAGGATTGAGGTAATGGAGTGGCCAGCTCAATCCCCCGACCTCAACCCCATTGAAAACTTGTGGGGTGACGTTAAAAATGCAGTTTCTGAAGCAAAACCCAAAAAGTCACAGGAACTGTGGAATGTAGTTCGTTCATCCTGGGCTGAAATACCTGTTTTTAGGTGCCAGAAGTTGGTTGACTCGATGCAACGCAGATGCGCAGCAGTTATCAAAAACAATGGTTATGCAACTAAATATTAGTTCAGTAATTTAAAGTGAAGTTAAATCTTGAAAAAGTTCTTCAGTTTATACAGGTGTTTGAGTTTGAAGAGAAAAATGTCGACACTGCTATTTTTTTAACAGATTAATATTCCTTTTCTTTGCTTCCTGTAAAAGAATAACGCAGACTTGATAAAAATGTGTTAATTGTTTGATTTGGAATTGAATGTGCAATGTTTCCACTACATTTGAAATATGGAACTAAAAGCTATTTAAAAATATTTGCACTTTATTCACTTTTTTTAACGCACTGCTATTTTTTCGAACACAACTGTAAATGGATATTAGAAGGAGTGTATGTTATTTTAACATAATATTGGTCGTATTTTCCTTTTCCAAGCCTACTTGCAATTATCAAAGAGCTGTCATAAAAAGAAAAATATGTAAAAGTACGATTAACAGTCTATATCGACCAGGCCAATATTATATGGATTAATTGATAGACAGTGTCTGGATCATTTGCTTTGACAGAGAGACGACTTTGTACTTGTCAGCTCAGCTGCTCCAAAATGATTAGGAAGCGCAAATTAACTCCCCGCAATGTACCAGAGAGAGAGAAATATGATTTGGTTACTGTCAAAATTTGATTGATGGGTATTTTATGAATATTAGTGAGAGATGAAAAAATATAAGTATGCAGTTAGTTTTTTTTAATGATTATGTATTATTATTCGGGGTGGGGTGTGGGGGTTTTGTTGATGTCATTTTATTGGTGGTTGTTGTAAATGTTGGTAAATGGTTTTGTGACGGTTGTAAATTTTTATCGAGGGCTTTGGTGCTTTGGGGAACATTTTTCTTTTTTTTTTAAATGTACTTTTTATTAGAACAACGTCGTGAAAAAGTAATGGTGTATAAATGTATAGCTTAGTAGTAGTAGTAGTAGCAGCAGCAATTAAGTTATATTTTTTAAAAACAGTTTGTGTTAGCAGATGCATGTTAAAATAATAAAATAATTCAAGCAGGTTGTTAAAACGTGAAAGAAATAGCCGAGGCTATATCGAAAAGCAAGTTAGTTGTCTGAAAGAAAGCATGCAAAACATTTTTAAATGTTTGTTAGAGCCGAAGAAAGACTTGTTGTAGAGAGTTGGAGAGAGAGAGAGAGCCCCGATGTCTCGTGAAAACGTGATATTGTGTAAAAATAGCCAGGAGAAATATGTCCAAAATGCAAGATAGAGAGCTTAAAAGAACGCCTATAGGATGATAAAGAAAGACTATGAAGAATTAATTTCAATAAAAGAATATGTTACCTTTTACAGAATTAAAACTAAAAAACTAAAAAGAACCTGTCATGGATCTTGCCTTCCTTCTCTTATCTCCGCGTCCTCTTTATTCCTTTTTGTCGTTACCGGTAATCTATCGGATTTTCCTTGGTTCTGCGACGGGGTTTTGCTTTCGCCTCGTCATTAGTAGGTTCACCTGTGATTAATTTCTGTTGACTATTTATACTTCGCTTCCTGCCTCTCTCGTTGCTTCCATGTTATTCAACATTCGAGCCGGTACAAGAGGTATAGGAGGTTAGCTAGACAAAGCTAGTTTAAAAAAGAAAGGTTAGGAAGTTTAGAAAGTAAGTTCTCTTTTTTCGCTCTCAGTGCAGAGCAGAGGCTTTTCGTTTCTTTTGGGTTTCTTTTCTTATCTAGGAGTGCTCTTACCCTAAACGTTTGGGGTTCTGTTGAGCTCTCTCTGTATTATACTTTTTGTTTCGCTCCACTAACAGGAGTTAGATAAGCGTATAGCTTATTTCTTTGTTTTCGCTCGGAGATCGAGTTTCCTCATTCTTATCGCGAGGTTATTTGTGTTTAACTTTTTGTTTCGCTCCACTAACAGGAGTTAGATAAGCGTATAGCTTATTTCTTTGTTTTTGCTCGGAGATCGAGTTTCCTCGTTCTTATCGCGAGGTTATTTGTGTTTTACTTTTGTTTCGCTCCACTAACAGGAGTTAGATAAGCGTATAGCTTATTTCTTTGTTTTCGCTCGGAGATCGAGTTCCTCGTGCTTATCGCGAGGTTATTTGTGTTTGGTTATTTTCCTTTATTCCACTACGGATTATTGTCCGTCGGTGGTGTTCTTTCGAACATTTTCAGTTTGCTCAGCTATCGCATCTGGACTTCCAATATTCCATCTGTGTCTCTGACACAGAGATCCCCCAACAGAACCTCGAAAATGTTTGTGTTGCGGTGGTCTGTGGATATTCAGTCTTCAGGGGTTTGTAGCGTAGCCTACCGCCTATAGCGAGACTGTCGAGAGAGAGATGTTCACAGCGTGTTTGTTTTAAATTAAATGTATGCTTATTTAAGTATTTTTCATTTCGAATTTTTAAATTGAATTTACATTTAATTATTTTTATTTATTTATTTTTTGTGTGTGTGTGTGGGTGTGTTTGTTTTAAATTAAATGTATGTTTATTTAAGTATTTTTAATTTTTAATTTAATTTTTTTTTTTTATTTTTTCCTTACAGACGGTGAAATAACGGATGATGAATTATTGGCGTTGGTGATCGACCGTAATATTTTAACCCCTTCTGAAGAAAGGCGTCCGAGCAAATGTGTGAGCCCAGACCAATGTACAACACAAGAGCAGGTCCAAACTGAGGACAACGGGACACTTCCTGCGACTGTCTCAGACCAGACAAAACAGAACGAGCGGCTCTTAGGTATCGTGGATAAAATTGTAAACATTGTAGACAGACTCTTAAAGTAAAAATGGCTCCGAAAAGACCTCGTATGTGTACATGTTCAGAGGGGCAGAGCGGCAAAAGACCTGCCACTGAAAATGTTGAAAACCATAACACTAACCGTTTAGATTTGCAGCATGAAAATGTTAAGCCGATCTCTTAGCGCTTGTTGATGATGTTAATCAAGGATCTATTAACATGCATGAAACATGTAATGAAGCTGTAGAGCATGAACGTGCTTCCCGTGTTGAAACAGATATGAACCCAAATGCCGCAGAAAATAACATGCATGGCATTACAGAACTAGAGATGTCCCAAAACCCTGTAGATAATAACATGCACGGTCTTACAGAAGTCTGATAACGCAGACATTCAGGTGATACACAGGCCCGCATTCAACAGCACAGAAATTTGGCTCCGTTTTAACTGCATCTTTGTACGACGTTGACAACTATGCAGAGTGTTATGTGTATGTCTTAAACACTTTAGAACATCTACTGACTAAAGTTTGCGAGCTGTCGAACCCCAGCGATGTCGTACAACTAGAATTAAGGGGTGATTCACTGTCTGAGGGTATAACTGTATAGCTAAACGGCGATGAAATAGATTTGGATGTTTTTTTGAGCATGGTTGAAAAGTTGGTTCAAAGCAATTTTGATATCCTGTTGGATGAAACTCTGATGCTTGTCGCTCACATTATTCAGAACCCTAATGGCAGTACAGGAGACCGGTGAAAATTATCCACATGTCTCAAGAGCGAAATCATTTGCAAAAAGCAAAAACATTTCATTGTTAGCTACAACCGCGGCAACAACCTATGTTTTGCAATGTGTTTGACATCTTTTAAATCCGACATTAAAAATGAGTGAAGCTGAAAGAGAGGCAGAACAATTACAATGTTCCATAGGTTTGGGTGTTCAGGACAAGGTTTGTTTTTCGGACATTCAAATGTTTGAGAGGTTTTTAAACATCAAGATTGTCGTATTGTCACACAGTACAAATAACGGGGTCTTTAAAAAGTTTCAAACAACCAATGCAATACATGCAAAAACTCTGTTCCTCTACCTCGATGGCATGCACTATTATGGCATCAAGTCATTAAAAGGTTTCTTAGGCAGTCAATATGTTTGTACCTTTTGTTACAAACCTTATACATCGAAACATAACCTCTCCTGCTTACATCATTGTAACGTCTGTTTCCACGCAGAATGTTTTAAACATCAGTCAACGACGATAAGATGTAAGCATTGTATGCAAATCTGTCAGTCGAGGTTTTGCTATGCCGAACATAAAGTTTTGAAACGGCAGGAGTCTAGCGGTAAGATGCTCAGTGTTTGTGATACTCACAAGTTCTGTGACAAATGTGCACAAACATATGTTGTCGGTAAACATTCTAAACCACACACATGTAGTCTAAAGCTCTGCACAGCCTGTAAGGAGTTATTGACCCCTGAAGTTGAACATGTGTGCTACATACAACCTGTGAAAACTGATGCTGATGCAGTATTTGGTTAAGCAAGGTGTGACACCAAACATCATAGCACAAGGCAGCAAGCTCACAGACGATGCTTTTGGACAGAGGTATGTTGATTCACTCTGTCTCCTGACTATGAAACTTAGTGACATGCCTGGCGCTCTAGACTTTGTGTCATGGATCTTGCCTTCCTTCCCTTATCTCCACGTTCTCGTTATTCTTTTTTGTCGTTTACCGGTAATCTATCGGATTTTCCTGTGTTCCACTACAGGTTTTGCTTTCGCCTCATCATTAGTGAGTTCACCTGTCATTTATTTCCGCTCACTATTTATACCCCGCTTCCTGCCTCTCTCGTTGCTTCCATGTTATTCCACTTAACATTCGAGCCGGTAAAAAGGTATAGGAGATTGGTTAGAAAGCTAGTTTAAAAAAGAAAGGGTTTAGAAAGAAAGCAAGTTTCTTTTCGCTCTCATTTCAGAGCAGAGGCTTTCTCGTTTCTTTAGTTTTACACTCTGACTTACGAGTGCTCTTACCCAAGAAGTTAGGGTCTTGAGTTCTCGGTTTCCTTTCGTTTCGCTCCACAAACGGGAGTAAGATAAGCGTGTCTGCTTATTTCCTTTGTTTTACCACTCTTATCTACGAGCGCTTTAACTGCTCTGATCCCAGTTAAAGGGATCTTAATAGTTATATTTTCTTTGTTCGTTCGCTCCACAAACGTCGTTAGATAAGCGTGTCCGCTTATTTCCTTTGTTCTTTTACGAGCGCTCTAACTGCTCTGATCCCAGTTAAAGGGATCTTAATAGTTTTATTTTCTTTGTTCGTTCGCTCCACAAACGTTGTTAGTTAAGCGTGTCCGCTTATTTCCTTTGTTCTTTTACGAGCGCTCTAACTGCTCTGATCCCAGTTAAAGGGATCTTAATAGTTTTATTTTCTTTGTTTGTTCGCTCCACAAACGTTGTTAGATAAGCGTGTTCGCTTATTTCCTTTGTTCTTCTACGAGCGCTCTAACTGCTTTGGTCCCAGTTAAAGGGATCTTAATAGTTTTATTTGTCTTTGTTCGTTCGCTCCACAAACGGAGTTAGATAAGCGTGTCTGCTTATTTCGGTTGTTTTGCTCGCATATCGAGTGAAGTTATTTGTGTTCTTATTATTCTCCCTCTCCACTACGGATTATTGTCCGTTTCAGTGGTGTTCATTGAACACTTAAAGATACCGTATCTGTCGCAACTGGACCTCCAATATTTCCTCTGTGTCTCTGGCACAGAGAACCCCTACACTTTGACATTTTCCCCATTTCTGGAATAAAATTGAGAACCAGAATTACATCAGCCTGTACCAGCCAGCCTTGTACTATGGGTTTCATACAATGATGGAAAAGGATAGGGCTGAATTTAGCACTTGGTATAATAATGTGTCTGAGGGTGTGTTTGACTTTCATAAAGAAATGTCAGAGTACTGTCAGAATGATGTTGTTATTTTGCGAGAAGCTTGTTTGCGGTTTAGGATAGAGGTGCTAGGGGGCACCGGTTTAGACCCATTCCAATGCGTTACAATAGCTTCGTGTGTATGAAACAATACTGCACAAGCTTTTTGTCCAAAAACACCATTGCAGTCACATCGCCTGATAATTACGTGCAACAGCAGAAAGCATTTTCCACAGCCTCCATTCAATGGTTAGAATATGTGAGCCATCAGGAAAAGTTTTTCATTCAACATGCCTTGAACCAGGGTGAGGTTAAGATGGGTATCTATTATCTAGATGGGTATCGTGAGTCAGACAGTGTACATACAGCTTATGAATACGCTGGATGTTTTTAACACGCTTGTCCTCAATGTTTCCAGCCAAACACGATTAACCCTCTCACAAAAACAGATATTGGTTCAATGTATCACAAATTTTAAGAGAAAATTGACACTTTGCGCCGCGTATACAACCTGAATGTTGTTGTGATGTGGGAGTCTTTATGGCAAATTTGATCAGAGAAGCAATCAGATAAACACAACCTTGATCCGTGATTCCGAACAGTTTCTGCAATTCATGTTTTCAGACACTTTTAATTTCCCACATTCTTGTTTTCAATGTTCTATTGAAACATTCAACCACCAATGCTTTCACATCTTCGTTGTCTGTGGCAAAGTGTATTATTTTGTTTAATTTCATCAGACTTTGAAACATTTTATTGAAAAACTCTTTACCCTTATCGGTCTGTATTTTTTTAGCGATTCGTCCTTTTGCGAGAACTCCTTGAAAAGCCCAGAGCACTTCGGCACCGTCTTGTTTTTAAGAACACATACCCATGCGTATTTTGACAATATATCAATACATGTTAGCATCAACTTCATATTGTCATTATGTTCGAATACACTTGACATGTCAACTAAATCGACCTGCCATTGTGAATCAATGTTACTCACAAAAATGTTACGGTTCTAACCGTTCCACGCCATGTTTTATGTTTATTGTTATGTCACGCCCTTTGTATTTTTTTTGTATTCACGTTCTGTCATAGTTTATTAGTTTCATACATTTCTATGTGTTTCCGCGAACTCGCGTTCATGCTTTCTCTCTCTCCCGCTTTTGCTTACGTGTTTTCCATTGTATCTGCCATTCCTTGTCTAACTAACAGATTACTAACAATTAGCTAGATCATTGCTTACTAACCATCTAATCTCTTGTAGTTAATTGTTACCTTACGTTTCTAGTGCATGTCCTTACTAATTAACTAATTTACTAACGCTAGGATGGGATAATTACTAACAGACTAATTGACTAATGATCTTCATCTCGTTTTCCCAAGCTGTTTCTAATTTCTCTCTGTTCTCAAGCTAAGCGTTTGCACCTGTCTACACACATATAAGCCCTCAGTTTTCACCGGTTCTGTGCGAAATTGTTGCCTCACTAGCACTCTTAAGCATTTGTCAAGTCTACGCATTCTGATTTCCTGTTTTGATCCAAGCCTGTTTTTTGACCACTGTTTACTGCCAGCCTTTTGTTTTCACTGCCTGTCCTGACCACGATTCCTGCTTGCTGATTTTGTACTTTTGCCATGCGGCGAGGACTCCGGTCTGACCCTGCTTGTTTTTCGACTATTCTTTTGCCTTCTCCCTTTTGTACCTCTGCCACGCTGATTGCCTTCCTGGTTCCGAACTACTACCTGGCTTACCGACGACGAGACTGCCTTCTCCCTCGGTACTTTTGTTTATTGGCTGGATTTTTTTGTGTATGACCTTTGCTTGTGCTAAGACAACGATTACTGGACTTTCCTTAATAAAGCCCTTGCGGGTATTTATTACATCCATTGTTCTGAGTCGTGCTTCTCGGGTCCAACCCTCCATGCACTTCGTCTCAAAAAACCCCGTTTCTTTTGAAATGGATGGGTTTGTGTAAAGTGTAGGCGTCTTCGCCAGCTAACCATTCAGTAACTTTCTTGTCTGAGACGCTCAAGCCTTTCGTTTCACGAAGACCCATTTGCAAACGCTTTTTACCGCCATAAGCCCCAGTATTTTCTGGAGAATAATAAACATCTTTCAGGCGCTTCTCGACATCCATCCTTACAGCTATAGCGATAATGAAACATGATATAAAAAACCAAAGTATGTATTTTTTTTTTAAAAAAGATTTCAGGTCACATTACAAAAATGCATATATGGCAACATTTAACAGGGTCTTGAAATGCTTTTAAACATTAGCGTTTATCAGTGTTCTGAACGCCTTCACAGTGATCGAACCACAGATTATCGTGCATAGCACCGTCAATCTCCCAAAAGTCTGTGTTGACATCAGCAACAGCCTTCTCGCTAGCTGGGTCAAGGTCTGCATGCAGGATTTCATGCAACTTGTCACGAATGTTTGGTTCCTCGCGAATTTCTGCAATAAGCGTATCAACAGAGCCCTGTATCCTCACAGGGTCTGGTTTCACACAGAACAATTTCATGGCTTTGACAAGCAGAGGACTTAACCACGGTTTCTTCACTTTGGCAAGGAATTTGTCAAAGTGATATGTGAAATAGTGCGAGTCCATTTCAAAGATGCAGCTGTGTCTCAGTTGACTGGGGTGGTCAACTTCACAGCCGAGGCATTCGCTTCTCAGCTTATTTTCGATGTAACCCCGCAAAAACATCATGCACTACAGCTTCATTTCATGTTTCATGCATGTTAATAGATCCTTGATTAACATTATCAACAAGCTCTAAGAGATCGGGTTAACATTTTCATGCTGCAAATCTAAACGGTTAGTTGACGCGTTATTTATTATTGGACATCTAACGTTGAGCCAATATATAAATAATTTCTGTATAACGTTGAACAAGTTAACATTAACCAATGCCTACTAATTATCATTTTTGGTTGATTTCGCTAGTCACCCATTCCTATGTCAGCCAAACACACGTGGTCACCCTGAGTAGCGTTGTTTTGAGTGGGTGGGCGCATCAGCAATGTGTAAGTCTAGTTCTGATTGGCTGTTGTTCGTGTTGTATTTGGGTAAGTAGAAGAAACGGACGCAAATTATAGTTTTATTGAAAATAAATCTCATACGTTTATCATTGTTATCGTGGCAAATTTTATTGAGAAAATTATCGTCTTCGTTTTATCGTCCAGCCCTACTTAAGCGCATGGCTTAAGTTAACCATCTCTGAATCCGGCCCTATGTCTGCATCTGTCCCTCCGGTGGTGTCCACAACAGTACCTAGGTAGGTGAACACCTCCACTTCCTCTAGGGGAGTGCTGTGCATGAGGATAGGGTTGCCGGTCTTGGAGTGTATCGTCATCACCTCTGTCTTTGTAGTGTTTGGTGTAAGTCTGAGTTTTATCGCTCCTAGTGTGATTTTGTCTGTCTTCTCCTGAATTTGAGTGCCTGTGAGAGGAGGACAATGCCATCCGCAAAGTCAAGGTCATCTAGTTGGTCCCACTTTGTCCATTGTATCCCATTTATCCTTCCTTCCGTGGACTCCTTCATGACTATGGCATGAAGGAAAAGGAACTGTGAAAGTAGACAACCCTGCTTCACCCCTTTCCTGACATTGAAGCTTCTGCATAGTTGGCCTGCATGAATAACTTTGCATGACATTCCATCATAGGAGTTTGTGATGATGTTGATGAGTTTGAAGGGGGTTCCATAGTGTTCCTATCTAATCTGTCAAATGCTTTGAAGTTGATGTACAGGGATGTGTTCTATTTGTTCAATGATGATGTGTAGTGTTGTTATGTGATCTATGCATGAGCGGTCTCTTTTGAACCCAGCCTGCTGGTCCCTGAGCCTCTCGTCTACTGCTTCTGGTGGGATGTTGTTAGGCCCAGCAGCCTTGCCATTTTTCTGTCGTTTGACTGCTGTCTTTATTTCCGCATTTGTTGGTCTCTCACAGTTGATGTTCAGTGGCATCTGAGGTCTGGGGATATTAGGGGTTTCTGCCGGTGGTGGCCTGTTTCGGACAGCTTCCAAAGTTTCTACCCATCTTTCGAGCTGGTCTTCCAAGGTGGAGAGTGTTTGGCCATTCTTGTCCGTAATTGATTTATTGCTTTGTATGCATTTCCCTGTCATGTTTATCTTTGCAGCAGTGTCTTCTGCTTCCTGGGCTAGCCTCTCTGCTTTCTCTTGTCCGTCCTAATGCTATTTCTTACTTTTCTATGACAACTGTTGTATTTGGTTTGTGCCAAAGCCCTTTCGGCTTTTGTTCTCGAGTTGTTAATCTTTTCCTTGAGCCCTTTAAAAAATGTTTTATTTTGGTTATTTTATACTGCCTTTTTTGTTTTAGTTATAACTTTAATTAGCAAATTTTTTTTTTTTACTTTTTTTCCATTTTATTTTTTTTTTAAAATAGTTTACATTAGTGTTGAAAAAAACTATAACTACATTCTCCTCTGCTGGATCTTCTGGAGGGTTTCTGGTGTTATCCACACCTTGTGCTTGCAGGTCCTTCTACCAATGACCTTGAGCTCCAAGCGGTTTTAACCCTTTCGCACGTAAGTTCCAGATTCCAGACTCTGGCCCTCCAGCGTGAGTTATTTTTTGCATGTGTTCTTAGAATATGTGACATTCTAAACAGTCATTATGACACATCAAACAGATCTACCTCTAAAATCCCCTGCTTATTTCCTTATTATTCCTCATCTAGTTAATGATTGGCTATCTATGAGGCTAACTATATTTATTTGTAAAGCACTTACTGTATTCTTGTTTGTATTATCTTTGAAAGTTGGACATACAAACCTGAATGATACACTACAGCTAATAAAGAAACATCATATACAAATGTCATCAAAAGGAGATAATAGTAGCCTACGCATCTTTTTCAAATGGCCACGATACTCACAAGAAAGACAGACCCTTCAAGAAAATTAAGAATGTGGAGTTCAAATCCGTTTTCTCTCATAAATCAGGAAATAACATCTAGAGTATGCGTATTATCTTCAATTTTACAACAAACTGGGCTAATACACATAACTAGTTTACTTTTACTCGGTCAACTAGGTGGCGATAATGCCCCGGTGCGGAAGCAATTTGCCATTTAAAAAATGAGAAGACTACGACATACTTACCAAACTGTTTGGAGTCGCCGTTCCGTCTGCATTACCTTCGAAGTTCCTGACTACCAGCTCGTAAATAGAAATTGTTTTTTTAAATATATAGGTCTACGTATATATATATATATAAAATTTTATTTTTTGCATTTTATCTAAGACATTTAGCAGGCTATTGCAGTAAAGAAGTATTTATTTTACACGCCACGATACCGTGGAGTTCAGTTCACTCATGTTCACGTTGCCTCAGCATGCTCAGTAGCTGTTATGGCTTCACAACTGTGATTATTGTGAGGGTAGCGCTTATATTGTCATTTATTGTATTTATATTAGTAAAAACACACAGAATGTCTAAGCTTAGTATGAGCTATGTTATATTTTTGATTTTGTATTGACAAAATGATACTAAATGAGTAAACAAGTGTTACTTGGAATAATTTATGTTATGATAATACCGATGTATATATAAAAATACAGAAACCATGTTGCTTGTTTATAGAAAATCGAATTTAATTATATCCAATGTAAATAACAACACAACAGTAACAGATAAAAGCAGAACAAGAATACCTGAACAATATTAACGACACACACCCACCCACCCCCAGTTTTCGATGGACAGTGTAGGCATTGAGGACTGCTGTATCGAGCAGGTGGAAAAAATGTTTCTTGTACCACTTGATACTTTTTCTGGCACAGTCCACAAAGCTAGTGATCATGTCCACCCTGTCCACTGCTCCCATCTTCTTATTATAGTCGAGGACGCATTGCAGGTTTCACCTTTGGCTCCCCGGTGAAGTGGTCCAGCTTCCCGATTGAGCCATGGCAGAGGGGTGAACAGTTGTGAGGAAGTTCACATCCCTCTTGTCTTGCCACTTTACCGCCAGCTGAGTGCCATACTCCCTGAAGGTGACCTCCCCTCTCCATTTTTTTTGGGAACGTTGGCATCGCCCTCCTATTCAGCTGGACTGTCCCACACACCCCAGTCCCCTAGTGGAGTAAGTACTGGAAGAGCATAGGACTGCTGTACCAATTGTCCACATACAGGACGTGCCCTTTCTCCAGATGTGGAGCCAGGAGGGTCATAACCACAGACCCAGAGACCCCCAGTCCTTCAATGGATCTAATAGATGTTGTGGCCCCAGTGTAAATGACTATATCTTGCACATACCCGGCCACCACGTCACACAGGACAAAAAACTTTATCCCAAACCTGTGGCGCTTGCTAGGGATGTATTGCCGAAATCCCAGTCGACCCTTCCACAACATCAGGGATTCGTCCACGCACAGGTCCTTGTATGGGATGAAGGACCGCTTGAAGGCTGAGGTGAGGGCATTGAAGACGTTTCTGATTTTATTGAGGAGGTCTCTGGTGTCTGCATGGGCAGGGTTAACAAAATGTAAACACCGCAGGAGATTTAGAAAGCAGTCTTGGGAGAAAACAGAGGCAAAAAATGGAGTGAGGAGAATCGTGTCAGTACTCCAGTACTCCCTCAGGGTGGATTTCCTAACCAGTCCCATCAGAAGGGCAATGGCAAGGAATGTGTAGACTTCATTTGAACAGGTAGGTACCCATTTGGAAAGCTTTCCAATTACGCCAATAGCTGTGTTTCCCTGCTGCTCACTGGCGTATCGGTTGGTCTCCTCTACAATCTCTCCCACTGTCTCTACAGAGAGAAACATCTTGAAGCAGTTTACTGCAGTGGGAGTCTCCGGAGGATTTTGAACACCAGAAATTGAGGATTTTGAACACCAGAAACTCCAGGGGGAGTGAAGTCGACGGCAGCCCTCCAGTCACTGGACCTCACCTCCTCAACTGGCACCGGACCTTCAGGGCGACTACAGATGGACTCTCCTCAGGATTTTCCTCCACATCGTCATCTCCCTCCCTGAGCTCAGGGTTCCTCTCAAGGGAAACTAAATTTGCGGGTAGTTTCTCCTCAGAATCATTGTCACTCCCACTTGATTCAGTATTGTAATCACCCTCATCATCTGAATTAAAGAAAATTTCCCTAATTTCCTCATCAGTGAGTTCTCTTCACCTGCTGTTTGTAAACATATTTCTTCTGCGTCTGTACTCTAGCTTGCTGATACTGTTCTCTGATACTCTGATACTGGTGTTCAGACTGAGGTGATGGGTGCATGTGAGGGGTGCACGTAACGCCATATTCTAACAGCGGGAACACTTAAATAGAAATCAATGCAAGCAAAGAGCATCTCTGGTAAAAATATTTTATTTGCTCATCTTATATCATGCTAGTACATTTGATGAAAAGGTCTGACATTCCGATTCTGATATTTGTTGATTTCTTTTGAGAATTATGTCTTCATACAACATCTTGTTATCGATTTTAAAAAGCTAATGCTAAAAATAAAGTTCGGTCATGTATGCAGCCATGTTTGTTTACACTCGTCATCGGGCAGGGCCATGGGAACAAACGTCATAACTAAATGCAGCCCAGACAAGCCGATGTAAAAAATAAATAAACTCTTTGTTACTTGCTTCAATAAATGTTTGGATTCATGAACATGTACCCTTAGGCTGAAAATGTGTAGCGCTGCATTAGCAAATATGTACTCGGATACTTGACTGTGCTGGACAAGATGCAAATGTATATAGCCTATTAAGATTTGTGAATGCGCATGTAAGTGAGATCGTCGGTATAATACAGCTAGCTACGTAGTAACCATATGCATACACTGCAAATTAAGCTAGATGACTATTCGGATAACAACTAACGTTGACATAGTAACATTTGCATTTCAGTACAACAATAAATGACTAGGTACCGCACTGGAATCATGTTTGCACTTTTACATTAGGATGCAATTGTTAGCTTGTGTTAAGGAGGTTAAAAACCACCAAACTGCAAAGCTAGCTCAGTGTTGATGTAACTAAGATATTCGATGCACAGCAATGTGTCATTTATCGTTCATTTCAGCTTCTGAAATCGCAAGTTGATGGTTTATTTTCCATAATATACACACCTTTGTGACGTGTCTAAACCGTGTTTAGATGGCAGTAAACCATTGTGACCGCATTCTCAACGGAGCGTTCCAGTGATACGTTCTAATCACATATTTGTGATGGGTACGCGTTTGGGCCATGTCTGGAATGATCACATATTTGTGATGGTACACGCGAAAGGGTTAACCTCTTCCTACCAAATGCCCCCTAGCAGTAACTCGAGCGTTACGGAAGTTATTCAATTATATATTTCATTAATAATTATAAACTGCTCACCTCAATATTTTGATTAAATATCCTTAAGATACTTCCATTCCGTCTGGGAAAGTGGTTTTTAAGCCCAAAACGTTGAGGTTGAGATGGGTGCGTGAGGGTTGGACTCAGAAACAGAGATCGAAGGATAAAGTCCCGTAAGGGCTTTATTCAAGGAATGTCCAATGAGCGTAATCAAAAAACAAGCAAAGCTCATACACAAAAATCCAGCCAAAACCAATGTACAGTACCAAGGGAGAAGGCAGTCTCAGAATCGGTACACCATGCAATAATCCAGTAACCAGAATAGCTGTCAGCGGGGCAGAAGTACAGGCAGACGGTAGGCAGGCTCGGGGTCGAAGGCAATGCAAGAGTAAAGACCGACGTCCGCTTTGCCGACGGGGCAAAAGTACAAAAAGACAGCAGGCAAAAACTTGTGGTACAGGCAGGCAGTGGTAACAAAACAGGTCAATAACAATGGTCAAAAACAGGCTTGGATCGTAACAAAAGACAGGCTTGGATCGTAACAAAAGACAGGCTTGGATCGTAACAAAAGACAGGCCTGAAAAAACACTCAATAGTGCACTGATAAACAGGGGCAATAATTTTGCAAAGACAAGACATGAACACTGAGCTTAAATGCAGGTGTAGACAGGTGCAGACACTTAGCTTGAGAGCAGCATGCGAATGGAAATCAGGTGTGGAAGGCTGACAAGGTAACAAGATAATTAGTACTCGTTAGTAATAAACCTATCCTGACCTAGCGTTAGTAAATTAGTAAATGACATGCACGAGAAACGTAAGGTAAACATGAACACATGGTTAGAGAGTTAGTATTACCCAATCCTGATCTAACGTTAGTAGATTAGTAAATAGACACGGGAGAATGACACAATTAGGGGAGCGTGAGCGACAGCATGAACGCAAGGCTGTGGAAAAACACTGAAATGTGTATGCTTAAACAATGAACGGGAAACGTAACATAAATCAAATATAAAACGTGACATGACAAGACTAGAAAATAAATCGTAACAATAACCAAACATGAAATGTGACATGACATAAAAATTAAACGTAACAAGACTAAAACATAAAACGTGGCGTGACTAGACTAAACACAATACGTGACATAAACAAGAAATATAACAAAGACAAGAAAATAAAATAAAACGTGACATGACAGTAGATTCGTGACAGAGGTAAAACTTTGTAAATAACATTGGAAACTTCTATCTAATTACCAAACATTTATTGCAGCTTGCGGTCATGCTATAAACAATGTGCTGGTAAACTGTTCTGCTTGATTATCTTTCACAAAACTTTGGTTTGAAAAATCGTTATGCCTTTAGGCTTTAAGAAAAAACTATTGAAAATATTCTATATGGCTGTATATGCTTTCTTCAAGTTACTAAACAGACCTCAGTGCTTCATCGGGAGTAGTTTTGCTGTGTTCAGTTTGGCATTGTGAAAATTTGCCAGTTGATGGAGTACCAATCCTTTGGTTTAGTACATTTTAGACAAAGGGGTTTTAGCCATGATTGTAGAATTGTACGCAAAACCCCTGCTATCGCTTACGAGGGAGAACTCAGACTGACACAGCGGCATACACCCACACAATAACTAAACTCACTTACACTCCACGCCACAGACAAACAACATTTAACACAACAAAATCAAGAATAGTGGAGTCCTAACCACACTGCACTGCTGGTAGGACTGCCACAAAATGCTGCACAATACTGCAGATCGTATCGCCGCTTCTGATCTGAATATTAATAGCACTGATAGGAGTTCTGTGAAGCTAGATTTTTCTTAATTAGGTGCTCTTCATGTTTATAGGAATTATTCACCCTCTTAAGCCACATTATGCCATGTAGAATAAACACCCCATGTTCATTGTGCTTATTGTGCTATATTGCAACAATTACATAAAAAGAAGTTACAAAATTATGTATTTTAACTGATCAAAGAGTAAAGTGAATCAATAGGTTGTTGAACACATCATTCATTATTGTTGAACACAGCTCGTTATCATTTGCTTTGTGTTTGAATTCTTCATTATCTACCAAATGGTTAGTTTTAGTGGCCATTCACACATTCACTAATTAGGAGCCTATTGATTCAAATCAGTCTTTAAATGGATCTGTTAAATAATTTACTTATCTCTTTTAAATAATATAGCACAATAAGCACAATGTGAACATGGGGTGTTCATTCTACATGGCATCCATAGCTATTTCTGATATAATGTGGCTTAGGAGGGTAAATAGTTCCTCTAAATGTGACAAGCACCTAATTAAGAAATTAACAGCTTGTTAAAATTCTGGAATTGCAACTGTGGTTGCAACGAAAACCAGCATACAAAGGGGCCCCCAGGACCGCTTTGGGAACCCCTGGCCTACACAAAGTAGTATTATGGAGTTGTATCACAAATCATACTTGTATCACAAAGAAGGAATACAATTAGCTGGATAACTGCTCTGAGTAGTTCCAAAATCTCGAAAATGGACTGAAGTAAAAAGAGCTGTTTCGGGTTTTACTCACAGCAGTTATCCAGCTAATTTAGTATTCCTGCTTCGTGATCACAGTTCTGTGTTTGTGATACAAGCCCCAGTTCTGTGGCCGTGCTGTTGCCGTTTACTTGTTGGTAACTTTGCGCCGAAACCAGAAGTAACCGCCCTCTCTATGCTTTCACCAGCTCAAAAGAGTGTAGGCATCGGCATGGATGTCGGAGACACCTGACAGCTTGGCCCCCGAGGTTTGAGCATTAATATGGGGCAGACGCCCCCCATAATGGCTCCAACGCCCCCCTCTCACCTCTCATCCATCATGCTTCCAGCACCCCCTTGCAATCCCAGAACGCCCCCGTTGAGAAACCCTACTACAGATGAACCTCGATCCAACTGACACCGATGCAACGGATTCCGGATCCAACGGACACAATCCGCTAGTGAATATCTGGTCCGAACGTTTAAAACTCCCGGGTGAAGCGAACCGAGACCGCTACTTGAGTAAGCGTCCGCGAACCGAGACCGCTACTTGAGTAAGCGTCCGCTTGGCGGCGCGCACGTGTTGTTTACAAGCGTACAAGCGTCGGTTTGCCTGGTTGTTGTGCGCTACATATCTCTTGTTATAGTGATTTCGTCGCTGCAACGGACAAACGGCTTTAACGGACAACTGCTCCCCCCTATTAGTCCGTTGGATCAAGGTTCATCTGTATATTGTAACAATGGCAAGCTAGCCAGCAAAATTACATATAGCAGCTAGCTATCTATTTGTGTCTGAGATTAACTGTTCCGCGTTTTTTTTGTTTTTGTTGTATGAAATGGCGTCTGAAAGTGTTTGTTTAGTAGAGTTATTGTTCCATGTGAGTAAATTGTTCTGTATGCAGTACAGCAGGCTGTGCAGGTAAACAAATTAACAATTTATACATGACATAACATGAGGGAGAGACAACATGATAACATATTGAGGAATCACAAAGAGGAGTTATTTCCTCCATAGCTTTTGTAGCTCATTTGTAAATTCTGAAAGATATATTCCGTAAATACCCATTTAATTTTTTTCAGTTTTTTAACATTTTCTGTACTAAATTGTTGTAATTAAGTAGAAAAAATGGGATTTATATGAATTCTGACTGTTTAGTCATAATAGTGCAGTTCTCTGTTTTAATAAAAAAACTATGAACCATATTTGTAGCATTTACAGTTTTTGAGCTAAACAGTTTTGTTTGTCACTAGTGAAAACAGGCGAGAATTGGCCTATTTTGCCCTTGGTAGGAAGAGGTTAAGGTGCTCCCACTGTTCGTCAATTGTGCTTCCTTCTGCAATCTTCAGTTGTAATTCTGACATTCCTTGATAGGGTGTCCTTGAAGTTCTTCACTGTCTCAGCATCGCTGTGTTGTATTTGACTTGACTTTTAGCCTGGTGGTCCATGGACCTTCAAAGTCCCAACAAGGATGGATTTCTTTGGTGTCAGAAAATGTATTAGCTTCCAAATGCCCTTGCGGTTTTGGTTGGGAAGCGTCATGAATCCCATTTCTGGGGCACCTTCCTCTATCAAGTCTTTGATTTGGTTTCCATTCGTCAATGTTTCTGAAACTCACACTTTTTTCCGGGGTGGGGTAGTTAACCCCACACCCAACCCCCAACCTGGAGGGCTAGGGACTGATTTTGTCTGCCTCCTACCCCTTCACCTGTCCGGTATGGACAAAGAACCCCACCGGTTTAGCTCTCAGGGTCATTGGAGTACGCAAGCCTCTCCACCACAACAAGGGTTTAGTCCAGGAGAGGTAGACGCATACTACTATCCTAATATTGCGCCATTAAAATGACATTGAAACAACTGCGACATGACTTAAGACCAGGTTTGTGGTGGTTTTCGCACAAATGCTTTCTCGTGCCTCAAAATAGCAATACGCCAGAAATTAGCCAGGCTACATCTCATCTTAAAACAAACACGCCCAGTTCAGCGCAAGTGCGCTATTTAAACAATGTCGAAATGTGTTCTCTATTTAAAACAAATTCTTCTTTTTAGAGGCAAAATGCTAAGGGCTAAAGCTAGCCTTTCCGCAAAAGGACTGTGGGTCGAAAATAATGTAGTTACGCGAATGTCTTTGTGGTCTACTCGTCTAAGATTCACGGATTAGTAGCCTGAAGTCATTCACTCTGTTTCGATTCTACCTTTCTGAGATACAATTTTTTCCCCTAAAATGTAGACCAAATAATATCATTATGATGTCGTATTCTTCCCTGGGCTGGACATCACAGGCATTAGCTACGCAGCTAAATTGTAACTAGCTAGATAGAATAATGCATCCAATCTCTTTATTCCTTAGAGAATATAACATTGAACATATATATATAACATAATGGTTGATGAGTTCAAAAATAGGGGAGGCTACATTTGTTACGAGTGTAGTCGGTGGTTGGCAGGTGTAAATGAGGGGGGTCCGGACGGCATGGAAATTTTGAGAAAAATAAACAGAATCACTAATAGTTCATCCTCGTGATTTTGTTAGTTCCAACCAATCAGCTGTCAAATGGCTCATTATTAATTCCTCACTCATCATTTGAATACCGATGTCAGTGTTGTTCCAAGTGTATTGACAACAAAAATCTTACCATTTAATGAATGTAATGGTGCAGCTCTCTGAACATCCCTGTCTGTAGAATTCCCTCTCCTGATATGGGTAAAGGCCCATCCACACCAAGAACGATAACTATAATGATAACTATAGAGCCCTACCGATATATCGGGCCAATATTTGCATTTTTGGACCATACTGTATTGTAGTCAAGGATGACATGTGGCCGATATCGAACGACCGATATAGGCTCCTTTTTTTTTTTTTACACTGACACTTGGGCGCTCCTAGCACTCTATCTAGTGGTTCTCACCACAGAACTATCTAGTGTTCTCGCTACCCTCAACATATAATGTGACAGGGAATCTTCACTCAGTCAGAGAGCAGCGCTGTGCTGGAGGAAGACTCACTGAGTGAAAGGAAGGAACTAGTTTCTCTTGCTAGCTAATTTAATATTGTCAATAATAATAGTGTATTAACACAGGGGTTTTCAAAGTGGGGGCCGCGGCCCAACGGGGGGCCGCCAGGGGGCGCCAATTGGAAGGGAGAGGAAAATGCAAAAAAATAATAATAATAATTTCAATTCAATTCATAAGATTACTGTGCCGGTTTAAAATAAGATATAAATTGTTATAAATCCTTTCATATCGAAATTTGGTCTTTGCCATGCCCTTCTTTCAATCGCAGCTAATAACTAACCGTCTGCCTGTCAGTCAAAGCCTTACGTTGAGCTGCTAACGGCCCGATTATGGAATCAAAATAGGGTCAAAAGTATTGTGTTGTGTATTAAGAAGCTGTATGTTAGATTTTTTTATATTTGCCAGTGTAATTGAAAAGTTTTTTTTTAAAAGCCATTTCGCAATAGGGGGGCCCCAGCCAGAGGCTACGACTATTTGGGGGTCCTTGGCATGGAAAAGTTTGGGAACCCCTGTATTAACACAACAGTAATGTTAGTCATTATTTCATTGCAGTCTTAATAAATGTTTTCAAACTGTCGATGAACTACGATAACATTGCTAGCTAGCTATCGGCAAGCTAATCAGCTACCAGTAACGTTAACATGAGATGCATCCCCAGACCTCGTTGTGCTCTTTTACTTAGCACCATTAAGGCCTCCCCGCTCTATGCCGTCCACCGCACACCGTGTGAAGGGCTTTGATGGGGAAAAAGTACACAGACGGATATCGCCACTCTGCGAGTGTTACCATGGAAACGGCCTGAACCTACAGTCCCAAATCTGAACTCAGGAAAATGGTACAATATTTTAATTTAGCCTGTTAGATAAGTGATTAGTGTCTAGGTACATAACGTTACCTTACCTGTTGGGAAACGTAGGCTACTAACGTTAAGTGTCCATTTCCTATCAGATGGAAGTAGTGTTACTGACTAAGCTATTTCTAGATAATATATAATATATTGATGTCTCACAGCCTGCGTGATAGCCTAACGTTACTTTTTAGACGTATTGGCTATCCATTACCAGTAAAAAATGTAGGCTACTTATTATGCAATACCTGAAACCTTATGCGTAACTAGCTAACATTTGTGTTCTGTAATAGACAGTTATAGGGGCCTATGGGGTTGTTGCTACACGGACCCATTTAAGGGATGTACTGTATGCGCCGTGGTTCATAGTAAAGACACAATAATTACATACAGATGTCTCCGTCTCTTCATTGGGAATTACAACACAGCATAACATAACATGGTGTCAGAAGTTAAAACGGATTGACAGCAGTAGAACAACTGGTGTTGACGAACTAAACCTGAAAGAAAAAAAGAAGTAAAAGCAAGAAATGGAAGCACAAGGAGCAGCGGCGCCACAGTTAGCTCCACAGCTAGCTCCGCCAGGCAAGTTCGACTTCGCCAACGTTAATGAATGGCCGAGATGGATTAAACGTTTTGAACGCTACAGAATAGCATCAGGGTTGGATAAGCAATCACAGGAATTCCAGGTGAATGCTTTCATGTATGCGGCAGGAGATGATGCAGAAGATATCCTAAACATATTACCCCTGACGGAAGAACAGAAAAAGTCGTTCAAATCAGTCACGGACGCCTTCAATGCACACTGTATTAGCAAAAGAAACGTCATCTTTGAAAGAGCATGTTTCAACAGAAGAAACCAAGAGCCAGGTGAGAGTGTAGAGTCATTTATAACAGCGGTGCACTCACTTGCCGAATATTGTGAATTCGGAGCCCTGAGAGAACAGCTAATAAGGGACCGAATCGTGGTTGGCATACAAGATGCTAAGCTCTCTGAAAGTTTACAGTTGGATGCAGAATTGACATTAGAAAAAGCAATGACGAGAGTGAGACAGAGTGCAGCGGTAAAAAAACAACAGCCAATGCTACGAGGGACAGAACAGGCGACGGGACACGTTGAGGCGATACATAAAAGGAACACCAGAGGGACGACGGAGACCAAAGATAAAATGGACACCCAGTCGTATGGATGTCGCAGATGTGGGAATACAAGGAAACACCTCTGGAAAGAATGCCCTGCTCGTGAGGCAGAGTGTAGGAGATGTCACAAAAAGGGACACTTTGCAAATAAATGTAGGTCAGCCGGTGGAGTGCATAACATTACAGAGGCGCTCATAGGAGATGAAGATGAGGAGGACTTTGCTTTCCTAGGAGAAATGTGTTCACATTCAGAGGGAACCAATGAGTGGAACGAGCTGTTGAATTTAAATGGAATAAAAACTGTTTTCAAACTGGACACAGGGGCAGCAGTCACAGCGATTCCAAGTGACACTTTCTCCATGAAAAAACATGGGACACTACAGCCGCCACACAAAGTGCTGTATGGACCAGGAAACCACAGACTGGAAGTGGAAGGATACTTTAAAGGGAAGCTGAGTATTCAAAAGAGAACAACAGTACAGGATGTTTATGTTGTTGCCGGACTGTCTAAGCCCCTATTAGGTCTCCCGGCGATAGAAGCCCTCACATTAATACAGCGTCTCCACACAGTCCAAGCCCAGGAGGAGGATGTCAAAGCCCAGTACCCCACAGTATTTTCTGGCTTAGGGAAATTGAAAGAGCCCTACAAAATTGAGTTGGAGCCGGGCGCCACCCCATATGCCCTGTCATCTCCACGCCGCGTGCCCCTGCCATTGCGAGACAAGGTGCGAGCAGAGCTGAAACGTATGGAGGACATGGGGGTGATTTCTAAAGTGACTCAACCCACACCATGGTGCGCTGGCATGGTTGTGGTGCCCAAGGCTCAGGCCCCGGGGAAGATAAGGTTGTGTGTGGACCTGACGCACCTGAACAAGTGGGTGCGGAGGGAGAGACTTATCCTCCCAGCAGTGGACCACACACTAGCCATGCTGACTGGAGCAAAAGTGTTCACAAAACTGGATGCGACCTCTGGCTTTTGGCAAATCCCATTGTCAGAGGAGAGCTCACTCCTAACGACTTTCATCACCCCATTCGGGCGATATGCATTCAACCGCCTACCGTTTGGGATATCATCAGCCCCAGAGCACTTTCAGCGTCGCATATCTCAAATGCTGGAGGAGTGTGCTGGAACAGTGTGTCATGCCGATGACATACTAGTATACGGGGAAGACACGCAGCAGCATGATGAGAGGCTGCATCAGGTCCTGAAGAGGCTGAAAGAAGAAGGTCTGACGCTGAATAACGAAAAATGTGTGTTTTCCAGGGACAGTACCATGTTCCTGGGTCACCGTGTCACAGCAGATGGCGTGACACCAGATCCAAACAAGGTCAGAGCTATCAGGGAGATGCCGGAACCAACCGGGATTGAAGGGGTGAGGAGAGTGATGGGGATGGCCAATTATCTGGGCAAGTTTTTACCTCACCTTGCATCATACACCCGTCCAATCAAAGATCTGCTCAGTGAGAAGAATGAGTGGTGTTGGGGAGCACCACAGAAAGAGGCGTTTCAGAGACTCAAAACGGAACTGAGTTCATCAAGTGTGTTGGCTCCATACTCACCAACAGCAGAGACATGTGTATCTGCCGATGCCTCATCCTTTGGTCTTGGGGGTGTCCTGTGCCAACAACAAACAGATGGAATATGGAAGCCGATTATGTTCATCTCTCGAGGACTGTCCGAGGCCGAAAAACATTATGCACAGATCGAGAAGGAGGCGTTAGCTGCTACGTGGGCATGTGAACGTCTGTCGGTCTATCTCCTGGGACTGAAGTTCAAGCTAGAGACAGATCACAAACCTCTGGTGCCACTACTGAGTACCAAGGCCCTGGACGAGCTCCCTCCGAGAATACTGAGATTCCGGCTGAGGCTGTTGAAGTTCACATTCGACATCGTGCATGTGCCAGGTAAGAGCTTGATAACGCCAGATACATTATCAAGAGCCCCTGTGACACACACATTCACACAAGCAGAAAAGGACAATGAGGCAGACGTCAAAGTGTTTGTGGATGCAGTTGTTCGAAGTCTCCCTGCTACTGAAGCAAGGTTGAAAGTGATACAAGAGAAACAGAAAGCCGACCCCGTCTGTGCAAAGCTCATCAGATACTGTGAGACTGAGTGGCCCGAGAGACACACCCTCCCACCAGAGCTGGGGCCATACCGGCCGGAAAGAGAAAACCTCACCATGGCTGGAGGGCTGCTGCTCAGAGGCCAGAGGATTGTGATACCTCACTGCATGAGGCAAGAAGTCCTCCGTGACCTCCACAATGGTCACCAAGGGATTGTTAAGTGCAGGGCAAGGGCCCGCCAGTCTGTCTGGTGGCCAGGACTGTCAGTACACATCAGTCAGCTGGTAGAGAACTGTAGCACATGTTCACAGAACAGGGCAGAGCACAGAGAGCCCTTGATAACCACTCCGGTGCAAGAAAGGCCATGGCAACGGGTGGGTACGGACTTATTCTTCTGGGAGAAAAAGACTTACCTTCTAATAGTGGATTATTTCTCACGCTACATTGAAGTAGCCCACCTCAACGTGGCCTCTGCCAACACAGTCATTGCGGCTCTGAAGGAAGCATTCAGCCGCCACGGAATACCAGAGACAGTTATGTCTGATAACGGCCCGCAATACAGCGGGGCACTCTTCAAAGAGTTTGCTGCGGAGTACAGATTTACACATGTTACCAGCAGCCCAAGGTATCCCCAGGCGAACGGGGAAGCGGAGCGTGCAGTGGCTACTATAAAAGGACTGGAAAGGAGGAGGTGAGAAAAAAAATGGCTTTGATGACATACCGTGCCACACCTCTGGAAAGTGGCTATTCCCCAGCACAGCTACTCATGGGAAGACAGCTACGCACTACAATACCACAGCTCCCAAAATCCTTACTCCCCCGTTGGCCGAACATCGGAGGATTCAGGAAGTCGGAGAGGCGGGCAAAGGAGAACCAACAGCGGAACTACAACCGGCGTCACAGAGCCCGCCCCTTACCAGCACTGCAGTCCGGGCAAAGTGTGTGGCTCCCAAGAGAGAAAATACAAGGGACAGTCATACAACCAGCGACAACACCCAGGTCCTACGTTATACACACAGACGATGGACAGGTCAGGAGAAACCGCACACACCTGCGCACAGTACAACATCCACAACCTCAGGGACCATCAGAGATACCGGCCACAAGTCCAGAGCCAGGTAACACTGACACTCAGGTTACCAAGGACACAGACAATTGCAAATATACCGATGCAACTAACTATGTGACAACTTCAGGCCGTGTGTCACGCCCCCCAGTGCGTATGGACTTGTAAATAAGAAAAGGGGGGGAGAGAAGGTGAATTCTAAAAAAGTTATGATAATATCATATTGAGTTGTGTTCATAAAATGTTATGTGGTGAATGTATCTTAATGCATGATGTTGAACGTGCCTATTCAAGTATGGATATGTAACATCTTAAAAAATGGTTCTTGCCGCCGCGGTGGTACAGCGGTAAAGACCGCTGACTTTCAGTCAGCGAGTTGTACTCCGAGGAGCGGGGTTCGCGCCCCGGTCCTGCCACAGCCGAGCGTGGCCGGTGGCCTGTGGAAGCGACAATTGGCAGTCGCTTCCGGGTGGGGGGAGGGGCTCGGAGAGAACCACTGCGCACGATAGAACCCAGGGCGTGTCACGGTCAGGAGCTGCGCCCTGTAGAGGACGTAGCATCCTTCCTAAAGTACCGATAGACGGGGTGTGCAGCGGTGGTTCTCTAGCGGTTGCTACACGGGGGGAATTGAATTAGAATAGGGGTTCAATTGGCTACTAAATTGGGAGAAAAAGGGAAAAATCAGAAACAAATTTTAAAAAAAATAAAAAAATGGTTCTTACTTAAAAGGGGAGATGTTCTGTAATACAGTTATAGGGGCCTATGGGGTTGTTGCTACACGGACCCATTTAAGGGATGTACTGTATGCGCCGTGGGGCATAGTAAAGACACAATAATTACATACAGATGTCTCCGTCTCTTCATTGGGAATTACAACACAGCATAGCATAACAGTTTGCTATGATGTGAATTCAACACACTGTTCATTTTCAACTTCTACCCCCCATTTACCTCGGTAGGCTACAATGGAGTAGCTGTAGCATATCACAACACAGTGCTGCCAGCTTGGGCAAGTAACCTATAGCAGCAGCAGACCAGTGAGGGAGAAAGGATATTACCGAAGTGAATTTATGGGGAAAGTGTAGGCTAACGGCCGGCCCTTCCCGCTACCCCGCTTGCCTCTCATTGAAAATGAATGGAGACCAAGCGATTGTCGCATACCGTGTAAAGACCTTTACTTAGCTAACGTTATAATTAATGAGTAGGCTACCTATTGAGATATAACATATAGGACAGTGTGCATTTAGATTCACCCCCGTATTTTAACTAACTGAGGCATTTCTTTTCATATCAAATAAATTAATGGGATGAACGTGACCGATTTAAGGTGACGACGTTTGTTTTGAATGGCTAGCTAACGAATGACAGCTCCTGGGGGCTGTCTCACGAAGCTTACAGTTGGCTGAATAACTGCACTGCGTAAAACCCAGAACCCTCCCAAATCTGGAACATGGACTGAAGAAAAAGAGTTTTTACTCAGTGCAGGTTATCAAGCGAACTCAGTAATTCTGCTTCGTGAAACAGCCCCTGCTCAGCTAGCCTTAGGATGAAAGGAGGGGGGAAATCTTATTTGTATGGAATCTGTTACCAAACATCAAGCTAACGTAACGTTAGCTAATGGTCTCGTACAGTAGGGTTTTACGTTTCGAAATGTTTTAAAAATGTTTTAGTTGAGAGGTTTTTGCTAATGTTACCTTGACCTAAATTAAATAAAATAAACAACATGGATCATTTACCGCTTTACAAGTGTTTAGGGAGGTAAAACGTGTCTCCTCCTCCGTCCAAGTTAAGCCACAACTTATGGTAGCCATAATATAGAGATAATATATTGTAGCGAGCGCGGAGAATGAGGGAGGGAGACAGCGGCTTGCAGTTCCGAATCGCTCAAGCTGAGCCTCGTTTTAATAGTGCTCCCTTACCAGCTCTGAAAAGAGCCGTTGGAATTTCTGCACAACAATGTTCTCAGCTCTAAAACACTCTTTTCACTAACCCCGAATCGCTTCAGATACGGCTTTATAAAGGAACTAGTCGGCTGTGATTGGCGCACACACTTACAGATTCCTAGCCAATCACAGCCACACATAACAGACAGTTACAAATGACAGTTACGTTTAAAACAAAACAGTTGACAAAGACGCGGCTAACAAACTAACGACACAATAGAGGCCTGTCACCTACGTCACAATTTGACCAGACACGCCCACTTTTTAAGCCAACCACCATCTTGGAGGACCAAATGCCGTTGATCCATAACGTTATGCAAACCAAACTTATAGGCTATCACATTTAATCGGGAGGTTGCTTGATTTTCCTTTATTGCCATCATCGGAATTTGCTTTGCGCAATGCTTACAGGTAGCTCAGCAATATACAAAATATACAGTGCACAACATCACAAAACAATTTCTCAGTTTCGGCGGTGTACAGAGACCGCGGCACTGCATGTATGGAGGAAATTCGTGGAGGTGGAGTTTGTATGTTGGACTGCTTGGTGACACTGGACATCTCAGGACAGCGGGCGCTATTTTTAATCATGGCTGTATTGCACTTCCATTAACTTAATTGATGTAATGATTTTGTTGGATGTCTTTGTTTGATATGTTTGTTTGTGTGTTGTGGGTCCCACTGTCTATGTCGTTTTTGTTGTGGCTGGGGCTACAACTGAAGTTCCCTAGCGGGAAATAAAAGTTATTATCTATTCTATTCTAATAATACCAACTTAAACAAATAGTATAAGGAGTATTGGGGGGTATACGTACGAAGCAGGATTAATTACTGAGTAAAACCCGGAACTCTCCCAAATCTGGAACATGCATGGACTGAAGTAAAAAGCTGTTCTGGGTTTTATTGAGTTATCCAGCTAGTACTATCTCAGTAATCCTGCTTTGTAGTATACCACCTTGGTAAGTAAGGTGTTTGTGCAGTTCATATGGGAGCAAAGTGATACGTTACATGTTAAAGTATTAACGGTAGGCTACAGTAGCCTACTTCTGCAATAAAACATATTTTAGCTCGATGGATAGAATAGAATAACTTTTATTTTCCCGATAGGGAACTTCAGTTGTAGACACCATAAAAGGCAAATCAGTTCAACACATAAAGTACATTTACCATTACTTTCAAATACATTGTTATTTGGTGCTTAATATCGTAGCGTTACATTTTCTTTTCGCCCTCTTCTGGATTCTCTCATATTGCTCACACCCTGCCTGGCCAGCACAGGTAGCTAATGTTTACCATTTATCCAATCTATTTGTGAGACATCGTACAATGTAGCACCCCTAGCATAGTAATAATAGTTCAAATTAACACTGTTTTGATGTTCACAATATGCTTGACGTATCGCATTAGGTTAACATTAATGTTTCGCAGGCATGGCAGTCGTTCACACAAATGATATAGCTACTAACGTTTGCTAAACCTAGCGATTAATTCACTTTTAACTTTCTAACATTAAGATAATGTACATACATGTACATTAGGCCAGCTAGTTATGCATATATTAACTGGCTAACTTTATAATTTGTTTATAAAACGTAATTTACCATTAATGATCCGAGCCTGGTTGCTGTCTAAATCCAGCTCACTCCTCACTGCTTTCAACCACCAGTTTCTTCTTTCGGTCGTAAAATTTAGTTTGTTCACCCTGCCTGGTGGTTTAGCTACTATGGTGAGTACTCAGATTATCATGTAAAAGGACATTTAAGCCTTTTCCCAGCTTTATTCGCACATCAGTACGCAGTGCAGAAGTTCGTCATTGTAGAACAGCAATCATAGTAGCGTTATCATGAAACTCGTTTCATGGAGTAGCAAACACTACTAGTTCAGTGGTAACGTTAAGCGTCTCTGTTAGGGTTGGTCCTCCAAAATGGCGGTGCGTCCCTGTAACCATTGGTAACGACAGTTCTAGTTCTATGTGACAGGCCTCTATTAGAACACACAGCACGCTATTTACATTTATGTACACATCGACCGGGTAGCGGCTCACTACCCGGCCTAGCTGGCCAGTCGGCAATCTCCAGGCCACCACAATATGATAATAATAATAAAATAAACACAAATGTTCAACTGTTAAATTAACTGCGAAGATATTCAAATTTCTCACGAAACTTGGGAGTACCATTCTTTATTTATGACCCAAGTAAAATGATTCTACAGGTAGGTTTCGGTAACCGATCCTGTACACACTCATGGCTAAAACCAGTTAAGGGTTTTCTAAATTTTCTGATCCTAGCTCCGAGGGGTTTTAAATTGATGTGTCGTTCGGTGAACGGGCCATTTAATTTGGCTCTTTTTTCCCCCTTGTTAGTCAATGTTATGTGACCAGACAGAAGGCGCCGATCGGCTGTAAAATAGGCCTCCTGTAACCTTAGACTGCCTTTATACAGATATAGAGATCCAGTAGTTGACGTCACACAATCCCAAACAACGCCATTTTGGCAGTAATTTGGGACCGCGCTTAATTTAGCGCCATTCTTTTCAGTTACTTTAATTCTCCGTTTTAAAATGGTAGAGGGCCGCCGTGGTAGTTCACCGGTAAAAGCGCAGACTTTCAGTTTCGCGCCCCGGTCCTGCCAGATCCGAGCTTGGTCGGTGCCCTGTGGGACCAGCAATTAGCAGCTACTTCCGCCCTGAAGAGGATGTGGCAATCTCCATCCTACTGCCGGCTGACAGGGTTGTGCAATGGTGATTCTCTAGCGGTTACAAACCGGCTACACGGGGGGAATTGAATTAGAATAGGGGTTCAATTGGCTACCAAATTGGGAGAAAAATGGGAAAAAATCTGAAATAAATTTATAATAAAATACAGTGACCTCTACTATGATTAAATTTTTTATAACCATTTTTACTCATCTTTACCAGGGGTGCCAATAATAGTGGAGGGCACTGTATCTGCGCAAAAAGGGGTTAGGACCAACCCGCCCAGTTCACTTGCTATGGGCGCAAGATCACTTGGTATTTAAACGACATGAATGCTATAATGATCCATGTTCTGGGTGTAAGATAGCAAAGTCACTTGTGTTTTGGTTAGCGCCGGGTGTAAGATAGGGCCCATTATGTAATAGCTCATTAGACCGCCTTCTCCTGTAACTTTCAAAAATTCCCCTTAAAACCTGCTCTTCTGGGTTATTCCACTAGATGGTGCTAAAAACAAAATAATTCAGCTATTCTTATCTAAAAGTGACATGCTATGGAAGAAAATATTTCAGTCATGTAGACAGTAGCTCCCCCAAACCATTGACACATGTAGAACGTATAGTGGCGGGCTTGGTGTGTATGAATGCACAGTTGAGCATTGCTATACTTTTATTGAATGTTGCAATTTAATTCACCACTTTCTAGCTTGATTTGTTTGTTCCATTTGGTCACCTGCCATTGAAGAAAATGGTCTTGTGTCTGTTTTGTTTTTTGTCCAACTTTGCAAATACATTTTGCACATATTTAGTGTCAGTGTAGTAAGGGGTTGTTTTTTGTCACTGAAGTATTGAAACCCTGTAACCAAGGAGCTGTGTACAATGCAGGGCACAAACTAGCATTTATCTGTGATCTGTGTTATTTTTTCCTGTCAGATCTCTTACAGTCCTTCAGCCTCATGTGCTTTCTTTGTACTGAAATATCATTTGGTTGCTTTTTTTTGGTACTGTACACACCACATCCAATGCCCCACTTCTCTCTTACTACCTCCAGATCTTTCTGGTCAACAGTGACCTTAGTTTATAAATGGACACTGTGCTTTTTGGAACGGAGATCTGAATGGAAACCAACCTGACATGGGGCAGATAATCTGTTTGTCTGGTTTTCTTTTGGCAGTGGTTCTTGGAGCAGCACGTTTGGGTGTGTACAAGACCACTATGGAGAGGTTCTTGGGAAGCAAACCAAGATGGCCTGTGTCAGAACAGTGTTTTCAGGAAGATCCTGGCACTTAAATTGGTCATTATTGTATTGCTAATTATTAGTAAGCACATTTTCATAATTTACAATGAAATACAAAGGAAATGGCAATAAAGTGATAAAACACTATCAGCCCATCTTTTTTTGTCTTTTTTCTTTATTCATTTTAAGCATAATGCATACTCTGCACCTTAGGCCAGAGCTTACTGAAGTACACATATGGTTACCCTTTAAACTGCAAGGTCATAGTCATTCTAAGCAGAAACTAACCGCATCTGTGCGACTAATGAATAGAATAATGTGGCTTTAAAAGTGGAAAACCACGATAGGTCAGCGGTAATTCTAATTGAGAAAAATGATATATTCGCCATTAGAATTACACACACACAGTCCGAAATATATCCCATTCTGTCGATGATGGGGTAAATCTATTGCTTCCAATGCAGGGGGTTACCATGTGTGTTTATACAAATAAACAAACTTGTAACCGAGAACGCGTTTCCCTCCATCCACGCCACCACAGCCGTACCCTTGCCAACCTGCTACCCACCAGTGTTTGGCTTCAATGGTTTGGTTTCTACGGTAACATGGCGGCCCCCGTCGTCACGGGCAACCCAGGAGCAGGATATTTTTGTGGGCGTTTCCACCAATCACATACCCGTGACGTCACTTAGAGTTTTGAACGAGCCAGTGGAATGCCGAAGGAGAGTGTGTCCGGAAGAAAAGCTCGGAAAGGGCTCTCTGCCCCCGGGGGAATGGTGCTAACTATTTTACATTTCAAGTAAAGAATTTGTTTCGAAAACTAGCCGTTTCGATTTCACATGGTAAGATGAGACCATTTACCAGCTTTTGGTTTTACAGTTTAGTTAGGGAGAATGTTCTCGCAAACGCAGACGCCCAATGTTTTATGTGCCCTTGCAGCTAACTGTATAGGCAGTAATCTAACGACCGAAAGTGGGTAACAGGAAGTATAGGCAGTTATAGTTTAGTTAACCAATGGGTAGATTACTCTCTATTATGATAACCAGTACATGTTTTCGGCTTATTTTCTATTTAACGTGTCAGTTGTATTAGATATCTAACCAACGTTACCGCGAACGTCAGGTAAATGCATGTTAACGTTTTTGTAAACAGCAATTGACAGTTTTCATTAGGTTGGTGGCTGACTGGCCAGGTCGCTAACTGTAGATTGGTAGCGGGGAGAACTCCCGTTCCCTGGGAATGAGCCAATACGATGGTTCGTTTTACACAGGAGTAATGCTGTGTAACATGACCGAAAATAAGTAGCAAATATGATACGCACGGCACTCTCTGGCAGCATGCTTTACACAGTTTACTACAGTATTTCTACAGGATCTGTAGCGAATAATCAAATAATTAGTCTATAAATGATCAATAATAAGACCTTCGATATGTATTCCATTCAACTAGTCTTTTATCTATTTTGCAACTTTCGAAAAATTTGTCAAGGCAAAGCAAAACATAGACTAAAGTAGGGTATAAAACACCAAAGTACGAAGTGGGAAAGCACGTAGACATTTGTAGGTAAGAGGAGATTTGACATTTCCAAGTCTTCCTCTTTTCAGAGAAGAGCGATGAAGACGCGGTCCTCCTCACCGCCGATACACGTGCACGTGGCGGAGAGCACGCCTGTGCACGTGCACGTAAGGAAGGGACAGAAGAGCAGCTCCTCCAGGACGCCACAGGTGAGACAGACATTACATTACATTACATTATAGGCATTTAGCAGACGCTCTTATCCAGAGCGACTTACACAACTTCTTATTACATGTATCCATTCATACAGCTGGATATATACTGAAGCAATTCAGGTTAAGTACCTTGCTCAAGGGTACAACGGCAGTGTCCTACCTGGGAATCGAACCTGCAACCTTTTGGTTACAAGTCCAGCTCCTTAACCATTATACTACACTGCCGCTCCTGCATGACTTTCATACATGCAGCACGTCTGTAAAATTGCTGTTACCACAGAATAGTTCTGTAGCTGTTACGGGACGGCTGTACAAAGGGGGTCCTATCTGTTTCTGGGTTTCATGACAAACTCTGCTCTTAATTATTTAATTAGTCGAATAATCAGTGATGTGACATTTTAGTTACATTTATTGATAAACTCAGGAATAGCAGCTGATAACGGTTTTATGTCTCTATGATCCAATGCAATGCAAACATTTTATTTTGATATGTTTCTACATACTCGGAGTGCTATTTATCTGTCCAGGTAGTTTCGCTGAGAACTCACTAGTTTTTTAGATATCTGCTGCAGCTCACTGATATCACCCTGATAGAACAGACCTCAACGGGTTCAAAGTTTGGGGTGCTCAAAGAGCCTAAAATGTACATTTGAAAAAATCTATAGCAACATCTCTTTCAAAATATAATGACACGGTTACTTGCGAACATCCACATACCTTATTGTGCACGTTTTTTTTCTTCAGAAAACTACTTTCTACTGAAATCTGTATATCTGCACAAAATATCAACCAAAGCGTGCCAGTATTCCGGGGCTTATGTCAACACAGTGCACCCTAGAATACTAGCGTGCTTTGGTTGATACTTTGCATGGATGTACACAGTTGGCGTACTTCGGTAGAAAGTAGTTTTTTGGGAAAAAACTTGCACAACAAGGTCTGTGGATGTTAGTGAATAACCGTGTCATTACCCTCTTAAGATCCCATTATATCAGAAATAGCTGTGTATGCCATGAAAATTAAATATTATACATTCACATCCCTGTAATTTTAAGCAGTGCTTCCTTTTGCAGAAGAGCATCCAGGAGGCAAAGATGAGGGGAGAGACAGGGAATCTTCGGCCCACGGCGCAAGTGAAGATGCGCGTGCCCTGGATGCCCCCCGGCAAGACTTCCACTCGCGATGCCCTGTACAAGTGGGAGGTAGGGGCAAGTGACACCCTCTCATTCGCATTTACAAATAATTTTTGGTTTTGTTTCTTCTGTTCATTTGTCTTTTCATTATTCTGTAAAGTAAAAGGCTGTGGAAAAGGCACAAGGCTTGTGTGTACCTCAATAAGGCTTTTAAAAGAAACAACTAAGCAGCACATTTTATTGCACTGAACTGCATGTCTGAACACGTTTATCATTTCACAGTGAATTATATGTATTATGTATTGTTACTATTTGTAATTCTTGTCTGAATGTTCTTTTGCCATGTGTCATTGTACTTGCAGTACCACTTTGGCCTTGGCAAAGCCAAAATTTCACAATGCACCAAGGCCAAATCAAAAGGCAGTCAGGCTAAAATCAAATCTGACATTATGACCAAAAACCACATGACGAAAGCACTTATCCCATTCATTAAATCATAAGACACAAGAGAGAGAAGCAGGGTTCGAATTACGCTGGTGCCCGGGAATGCCCGGCATACCTAGTTCTGGCCATGGCATACCTAGATCGATGAAAATACAAAGTTCGGGGGTGCCCACCATCCGCGCGAGCACAAAGCCCATCTGCGAGCGTGGACCTGTGACGCGAGCGAGCAGAGAACCATCCGCGCGAGCACGGAGCTGTGGGCGTGCGAACTTGTTTCGCTCTCGCTCGAAGTTGTTTTACGCTCGCTCGTTCGCCAAGTTCATTTTTGAGACTTTGGGGGCGGGGATGGCATGCATAGTGGCTGATGTCTCCACTTCTTTGATTGGTCACTAGGTACCGACCTTGACTTATGTGATTGGCCATTTGATCTCACGTAGTCCATTCTGCGACGAAGAACATGGCTGATCATGATTCATGATGAAGAAGTTAAATATGAGTTTAGTTTACTTGCTGGTGTAGCGTAATATGTCATGGATAAGCATTTGATATCTTACAGAAGCCACCAGAAGCCACCAAGTTTGCCACTAATTTCTGTTAACTAGTAACCTAACGTTACTAAAAACCTGTTACTTTGACGATGTCGTACACACTTCTTTAGCCTATTTAATGGCTTGACACGCTTCAGTATAGTTGTCATGCAAATGTGGATTTAACGTTAGCTAATATGTTCCAAACTGTGCTAATTTCTCTGACAGAATATGGGTTTGTCAATTTTGTATTAGCCTATTACCAAATTGAATTTAACATGATAGCCTAGGCCTGGGAATAGTGATGCTATTGATGTAGCTAGGCTAATCTTTGATGAATATGGATCTGTGATACATTATGAACAATCAATATAACGTCAAAATAATCATATTCGTAAACCTTCTACGTTTTGTTCTACATATTTAAAAAATGAAGAACAGCGCTCACTAGCTAATTGTCAGCCTACTATTTTTACGCCGGTGTTTGGGATGGAGTCGATCGTATCGGCCGATTTTCCTTCATGTGACTTGATCGGCAGTCCCTGAAATCACCAATAGCATAGGCTACTATTAAACTTATATTTAATGTTCTCGTTATAATCTAACTAGCTATGCCTTTTTATATAGGCTAGTCCTTAGGGTTTTCATATTGGCATGCGATTGGGTTAACCTTAGGCTATATTATAAAATTGGTATGAATTGGAATAATTCTAAAATCATATGTGTCTATGTAGCATATTGTCTGGTGCAATCGGCTATGTAGGCTAGTATAATAGGCCAAGTGAGCCTCCTTCTGATGTTATAGGGGCAGTGCAGTGTAACGCAATATGACGTTAACATTAACAAAATTGTTCAAATTATGTTTTTAGTTACACATTCACGCAGTAGTAGGCCTACACTGTAGCCTATTAAGTGCTGTTCATACAATTGTGCAATTACTTCAACTAAGGCTATAGCGAAACTGACCAATAGTTTCACCAATTGAACACAGATAAAGTACTTTGTCTCCGCGTTGTAATTAGCCACGGCTCTGCATTTATTATGCACAATACAAAATAGCACGATAGCCCATAACCGGCACTTATCTGTCATGAAAATAAGTGGATGTAATGTTCAGCCACACCACTAGGGGGACTGTTTTTGTTTAGCAGACATAATTATGGGATCGCACTTAATTAAGGGAAAGTCGTCTGTGTGCAAAATTACGTCAGATGAAAATTAATAAAAAATGTCGAAACGGAAACAAATAGACTTAACAAAGTTTGGTTTTACAAAAAGGTCAAACAACGACGAGAAAAATGGAAAAGAAAGTGAGAAATTGGCACAGATTACAACGAGCGTGGTTAGCAAAGTCAGTGCTAATGTTAATCTAGCTAACGTCAGCATAGCCAGTACTAGCCTAGCTACAACGGCTGAGTCCGGAGCAGGAGCACTTCTAACGTTACCACCTACCAGCAATAACCCCAGCAAAACGTTATCACCTGCCAGCAATCATCCCAGCAGTTCATCTGGCCCACCTCATTGTGAAATTGACGAAGAGACTGTGCCATTTAACGTTACCTCAGACATTCCAAATGTATGGACCGCGAGCCAATGCAAGGAGTGGCAGGAGCGGCAACCTTGGATATTTTTCAATGGTGGGTGCATCGGATGTTTGACTTGTAAAGAGGCGAAACGACTCCTTGGACCAGAGAGAGGGGTTCATTTATCCAGTGAGTGGGGTAAAGGAATTGTGCACAGTGACAGTGCAAAAATGATGCGCAACAAAATATATAAACACAGAGACAGTGTCGCGCACAAACAAGCAGATGAAATGATCAAACTGAAAAAAAGGGACGTGATTCCGAACATTATTATTGAGGCTAGTTCACACCAGTTTAATGAAACAGAAGCCGCTTTCAGAACCGCTTACTGTATTGCAAAAGAACGAATGTCTTTCACGAAAATGGGCCCCTTGATAGAACTACAAGAGCAAAACGGGTCTAAAATGGGAAATGTGCATAGATCGGACCACTCGTGTGCGGAAATATCAACCCACTTAGCCAGCGAAATGAAACGCACAATGATATCCAATCTGAAAAAAGCAAACTCACCGATTAGCATCTCCATTGATGAAAGCTCAGTGTATGGGCTCACTTACCTCATCATCTACCTTAGGTCCGACATCAGTGGCAATGGTGATTTAGAAGATATCTTCTTGAACTTGGTTGAGTTAAAACAGGGTACCAATGCTGCATCAATCTATTCCTCTCTGAGAGAAAGCCTACGCGATGCTGGGTTGAACGATGAATGGTTGAGCAAGCGTTTAATTAGTATCGCAACAGATGGCGCCTCTGTTCTAACGGGAAAAGTGTCTGGACTTATTGCACGACTTAAAACTGATTTCCCCAATGTTCAGGCAGTACATTGTTTGGCACACCGGCTCGAACTAGCCGTCCACGATTCACTTAAAGCAGTAACGGGAACCAATTATTTCGACATTTTTATTTCTAAGTTATATGCAATTTACCACCAATCCCCCAAAAACACCAGACTTCTGAAAGAAGCTGCGCTGGCGCTGGAAACGAGACTCTTACAAATAGGCAAAATCTTTACGATACGTTGGGTAGCCAGCAGTTTCAAAACTGTTAAGGCTGTGTGGCAAGACTTTCCTGCTCTAGCAAAACAGCTGAAGGAAGCTAGTGAGGATCCAACGCGCACGGATGCGGACAGGCGGCAGTTCAGTGGCCTTCATAATCAGCTCGTAAGCAAAGGCTTTGTCGCTGATCTTGCATGTATGAAGGACGTTCTACGCGAGCTCCAAAGCCTCTCTCTAAAACTACAGAGAAGAGATACAACTCTGAATCAGTCAAGCCGTGACATAACACAAACGATCGAAGTGTTGACAGCAATGAAAGAAACTGGTGGTAAATCATTCCACGTAGCCAAGGAGCGCATCGCAACGGCCACATTTCATGGAGTGCAACTGGTCGATGGCAAAGAGAAAATAAACAGACTGCAGTTTCACCAGTCTGTAGTAGACAATCTAGTTAAACGTCTACCTGACTCCGACCTTGTACAATTACTCAAACCGCTGGACAAAAGCTGCTGGCCGGCTGACCGTGGCGAGCTGGTTCTGTTTGGTGAACGAGAGGTCCACAAACTAGCCAGGCTGCTTGGGGAGCCATCGAGGGAGGCTGTAGAGGAGTACAGAGACTGGAAATTGCAGGGGACTGAAGGGGGCACGCTGAGGAGACTTGCTATTGCTGGTAAAACTTTTCTACCCAGCTCTGCAGAGTGCGAAAGAGGTTTCTCTGCGCTTAATGACATTGACCGCAAGACCCGGAACCGTCTACGGGAGCAGAGTTTGAGCACACTTCTGTTTTTGGACATTAATGGACCCCCATTGGAATATTTCAACCCAAAACCTTTCGTGAGGTCATGGCTGAAGGCCGGCCATCGTCTTTCAGCTTCGTGGAAACCGGGGAAAGATGCCAAGAGAAAGGAAAAGAGGCCACTTTGGGACTACATCCAATAGGTGATGAGTCGATGATTGAATGAGACAGATGGCTTGAAATGGGATGATTTGTAAAACGTTAAAGATAAAATAATAATAATTTTTAAAAGGCGTATTGTGGTATTTGTATTTCTTATAGTGTTATATATATGCGCTGTGGTCACACAGCGTCACCCTATTAATTAATACACACATTTTACAAAGCATTTAGAACTGGTTGGTTTAGAAATGTTGCTTGCACGACTTACACATTCCAATGCACTCTATAATAATAATAACTTTTATTTATAGAGCACTTTTCAAGCAATACAGCACAAAGTGCTTCAGACAGACAAACAAAACAAGCAGAAATTAAATTATAACATTATCTAGACATTATTTACATTAAGATAGACAAAAATTTCTCAGTTCTGACACGCGCAGGCATAGTAATTGTTTCAATGTTAAGGTACCTAAATATACTATGTAGCCATCTAGCCTATTTGTTCTGTTCTTGTTTGAAATGTCTTAGAATGCATTGTTATGAAATTCCACTCGGCTCCACAATGGTACGTGATAGCGAAAGTGCTCTAAAATACAAATGTGCTGCTCTAATTTGTACAGGATAAAAAAACATACAGGTTCTTGAAGACGTGCGTTCAAAATGTTTACTTTGTTCAAGTTTGTTGCAAGGTTATGGCAGGTAAATATATCTGTGCTGTGAATTAATGTAGCCTAGCCTTGTCGGTTGCCAGGTTTGTGCTGATGACGTCATATTGAAATACTGCGCTCCAGAAAAAAAGCACTACACCACTGTGGGTGGGCACCCCCGAAAGCTTCGGGGTAATTCGAACACTGGAGAGAAGCATAGTGTTAACCTGTTTATACAAAAAACTACTTATGTACCATTAAACAAAAAATATGACAGGTACTGGTGCTTTCTGAGATCGTATGTGGATGGCTGTGTATTTCTTGACATATTTATAAAGATGTATAAATATTATCTTATATATTTATATTATATAAACATATATTTTATATATTGGCATGAAGGGACATGCCCCATACCTATACAGCACCGTGAGGTTGGAATTTTTCAGGGTTTCCGACAGAAATAACCACAGGGATCACAGACTCTCAGCCCATAAAGGTTTGTACTGCACGGTTTGTTGAGGATGGCACGGCTGTTTCCTGTCAACCAGTGTGTCACTGCAGAACATGTGCACATTGTTGACAGTGCAGCTCCTTGCGCAGTAACACACAGTAGAAAGTAGTTCCAAATCAAACAGTGCAGTACAAAGCATGTGGAGTTTCGTGAGCAACTGGGTCATTATATTTGGAAAGAGAAGTTGCAGTTGAGTTTTTCGAATGTGTTTTTTTTTTGCGCTTTGAGCGCCACCAACAATCGCCCCGTTGAGGTTCATTGTATTGGAGTGAGCGGCAGCAAATATCTACAAATATCGTCACATCACACAGAAACTATCTGGATGGATAGATAACACCCCGGGTAAGTTGGGACATTGTGTTTTAGGGTGAACTGGCCCTTTAAAAACATTAACTTCTGTGCACAGAACTTCACACATCCACAGAATAAAGCCCCAAACTTGGGTTATTTAGCAATTTTTCCTTCTTCCTCTTTTACTTCCTCCTATTTTTGTTCTTCTGCTTTTTCCTGCAAAATTTGTCATCAAAAATTATCCATACCCTCAAACAATAATTCTCCCCATTGGAGAATGACATCTCATCTGCCAATGACAACGCCTCATCATACTACTCTGACTTGATACACAGACAAAGGCCTTACATTGCATACCCATTGCCTACTTTGGCCTAGTGGTCAGCGTTGAGGCTTTGCATGTGAGAGATGCAGGTTCGATCCCCCGCTAGGTACCAAAAGGTAAATATATTTTTGACAAAAGCAATGTGCAAATGTTACGGTTTTCACATATAAGAATGTTCTTTTCACATTAAAGAAAGCCTGTTTCTTCAGAAGGATAAGAAATTTAACAGTATTAGCTGTTCATTGATTCACTTGTACTTAAAAAGAAGCAAAAGTCAGTCGACATGGTCTGGTAGCCTAGCCTACTCGCTGCCAACAAAATATTTACTTTAGGTAACGTTTACGCAGTACGGGAACAAATATCCCATTGACATTGTTGCCGCAGGTTTGCGGCAAGGTCATATTTCCACATGCAAATGAGCTTTGTGGCAACTGCTATTGATGCCAGAAGTTAACCACTAGTGGCAAAGTCTGGCAAACCTCTGGCTGCATTTTGTGGCAAAAGATTTACTTTGCGGCAAATGCGCTACATAGTTGCAAGTTTGCCGCAAACTATTCAGTTTTGTGCAGGTTGTCAGGTACAGAAAATAAAGTTTTAACCTAAAATATCATCTGGTTAAGATTGCATTGTTACATTAATTAAAATCTATAAATAACTGTGCCATTGGCTACATGTTTTCAACAAACGTTTGTTTCAAAGACTGTCACTAGTCTCAATCTCAGACAAAAGCCGGTATGGTTCGATTCCACTACCACCGTAGGTAACGTTACAGTACCGGAAAAACCATCCGCCTACATGTACCTATGTTGTGGCCTTGCAGTTAGTGTGCCTGACTCTCACTCTGGAGTACCAAGGTTCAAGGCTCGCCTCGGCAAAGATTTCTTTGTTATTTTTTTATTAATTTGCGACAAAAGGGATGAGCAGTTTATGCGGCTCACACATAACAATATGACCATATGAAACAGACTTTCTCACTGTTTACGTTACTCTTTAAAGTGATGGACAAGGAAAATCTGTAATAAGCTTATGACTAGGTCTGCCCCCAACCAAAGATTTGCTTAGTCGACCAGTAGTCGTCAGTTCAAACCCATAGTTGACTAACCGTTGACTAAATTTATTATATTAATTTAATTATTTATTTTTTGAGAAATCAGAACATGGTTTGACTTCCATCTGATCTATAGGAAGTTCACTATATTACAGAGAAATACAAAATCGTCATTATGAGCATCTAACTAACTAAATAACTAAATAAAAAAACTGCCTTTTGTCCGGTTATATGAAAGAGCACACGCGATGTTTTAACAACCTCATGGTTATCAAAACTAGATGGGCAAAAAAAATTATTTTATTTTCTTTTTTAAATGTAAGTAGGCTAAATGGGCTATAAATTATATAAACAAACGAATAAATGAAAAACACAGCAAACTGAAACACTTAAAAGAGAAATATCAACATCAGGCCAAACGAAAGATTAATTATAATCTATTGTAACGAGCGCGGAGAATGAAGGAGGGAGACAGCGGCTTGCAGTTGCGAATCGCTCAAGCTGAGCTTCGTTTTAATAGTGCTACCTTACCAGCTCTGAAAAGAGCCGTTGGAATTTCTGCACAACAATGTTCTCAGCTTGGAAACACTTCTTCACTAACCTAGAATCGCTTCAGATACTGCTTAATAAAGGAACTAGTCGGCTGTGATTGGCGCACACACTTACAGATTCCTAGCCAATCACAGCCACACATAACAGACAGTTACAAATGACAGTTACGTTTAAAACAAAACAGTTGACACAAGACGCGGCTAACAAACTAACGACACAATTAGAACACACAGCACGCTATTTACATTTATGTACACATCGACCGGGTAGCGGCTCACTACCCGGTCCCAGCTGGCCAGCCGGCAATCCCCAGGCCGCCACATTGCCCCCACCCAAGGGGTCACAAGTCCCGTCCTCTGCAGCGAGTGTCGTACCACCGCTTCTGCTTAAAGCCGGCGGAGGCCTAGGCCTTGCGGGCGAAGTCGTGAGTGATGAGGAGGTGGTCCCGCAGCTGGTGGTAGTACTCCTCCCGAGTACGGCTTGGTTCTTCAGGCTCGGGCGGAGCCCCGAACACCAAGTCCACTGGTGTCCTGAGCTCCCGTCCGAACATCAGGGCAGCAGGGGTGAGTTGGCTGGACTCCTGCATGGCTGACCTGTAAGCCCACAGGACCAGTGGCAGGTGGCGATCCCAGTCCCGCTGGTGCTGGCTGGCTAAGATGGCTAGCTGGGTAGCTAGCGTGTGGTTAAAACGCTCAACGAGGCCGTCGCTTTGAGGATGGAGTGGCGTCGTTCGGGTCTTTGTCACCCCCAGCCGCTTGCAAACCTCAGCCAGCAACTGGGACTCGAAGTTGCGCCCCTGGTCACTGTGGAGCTCGGCAGGGGCCCCGAAATGGGTGAACATTTCCTCCACGAGCCTTTCCGCAGGGGTGTTGGTGATGCCAGGCTCTTGAGGACCTGATTGTGCCGCCAGGTGTAGCGGCCTTGCGTGAGGCTGGTCTTACATCCCGTCATGACGTATTTGAGAGTTGCTGGAGTTGGACAGAGGGCACATGTTGGATCCTCGCCATACCACTGATGGAGGTTCTTTGGCGATGGAAGCACATCATAAGTAGCTCTGATGATGAAGCTAATACGGCTTGCCTCCATTTCCCATAGTTCCCTCCAGCTGATCTTTCTCCTTTCCACGCCCTCCCACCGCATCCATTGTCCCTGTTTAACAAGAGAAACAGCCTTTGCACCTCTTACAGTTTCCTCCTGTTGACGCACCTCCTTAACCACCAGTTTCCTCCGCTCTGACACTGTGGCACTGCGCTAAGTTGGTTCGCTCGCTGCTAGGCCAAAACCTCCTCTTCCCTGCTGAACATGTCCCACAATGTCTTTGTGCCTCAGGGCTGATGTAGCTTGCTGCACTGCGTCAGATGGTGTCCATTTACGCCCAGTTTGTAATGGCGGTGCAGCTTGCCTGATGGTCTGGGGCTCTGAGTCTTATTTTTTTTGCACTTGTATTATCTCTCGTTAGAGACTAGACACAGTTGGAGGAGGACCCCTTTGCCGTAAAGGCCGATGTTGCTTAAACATTGTGTGACACCAAGCCATTTCTTCAGATATGAAGTAATGGTTCGCTCCATCTTCTCCACGGTTGTTATTAGGACTTCATAAAAAGTGAGTGGCCACATTATCCGTGGGAGGAGTCCAAACTGGAGGCACCAGATTTTAAGTTTCCCAGTGTGGTCATGTCATCCATGTATGCTCTGATAGGTGGAAGACGGACCCCAGCCTTAGTTCGTTCACCGCCCACCACCCATCTTGAGGCCCTGATGATAACTTCCATGGCCATTGTAAAAGCCAGCGGTGAAATTGTGCAGCCTGCCATGATGCCTATTTCCAAGCGCTGCCATGTTGTAGTGAAGTTGGTTGTTGTGAAGCACAGTTGTAGATCTTCGAAGTAGGTCTTGACCAGTGTGGTAATGGTCGCTGGTACTTGGACTTAATTCCCAGAGGAGTTCGTGGGGAACTGAGCCAAATGCATTGGCCAGGTCAAGGAAGATCACATGGAGGTCTCTTTTGTCCTTCTTGGCTGCTTGGATCTGGTGCCAAATCATGGTTGTATGCTCCAGGCAACCAGAGAACCCTGGAATTCCTGCTTTCTGTACAGATGTGTCAATGTACTTGTTTTCCTCCAGGTAGGTGGAAAGTCTCCGTGCTACTACGCTGAAAAATATTTTCCCCTCGACATTCAGAAGGCTGATTTTGAATTGATTAATGTCTGATGCATCCTTTTCTTTTGGAATCAGGATGCCTCCAGCCCTTCGCCATGACTTAGGTATTATATGCTTCTGCCACCAGAGGCGGTCTTACCCATTAGGCAAAGGTCGGCAATTGCCTGGGGCCCCAAGCTGACCCCATACTACAAAGGGCCCCGTTAAATGCCTCATAAACGTTTAAAAAAATAAATAAATAATGTCTTTCTAAAAATTAATGCGCTAAATGGCATCAGAATGCCTAATTCATGAGTGTCTTAGTCCGCCCCCCCCCCCCCCCCCCTCAGTCCCCACTACATTGGACTATTCCATGATGAACTGTCTGCGGAAATGATTCAGTAGCCAATTCGTGTTTCAGCTCGGCGCGATTATTAAAAAGTGAAAATGAAGCGAAGCTACCCAAGCGGTGCTGAGAAAAGGAGGAAGCAGGAGGAAAGTAAAAAGTTTGTGGCAAAACTACCAAAGCTAACTACATTTTTCACGGTGGCTAGTAGTAGTACAGATGCCACTAATGAAGAGCAGAGTCAGTCTGAGACTGCTAGCACTAGCACTAGTGTTGTTAGCATTGCTAATGCTAGCGAAGAGGAGCTAACGTTACTATGGATGTGCGCGTTTAGTCGACTAGCCGATTAAACGTTGCTACCCTCGCTAGTCGGCACCAGAAATACTAGTCGGTTAAACTTACTATTTTATTAATGTACACATTTAAATTACAAATTGACATAATTTGCACTGAAATTTCATGTTTTCCTGGTCAAATGTTGCTTTATAAAAAAACGAGAATCCGTTACTAATGTTAACAACGCCGGATTAAAAAAATAATTTTAAAAAACGAAGGAAAAAAACAAAACCCATTAGCCTGTTCGCCCTGCAAGTTAAACCAGCGAGGTGGAAAGAGTAAGTAGGCCTATCGCGTTGTTGAATAGCCCAATAAAACGAATCTAATGTCACGTCGATCAGTCGGCCTAATTGTTATTTTTTTGTGTTCCTATTATTGGTAGCTTTTCTGATGACCGATTATTATTTTTTACTATGAAAATGCCGTTGTAATAATCAGGCACGTTTCCTAAAAATGTTTTGTTACGGTGAATATTGTTTTCAATAAATGTTATTTGTTAACTTTTATTTAATGAGCTGTTGTCATGTTTTGTAGGATAATGTGCAATGTTCATAATGCAAGACGCAAAGTGCCACACATTTCAACGGCATTTAAAATACGATTTGGTTATTGAAGAATGTGATTAACGGTTTCAAATTTCAGGGAAATTAGTCGTTAGGAACATCCCTAAACGTTACCCATTGCTGCTGCTGGCAGTGCCAACCTAGATTGCTCCAGCAGCAATGATGATGATGATACATGCATCACAACTGATCTTTCTTAGATAAATAAGGATTGAAAAGGGGGGAGAGCAAGGGATGTGTGAGGGCCCCATGCCTGTGTTTGCCTTGGGCCCCAAAATGACTAAGTCCGCCACTGCTGCCACACTATCCTCATGAGTCTCCACAGAAAGCGTAGAGCATCAGGCACGTTCTTGTAGAGCTTGTATGGTACTCCATTCGGCCCCGGGGCCGATGCTGCTCTTGCTCGCCAGACTGTGTTCTCAACTTCCTTCCATTTCGGAGGGCCAGTGTCCATGGTGAATTCAGCAGGTTGGATTGGTGGGATGTCATGTGGGATGACTATCTGCTCATGCCTTTCTGTGTCATGGTGGACCTTTTCTAGGTATTCTTCCAGTTCCTGCTTAGAGGTTTTTAAGGTTCCACTTTTTCCTTTAGCAAAGAGGTCTTTGACAAACTTAAAGGGGTCTTTATAGAACCGTGTTCTTGTGTGTTCCTTCTTCTTGCGATGTTTCCTTAAGTTTTCTGCTCTTCGCAAGGTTGCCAGCCGGCTCTTGATGTCCATTTGGAGTAGTACAATGCCTTCCCTCTCTGCATCAGTGGCCTTCTTCCATTGCTTTTTCAACTGTCTTCTCTCTTTGACGAGCCTCTCGATCTCTTGCTGCCTCCTGGATTTGGCTGGTGCTGGTACTGTCTTTCCGCTTCGTCTGTTCACTCCAAAACATTCTTCTCCGTAGTGATAGATAATGTCGCCAATCCTTTCAAGCTTTTTCTCTGCTGTGCCGACTTGTTGCTCGAGGATTTTGGTCAGGTCATCGTTGATCGTTTGCCACTCTTTCTTTTCAACAGCTTTGGACCACTTTACATTAGGTCTGTGCCCTTTGATCTTTTCCTATTTAAAGGGCAACTCTTAGGTTAACATCAACAGTGAATTAATATGTGGAGAAATGATGTTGCAATGGGATAAAAAAAAAAAAAAATTTAAATACACTTAGAATTACATCTATGCTTATTTTTGCAATGAAATCGACCACGCGCACCTCAAATCTGGCAAATCGAATGGTGACGTCACGTCAGGTTGTGAGAACAGAGCGGGAGTTATAGTGGATGGGAAATTAAGCAACATGAGCAGCAAAATGCATCGTAATGTCGGCATCATTGAAACAGATGAGCTGGGGAATCCGCTTTCCAATGCTTACGTAAGCTATCTAATGTGACAGCGGACAAACTAATCCCACTGAGCAAATCGCGTCCATTCGTCATCCGTAATAATGTCGGGTGATATCGGCTGTGTTGGTCGCCTGTGTATGTTGTTTAGATAACTTTTTCATCGCGATTTAGGGTTGAGTTAGAAGACATCGTTTGACATTTAGCAATATCTTTCTAAGTTCATCTATTGTTTCGGTCAAGATCGGCTGGTAGCTTGTGAGCTAATTACACTTTAAATTAATCGGTAGCCTATATTGAGCTGCAATTGTGACCATTATAGCCTATGAAATGTGCAGAAATGAATATTGCACTCTATTGCAATCAAGTAGCCTAAGTTCTCCTGCTCCTAGGATGCGTGTGAAACCATGGGCTAACAAAACATTCTTTTGAACCTCATTTACCATTTGTGGTCTTAGACTGCCACCCTGTGGCTAAAACTGCATTTTGCCCATTGACATGAAAGCAACAATATTGTATATTTCTGTATTGAAATAATGCCCCAATAACATTAAATAACCCTGCGTTCTCACATCCAGCAACTTCGGTCGCCCAGTCGCCGGAGGTCCATTCATTCTCTATGAAGCTGAGCGATGGTCAGCGACCTGAGCAATTTGGCAACTGAGCGACCAAAATCGGCCGATAAATGTTGCCCGCAATTTAATTTTTGAGCGACCATCGGCCGTAACAGCCAATCAGAGTTCCACGCTTCATATTTCCCCAACCGACACGAAACCATTTCGTGAATAATTGTTCCGCCCGATTTCAATCAAATTGCAGCAATGGAGGAGCAGCTAATAATAATGGTCCAAGCCTACCACGTCCTGTTCAATGTATAACATAACCTTAAAGGATATATGTAGCTGTTCTACCAATATCACATTGAGCCCAAACTACATGTTGAGTTTTATACATAAATCTATCTGTGTATCTAGATAGATAGATAAAGATCGCTAGCTCGGGACGAAAATAGATATAGGCTAGCCTATCGCTAGCTAGCGAGAACACATAATTATCAGCGTCATGACATAACTATAAAGAATAGGATGCATCGCAAATATGTCTTTGTTATACGTAGGCTACTGCCGTTGTTTCTCTTTATCAAAAAATTGTAGCTGCACGAACTGACTTGGATGACGCAACGGGAAGCTCTTGCCCCGCCCCCAGCCTAGTAGAATTGACCGACTCAGCGACCAGTTGCTCGCAGTGAGAACGCAGCGTAACGTTACACCTCCACAGCACAGCCACAAAATAAAGTCAGTAAATAAAATAAACACACTGTCATGACAGATGAACGACCACATAATTACTATGGGGAAATATTGCTTGATGCTAACAGCAGGTATGATGCCAGATCGATCGGTCGGTTTTTAGCTAACTAGCTACCTAGCCTCACAGCAAGCAACGTTATTTCATTAATTAATAGTTAGCTAGTAGCAATCACTTACCATAAATATTTCAAAGTGAAACCGTTCGATTATGGTCAGCTCGCTAATGTTCGTCTACTTTGTGTGGTCATTGGGTGATTCTTACCGGGTTTCTTACCGGGTGATTCAATAAGGCAGAAGATGTCAGGGAATGACACTGGAGGCCACTGAGTTGTAGGCTATCATTTGTCCACTCTGTAACCGACAGCACTTGTCCTGTTTGGTTTACTTTCTCAAAACATCTTTAGGAAATAACGTAGCCTATCAATGTAATTTTCTGACATTATTATAAAATAGCAATGATAGCTAGATTGATCTACGATGTGTCCCTACCAACAGTGACAGACAGTCATGGAGCATTTCTTCCCTCGCTGGCTCCGCCTACATGCCTATGTAATTTACACGCCCACTTGACAAAGTGTAGTCTTTCAAAAACGAGGAAGTGGTAGAGGTATACGTCAAAATGACGTATAACTACCGAATTTTCTACTTTATTCAAAAATCTCAGTACAGAATTTTTTTTTTGGCCAGCCAGAAAGAGAGACTTAATTAGTTGCTTAAATAAAGTTAATGTTATTTTTGGGTGGAATTACTCTTTAAGTAAATAAATAAATTGTTGGATTCTTTATTTTTTATTACACGATTTACCTCATAAAGTCATGTACGGTCGTTGAACACAATAGCCTATATATGACGTCCTCAACTTACCCTGTTCCAGTATGGGACAGTATGTAAAATGCACATAAAAGCCGAAAGCAAACAGGTGTTTTTTTTAACTTCCCAGTCTTTTTTTTTGCATGTTGCAGGCATGAAATTCGGAATTACCATATATTTACAAATATCAATAAAGTTGATAAGGTAAAACTTTAAATATATATTTTTTGTACTGTTTTCAATTAAAAATATGTGAAAACAATTTTACAAATCACTGCTTTCTGCTTTTATGTGCATTTTACATACTGTCCCAACTTTTTTGGAATTGGGGTTTGCAATATTGGTCTGGCATGATAGCCTGCTTTTACATATTTGTATTTTTATGACAGCTCTTTGATAATTGCAAGTTAGCTCAGCAAAGGAATATAAAACTTTCAAAGAAATTCAAAGAACATGCACTCATTCCAATGTCCATTTATGCGAAAGATGCAGTATTTTTCATAATCATCTATTGGCGGCGCTAGACATAAACCATTTTATTTCCAAACAAAGTTGCCTGGAAAAAAATAATTAAGTGAAAACTCTGAATCCACGTATTTTGCAGACACGCCTCATTTTCATCAAATCTCCACCCTGTGTGTGTATATACTGGAGAGGCACTTAAAACAGTGGATAAGTCAAATGTCTGAATCACAAATAGCTTTAGCTAAGCGGAATTCCGGGAGTAAGTGCCATTTGCGCGTGATTATCTCAAATCTGAATCTGGCCCTTAGTCATTTGGCTTCATCTGACCCAAAAACATGCAATAGGCTATATTCATGGGACAAACATATAGAATAGAATAACTTTTATTTTCCTGTGAGGGAATGACTAATATTATTAAAAAGAGCAACAGGAGCGCCCTGAAAATAATTCTGTTTGCTTCCCTATCCTATAACAGACATACCAGCCACACATTAAAAAAACAAAAGATATTGGGAAGGTTTGACACAATAAAACACATTCAAATGATCAAACATGAAACAAGAGACAGCTGGACTACATGTCGCCATCACAGTGCCATGTTCTATATATATTTCTTTTTTTAAATTTTAAATATATGTTTGTAAAATTCAATTCAATTAGGGTATTTACTAGGTGTACATATTTCTAATTAGGGGACCGAGCATTGCAGTTGCTGGTACCCTATTGTTTTTGAACAGATTCTTTTTGCCCGGACGCAGCGCGGTGTATCACGATAATATTTTTTATATTGCTCGATATCGATAATTATCACAATATAAACGTAATGCTCCATTTAAACTTTGAAGAGTATTACACTCATGACTGAACCCTGAAGAAACCAGAAGGTTCATTATGGTTTAAAATAGAAAATATTTTTTTATAGAAACAATAGATAAGCATTCAACAGAACCAAAATGTCTTTACATTCAGTAATAAAATGCCTCAACAAGGCAAAAAATTTTAAAAGATGCACAAATTCTCATATATAGGTCATAAGCACAGATTTATCTGCCTTAATTAAGCAGGGGTCGCCATGCCTAAATTTCGAGTAATTATGGTAAAAAGGTGGCTGCAAAATAATCTTTCATTACAAACAAGCAATCGGACCTAAAGCACCCACATAAGACTACATATGTAGGACAGGGCTCGAAATTAACTGTTTTTACTTGGTAGCACAGGTTACAAGTAATATAAAACGGTGAAAGTAGGCTTAAAAACACATGGTAGGCCACCACTGGGGCTTTACGCAATATCCTGGGGCCAGGATCTAAAATCAGCATTAAAGGTAAGAACATCAAGCTCACTTTGATTGGTTAGAATGGTCACTGTCAGCTCACAAGGCACATACTGAGTGTACTAACTAGCGAATATACAGAGAAAGGGATGTTCGACTGGAGAAAAAGAAAAGGTCGCACCAGAACAATTATTTGCACTCGCACAAATGCTCCCAATTATATTTCGAGGTCGCACAGATTTAATTTCAGGAGCATATGTGACCAAAACAGTCGCAATTTCAAGCCCTGATGTAGGGTATTTGCGGGTGTCATTAATTTGGAATTAATTTGTTCTGTCTGGACGCTGCGGTTTAGTAAACATTCTATTTTGGAGAGGAGTGGAGAAAGCAAAGCAAACTCCAAGTAGATTGGATATTGTTATTGAGATATTGTTTTTGAGCAAATAAAAAAACTTATGAGAATGCTGTCAATGTGTGCATTCTCTGTGTACTTAAACTCTCAATATAGGCTAACAAAACGATTAATAAATGTAAATTTTATGAGCTAAACTAATGGGGTATCTAAACAATGTGATGTCCATTTTTATCACAAGATATAAACCGGAGCGAGCTGGAGCTTGCGGAGTGGTAACGTCCTAATAGTGCTCATCAGTCAATACACTCTTCATTAAATTACATCCGCTTCCCCCTTTGGTTTACAGACTCCTTAGACAAAGCATCATAAAAGCTACGTACAGAATTTTGATATGTTAAAAGATGGATGAATAAAGAGCCAATGTGGGTGTGTCTTATCACAAAAATGCTAATAATTCCAAAGCCGTTTGACAGAAAGTTATGAAACTAGTAGGTCTATTAAGAGTCATATCAAGACTTCAGCCCAACAATTTCAACACAATCGAGGCTCGTGGTGGCACTATAAAGATCCAAATATAACTTGCTACAGTGACAAAAGCCCTCATTTGGAACATGGGTCGGCGCCATCTTGAATTGGCCGCCATTATATTTTTAATTCACTCTTTTTTTTACTTTTCTATGTTCTTCCCTCACTGCTTTGCTGATTCTTATGAAAGATTGGGGACATATATGAAACTTTTGACATATATGTTGGGGAAGTCAGGTTTAAGGAAAAGAATATATATTTTCTCAATCCAGCAGTTAAAATGCCCTAACACTCAGTGCCCTTGTTAAAATGTCCAGCACTGAATACTGAGCACAAGCGATATTGTATGCTAAAACCCCTCACTCAACCTACATCAAATTATATTCAATTGATTTAATTTAATAATTATTATAAAAAATGGCAATCATCAATTAAATCACCAAATTTGTTGATAGGTCAGTCAAACAGTAACCTGGTGGATCAACCAACAAGTCAAAACAAAGTCTAAATCAAGTCTTTAGACTTTAAATCACTGCTTATAATTTACAAAAAGGAAGACATAAAACCAGATGTTAAATTGAAATTACCAGAAAAAAGAGAGATAAACCAGAAGTTGCCAGAATATTAAAATTTCAGCACAGGAGGAACAAAGAATAGCCAGCTATAAAAACTCAGATGTCGTGAGTTTACACAAAGTAAGACTCCTTCTAAGACTCACACACCACTCACAGGACTTCCCAGCTCCACAGCCTCAAACTTAGTTAGCCAAAAAAAAAAACAATAAGAAAAGAGCAAGCTTCTCCTTCTCCTGTAGTAGCCCAGCTGTAACTATTGCAACGAACCAGAACGTCTTTTTGGCATCTCAAAGCCAAAACAAAAAAATTGAGTCGGTAGATTGTGCACTTTATTAGCCAAGTTTAATGTAGGCATAGTAGGCTATGCATTATTGTCCTAACCAATAAAATAATTGGTTCTACTCGTGGCCTCATACGAGGACATTACATTTTTGCTTCCCTGGGCCCTATACGTCATTTATCTTAAGCCAGAACTGCTGTACTGAAATTAGGATGCTTGGGGCTATTGATTCCACTAGGTGGAACCACAATCCGCGGTACCGTTGGAAAACAAGATGGCGTCGATTCCCGTAAACCTGTTCTATGGGCGAAGAGCCAGCAAAAGTTCAAATGGTAAAAACCTGCATGAAGTTTCGATGTTGAAATCTGTTCATTTACAATTATAAATATTTGTTGTTTGATCTGGCATGCAGATTTGTCACTTTTTAGCTATAGTCACGAGCCAGCACACCATTAAACATGCAGTACTCGTACGGGGACATTGGGAGTTCATTTCCATGAAGTTCATATGTAAAGAGTGCAAAATTAAAATAGCTAAAATGCATCTAAAAAGACTTTTCTACATACAATAATGGAAATTAGGCTAATAGACAGATTCTGGTGTTAAAACAGATTAAATCAAGAGGATTCCTCAATTATGTCGCCTTTAAAAGTGTCGTGTTTATATATCTTTAAGACAAAATACAAGTCCAGTTGTCTTCAACTTACTACTAGGCTACAATATCCAACGACATGAATGACTGAAAACCTCCACAGACAGATTTTCTGACAGCAGCTTGTTCTGACAGCAGCTGAAAAAATGCTGAATGCAATCATAGGCGATAACTTCGACATAGAGGATGTGTCAGACAATGACGATGACGAACCAGGTGATTATGATGATGTTGGTGATTAACAAATGACCGTTTTAAAAACAAACTTCATTAATAACAAAACAAATATATAAATAAACAAGATATATACTGTATATATATATATATAATATAAATATAATATACAGGTGCAGCTCAAAAAATTTAAATATTGTGAAAAGGTTCAATATTTTTTGTCACTCATTTCAGAAAGTGAAACTCATATATTATATAGATTCATTACACATAGAGTGAAATATTTCAAGCCTTTATTTCTTTTAATTTTGATGATTATGGCTTACAGCTAATGAAACCCAAAATTCAGTGTCTCAGAAAATTAGAATATTTTGCTTTAACATATTTTTAAAGTATCATATTTAATATTTGGTCGCATATCCTTTGCATGCTGTTACTTCCTGAAGTCTGTGACCAATCAACATCAAAAGACTCTCAATATCTTATTTTCAGGTACTGTTACAAGCGATACTATAACCTCTCTGCATTTGAACTGATCTCTATGAGAATTGGGGGGTACGACTAGATTCAGCTTTAAATTACGCTGGTACAGTATGGAACACATTACTGGCGAAATGGCTGTACGTCATCAAGGGTCTAAGGTATCAAACGATCCCCAAACCATCACTCTGCGGCCAGATATGGAGTAGATGTGGATGGATCCCTTTAAGCTCCTGCATAAGCCCTGTTTCCGCCTAGCCCAGCACAGTGGAAAGGGCCCAGGATCCCTGGAACTAAGTTCAAGCACTAGGTTTGGCCCACAGTGGAAAGATGGCTATTGTTAAAAAATTCAGGGTTTAGTCTCTTCTTAACAAGTCCAAACATGAGCATAGTGGGCTCCAGAATGATCACGTTGAGTCAGTTGGCAAAATATTAAATTTCAGGCCAAATGTTACATCCATGTAACAATATTAGTAATAACACCCTAATCTTCGCTTGAAGCTGGAGCTGCCTTTAAAAATGTAAATTCCAAACTGGCATGTCTATCAATTATTACCTAGATTGACAATTGATGATTTCAATTGAATGTAACAGATTGGCATTCAAACTTAAAATGGAAAAGGAATCCAAGTGGGCATGTGGTATTCTCTGGCCATGCTAGGGCCTGGATTCCATTAATATTTTTGTGTTCTGTTGTTTCTCCTCAAGACACCCTGGCCACTCTAAGATTTATATTATAGATAAGCCAGCACCTCAGCATGACTAAATTGCCTTTGTGCCTGTGGAGTGGAGGGGGAAGAGAGAAAGGCAGATCCTAGGTCAGGTCAAGCAGAACAGTCCTTTTGATAACCAAGTACAATTGAAGCAAGTTTGCCATATCACATTATACTTTCTCTATCAAAGGCCGTAATCTAAAAGCTATATACCAGGACATATAGTTAGAAGGTATCAGCCTTCTGTCCTCACCAAATGTCCTCACCAAATATGGCGGCGCTATAATAGTTGGTTGAATTTGAAATAATAAAAAAATCATAGCTCCTCCGATGTTTGATCTAGAGAGTTAAAACGAATGTCAGTAGATGTCTCTCCTCACACTGAACAAATGTCCATCAAGGAAACATGGACCAATATATAGAATTATCTGAAATTTTGAATAGTCTTAAAAACACTTAAAATGCTACTTCTCCTAGATAATTTGGCCAATTTACACAAAACTTGCTAGGTTGACTCAGACCTTCATATGGGCCTATGTCAGAAAATGGCCGAATGACTATCCTAAATGCTAATAATTCTAAAACCATTTGACATACAGTTCTGGAACTTGGTGGGGTGATTGAGAGTTAGATCAAGACTCCAGTTACAAAGGCGTAGCCCAATCAAAGCACATGGTGGTGCTATAGAGGTCCAAAAATTAACTTTTCCCTTGCAGAGATTTCAAACTTGCAACAATGACAAAGGCCTTGATTACAAACATAGATATTTGCTTTTTGGGTCAACTCTGTCTTGAATTGTCTACCATTTTGGAGTCTTTGTGTTTGACAAATCCTGTTTATGTTGCTCGTCCACGGGAACTGCTGCTTGCAGCTATATTTGTTATCTGTATTTATTCATCCACCCTTTCTCTATTGTAAATAATGTTTCTTGGTATAAATGTCTGTATGTCAATTTGAATGTTATACAGTGCAGTCCATAACTATTTGGACAGTGACACAATTCTTGTTGTTTAGGCTCTCTACTCCAGCACATTGGATTTGAAATGCAACAGTGACTAAGTGGTTAAAGTGCAGACTTTCAGCTTTAATTTTGACGCTAATCACGTCGGCTTAAGCATGTAGCAATTGTAGCCCTTTTTATACACAGTCCCCCCCCCCCATTTTAGGGGACGAAAATTAATGGGACAAATTAACATAAACTTAAAAACACTTTAAAAAACATAAACTTTAATATTTGGTATTATATTATATGCCTTTTCATGCCATGACTTCCTGGTGTTTGTGACCCAAGAACATCAAAGGACCTTTGATATCTTATTTTCAGGTACTTTTACAAGCGATACTATAACCTCTCTGCATTTGAATGTGTCTCTATGGGAATTGGGGGGGACTAGATTAAGCTGTAGATTGCCCTGGAACAGTATGGAACACATGGGGCTCTATCTTGATGATCTTAGCGCTTGGTCTAAAAGCATGGTGCAAAGTGCATTTAGGGCGTGTCCAAGTCTACTTTTGATAGTTAGACGGCGTGTTTTTTTAGCACGGCGCAATGTGCAAATGGGCTGAACTTAGTCTCTTCATTAATTATAGGTGTGTCTTGGGCGTAACATGCAATAAAGCAATCAAAATGTCACATCCCATTCCCTTTAAATGCCTGCTTTTCCACCTTGGTGGATCGCTTATATGATGCAAACAAGGAATAGGCTATATGGATCAATAGTATGATCAATATTATTCGGACTAACCATTATGAAGTGTTTTGAAATACACTTTAACATTAAGGTTTAACACCGGCACGGGTTTCCTTAGAAAACGACAAATTAGCCTGCTTGTTTAACAAATTTTGTTTGATTATACCCAGGAAGACTGTGAAAAGTGTGATTTACAGTGGGGGAAACAGACCTGCTCCTGCATGAAGTTAAAGCACACATGCAGGGAATGGAATTACAATTAATTTGTTTTAGTTTCTAATTAGACTCTTAGTTCTCTTTAAAATAGTTTTGTTCAGTTATGGAATAACTGGTGAAATCAGCAGGGCTTTAATAAGATGAGAGTATGTGTAAGATAGGGCCCCTGATTGGCTAAATGGCTGTAAGTCATCAAGGTTCTGAGGTTTCAAACAAGCCTCAAACCATCACTCTGCTGCAAGATATGCAGTAGATATGGATGGATCACTTTAAGTGTTGTTTTTCCTGACTCATTTTCCTATTGAACGCTACAGAAAAATAAGTCAGGAAAAGAAACCATTAAAGTGATCCATCCATATCTACTTGTTTAATACCTCAGAACCTTGATGACTTCCAACCATTTAGCCAAACATGTATTCCTTACTATGTATTCCTTGTGTAGAATTTTGTCTCAAAATTCTACACAAAATAGCCCATAATGACAAAGTGAAAACATGTTTTTAGAAATTTTTGCAAATGTATTAAAAATCGAAAAACATGTGACGATTGTTACAAGGTGTAAATTATGAATGAAGGTAGAATTAACTAAAATAAAAAAAGAGTAGTTTGTAATATGAACCTATCTCGTACCATAGATATGCATATGCGTCTTTTTCGTTTTTATTTTCGGATTACTTACTGAAATTGTCAGATGAGTGTGCTCCTCAACAAAACCCTGGAAATAAGGGGTTCGTCCTGGTATTCTAAGTGCCCCCATTTGTGAGAAAAAGTCGCCCACTCAAAAGCTTTTTGACGAAGTGGACTCAAATATACCACCCCCCAATTCCCATAGAGATCCATTCAAATGCAGACATGTTATAGTATCGCTTGTAAGAGTACCAGAAAATAAGATATCTTGAGTCTTTTGATGTTGTTAGGTCACAGGCATCAGGAAGTCGTGGCATATAAAGGATATGCGACCAAAATTTTTAAAATTTTTATTTAAAGGCACAGTCAACTTGGTGTATGTAAACTTCTGACCCACTGGAATTGTGATATAGAGAATTAAAAGTGAAATAATCTGTTTGTAAACAATTGTTGGACAAATTACTTGTGTCATGCACAAAGTAGATGTCCTAACTGACTTGCCAACACAATAGTTTGCTAACATGAAATCTGTAGAGTGGTTAAAAATTAGTTTTAATGACTTCAACCTAAGTCAGCGGTGGGGAACCTATGGCTCGCTCATTGGATTTGGCTCGCGAGGCCAGCAACGATAAACAAAGTGCTTGGTTTCGGTTTCGCGAAGGTTCGTAACGGCGCACGCTAGGTACGTCATAATCATAATGGCTGGTCCTGCTGCAAAGAAGAGAAAAGTTGATGGTGAATCTCGATTTTTCCAAGAAAAATGGACAAAGGATTATTTTTTTGTGGAAGTGAAAGGCAAGCCTGTGTGCCTGGTTTGTCAGGATGCACTGTCTCAAATGAGAAAGACTAATTTGGAGCGTCATTATAGATCGAAACATGCCAAACTCGAGGAGCTGCAAGGACAAATGCGACTGGATAAAATCAAAGCTCTCCAGCGGGGTTTGGATGCACAGCAAGCTGCTTTCACAAGACCTCGTCGTGAAGAAGACAACGTAACTCAGGTTAGTTATGTGGTGAGCGAACTCATCGGCAAAAAGCTGAAGCCCCATGCAGAGGGAGAGTTCGTAAAAGAGTGCATCGTTGCTGCTGCAGAGTTACTAGCTCCAGACAAAGTCAAGTTGTTTAAGAGAGTTTGTTTGTCTCGAAGAACCGTGTCAGAGCGAATTGCTGACATTGCACAAGATATGGAAAAAACGCTGAAGGACTCGGCAAGGGATTTCAAATTTTTCTCTCTGGCTTGTGATGAAACTACGGACATTACCAGCACCGCCCAACTGGCCATTTTTGTTCGTGGAGTTACTGCCGGGTTTGAAGTGCGAGAGGAACTTCTGTCACTTGAGGCCATGCATGACACGACCAGAGGAGAGGACGTGTTTCAGAAAGTTGTTTCGGCAATGAACAAGCTTGAGCTACCATTTGACAAGTTAAGTGGCCTTACAACAGATGGAGCCCCAGCTATGGTTGGCTCGCAAAAGGGGTTGGTTACATTTATCAAAAAAGAAATGGATCGCCTGAATCTTGATGCAGCTGATTTAATTATATGCCATTGCATTATTCACCAAGATAATCTGTGTGCGCAGTCCCTGCGGTTCAACAACTTGATGAAAACGGTAGTGTCATGCATAAACTTTATCAAAAGCAGAGGACTAAATAGCCGCCAGTTTAAGGATCTACTGAAGGAGCTTGAATCAGAGTACGGGGATCTGGTCTACTACTGTGAGGTTCGATGGCTGAGCCGAGGGAACATGCTCAAGAGGTTTTATGAATTGCGGGAAGAGGTCAATCAATTCATGGAGACGAAGGGGAGAGCTGTTGCGGAACTCAGCGATAGCAAGTGGCTGTGTGATTTAGCCTTCATGGTTGACATTACACACTGTCTGAGCTCAACGTCAAACTGCAAGGCCCCAACCAGCTTCTCAGCTCTCTACTTTCAAACGTGAAAACATTTGAGGCTAAACTAAAGCTGTGGAAAGTGCAACTGGAAAAGGGAAACACTGTGCATTTCCCCACTCTGCATGGAGAAAAGCTGGCGACGACATCGGAGTATGCGGGTGAGTGTGCAAAACTCCTGGAGAAATTTGGCGAGCGGTTTCATGATGTGAAAAGCAAACAACTGGAGTTAAACATCTTTGCAACACCCTTTACCGTCGAACCAGCTGATGTGCCTGACAGCTTACAGCTCGAACTTATCGAGCTGCAGTGCAATGAGGAACTCAAAACTATGTACAAACTCTACCCCCTGCTTGAGTTTTACAAACTTCATGTGAGCGCCAATGACTTTCCCCTGCTGAGGAGACATGCTCTGAAGTTTGCATCTGTGTTCGGGACGACGTACTGCTGTGAACAGTTCTTTTCCAAACTGACCCTTGCAAAGACTCGCTTGCGCTCGAGACTGACGGACAAGAACCTGGAAAACCAGCTGCGAGTAGCAACGTCATCAGTGCCAGCTGACGTCACACGGCTTGCCAAGGAGAAGCAGTCCCAGCCATCGCACTAAAAATGCTGGTAACTATGCTGCTAAGAAAGATTGCACATGATGATCACTGTACTATTTTTTTCCTTTTTCATTATGCCTATTGCTACCGCGCACATAAATGGCTCTCGAGTTATGTAGGAAATATGAAAATGGCTCTCAATAGGAAAAAGGTTCCCCACCCCTGACCTAAGTGTATGTAAACTTCTGACTAAATTAACCATGAAAATAAAATATTAAAACCAGTGAGCTGGGCTGGGGTATCACAGGCTTCTTGCTTTCCATGGCTAACTGAACCCAGCTGCAGCTACCACATAGCCCATATGCCTTCATTAGGCTTGTCATTAAGCTAACGTTAGCTTGGTAAGATATTTGTTAACCGTCAATTTTCTGTAGCGTTTTGTATCTCCTGCCGCAAATGTTTTTATGTTTTGTTGCACAGAATTAGAAGCACAGTGACACGTCAAGATTAATTGGCTTGGTAGCCACGTTAGCTAGCTAGGCTATGTATGCTAGGCTTTCCTCTGCTTGTCTGCCTCCCTTCATAATTAAAAATAAATTTCTCAAAAAAGAACACGTAACACCTTGTCAAGCCTCACATCACCCTGAAACTCATCAGAAATGCAGATAACGTCCAACATTGTGACTTTTGGGAGTGATATTAGGGGCTGGGAAAAACATACATCTCCAGATCCATGGTTTCTAATGGGGAATTACAGGTGTCCCCATCACCGGAAGTATTCACCCCTTCTGGTCTCGATCGCCATCTTGTGAAATAGGCCTATTGGGTAGTATTGCTTTGAATAGAGCTAGTTTAATTAGTGTGAGCTACGATAGGCAATATTAGTTGTTGTAACTTGGCCTACTTTTAACGGCATGCCTAGTTTTTTGTAGGTTTTAATTAATGACGTACAGACAGTGCTTTGTACGCTATGTGTGAGTAACTTGGCATTTGTGTATGTTTAAAAACGTTTTTTGTTCAGATACTGTACTATACTATTTATTAGGGATGCACCGAATCCAGGTTTCGGATTCGGCTGGATTCGGTCCGTTTTCACGGGTTCGGGATTCGACCGAATCCTTCGCAAAAATTGGACCTAATCTGAATGTCATGGCAAAAGAAAAACTGTTCACGTAGCTCAAAGCGTCCACATTCGCGTATTTGCGTGAGGTATGTTTCGGCCCTTAGGGCCTAAGGCCAGAAACATACCTCACGCAAATACGCGAAAGGTTTTTCTTTTGACATGCCATTTGTGAAAGGCAAGCCAGAGGAAAGCACAGATCGAACAAGAAAGTTTACTGTTGTTGCCTGCTATATCGTCTCTCGCTGCGGCTTGTTTTTCACAAATGGCAATGGCAAAAGAAAAATGGTTCGCGTAGCTCGTCGCATCCACGTTCCTGTATTCGCGTGAGGTATGTTTCTGGCCTAAGGGACTCTTAGAACGCGTGCATAGAAACACGCTGAGCCATGGCTCTGGAAACACGCAAGTGTCTCACGGACTTACGTTACCTTTGTTTTATTTATTTCACTTTTTACTTCTGGGATTCTGGATTCTATTTGCGGTTTGTTTGAATCTAAAATGTAGGCTAGCCTAATATTAGCAAGCGAATTGTTCATTAGGCTACAACAGACAATGTCTCAAAAACAGTGATTGTGAAGTATTTACAAGCATATTGTATAAACCTAAGTAATATTGAGAACTATTGTCCGTGTAGCCTATTCAACTGAAAAGACAATCATGTAGGCTAAGCTATGTTTTATGATTTTAAAACGGCCGCTTCACATTCCATTTGTGGTGGACAATGTCGCTGGAGTTCCATTCATAAACGACCGATCGCTATTTAATTGCAGCACTATTTTTACAGTGAGCCAACCTGTGCCAAGTTAAGAGACTGTTTAGCACCACTGGCGACATTCTCTCACAGTTTTAATTGATTTATGAAAGCAAACGTATAGTCTGTTTGCCTATAGGCTATACATGGTGTAATGTAACAAACCAAATGCAAAATCTCAGCATAAGATTCCATATGTTTTCATTAAAGCTTTGCTGCAAAATTATGCAGTTTATTAACGTGACGGCTCTGGCTGTTGCGTAGCTACTCTCACGTCCCTTTTCAACTTCCATCTATTAGGCCTACTTCGGTTTTAATTTGATAAAGCCACGCATGACAACTTTGCTGAAGTTCTCCTAAAATACTAACACTGCTACATTGTATTATGCTACAATTGAGAGAAATTACTCAATTATCATGCTACTGGGCGTTGAGAAGACACCATCGCATGAATTATTAACAAAGACAAATAAACTAATATAAAAATTATATATTTATTTGAATTTATTTATTTGTTATTTGTTTTAATTTCACATATGCTGAAATGTTCTGTTGAAAAGAGAAAATAGCCTATATATTTGAACAAGGAATGTAATTGTTTTATTTATTTTACTCCTTTACTTTCGGGATTCGGTTCGTGGTTCGGCCGAATCTTAACTGGTGGATTCGGGATTCGGCTGAACTCTAAAAGTATGAATTTGGTGCATCCCTACTATTAATATTTTTGTATTATGAATTATCAAGAGCATGACACTGTAAATACTTTGGGAAAATGCTGCTGAACAGCATTGTGCTATGAAAAAAATGCTCAAATGAATTATTTCCATGAGCAATCACCATAGGGCTGCCCTGTATTTTGAGCCCTGACTCAGGACTGCACAAGACGTTCCCTTGTGCGGAAAAAATAAAGTACTTCTATGTCTATGTCCAAGTAAAATGAAGAGCATGTGGGTATGGCTTTGTGCTCCATTCACAAAAGCCCTGACAACACCTCTCCGGGGGGCGACCGCACTCCTAACTGAGATAATGTACGCACATATGGCCGATTGGTCAAGAGTAGCAGGTGAGTCAGTGTTTCTCATTAGTCCTGAAGCTTTCCGCACTAGAAATGTGCCTCCCAGTTCCCTTGTTTCCAGCTTGTTTTCTGCGTCGCGCTGATCTACGTCAGTGGTGGTTAATTCCAGCTGCAGGTCTATACTGTATACAGGAAGGTTTGAAATTGATCAGATTTGCTGATAGATAAGAGTCTGATATGTCAAAAACATTGTATATAATATTGCAATATAGTAAGTCAAAAGTTTCCAAAATTCGGAAAAGCTTTGGAAACTTTTTGACTGCAATATTATATACAATGTTTTTCGATTTTCAAGACTCACATTAAACATGATATAGATGTTCAAGAAATAACCCAGCGTTCCCCTTTAAGCGCACGTCTCCATTCCCATGTTCAGCCAGCTGGAGTGGCTGGGACTGGCGAACGAAGTGTGAAAACACTCTGTTTGTGCGGCAGGGTCCAACACACCGGCTGGAGATCACACCACTGCCAGACCCAGACCCCGCCCAATCAGCCACGCTGAGATTGACTGATCTCTCCACTGAAGAGGAAGAGGCACTACAAGGCCGGATCAACCAGTATGAGAGGAAGGTTGACAGCCTGATGACCGAGGTCAGCTCCCTGAAAAGCGAGGTCAGTCAGTCCCCCTATGGTCATAAACCTCCCACCTTCCTCAGTTTCCCTACAGTCACCCTATCACAGTTTACCTCACCGTGGTCAGTCTTATCATGGTCACCCTCCATACTCAATATCTTGCCAATGAGAATTAAGTTCTCAGTTGGCTTACTTAGTTAATGGTTCAATAAAAATGGTCACTCCTCCCTCACAAATAGACTAAATTAATCCAGTCACCCACCCTTTTAATACATAGGCAGGAGTACATGGGGTGTGTTGATGTTGTGTGGGGGTGGACACACTTAGATCAGCCCTCCCCAAGATCACACAATGAGAATTTATCTTTTCCTGTGTTCAGGTGGGCATTTTAAGACGTGCAAAATTCCTGACGGTGCAATAAAAAGTGCAGAAGCTGCAGATGTCTGGGTGGGTGAGACAGTGAGTCCAGCAGGGTGGGGTCAGGCCGCTGTGAGTGCTCTTATGATTAAGCCTAAATGGACACCAGCCTATTACCAGGAACAACAATGGAATTGTTGGATGGAAACAGCACTTTGTTATTAGTGGCTCTCCACATAAAAAAAAAAAAAAAACATCTGCTCATTTATGGAAAAGATTTAACAGTTTTTAAAGCCACATCCATACATGATAATGCATCTTTGTGAATCTAGCTTTCATCAGAGAAATCCGAGGTGTTACGCATTTTTGGATTGTTGCCTCCTTCTCTGCCTTCTCCTTGGGTATTACAGGAAGTAGTCACAATTAAGGTTTGTGTGTGAATATACGGTGTGTGTGTGTGTGTGTGTGTGTGTATATACAGTGTACATAAGGTCTGTGTGTGTGTCAGTGTATGTGCAATAGGTCTGTGTGTGTATGTCAGAGGAGGTTTCTGTAAGACAACAGGTGAAGCAGTGCTTCACCAAAAAAAAAGGACATGCATATAACACACATCATATGTTGTTGAATTATCACCACAACAACTAATTCCCTTGTAAAGCAAAAAAAAAAAAAGAAGAAAATAATTGAAAAAAAGTGCCTCGATTCAAAAACATGCCTGGTATCATGAAAAAGAGCACCACCCTCAGACTTTCAAAATTAACTTCAGTAAGGCAAAGCTTTTGTCTGGCTCACTAGACGCTTTATATCAATGGATGACTTTATAAGACATGATGGGATAGTTGTTTTGACACATCTTTGAAGCTGAGCTTCACTAGTCTTTCCAATCACGCGTGCTCTTGTGCACGCTCTCACCCTGATGATTTATATAATGTCTAACCATCCAGAACAGCAGTCCAGCAAGATATAATCATCTTCACCACAAATTTTTCTTGTTGGGTAGTATAGGCGTTAGTGTGTTACTGTATTAGAGGGAGAGAGAGCCATTATAGTGATTTATTAAATTTTATGGTTGTGGTGTTGTCGGTGTATTTGTAAATAGTTAAAATTTTTATTGGTGTTGTAGTGTTATCTTTTTTCCCCACAAACCAAGATCTTAACTAGCTAGTTAAAGGGACTGTAAAGATAAATCTGTAATTTGCTTCAGACTACATTATATGAGGTTGTTATGTTATGTATTAAGTATCAGCAACAGTACACACCCGTAGCTACGGGCGGGCCTTAGGGGGCCGGGCCCGCCCACGGAAGTGCTAGTGCCCCCCCACTGGAAATTGAGGAAAAAAAGAAAAAAAATTATAGTATTTTTCTGTTCAAAAATTAAAAATACTAACTTTTTAAGACATTAAAATAGAGAAAAAAATTGTGTTATTGTTTGAGGGGGTTCCGCCATACTGAAACAGGAAGTTACGCCAATGTAGGCTAGGTTACCGCGCCATTTCAGTTGGGAGTCCAGCAGAGCACTATTTCCCAGTAGGATCGCTTTTGCTAATTTGCTTAACAATGGACATTCGTAAATGGTTTAAATCGCCAGTCTCTATCAACTCTAACGAATCATATTCCGCCTCCAAATCGCACAATGTGACTGCACCCAAGCCCCGTGATGTTGATGGCGGACTCGTGGTCGTCAGAGATCAAGATTTGATTTGATTTGAAACCTTTATTTCGACAGGGAAGAACATACTGAGACCAAGTCTCTTTCACAGATGTGCCCTGCTTACAATCAACATATACAATCAATACAGTAGCAAAGGTACAAAAAGTAGTAAATAAGTACAGAAGTTATCTAGATACAATAAGCAAATTAAACAATAAAACCTGCATATCACTCTATCCTAATGCCATACAAACGTGCATATCTCTCTATCCTAATACAATACAACCTGCATATTTCTCTATCCTAATACAATACAACCTGCTTATCTCTCTATCCTAATACAATAAAAACCAACATAACTTTCTATCCTAATACAATAAAAACCAGCATATCTCTCTAACCTAATACAATATAACCTGCATATCTCTCTATCCTAATACAATAAAAACCTGTATATCTCTCTATCCTAATACAATACAAACAACAGGAAATTCATAGAACATAGGAAAAAAGAGGGGGGGGGGGGGCTATTGGGTGGGGGGGCGGGTGAATGCATGCATGTGTGTGCAAGTGTGTATAGCTGTGAGTAGTCCGTGTTTATGTGTGCGTAAGACTGAAGGTTACATTCTGGCACTCAGCAATCTTGATAACTCAAGATGGTGCTGAAATGCAGCCTAGCACCCACCAGCAGCAGCGGCCGCGGATCTGAGACTAGTCCGACTACTAGCCTTGCTGCTGCAACCACAGGAACGGTATTTGGACCACAACTGCATAGACTGAGCAAACCATTTTTTTTGGGTGGGGCAGATCCAAATCCAATGTTTTTTTTATGATGAACATGCCCCATTTCTACAAATAGCCTCCAACAAATGTTTTATATTTTTTAACAGTTAAAGACCAAATGACAACATGATATTATAACGCGTCAGCATCCGACGTGGTGCTTTTTCAATTCGAGAGGTGTGGGTTGCTTTGCACTTCTGGTGTTATATTCAATGTGTTGTCTAGTGCTTTGTGCATAACATTACCTCTGTGTAATTGACTGATGTGGTAAATTATGAGGACTGATGTGGTATCTTTAGGCTGATCGTTGCTGTTGATGGTTTAAAGTTATTATTTGCAAGTGCACTGATTGCGCGGTCACGGTGCCAACCTCCCCCGTTTAGTCATGGTATGCCATCTATTCATTTTCTAAAGCTAATTGTTTACAAAACCTTGTAAGTGCACCTGATTGGTTCCAATTGTCTAAACAGTGAATGTCTGTGAATGCGCCAGTTTTGTTACCGCTCTCCACGTTATAATCGTAATTTACTGCATTCTAATAATTTTAGGCATAGCCTAATACATCGGGACATATTAAATCTATCTGAGACCAATTTGGTTAGTATGCGACCTCAGTACAGTAATACCTTGACATACGAGTTTAATTCGTTCCGTGACCGAGCTCGTAAATCAATTTTCGTAAATCAATTTTCCCCATTGAAATTAATTGAAATACCATTAATCCGTTCCAGCCCCCCAAAAAACACCCTAATTTCTTTGTTACGTAGTTATAAAAATGAGAAATGTATTTATAAATAATAAATACAAAACATAATACAAAGATAATAGAATATAAAGAAATAAACTGGTTCTAAACTTAATTGCTACATTATTATTCTTCACTTACACTTAATCTTCGTCAGTGATGTTTTCATCTTCATCAGTGACGTTTGCATCTTTTTCATTGATTTTTGGCTTTTTCGTCACGCTTTTCTGACTCTGATCTGCAGGGCGTTTCGATAAAAACCTATCCATGCTGGTTTGTTTCTTCCTTCCCTTCAGAATTTTTCGGGAATTCTATTGGGCACAGGTCCTTCATGATGTCATGAAGGCGCTAAATTAAGACTTAGTTGTCATTATCGCCTCCGTTTGCATTGCAAGCATTCCGAATATACCCCGTGTATGTGCCCTCTCTGGATACACAGATGAGGTTGAGGTTGAGGGTAATGCTACGGTGTAATTTTCAAAATGCTGAAATTCGTAAGAAATGGGTATCATTTTTGGAAAGTTATGGCTACAATGGCAAGCTCAGCTTGTGCAGCGACCATTTCCCAAAACAAACAGCTTTCAGAAGTATAACCAGAGACTCCTTTGCTTGGCCAAATTCCTCAAACTTGTTGCTGGGGCTATGCCCTCTCTACCCCATTCCTATCCGGGATCATCCTCCCTCCCCAGACGACATTGGTAGCCATCGCCGGATGGCGTCTCAATAGTTGAAAAATGCACCCTCCCTTCCTCCACTACCACCTCCTCTACTCTGTGCCCAGGAAACAGATCTTTGTGTTCTAATCTAATGTCACTGATTACATCTTAATTACATATTAATGGTTACGTATGAATTAATGTCTCGACGCAAACCGCAATGTCAGGTACATTGTATACTGTACATGCAAATACTTGCACTTGAAACGTTCAGACAGTTTTGCATACTTCCGGGTAGGAGAGGACTGGTAGTGGGGGAGTGGAGGAAGGGAGTTGGGAAGTGAAGAATATTGGGATGCAGCCCTGGGCTCTGCGTCAGTCAAAGTTATGATAGGGCAACTTCATGGCGATTTTGATGTCAGTGAAACAGATTCACTGTCCCAATTTTCTTTACGGCTCCTTTCCTCCACTCCCCTCCTCCCCTCCCTTCCTCCACATACTTCTGGATAGTAGAGGAGTGGTTGTGTGGGAATGGGGGAAGGAAGGTGGGGAGTGAAGTATATTGGGATGCACTAACTTGCAGTAAAAGATCGCTAATGTTTGCTAACATTCATTGAGTTTTTTTAAAAATGTTTTGTGCAGTGATACTTTTGTGTCGTGCTAAAATGCAACTAGGTAGCTAACTGTTAATGGTAACAGGCAACTATTTAACCGATTATTCGTCTGTATGAGTTGGTGTTTTTAAGTTAGTTTGTTGCCTAACATTATATTTTGCGGGCTAGCTAGCAAGCTACATGAAGTGACTGTTATTCAACACCAATAGCTAACGTTGAGTCTCATAGCTGATTAGCTAACGTTACTTGAATGCGATACGTAGGTTGATATCAGTAGTTGGCCTGTATTGGAAATAATATTAGGATATGTTATTTGGATATTTCCACCCAGTTAGCAAGCTGCCTTGTATTTGTAACATGAATGGTAAGCAAGCCAATTGATTCGCTTAATAACCAAAACCAAAGTACATTATTAGGCTACCCATTTATTTTGACATAGAATTATTGATCTGTGCATCATAAACTTGATCTGTGCATTTTTCTATATCCACATTTATGATGACGTTATCATGCAAATATTTTGACTTTTCAATGCTCCAATGTTTAAATGTTCAATATTGTAAATTTGTTTTCAAGCCTTAATTATATGTTGCGCTCAACGGTTTGAGACACTTAAGAGGCTCCTCTTTAAATATGCTTTCTAATGTTTAACTCACTTGGACTAATTTGAGTGCCGTCTTAAAATTAATTAGGCTACATTCTTTAACACATTTAGATTATTGCCTGATCTTTGTTAAACAATCTCAAGTTAGTTATCTTTGTCGTTGTCATTTCTTAATCATTATAGGCTACATAATATATTGGTCTTGATTATTAAGCGAATTGTTTGATTAGCTAGGCTACTCAAGCCAAATAAACGGAAACAAGTCTAATGCTGTAGCATACCCTACCCCGCTTTTTCCAGTGCACCAGCTATCAATGCAAGTCAGTGCTATACATTTTATGACCCGAAGAAAAATGCTAGCACAGAAAAACATTAATTGATATTTGTTATTCAGTTAATTGCTTGCTTTATAATTAAGAACTATAAATGGAAACATGACAGGTTGACATTAATATCCGTATAAAGGTTAGGTTACAGAAGGCCTATTTTACAGCCGACGGTACGCCACTGTATCATAATGTAATTCACATGGTTTTTTACCAGGGGATTCAATAAGACAGAAGATGATGTCAGGGAATGATGACCAGATGTCATGCAACTGAGTTGTAGCCTATCATTTGTCCACTAACCGACAGCACTCGAGTAGCCTATCTTTGGTTTATTTTGCCAAAATATCTTTAGGAAACAATGTGTCAATGTTATTTTCTGACATTATAATTAAATAGCGATAGTTAGCTTGATCTACGATGTGTCCCTACTCAGAACAATGACAGACGCGGCATTATTTTCTCTCTCTCTCTGGCCCTGCCCCTCAACTATGACAGAACACTGACTGAATCTATAACATAGTTATTGCGCTAGGCTGAGAAAGCCATCTCCGGGTCAAGACCTCCAGCGCCCGGCATGCACTAGGTTAATAAACAATTAATAATAATCTTGTTTGAATTACAAGTTAACATAGCGAACTGTAGGCTGTGGGCAAGACTGCTAGTTAAATGCAGGCGAACTGCATAAAGTAGGCTACTTATCAGATGGCTATCATCATTGGAATAAGTTAACTCACCTACAGGGGGTCTTACCCACCACATAGAGATATTTTTTATTTTTTAGTTTAGTTTAGTTTAGTTTAGTTTATTTTGGTCATTATACAGCTCATACAATCAAAAAAACACAAAACAGGTTGACCAAAAGGGTGTAGGCTGAAGCCTTAGCTTATTGCACCTACCCTTTTTGCATTCATTAATTTAGTCAGCTCCCTTAAGAATTATACTGTAAAATGAAAGAAAAGAAAATATACATACATACATAGTTACATACATACATATATACATACATACATACATACATACATATATACATTATATACCCTACTCTGATATCCCCAGACATATTTCATTTACACAATGGTCTTCATACTTCAGATTTATATTTGCTAATCATCTTATTTTTAAATATTATTTTAAAACTATTGAGTGTTTCACACATTTTCATCTCTTTATCTAAACTATTCCATAAGTTTACTCCTTTGACAGATATACATCTTTGTTTGACATTTGTTCTGATCTTTGTTTTGGTGAACATGCAGACTCCTCTCAGTCCGTAACGACTCTCTCTGAGGTGAAACAACTCCTGGATAGAGTCTGGAAGCATTTTGTTGTATACTTTAAACATTAGTTGTGCAGTTTTGAAGTGTACCAATTCTCTAAATTTAAGGGCCTGTGAGTTTATAAATAATGAATTGGTTGGTTGGTGATAATCTGCTTGGTTTATTATTCTTATTGCTCTCTTTTGTAGGATGAAAATTGGATTGGTTATTGTTTTATAAGTGTTGCCCCAGACCTCCACACAGTAAGTGATGTATGGAAGTATGAAAGAGCAATACAATATATGTAATGAATTTGGGTTAAGGATATCTTTTGTTTTATTCAATATTGCGATGGACTTTGATATTTTGTTCTTAATATGATTTATATGTGGTTTCCAACTCAATTTGTGGTCTATGATAACTCCCAAGAATTTATTTTCAAAGACTCTTTCTATTTCCGTATTATCAATCATGATTTGTACTTGATTATAGTTCTTTCGATATCCAAATAGTATATATTTGGTTTTATTTAAATTTAATGACAACTTATTAATATTAAACCATCGTTTTAAAGTTTCCCATTCTGTTTCCACTCTATCCAGAAGCTGCTCAAGATTTTTACCAGAACAAAACAAATTTGTATCATCAGCAAACAGAACAAAGTTGAACAATTTAGACACATTACAAATATCATTTATGTACAATATAAACAACTTTGGACCCAGTATCGAACCTTGTGGGACCCCACATGTGACCCTCAGCAAATCAGATTTGTTATTATTTATCTGCACATACTGATGTCTGTTGTCAAGATAGTTGCTAAGCCATGAATGTGCTACTCCTCTAATCCCATATTTTTCAAGTTTTCTCATTAATAATCTATGATCAATGGTGTCAAATGCCTTTTTTAAATCTATGAATATCCCTACTGTATATTCCTTATTATCTATTGCTGTGGATATTTCTTCTGTCAGTTGCATCAGTGCCATTGTTGTGGATCGATTAGATCTGAAACCATATTGATGTTCACTCAGTAAATTGTGTTTTTCTATGAAGTGGTCTAGTCTTTGGACAAAAAGTTTCTCTAAAATTTTTGAGAATTGTGGAAGAAGTGAAATTGGCCTATAGTTTGAAAAAGAGTGCTTGTCTCCATTTTTGTAGATTGGAATGAGCTATTTTCAGGAGCTATTTAGTTGTTTATTTTTATCTATTTAAAATTCCAGTTCAGTTTAAAATAAATACTACTGGGAGCTCCATGCACTTTATTTTTTTAATTTGTTGAAATTTTTTTCTAGTATTGAAGTAAACGTATGTTTAAAGGAAGTTTTGTGTTGGAGTTTGTGTTACTGTAAATTTTGACTGTAAAAATTCACATTCACTGCAAATGTATATTGGCCCCAAATATCGGTCATCTGTCTCCTTCATTACTAATAATTGGTATTGGTATCGGCCCTGGAAAAACCATATCGGTCGACCCCTAGTTTGCTTCACTAAAAATTCTGGTCAGCAGCCACCACTGATGTGTATGTATACAGTGTATAAAAGGTGTGTGTGTGTGTGTGTTGCAGGTGGAGCTGCAGAAGAAGGAACAGCTCTTGGAGCACCAGTCAGAGCAGCTGAGTGTGTCCCAGCGCCTCATCGCTGACCAGAAGGAGGAGCTGGCTGAGGTCACCAAGGAGCTGGAGGTGACGGAGCAGGAAAACTCCAGGCTCCGCCTCTCCATGGAGAAAATGCAGGAAGAGACTGACTACAGCAGGTATAGGTCCCCATGCCTTGATGGAGAAATCTCACTGCATGCAAAGGCAGGAAGTATCTTGTGTCTGGTGTTCATTGGCTATGCCCAAGTGAACCATGACTGTACTTTGTCTTTTCATGTTCACCTGTACCAAAAATGGGTCTATGGCTAAAACACTGATCTTTAATGCGCTGATGCTTGTGTACATATTTGTGCATAGGTTTACTGTATATACAGTCAAGCCGGAAAGTCTGAACACCCCTTTCACCTTCTCCACGTTTTATTACATTACAGACATATTCTACAATAGATTGAGTTAATTTTTTATCTCAAAATTCGACACAAAATAGCCCATAATGACAAAGTGAAAACATGTTTTTTGAAATTTTTGCAAATGTATTAAAAATCGAAAACCTAAATCTCATTTACATAAATATTCATACCCTTTGCTTTAACATATTTTTAAAGTATCATATTTAATATTTGGTCGCATATACTTTGCATGCTGTTACTTCCTGAAGTTTGTGACCCATCAACATCAAAAGACTCTCGATATCTTATTTCCAGGTACTGTTACTAGCGATACTCTAAGCTCTCTGCATTTCAATGGATCTCTATGGAAATTGGGGGGTGAGACTAGATTCAGCTGTAAATTACGCTGGTACAGTATGGAACACATGGCTGGCTAAATGGTTGTAAGTCATCAAGAGTCTGAGCTCTCGAACGAGCCCCAAACCATCACTCTGTTGCCAGATATGGAGTAGATGTGGACGGATCACTGCAAAGGTTATTTCTCCTGACTCATTTTCCTATAGAACTCTATGGGGAAAAAAGTCAGGAGAAACAACCCGTAAAGGGATCCATCCACATCTACTCCATATCTGGCAACAGAGTGATGGTTTGGGGCTCGTTTGATACCTTAGACCCTTGATGCCGTACAGCCATTTCGCCAGTCATGTGTTCCATACTGTACCAGTGTAATTTACAGCTGAATCTAGTCTCACCCCCCAATTCTCATAGACATCAGTTCAAATGCAGAGAGGTTATAGTATCGCTTTTAACCGTACCTGAAAATAAGATATCGAGAGTCTTTTGATGTTGATTGGTCACAGACTACAGGAAGTAAAGGCATGCAAAGTATATGCGACCAAATATTAAATATGATACTTTAAAAATATGTTAAAGCAAAGGGTATGAATACTTATGTAAATGAGAAATTTCGATTTTTAATACATTTGCAAAAATTTCTAAATGTTTTCACTTTGTCATTATGGGCTATTTTGTGTAGAATTTTGAGACAAAAAATGTACTCAATCTATTGTAGAATATGTCTGCAATGTAATAAAATGTGGAGAAGGTGAAAGGGGTGGGCAGACTTTCCGGATTGACTGTATATAGTAGCGCAGATCTACAGAGGTATGGCACAAATAAGGAAAAGGGGGGTGAAGTGGGGAAAAATAAACTACTTTTATTAAACTATCTCCATAACAAAAATGTCTTGGCCGCTGGGATAGCTGGCTTCACTTGTTGATTGTGGGAGTGGTTAGAGTGTTATGATAAAAATAACTGCCTCTCTGGGAGACTGAGGGCCTCTTGTAGTGAGACAGAAAATTATCTGAATGGGCTTCCAGTGTTCCTCTGGCCTTCAGATAATTGGCTGCCTGATTCAATAATTGCCACCGGGGTAAACCTTCATCTGAGCAGGTAGTACTGGAGGGAGGGGAGAGCCCACTTAATGGCTAGGGCCGCTTGCTGCCTTCTTGTCCTGGGGCTTGAGTAGGCCGAGGTACTGTATGTCATTCAGGGTGATGCAACACTTTGGGAGTTAGCAGTGAGTCCAGCTCATGTTAGGGCCTCCAGTCCATGGCGCATGTGCTCTGGTGTTCTTGCCAGGTGGCGGACTGGATGACCTCACCGTATAGGTACACAGCTGCAACGTGCTGCATGTGCGTGCCGGAGTAGTCTACTATGTCCATCAGCGCTGAAACGTGTCAACAGCAGAGTGAGTCTAGTTTTTAGTGAGCAAGCATGTGTTTTAGGATGCTACTGTTGTGAGCGATCCTGGGTTACCCATTCTGCACTCACTTTCCTTTTGCTCTGGTGAGTGTGCAGAATTATGGGAGAAATATGATTTTTCCGGACATTCAAAACTATGGACTTCTGTTTGCAGATGATTGTTACCCCCCTTGTTTGTGTCGCGATTCAAAGGGTGGTTTTGTGCCAAGGAAGAAATATTGTCTGGGTCGATCACCAAAGCTGGACGCTAGGGCTGGGATGCTTACAGAAATACAGCGGTATTGCAGTCGGGTCATGCTCACTGAAGAGCTGAGCTGGTCACCGCATTACTGCCAGGTTTTTTTATTGTCTGTTTTTCTTTGTTTAACTGTCTTGTCAATTTTTGCTTTTTAAAGTTATGTGATCTTAAATCATAAATTATCTACATTTCTACTGTTAATAAACAGAGTTGTTCACTGTCTCCGTGTTTCAATAGCGAATTATTGATTTCCATGCCGAGAAATCCTACAAAGACAAAGTTGCTTAGTCTTAGGGACAAAATTGGAATAAAGATAGACATATTAACTATGGAATCTATAAAGAATAGACTACTATATTAATTAATGCATTCGCTTTGTTTATTTAGGAACCAATTCAACGAAAGTTTTTCGTTATTTTATAGTGGTTACTGCTGCAGTAAGACTGATTTCACTAATTCATGCGGAAAAAAGCAGTTCCATCCCAGCTCTACTGGACGCAAGCTGAATTACGGAACAGCAGCTAGACGGTACAAAGCTTTATGCATGTACAAATTCACACAAGCTGTAATAACAGGTAGCGACAGCTAGGCAGTAGATAGCTTTATGGTTCCGAATTCATACAAGCTGAAATACACAATAGTGACAGCTAGGCAGGCAATAGATAACTTTATGCAGATGGAAAATTTGGTCAATTCTCACCTCTTTAGGGGGTGCTCTGTTTTATAACTCCAGGTGTGAGCATCACAGAAACTTGGTAAATTGCTTAAATGAAACAAGACAGTTGTACCATTTAAAATACGAACTTAGATTTGTTTATTTTCATAATTTAAGTCAAAATAAAGTGCCAAAAATCCAAAGAAACTTAGGGAAAATGCAAAAAAATTATATAATAATTTCTTTAGTTTGCAATGAAATACTGAGAGCTACATGTGTGAAACAGGGAAATCTATACATTTCCTGGATCATAAACTCCACAAGTGTGCAAAATCTGAAGATGATATGCAGAACTACTAAAGATATATGATGCAATGTATAGGCAGTGTACCCAGTTGTCCATTGCTGTCTCCAAATCTATCCAAATGGCTAAATTGTGCACTGCTCTAAATCATAAAATAATTATACATTTAACTACAAATCAACTGTTTTGAATCATAAAACTCACTTTTGCATCATTTTCAAGTGGGAATTACTATCTTTTCATCAGTATAGGGGGGTAATTATATATGGGTTCAAAACCCTGTCCAATACATGTCATAAATTGAATAAAATTAGATAAAAACATGTCATAAAATAAAGATAATGTCCATATACATTTGCCCCTTCTGATGATTTAAGAGGAAAACACTGATATCACACTGTTACACACACCTAATTATGTAGTCTAATCATTCACTCTTGTACCTCAATAAACTGTTTTCTGTAGTCTACAGTATGTATTCCTTTGGCCTGGGATCACATTTTTCTGTAGTTTTTAAAAACATGTTCCCATTCATAAGGTAAATTTTAACATTCATCCAGCACATGTCAGCGCACAGTAAATTGGAATGAGTATTTTCCATGCCTTAAGTGACAAGTAACTATAGCCAAAGAGATACAAATAAATTACTATATTAAATATTAACAAAATAAAATAAAAATACAAAAAAAATAAAAACAAAAATTCAAATCAAAAAAATAAATTCAAAATGAAGTAACATCAAACAAAAACATGAACTGAGGAATGAATGACTACAGTGTGTCAAAAAAAATCAAAAAAAAAAAAAATAAATATCTAACATAGCCTACTGGACAAGACAAGACAGTGGGAAAAAAAAAAAAACGAGAGTAGCAGGGAAGAGAGAACCGCAGTACTTTTTTTTTTTTATCGAGGAAAAAAAAAACTCCCATCAGCGAATGCGTATTCTGTAGCTGTTTGCGTAATAGTACATCGACTACATTAACAATGCTGTTACGCTGGGCTGTAAATTATTGTTCAAAGCATCCAAGAAAAAATTGCGAACACCGTTGAGAAGGATATACTGTCCTCTATCAGATAAAACCATTGTGAATAAAACCGGAATGACGTGAAATACTTCAGAGCTGCAGGTAGCGCATATGGGGTACTGCCCACAGACGTTCCAAATTGTGTAATAACGTGCTAAATGAGACGGATGTGTGCGGGTTGGACCCGTAATGCACGACTCAGAACACTGACTTGATAATAAATACCCGCAAGGGCTTTATTATGGGGAAATCCAAAAACGTAGTCACACAAGCAAAGTCCAAAAACCAATAAATCCAGCCAGACCAAAGATACAGTACCGAGGGAGAAGGCAGTCTCGAAATCGGTATCCATGCAAGAGTTCGTTAACCAGAGTAGCTGTCAGCGGAGCAGAAGTACAAAACAGGGAAAAAGCAAAGTTCGTAGTCGTGGGGCGTAGCAGGAGTCAGACCGAAGTCCTATCCGCGGGGCAGAGGTACAAAGAGACAGTAGGCAAAACTCGTCAAAAACAGGCAGTGGAAACAATAGGCAGGCAGTAACGATGGTCAATAAACAGGCTAGATCAATAACGGTAGTCAAAACAATGGTAAACGCTCAAAAGTGACAATAGTAAACTAAGGCAACAATTTCACAACGAACAGACATGAACACTGAGGACATGAACACTGAGCTTAAATGCAGGTGTAGACAGGTGCAAACATTTAGCTTGAGAGCAGCAGGAAATTCACAACAGCTTGAGAAAATGAGACACGTAACGAGGCAATTAGTAAATCGTTAGTAGTTAACCTATCCTGACCTAGCGTTAGTAAATTAGTAATCAACATGCACGAGAAACGTAAGGTAAACATGAACACATGGTTAGATAGTTAGTATTACCCAATCCTGATCTAATGTTAGTATATTAGTAACTAGACAAGGGAGAATGAAACAATTAGGGAAGCGTGAGTGACAGCAAGAGAAGAAACAGCATGAACGCAAGGCTGCGGAAAAACATGGAAATATGTATGCAAACAATGAACTGCATCGTAACATAAACAGAAAATAAACTGTGACAAACACTAAACATGAAACATGACATAAACATGACATAAACGTAACACTAAACTGGTGTGTATTTCTCAAACAGATTGTCCAAGACAATAAATGATGACTGAATTTTGAAAGGAACATCTCTATGTGTAAAAACAATGGTAGGATTGTATATTTAGTTCATATTTAGTAGCATATATTTATTGACAGTAGAATGACGTGGTATATGACACAATAATTGCATGTTTATTTTGCATTTGAATGAGCAGGGCTTTTCACAGCTTTTTTGGCATACGATCAGGCTATTGTTGGGTTTATCTTGTTGCTACGATGGAATTCTAATTTTATATGATGAATAAAATATTTATGAACTCACATAGACACTATTGTCCACTATGTCACGCATGGGTAGGTATAGTTACAGGCAAGGCTGGGTGGGGGGTTGCTTTTTAAATGGACTTGCTACAGGAAAATAGTGACACTTAGAAACTCCGTATTCTGAGTTGTCACGAATCGTCTACCAATAAAGTTAAAACACAGAGTTTGTGGTTTCCACTCATAGTTTGGCTGCAGGAGCAACAAAGTTGAGCAAAATCGCCAGCACCATGTCACTAGGCATCTAGGGTTAAGAATTGGAGCTAGCTGAAACATGTGATAATAGCTGCTTAATAGCTTAATATTCTCCTATAGGGCCAGTGACACACTATTGTTTAATTGGTTGAATTAACACACCGGCTGGACTAGCATTGAATATCCCGGTATGCCTTTGCAATGCAGGAGAGAAACTTTCAGTTTCTATTGGCTGAGATGGGGTGACCAAATGCTGATCTCGATGCGCACACACACCGATAACCTTACGTTTAACACATATCCGAGGCACGCACATGAAAAGCTGTGCAACCCCCACAGCACAACATACAAACCCCTCACATGCTTGCGCGCATGCGCACCCAACAACACACACACACATGCACTCTCACATAGTTTGTTGTACATGATAGTAGTGAATCGTGCTTTGCCCTTTTTGGTACTTTGTGTTCAATAAACTTTATGACATTTTATAAGAACGTCTGTATTAATGTTGCTCTTGTGTTGAATTGAATCAGCCACTGCTCATCAAAGGAACTCCCAGAACGCCTTCACCTCTTAGCTGAATCATTTATATTAACTTGGTATCAACTGAATATATAATATTGTGATTTTGTTAATTTAATTATTAATTGAAGTGCCCATTTTTTGTTAGCATATTCTTTTTTGAGAATGGTATATAAAACTTATTATACGTCACTTATAATGACGTTATGATGACGTCACGTGGCGCTGTAATGGCGACATGTAGCCAGCTATCTCTCGTGTTTGTCTAGTTTTTTCATGCGCTTTGTGTCTGTTGTGGGACGGGGAAGTGGGCTGGAGATTTTTTGGGGCACTCCTGCTGCTCGTTTTTATAACATTGACGAATTGTCTAGCGGGGATGATTTTGTTTGTGGTCGTCACCATGGAAACGCATTCGCATTATGCTCGGAAATGTTCGTTGGATCTGCAGCTACGGAGTTTACCATCGCTCTTCACCGAAGTTAAAGATGTCGTGACTGATTCGGGACTGCAGGCAGTTTTCAAAGAAGATAATGCGGGAGAGGAGTGAGGCGGCGACTGGGAAGGCTGAGCGCCGTTTTGACAGTGAACACTGCGTGTAGCCTATGGAGGAAAGTTGTGGTATCTGCTCAAGTTCAAATGCCTCCAAACTATTTGGACGGCGCTTCATCCTACAGAAAGACAATTATCCCAAACATACTGCTAAAGCAACAAAGTTTTTCAGAGCCAAGAATGGGAAGATTATTGACTGGTCTAGTCAGTCACCTGATCTGAATCAATCCAATTGAACATGTGTGTCATATGCGGAATAGAAATCTTGAAGGTGCACTATGCTGGATTTTTTGCCTTTCTATGGTCCTGTGTTTACAATCAAATAAGTCTCCTCCTCCATCCTAAACCCCTCCCACTCACTTCCATTGTGGGCAAGAAACCAATTTTTCTACAGTCTGCAAGAAACACCCTTGAGGCAGTGCAGCAAGCAAAATGTCAAGCAAAGATTTAATGAAAATAACATTTTTGGCAACATGCATTGTTATATATGGATGGTAACTGTAATTAGGCGTGTTATGACGATGAAATAAACACTTTTTAACTCGTTTTGAAGTTCTCGTCTCCCCTACCACACCGACCCCTGCTTCTGTCTCATCGTCTTCCTACTGCCGTCTCCGACGAATGCAGTTGTAATGGGAGGTTCTATCATTGCAACCTACCTAGCTGGATAGCTAACGTTAGAGGTAACGTTACTTACAGGTCCAACAGAAAACATGGCAACTCCTTGCAAAACTCCTTGCTTTTCAAACCCTTACAAAACTTCAGCTATCGCATTGAGGAAAGGCAAATCCTAGGTTGGCTCAGCTTTGTATACTATGACCTATAATATTCAGAAGATTTTTGCATTTGTTGGTACATTGAGGAAAACCCTATCTTACTATGGAAAATAACCTGTAAATCAGAAAAGCAAGCATTAAACAGAAAAGAGCCAAACATTCCAATGATAAAACTTGCAAATACACATCTTTCTCTGTAACTGCACGTGGGCCCATAAAATCAACTTGTTCTGAAGGTCTGAACTGTTTTTAAAGCTTGTAAAATACAGCCTTTAAAATGAAAGATGTTATTATTAATTATGATTAATGATAGGTCGTGTGTTAAAGTAAGTTTGGTGCTTTGAAAGCACAACAATTTCAATTCCAATGTATATTACACAAACAGATATTTTTGTTAGTTGAACAGATACAGGTAGTGTTATCCCCGTACTGCCCCATGTCAAGCCCCCACACTGGCAACACCCCATGTTAGCCCCCGCTTACGCTGGCCATGCCCATGTTAATCCTTCCTCTCATTGGCTAGGCCCCATGTTAACCCTGCCGTTCATTTGCCATGCTGCAAAATCCCTCATCGGCAATACTCATGTTAACCCCACCCCTTATTGCCATCACCCTTGACCACAGGCTGGAGAAGGAGGCCCTAGTGCAGGAGAAAGACACCCTCTTGAGGAAGCTGCTTGAAGTGGAGATGGACGGAGCGGCGGCCTCCAGGCAGGTCTCAGCCCTGCGGGAGGCCGTGGGCAGCATGAGAACTGTGAGTCACCAATGGGATCAGTGCAAGGAAGCCAGGCAGAGTGACATTACTACAGCTTTTTGCTTAGGCTTTGAGACAGCAGAGGAATGATAATTCTAATTGTAGTTTTTATTTATTCCTAATTATTTTACGTTTCTTACGATTATTAAATTTTTTTATGTATTAGAAAGAGGCCCATATCCAAAGGAATGTGTACATTTATATAAACCTTATCCAATAAAACACAACAATATTAATTGCTTTGACATGTAGGATATGCATGTATGTATTTATTGGTAAGTGACCAATCATGGAATACCTCCATCTATTATGGAGTCCATGATAGGGATGTGCGCGTTTAGTCGACTAGTCGATTAAACGTTGCTACCCTCGCTAGTCGGCACCAGAAATACTAGTCGGTTAAACTTATTATTTTATTAATGTACACATTTAAATGACATATTGACATAATTTGCACTGAAATGTCATGTTTTCCTGGTCAAATGTTGCTTTATAAAAAAAACGAGCATCCGTTAATAATGTTAACAACGCCGGATTAAAAAAAATAATAATTTTAAACGAAGGAAAAAAACCAAAACGCATTAGCCTGTTTGCCCTGCAAGTTAAACCAGCGAGATGGAAAGAGTAAGTCGGTCTATCGCGTTGTTGAATAGCCCAATAAAACTAATCTAATGTCACGTCGATCAGTAGGCCTAATTGTTATTTTTTTGTGGGCCTATTATTGGTCGTTTTTCTGATGACCGATTATTATTTTTTACTGTATTTGCTATGCGATCGCGTTCACCCAATGAAAATGCCGTTGTAATAATCAGGCACTTTTCCTAAAAATGTTTTGTTACGTTGAATATTGTTTTCAATAAATGGTATTTGTTAACTTTTATTTAGTGAGTTGTTGTCATGTTTTGTAGGATAATGTGCAATGTTCATAATGCAAGGCGCAAAGTGCCACACATTTCAGCGGCATTTAAAATACGATTTGGTGTTTTCTGAGTGTTTTCTTACTTTTAGAAAGTCGACTAGTCTAAGTTTAAATTTCCGTTTAACCGTCAGGGAAATTAGTTAGGAACATCCCTAGTCCATGATTTAGTCTCTCTCCCAAGTTTTGTCTTCTGTATTTTTAAATATTAGCAGTTTGGAATAGATTATTCACTCCCCAGTATTGCTAAGGGAGAGCAGATGGGTGGTTGAGACTGAATGGTGTCTGCCTCTCCCCCTCCCCAGGAGAGGCAGTTATCCGGGATGGATTCCACACAGCTATCCCGTCAGAAGGAGCTCCTGCTGCAGAAGTTAGAGACCTTCGAGGAAACGAACCGCGCACTGCGCCATCTGCTGAAGGAGAAACACGGGCGTGAGGTACAGTACACCTTCCTGACCTGCAGGGGATGTACTCTAACACTAAAACAGAGCTCTCCGCTCCCTTTATCTTGCAACCTGCAGGAAGTACACTTTCTAATACTACAAGGGTGTACGGCTCACCTCACTCTGACTGATTTCCTGCTGAACAGGTTGATGCAATGCGGCTGTCAGAGCAGAAGGACGTCATCCTCAAGAAGCTGGCAGACACAGAGGCAGAGAACACAGTAAGACCTCTTCACCTTTCACACACATATATACTGGTGTTTATCCATGGATTATATGGACTAACCAATTGGTCAACTCTGTGTTTACTTTTGCAAGTTATTTCTCTACCATTGATGCTGAAACATTGCAGTTTGATGCATCTTATGAATGAGTGTGTCCAAAAAACAATACTGGCAAAGATATTGTGTTCTTGGGCACGTGTCTTCATGCATATTCATAAAATTCATAAGGAATGAAGAAGTAGAGGATGGAAGGAACACATGAGCTTGACCATCTTGTTGCGATAGAGAATCTGTGCTATATCTTGGGATTTTTGAGTTCCATTGATCATTATCATTGTCACTGTCTCAAGGACATGTTTTTTTTCTTGATAGACGAGCATGTGTTTAATGGGTACAGTAGGGTTCATAGTGGTATTTCTGTGTGTGTGTGTGTGTGTGTGTGTTTGTGTGTTTGTGTGTGTGTGTGTGTGTGTGTGTGTGTGTGTGTCCTGTGCATGTGCCCTGTGTTTCAGCTGCTCATGGTAAAGCTGCAGGACAGAAAGAAGGAGCTGGATCAGCTCACAGTGTTGCTGAAGACTGAGAAGGTACACACACACACAGTTACCCTGTCTCAATTTGCTAAATAGCTTTATACTCCATTTCCAGGTTCACACAAAAACACTCTTCAGCTGTCAATGCTGAGTTTATCAATAAATGTTCCATAAATTTCAGTTCACATGAATGATTTGTCTAATTTAAATAATTAAGAAGTTGGCCTGAAATCCAGAAACAGATGCGGCCCTCTTTGCCCACCCCTACTCTGGTCTATATACACTACGGTACACTCACATTCGCACTCATATTGCACTCAAATCAGCAGAACACAAACTCAAATACACACTGCGTTCATGTCACAAAATTGACACACCTATCCTCAATCTCATATCTGTACTGCACATCTTCACTTTATTACGGAAGCCCTGAAGCGCAAGGTGAATTTTTTTTTTTAAAGAGCTAACTCGTTAATTCGAGATAGTAAGTCGTTAATACGAGATAGTAAGTCGTTATTTCGAGATAGTAAGTCGTTAATACGAGTTATTATCTCGTTAATACGAGATAGTAAGTCGTTAATACGAATTATTATCTCGTTAATACGAGATAGTAAGTCATTATTTCGAGATAGTAAGTCGTTAATACGAGTTATTATCTCGTTTATACGAGATAGTACGTCGTTTGTTCGAGATATTATCGCGTTTATACGGCTCGTTTATACAAGTTATTAACTCGTCTGTAAGGTACGTTTTTACGAGATAAGAACTCTGATTTCAATGTGTATTTTGAGTGCAATTAAAGCTGTTTTTGAGTCCTTGTGTGCTCATTTTGACATGGGGGGACGAGGGGCTGTATATTATTTTTATATTTGTAACACTTAAAATATAGGCTAATGTTACTGAAAACACATGTGCTACATTGTGTATTGAACAAATGATGCATCTATCAGGTTTAGAGATAATTAGCTGCCAACCGGTGGTGTTTATTAGGCTATGTTTTATTAGAGATTAAATGCATAAACTGATATTTTACAGTGCAATTGTAATAGAAGAGATGTTCTCATTCTCGTCAGGAGAGGGCAGTATGGTCACGCAAATCATTGATTCGTTTCTTTCTGGGTGCGGGGATTTTGAAGACAAAATGTGAGACAATAAAATTAATAAATAAGAAATGAAATAGATAATGAAATAAATCAATATATATATTAATTATTTTACACGTCCGCCATATTATGCTGTCAAGATCAGCGTATTTGGTAGTGTATTGACAGATGCAGAGCTCACCTGATAAATAAGAATTAACTCGCTTAGGGAACTCTCAACTAATTTTCGTAAAATTTGACTTGTTATAAACGTGAGAAATATCTGCATAACACAGATTACCTTATTTCTAAATTCCCCAGAACAGCTATCCTATTTGTAAAATGCCCTTTTAACTAGGCTAGCCTACAGGAGTTGTCAACATGTAGTAATTGGCGGGGTAATAATGATAGATAACTGTGAGCAGTTATGGCTCCAAACTTTAACAATAATGTAAATTTTTATTGCATTAGGCTATAACCTAGGCTACGGCCTGTCGTAGTGCATAGTTACATGTATAGGACTTGGGTATATCATACGCACATCTAATTATATACGGCGAATCACACTACATTCTCGGTGAAGCTGATCTCCTGAATGAGGAAGCTATTTTTCCCCTGCTACGAGTAGCTAGGCTAACCCCCGTAAAATTGCATACGTAGGCTACGAGTTGTTAAGAAAAGCGAAGGTATCTAAACGTGTGAAGGTATCTAAGTGGAATACTCATTTTGAATGCGATGTCCTGGAATATGGGTTTGGGTTCATTATTACCCCGTCAATTACGCTTACCCTATACCACGGTGGCTCCCTACTCGTTGACGTCGCAATTATAGCCTATTCATATTTCTCTGAAATTTTAAATAAATTCATGCCTACTGTACGCCTACAAGCAATTACTACATGTTGACAACTCCTGTAGGCTAGGAAATATGTATTTCTATTTCATTTCTTATTTATTAATTTTATTGTGTCACATTTGGTCTTCCAAAATCCCCGCACCCAGAAAGAAACGAATCAATGATTTGCGTGACCATACTGCCCTCTCCTGACGAGAATGAGAACATCTCTTCTATTACAATTGCACTGTAAAATATCAGTTTATGCATTTAATCTCTAGTAAAACATAACCTAATAAACACACCGGTTGGCAGCTAATTATAGCTATATTTTAAGTGTTACAAATATAAAAATAATATACAGCCCTTCGTCCCCCCATGTCAAAATGAAGCACGCAAGGACTCAAAAACAGCTTTAATTGCACTCAAAATACACATTGAAATCAGAGTTCATATCTCGTAAAAACGTGCCTTACAGACGAGTTAATAACTTGTATAAACGAGCCGTATAAACGCGATAATATCTCGAACAAACGACGTAATAACTCATATATACGTCTTACTATCTCAAATTAACGAGATAATAACTCGTATTAACGACTTACTATCTCGGACTTACTATCTCGAAATAACGACTTACTATCTCAAAATAACGACATACTATCTCGTATTAACGACTTACTATCTCGAAATAACGAGTTAGCTCTTTAAAAAAAAAATTTTCACCTTGCGCTTCAGGGCTTCCGTACTTTATCATTGGAGGAAACATTAAGAATGATTTGTGTGTGTATGCTCCCCCTGCAGGAGAACGCAAAGACCACAGCCGAACTGTCCAAAGCACTGGAGTCCACACGTGCTTTTCTGCAGGGCCAGCTGCGCAGCAAAGAGGCTGAGAACAACCGCCTGGCCGTCCAGATCCGGGTACCCCAAATACCCCCCTTTTCTGCATTTGTGTGTTTGTGCCTGTTTTTCTGTTTGTTCGTTAGCATGTTTGTGTACGTGTTCATTTGCATGTTTGTGTGTTTGATCATTGTGTTTGATTGTTATTGCACTTGTATGTGTGTGCTTGTTATTGCAGTTGTACAGTTGAAGTCGGAAGTTTACATACACTTAGGTTGAAGTCATTAAAACTCATTTTTCACCACTCCACAGATTTCATGTTAGCAAACTATAGTGCTGGCAAGTCAGTTAGGACATCTACTTTGTGCATGACACAAGTAATTTTTTCACCAATTGTTTACAGACAGATTATTTCACTTTTAATTCACTATATTACAATTCCACTGGGTCAGAAGTTTACATACACTAAGTTTACTGTGCCTTTAAATTTTAAAATGATTTTGGTCGAATATCCTTTGCATGCCATGACTTCCTGATGTCTGTGACCCAACAACATCAAAAGACTCTAGATAGATTAGATTTTGCTGTAAATTACACTAGAACAGTATGGAACACATGGTTGGCTAAATGGCTCTAAGTCATCAAGGCTTAAATTACATTACATTACATTATAGGCATTTAGCAGACGCTCTTATCCAGAGCGACTTACACAGCTTCTTATTATATCTTATTACATTTATCCATTCCTATACAGCTGGATATATATTGAAGCAATTCAGGTTAACTACCTTGCTCAAGGGTATAATGGCAGTGTCATACCTGGGAATCGAACCTGCAACCTTTTGGTTACAAGTCCAGTTCCTTAACCGTTATACTACACTGCCGCCCAAAATCAGCCTTTAAATCATCACTCTGCTGCCAGAAATACAGTAGATATGGATGGATAACTTGAAGGGTTTCTTCTCCTAACTTATTTTTCCATAGAGTTCAATAGAAAAGTCAGGAGAAACGACCCTTAATGATCCATCCATATCTACTGTATATCTGGCAGCAGAGGGATGGTTTGAGGCTCATTTAATACCTCAGACCCTTGATGACTTACAGCCGTTTTACCAATCATGTATTCCGTACTGTTCCAGCATAATGTACAGCTAAATCTAGTCCTACCCCCCAGTTCCCATAGAGATCCATTCAAATGCAGAGACGTTATAGTATAAAAGTACCAGAAAATAAGATATCTAGAGTCTTTTGATGTTGGGTCACAGACATCAGGTTAGGGATGTTAATGGTTCACCGACTAACCGTTAACTGACAATAGGAATTTTAACCGATGAATCTTATCGGTTAAACAGTTAATTTTAAACAAATTGCAGCTATTTGATGTTGGCGATTTGAATTGACATGCATATCAACTGGGGTGTGGGGGAAAACAATTCTTAAATCCAACACAAGAGGGTGCCACCATAACGTGATATCGGCTAGGTTTCGTTTCGTTAACTTGCAGATGCCTACGTTTCGTTTCCTTAGCTTTCACATGGCTATGTTACTTAGGCAACGTTAGCTCACAGAGTCAGAGAACAAAATGAGGCGAGCAAAAAGGAGATCGGTTTAATCAAAACCTATACATGCGCAATCAATTTCCCCTAAAACAAAGTGAAAGTGCAGACATGTTTATTTAAAAAAAAAAAAAGTTTTCACCCACTGCCCTTGCTATAACGTTAGCCTAGTGTTAAAAGTTTAAAAAAGAGGACAATAGCTCAATTTGGGACACCACAGAGCAGGTGTAACTCCGACCGACAGAAGAATCTCCGTATGCTGCACGAGTGGAGATTTTAAAGCCATGTGCTTGCGTTTGACCCATTTGCTTGAGGGAAAATGATAATTATACGCTATAGGGAAAATCACTCGGTTAATTTGTTTTGTAAAGTGGATTATTCGTAACTATTTAGAGGCTACGATTTCAGCTCCCTTCTTGAGATCTTTGAAGAAGTGGTGTAGCGCTGCTGTAGCCTTTATCTAGCCGACAATAACGTTACTCTTATCTACGGCTCTAGCCACGTTTTTTCCCATACTGCAACTGATATAACAAAGTCTGCCAGTGGAACATGCTTTCAAAGCTATAGACCTACCAAAACGGAATGGGTTGCTAAAGAAACTTTTCTGGCCTTGTGTTTCAATGTTATTTGACAACGTGTGAGTGAAAATGTGTCTTTTTTTTTTTTTTACTGGCTCGCCGTAGCAAATTATATGATGCCTGTGTTGGGGAAGCTACTAAATCACTGTGCTCGCGGGACCACGACGGTAAAAACAGCCTCTCTTCAGACTAATATTAGCTTTTTTCTCCCTGTTAGGTCTAAACTATAGCGGATCGGATTAGCGCGGCAGGGTAGACGGCCTATGTTTGAATATGCGGCTGTATTTTTAATGGTTCATGGATTTACATCCATTTGTTTGTCGGTTAATGACCGGGGTTAGAAAAAATAGCCCAAATTTGCATCCCTATCAGGAATGGCATGCAAAGGATATGCAACCAAAAAAAAATTTTTTTTTAAATTTAAAGGCACAGTCAACTTAAGTTTATGTAAACTTCTGGGATTGTGATATAGTGAATTAAAACTGAAATAATCTGTCTGTAAACAATTGGTGAAAAAATTACTTTTCATGCACAAAGTAGATGTCCTAACTGACTGTCCTAACGTTTTAATGTGTATGTAAACTTCTGACTTCAACTGTATGTGTGTGCTTGTTATGCATTTGTGCATTAAAGTATGTGTTTGTGGGACACTGCGGTGGTGTAGCGGTAAAAGCGCAGACTTTTTCTGTCTGTGCAGTTGTGCCCTGAGGATCAGGGGTTCGATCCCCAGTCCTGCCAGATCCGAGTATGGCCAATGTCTTGAGGGAGTGGCAATTGGCGACTGCTCCCGGGGTGGGGGGAGGGACTCGGCGAGAATCGTTGCGCATAAGACGGCCCTGGGAATCACAGTCAGGAGCTTGAGGAGTCCTCTTTTCTACTACAGGCTGACGGGGTTGTGTAGCGGCAATTCTCTCGGTTGCTACACGGGGGAATTGAATTACATAGGGTCCAATTGGCTACCAAATTGGGAGAAAAAGTGAAAAAATCGGAAAATAAATAAAAGTATGTGCGCATTTGTGCACATTTGCAGATTAAGTGCGTGCGTTTGGGTATTTGCGTGTTTGCGACCGTTGGAGCTTGCCTGTGCGTTTGCGTGTGGGTGACCCTCTCTCCCTCAGAAACGGGAGCATGCGACGGTGCAGTGGCAGGGGGAGGCGGACCACCTGCACGTGCAGCTCCGGCAGCTCAAGCAGCAGGGTGACGGCGACAAGGAGGCTTTGAAGCGAGCAACGCGCGTGCAGAGAGAGCGGGCGGAGCGCAGCGAGGACGCAGCAGGACAGCTCACTGCGCAGCTGCTGCAGAAGGTGAGGAGGGGTGGGGTGACACGGGGGGCCCTTACAGAAATGCAATATGCTGTAATTATGTGGACTTTTAGGAAAATAAAATGCTAAATAGGTTTCACAGTAGGTATGGTTTTTTTGTATGTACATTACAAAATATGGAAGTGAAACAGACACATACATTTTTCTGATGTTGATCAAATATTTAAATTGTTGTATATCAGGGGTGGAGGAGTAGAGCAATGTTCCTGGCCTCGTACAGCACATAATTCAGCTATAGTGCTCTGTACAGAGCTTTGTAGTATCACAAAAAACTATGTTTTAAGTTCAATGTTTGCGTTTGCCAAAGACGGGAAATTTAATTGATCAGACCCAACGCTGACATCAGCCTGCTCTCCATCAAGGTGTGTCAGTACAGAGCTTTGACAACTGTTACAGCCCTGTATATGTCAACTGTACTTCAAACACCACTAGACAGATTGCTTAAGATTCAAACCTTCTCTCAAATGTAGTTTTTTGTGATTCATTTTCTTAGTTTTTACACCGGGTGATTCATAATCATCACTGGAAATTATTACCATATAAAATTCAAAACATCATCCCAAAACAATTAAGCATTACATCGTATAGTAGGCCTAGTGTACCAAATGTTTAAATTATATTTTCTTTGACACTGCACCGTATATGTACATATGAGATCCCACCCAAATACACTGTGCATTCAGTGTAACCTACAATGTCACCATTTAACACTCCCCAACCCACCACGTTACTTTTCACAAGTAATCAACTACATGCAATACACTTTTAATATATAATTTATAAAAGTATTTCACTTTTACAAATCAAATGTAATGGGATTTCCCATGAATGATAAAATTTTATTCACAAGTGAGAACGTACTAACTTTAGCATTGTTGTTTGTTCTTCACAAAGACATGCTCTTACGTTACACGAAATATAATGAAAACGTACAGTAAGCCATAACAGTTAGATATAACATTAAGCTAATCTTACTCTCCAGAAGCAAATATTTGATGTCATCCGTCCAACTTGGTGAAAATAGGGATAACATTATAACAGAAGCAGTTGTACTATTCGTAGACGTAACGTTACGTTGTAATAAAAATTATTCTTACCGTGAAAATCGACGACTTAATTACATTAGTTGACAGATGTTAGGGAAATCTATCACCACGGCGGCACTTTCGCCCCAAGTCAGAAATCATATCGGGAAATGTTCTCTTTGGAAACAAAAAAATAAATAAAAGAAAAGGGCTATGCTGTTACTGCATACCAGTTCTTGCCAAAGCTGCATCATAGCGCAGAGCTTTCAAAAACATAACAGCACAGAAACTCTTTTAAAAAATAAATAAATAAATAAAAATAAAAACATAGGCTACACGTAGCCTAGCCTATGGCTATGAGAATGGTCTTTGGGACTAAACGGGTCACTTTATAGTTAATAAAACTCAAAAGTAAGCTAAAAATATCCAGTGAGCACAGCTTACACTAGGCTAGGCCTACTAGTTCACTATGTTTAATATTCTCTTTTCTGTAGGCTAATTATAATTTTTATTTATTTATTTATTATTATTGTTTATTTTTGTATTTATTTTAGTAGCTACACGCCAAAATATGCCTCCCTGAAGTGTCTCCGTGGCTCAACGAGTATCTAGGTAGCCAGCTATTCCCATGATATTTGAAAGCCGCGTCGTTGTATGTTCGAATCTGACCTTTTGCCGCATGCCTCACTCCCAGTTTTCTTGTCTACACTTTTTTGTATTTTTTAAATGTAGTTATTTGGTAGGCCTATTTAATCTATAGTGATTTGAGTGCCTATGCACTGTTGGGGTTCACCCCTGGATTCTATGACCATTGTTATTGTGTTCATTTAGAACGATGGAATTATTCATACGTTTGATTTATGAGTTAACATTTTGTTTCACCATGTTAAGTCTATGGGCAATACATCGTGAAAATTTCAAATTTAATTAAAATGTATTAAAGTCTACAGCCATGAAAGTATAAAAAGCACGCAGGTCTTACAATGTCCGACAGAATGAGGGGTCTTGTCGGGATCCGTTGGATTTAAATGTAGTTATTTTTGCACAAAAAATATTTTTTATTTTTAGTGAGTACCCATAATTTTGTAATGGCCTAACATAGCTATACGAAAAACAGTATTTGGTGAGCCCATGGCGATAGTAGTCCACCTGTGAAATGGCATTGAGATTGTTTATGAAACGCTGACGCGCTCAGTGTAATTAAACAGATGACTTAAATGACTATTCATTCATAGCAATAGCAGATAGATTAAGAGCAGCAGTAGCCTAATAATAATACGTATTTAGAAAATAGAGGTTTCAGACAGCAACTTCCTTGTAAAATATCATCTTGTGGTTCAATAAATATTTTACAAGGGAGTTGCTGTCTGAACCCTATTTTTTGCCCGGACGCAGAGACTTAACGAGGGAATGTGGGTAACTGACTGACTGGCTGGTTGGTTGGCTGGTGGGTTAACTGGTTGGTGGCTTAATCCCCCAATGTTGAAAGTGAATGCGTACATTTTTTGTAATTATGGGGGAAAAGTTTGTTGTCTAACTCCCCGTTCCCTTTTTACTAGTAGCACACAAAAATCATGAATGAACAGCTGTGGATATGTTTAAAGATACAGGTCAATTGGCTGAAATGTATAATCTCTCTCGTAGTCGTTATCGCCCAGTCAATATTGTTTCACCAGCGGGAGGGGGACTTCATTGGTATTGAAATTTTACTCACACCTTTTTACTTCAGGGAAGTTAGGCCAGATAGCTACACTCTCCAGAGGAAGACATCGCCCATGTTTTAAACTCAATCAACAACTAACTAACAGTAAGCCGAGGTCAAAGCAGGTAATTTTTTGACTGTGGTCCCGGTGTTGTGCTGTTTTTCGACTCCCCTGCAGATCTCCCCCCTTCAATATAAACGGGCTAGCTAAGCTACGCGATATGCTATAAATGCCCTATGCTTTTCTTTTACTTCAGTTCTCCCGTTAAAATGAAAACGATAATGGATTGTGGTGCGAGCATAGCTATGAACCATGAATTGTAGATTGCTCTATTGATTTCAGCTCAACCACTGCTGCAGCAGGGCGACTTGCACTTCTTTCCCTCCGTGTCAACGGCTCTCACTCACCCCGACGACGGAGCTTTTCCACCATAGCTCCCCAGTGGTGGAACAAACTCTCAGCTCAAACACTACTTGCTTTCCGTCGTGGTCTGAAGACGCACTTTTTCAGACTCCACCTTGACTAACCTACCTATCTAGGACAAATTTCCTAGTACTTGTTTCCTGTTTTTTTGCTTGTTTCCTATATAACTCGTGTTTTGTTGTTTTGTAGTTCAGAATGCATAGATGACTGTGTGTACTATATTCAATGTTCATCACTAGGGATAGCTGCTACATTATGAGAAAGATGTGCTTTGTTGGATCTGCTTTGTAGTTGCTTCAATGACCTTCAGCATGCACTTATTGTGCGTCGATTTGGATAAAAGCCTCTGCCAAATGATTGTAATGTACTAATGTAATGTAATGATTGACGTGGACCATTAAATAATTGTCATCGGCAGAAAGCTGAGGCTATCCTATTCATAACTGTTTATAATACTCAAAATGGTATTGCGTCCACCTGCCCCGTCCTCTTTAAAAAAAAAAAATCTAATATATGGTTACCCTTTATAGTAGGCTACAAAATAAACTAGATGACTACTCTGATGATAACAACTATAGTAACATAATTTGTATTATACAACAATAAACGACTTGTAGGCACCGCCTTTGAGTCATGTTTGCACTTTAGAAGGCAGTGACCCTTGTGACGACATTCTCAACTGAACGTTCTGATGATACGTTCTAATCATGTATTTGTGATGGTACAATTTTGGGCCAGTTTTGGAATGATCACGTTTGTGATGGTACGCGCAAAAGGGTTAAAAGCAGGGGTTCATTTTCGAGTAAGTACGGTAAAAAGTTGGCAGCAAAATAATCGTTCATTACAAACAATCAATCAGACCTAAACCACCCACATAAAAGACAACATATGTAGGCTATTTGGGGGGCCTTAAGCTACTGTTGGAATTGATTTGTTCTGTCTGGACGCTGCAGTTCAGTAAACATTATATTTTGGAGAGGAGTGCAGACAAGCAAACTCCAAGTAGATCAGAGGATATTGTTTTTGAGCAAATAATAAAACTTGTGAGAATGCTGTCAATGTATGCATTCTCTGTGTACAGAAAATGTCAACAGGTCATTAAAACAATATATCTCCATAGAGGCTAACAAAACAATGAATACATTTATATTTTATGAACTAAACTAATGTGGTATCTAAACAAAAAAAGTGCAATGTCCATTATTATCACAATATAGAAACCGGAGTGAACTGGAGCTTGCGGAGTGGTAATGTCCTAATCGTGCTCATCACTCTAATTAAATTACGTCCACTTCCCCTCTTCGCTTGCTCCCGCTCACATACTCTGACACACATCTTTACATCTTTGAGAATCAGATGCACTCTATCACCCGCGGTATTGTCAAATGTTCCCCACTGGCTTTCATGTAGGCGTCCGGGCTGAGCTAGGCTTGCCTAGTCTTATCATCATTGTGATAAAGGTGATAATCTTGAGAAGAGGGGTGAAAGCTACTGATTGGTGGGTGATGAAAATGAAACCTTGTACCCTGTACCCGTAACTCCGCCCCCTATATCCTGCCCTTCTGTAGGAGGCCCACCTGGCCGATGCCCTGGCTGCAGCAGAGGGCTTCCAAAACCGCCATGACCAGGAAGCACAGGAGAGGAGCCGGCTGGAGGTGGAGGTGACCGTTCTGAACAGGTGAGTTCTAGGGCCGCACCTACAAGAAACACCACCACCCTTCCTCAGGCAGAACAGCACATTACATTACAATCATTTAGCAGACTCCTTTATCCGAAGCGACATACAATAAGTGCATACAGAAGGTAATCGAAGCAACTACAGAACAGATTAGACAAAGCACATCCTTTCCATAACGTAGCAACATATTAGAAAAACTACACTGCCCAGTGTGCATTGTAAAGCCTGTCTGAATGTTTGTTGTGACACAAAGCATTCTGAGGAGTATAGTTCATGAAGCCCCTTCTTTTTCATTTCAGGGCCCCCTAAAATGGTCTCCCTGTGGTTGAGGACCCCTATTGTAATCTGGTTAATCTTTGACACCCATATCCAACTCCCCAACAGGCTGCAATGCAGTGGTTATTTTACACTGCATTGCTTAGCAACTTAATGATTTAGACATGGAAGCATGTCTAAATCATTAAGCTATTATATCATGGATCTATATAAGATGGATATGTACTACGTGTATTTGGCTTTGCATTCAGAGGGAAATCAATAATATGGCTATGTGCTGTGATAATGTACACGCCTATGTAGGAGATGAATAATGATCACAATGATAATGTGTAAGTTGAAATTGCAAAGCAAGTTCCTGAGATAAACAAGACCATAATATATTATATGTAAATTTGATGATGATGAGGATGATTATGCATGTTTGTGCTGTGCGTCTGCGGGTTTGAGCAGCCGGGTGTCTGACCTGACAGAGCAGCTATGCAGTGTGGAGGAAAAGGGACAGTCAGAGAGGGAGGGGCTTCTGGACCGGCTCCGCGCCCTCACCTCCGATAGCACCACCCTCCGACTGGAGAACCAGAGCCTCAAGGTGCGTATGGGCCCCGCCTACTGTGCCCCACTCTTGGCCCCACCCAATAAGACATTTTCCAGCCCACTGTTCCTCCCTCACAGACCCCTCGTCTACCCAAAAAATGACTAGAGACTGATGAAGAAACAACACACAAAGCTGAACCTCATAATTAGCAGTGTGTGTGTGTGTGTGTCTCAAAAGGCCCTACAGTAACCCCCCCTCTCTCTCTCTCTTTCAGGCCACTCAGTTAGCAGTAGAGGAGAAATTGGCTCTGTCTCATTCTGAGCTGCAGCAGGTGAAGAGCTCAGTCAAACAGTATGAGAGCCTGTTGGAGAGCTACAAGAGCCAGGTACTCATATACACACTAAAACACATGCACACATACACACACACACACACACACACACACACACACACACACACAAGCTCACACATCCAAATAGAACCGTAGCTGTGTCTGAATTTAGCAAGTGAGCAGGTTTACCAGTGTGATCGGGGGGGTATTTCACAAAGCGAGATTAAGGAGTTAGCCGGCTTACTTTTGTAAAACCCAGGCTCTCATCCAATCGAATGTCATCAAATTATAAATTTACTATTTAAGTTAGCTGGCTCCTTTATACCGCTTCATGAAATATCCCCCAGGTGTCCTGGTTGTGAGCAGCGCCTGTCTCTCTCCCCCAGGTGCAGAAGGCCCGGGTGGATGCGGAGGAATACAGGCTGCAGCTGGAGCGGGCGGGGCAGGAGGCGGAGTCTTTGCAGGCAGAGGTGGGGCGGGAGGTGGAGGTGGTGCGGGCGGAGCTCCTGGGCCGGCTGGAGCAGCTGGAGCCGCTGCCGGAAGCGCTGAAGAGGGCAGAGCTGCAGCTGCGGCAGGAGCAGGCCCGCGAGCGTGGGCAGGAGAGGAGGGTCGCTGAGCAGAGCCGAGCCCTCGCTGAGCTGCGGCTCAAGGTTTGAATGCGCCACCCGCCATGAGAGACACTGCTGCAACAGCCCCTTCTCTGTGCGTGTATGTTTGTAGCGTATGTTAGTGTGAGTGTGTGTGGGTGTAGCCCTTAAGCATCCAGCAGATTATATTATCTACATTTAAGCCGATAAGCTAATAAGTCTTTTAAAAATGGGCAGGTGTGTGAAAGGTGTTTTGGCTGTGACCACGCCCACAGGTGGAGCAGCAGGGGATGCAGTTGGAGGCGGCCCGGGGGAAGAATCTGGCGCTGCAGGAGGAGAACAAACAGCTGCAGCACCAAGTGGAGAGTCTGGAGCGGTATCAGCCAATCACATTCTGCGCTTCCCACACCTCAGCCAATCACATCTTATGCTTTTGCCAGTGTATAGTCGTGTGACCACCAACCAACCACAGCCAATAACACATAAAAATATAACACAATAAAAAAATTTGTAACTCATGATTTCATGGAAGGAATTTTATGCTTGAAGCTTGTTTCCAATATGTTTGAAAGGCAAGTTGGCGCTTAGAACGGCTATACATCACCATACATTAATTCAGTAATTACCTAAAAAATATTTCTGAAAAATACATGCTGGTTGTTTCCTCCTGTTTTTGCTCTCCCTGCAGTAAACTGAGCGATGCCAATGCGCAGAACAGAGACCTGGTACAGGTGGTCTCCAAGCGGGAGGACACGATCCACGGCAACCAGCAGCGTCTGGAGGAAAAGTCGCGGGAGTGCAGCACGCTGGTCCACCAGCTGGAGAATGCGCTAGACGAAGCACGGCGCCAGGTGCATAGAGTAGACCCACTGGGAATTTCAGCTCGTACTGTCTGTCAATATTTCAGCATTTATTGGTGGAGGTGTTCTGGATTTTAAATAATATGCATTTTAATATAAATTTGCATAGAAATGCATAATTAGATTTATTTAGATATGTTTTACTCAAATATACCACATATTTACAAAATTCCATCAATTAGCACTTCTTAAAAAATTGCATCTAAGTGCCAATAGTTTACATATATTTAACATCCTCATTATATTTTGGTATTTGGATGTATATTAAAATATATCCCACGCACAGTATTTTTTCCAAAAGTTCCTGGTATAATGCTATGCTTTTGCCTCACTGGGTCGGGATTGGTTGATGTAATGTCTGATACACATGGTGGGAGGGTTATGGGTATGGGCCGATGCTGAGCCCGGTTCCGGTTCTGGTTCTGGTTATGGCAGGTGGCGCAGACACGGGAACGGGCCACCTCTAAGGAGCGCTCCACTCAGTCGAAGGTTCTAGACCTGGAGACTCAGCTGAGCCGAACCAAAACTGACCTGAACCAGCTGCGCCGGGACAAAGAGGATGTGAGGAGAAAACTTTCCGACTGGAGCATGTTTCTGTTACCTACACACCCACACAAACCCCGACACATGCACTCACACACACCCACACCCCTACACCTGCACTCACACACACCCCTACACGTGCACTCACTCACACACACACCCCTACACATGCACTCAAACACATAGACACAAACTTTCTCACACACACACGCACTCGCACACACACCCACAAACCTGCATGGTTACTAATCGTTTCAGAAAAGTCAAAAAGTCTTATTTGCAATTATTTTATTTTAAAGTACTCTATCTGTCTATCCACTGAACATATCTATCTACTCTTGTCAGTAAATGGCATGTATTGATGGGCTGAAATGCCTGTTCACCTCATTATGTTCTTGTATCTGTGCGTCCGTCTGTCCTTGCCCCGCAGGCAGAGAGGCGGTTCCAGAGTCGGCTGCAGGATGTGAAGGATCGGCTGGAGCAGTCAGACAGCACCAACCGCAGTCTGCAGAGCTACGTCCAGTTCCTCAAGGCCTCCTACGCCCATGTGTTTGGAGACTCCGCCCTCACCAGCTCCACCCTGCGAGACCCCTCTCCAGTCTGATCAGACTCCACCCCCTCCTACCACCTTCTGTTTCAATGACATATTCATACCAAACCCTGTTTAGTACTGCAACAATTCCTCTCAAGCCTTTATTTTTATTGTATGCTAAAAAGCAGCGGTCCTCAATCCTGGTCTTAAAGAGCATGGTGGCTGGCTCGTTTTCACCTTAAAAATCTATTCAGACCCAAGAAACCAGGTGAAGTGAGTTAACTGTATCCGCTTTAATTTATCAATTAAGTGCTGAGTAAGAACAAAAACCAGCGGACTGCAGCTCTCCAGGGCCAGGTTTGAGGACCCCTGTCCATCCAAGTTATACTTACACATACCAAGTAATTACAATTATACCAGTATGATAATTATGTTTACAAACTTTTGAGAAAGACATGTAACCTTTTTTATCACAAGTTTTTAAAAAAATCCTTTTATTTATGTATTTATGAGTGTTCTTGAACGCATTTTTATAGGGTCTTTCAAAAATATACATTACTGGATGGTATAAAAATGTGCTATTATGGAAGGATTTCAGATGCTGTGTGGAAGTCCTCCATGGGTGCTGTCTGTTTTGATACCATTAACGTAAATTCAGGTTCACTGTTTATATTTGCAAAATCTATGATTTTGCTTTTGTTTGAGTTTTGACTATTTTATTTTTCATAAAGGAGGTTCAGTGCCGTAATACGAATGCAGTATCCACAAAGCTACACATCAGCGATAATGGCTGTCACTGTTTCTGTGTAAGTAAATGTCTGCGCTATTTACATGAGATTTTTATCGAGATATTCTAGTTACAGTACATATAATTTATGTAAAAAATGTATTTAAATGCAATAAAGTGTAAGTTTCAAAAATAAAAGTATCGTGTCGTAAATTAAATATATTTTAGTTACTCCTTGATGACATTTGGGGATGTAATTCATTTTAAATGCACAATATTGTCTGTGAAGCATCAACACACTTTAAAGTCATCATTTTCCTAGATGTTTAAAATGGCTTCTTTATTTTGTTACACCCATTGAAACAATAATGCAATTAAATATGTAAGGTACAGAGAAAGATTTGATGATACACTCCGCTCCTGTGTTCATTTAATTCTACCTGCTATTCAACTACAGAAGGCTCCACGTTGTAAAAGGAGTTTCTGGTGCTGTATTACAGTACAGTAAAAAAAGGAAACGGCTGCCGTCACTATTAAAATCTATTCATATTGAGAGTGCCGGCCATTTCCTTTTCTTATTCATTGCTCCCTGGACTACAGAACCCGTGAGCTAAGAGCTGAGTCTTGTGAGTAGAGCACATCATTTCCTACTACTGCATTACAGTACAGAACATCCATTGCCACAGTATTGTACTTGGTCATGCCCCATCATGACTATTAATAATGTATCAGATTAGAATGTTTTGGCTTCAATGGTAGAGAGACAGAACTTTAAATGCTAAGAACACAGAGCCGAGTATCGGCACGTCTAAAGCTGGGGTACAAAACTCCGGTGGTCCTGGAGTTGTTCTGTGTACTGGTTTTTTGTTCCAACCAATTTAACTTCGTTTTTGTTTTCTGACAGCTTTATAAACTACACTGGTTCATTCTACTTATAAAAAATAGTCTGTGGCTGTACATGGTGCTTATACAAATGTCAGATATGACAATCAAGATATGATTTAGCTAATTAAATAATTAAGAGCAGAAATTGGCACAAAATCCTGAAATGGATCGGCCCTTGTTGTGCACCCCTGGTTTAAAGCATGGATACTCCAATCCAAATCAGACCCTGGCTTTTTTTTCTCCCAGGTAATTAACTGAACAATTAGTGCAACTGATTGGCCAGACTGTCTTCACACTTGACTCCCAAGTAAATGGAGGGTGGCAAACCAGCCCGTCTTGGCCCTCAAGGACCGTGGTTTGAGTAACAGGTCCGAAGAGTCTGTCTATTGATATTTATTGGAGGTACATTGTTGGACTGGTTAGGCTGAAGCTATCCTCTCTGACATCACTCTTGTCCAGCCTTGACGATTCTGGCACAGTCCAGAGATCTCTCCGGATACTGTTCCAACCCCATGTGAGCACTACCTGGAAAAATGTTGGACAGATATGAACATGGAATATTGAAATATGGAGCATAAAACACCATGCTGTGATCATTTCAGTAGTTGGTCCATTAATTTATATATTGTGGCTACGGAAGACCTGAAAGGCAAGGTGATTTTTTTTGCATACGTACGAGATAAGTCAGTATGTACCACATAATATCTCCCATGTACAAGAAACTTTTTTTTACCTTGCCTTTCAGGGCCTCCGCCGTTAAGTCGTACGTATGGATTTAGCACTGGCATTGGAGCAGGATTTCCATAGCCTAAAAATCTCATGAAACCAACCTAAATTAGCTGGAATCTAGACGTCTAGAGGGGTGGAAATCTAGGTTTACGTTAACCCTTATTTAGCATTCACCTGAACGCTACACAGCATTTCACACTTTTCAGCAGAAAAATATTCACTGGGTAACAGACAGCTACCATAAAAGGTGCATTGGAAAATGGTTATATAGAGTTCAAATTACCATTTTGTCCTCATAACTTCAGAATCACACTTTTTGTTCTTGGAAGATACAGGCTGTTATTGGCGTGTGTCAAAAGCGCTGCCCACGCAAAAGGAGAATCCCAGAGGATTCAAGGCAAGCTTGCCAAAACACTTGAGCTACCTACACTATTTCCTCACTGATTAATTTTGGCAAGGACAAAACCCAACAATGGTAGCTATACATGAAGAATATATATCCTCAGATACATTTTGGAGGCGTTTATAGCAGGGGCGGTGCTAGGGACTGAAGACATTCGGGGCTTAGTCCATAGGTGTACGGGGGTCTGGGGGCATCCTCCCCCGGGTGAAAAAAAAGCCGAATTTTGTCTGCTAAATGCACCGTTTTCTAGCCATTTGAGACAAAAACAGAAAGCCTAGACATCTGTACATCATTAAGGCAAATTATGGTAATTAACACATTCATCTAAAGCAGGGGTTTTCAAAGTGGGGGCCGCCAGGGGGCGCCAGGGGGGCCAATTGGAAGGGAGAGGAAAATGCATTAAAAAAAAAAAAAAATTTATTTTTTATTTTTTATTTATTTTAAAAATTAATTTCAATTCATAAGATTACTGTGCCGGTTTAAAATAAGATATAAATTGTTATAAATCCTTTCATATCGAAATTTGGTCTTTGCCATGCCCTTCTTTCAATCGCAGCCAATAACTAACCGTCTGCCTGTCAGTCAAAGCCTTACGTTGAGCTGCTAACGGCCCGATTATGGAATCAAAATAGGGTCAAAAGTATTGTGTTGTGTATTAAGAAGCTGTCTGTTAGATTTTTTAATATTTGCCAGTGTAATTTAAAAGTTTTTTTTAAAAAGCCATTTCGCAATAGGGGGGCCCCAGCCAGAGGCTACGACTATTTGGGGGTCCTTGGCATGGAAAAGTTTGGGAACCCCTGATCTAAAGCACCTCTCAGCAAGACTGCATGATGTTTTCCTATGTTTTTAATATAATCAATTTCTTCTCTCCTTTTTATCATTCTGGCTGCAGCCACACTTGATTAAGGAGAACATGTTACGACTGAGGACTGGACTGGACCCAAAGGCAAGACTTTGAGACAGAACTCGATGCAAACTCCACTAGGGAGAATATTGGAGGCAAGACTACCCACACAGGGCAGCAGACAGGAAAAAGCGAAGTCCAGGGACAGGCAGGGGTCAGAACCGGGGAATCCGTCAGAGAAGGGGATCAGGACTGCAAAGGGCAGGAGCTGGGCTAGGACGTGGAAGGCAAGGCAGGCAGGAGAACAGGAGCTGGGCCGGACGGGAACCGGCTGGACAGGCAGGTGAACAGGAGCTGGGCTGGTCAAGAATGGGCTGGACAGGAGCAGGATGGACAGGCAGGAGAAGACAAACTGGACGGGTACACAGGATTGAACACAGGGTCGAGGAGCAGGTCGGGAACAGGCAGGAAACAACAAAAATGCTGGAAGGTAATATGACAAGCGCAGGGCACAAGACGATCTGGCACAGAACAAAGAAACGGGTGCTTAAATGCCAGATTAACCATGATACAATGAGGAACAGGTGACATGAGACAACACGAGGAAACACAATTCAAGTGTGGGGAAGTGGAGACACAAAATGGAAGGAGAGAGGGAAAACACGGCTGTAAAATAATGTATTTAGGCTACCACAGAGGATTTAACTTTCACAAACACACTAACCACGTCTAATCTCCTCAGAATTGAGGCCTCTGTCTCGGAGACGCACTCGCGACTGTCTATGCATGCGTGTTTGTGTGAAGCAAGGGGGAGGGGCAGCGAGTAGAGCGATGAGAGCCAGAGAGGCGTTTTTTGAAGCGACAGGGTTACAGTACGCACATATAACTATTTTATACTTTTTTGGATCAATTTGAAACCGTGGTGGTAGAAATTAAACTGTGGCGGACCGCCACAGTTTAATACATTAATGAGAAACACTATCTTATTATCTTATTTGAAACGTGTTATAACAGTATTATGCAACGTGAAATTGTTGATACAGGACAAATTATTTGTGAAAAATATTTCCCTCAATAAATCACAACAATGCCAATTACTTGTAAACAAATAATGAAATTTATTTCATTCAATGTTTGCAAGTGCAATGTGATGAGAGGAGAGGGCAGGCCAGATGATCGGGGCCAGGTGCAGCAGGATGTAGAAAGGCAAACAAACTAAATTATTATTCCCTCTGAAAAGATTACAATGCTCAAACGATCATCAACAATCAATATACAAAAGCAAAGATGTCTGCCTGTCAACATAGTCACTCTTCCTCACTCCTGGGTTAGAATAGAATAGAATAGAAAAACTTTTATTTCCCGCTAGGGAACTTCAGTTGTAGCCCCAGCAACAACAAAAAAGACATAGACAGTGGGGCAGACCCACAACACACAAACAAACATATCAAACAAAGACATCCAACAAAATCATTACATCAATCAAGTGAATTAAGGGATATTATTATTATTTCCTAATCTTATTTATGTAAAGCACTTTGAATTACATTTGCTTGCCTGAAAAGTGCTATAAATAAAGTTTGAATGCTTGATTGATTGAAGATTACTCACCATCTACTGCTTGTAAACCAATCCTTTTGTCCTGTCTCCACTCATTTCCTCTGGTCTTCTCTTCTCTCCACTCTTTTTCTCCCATCTCCACTCCTTTTTTTCATCTCCTCTCCTCCTGGCACCTTTTCACTCCTTTCCTCTCATCCTCTCTCATCTCCTCAAGCAGTGGCGCCACCAAGGGGTGGCCAGGGGGGGCCACGGCCACCCTGAAACAATCGCTGGCCTCCCCCCCTCGCAAGTTGCATATGCATAATATGCTGCTATCTGATATTTTACATTAGGTTCTATTAATTTAAATAAATAATAATATTTTTCATAATAGTTCATGCATGTGAAAGAAAATAACAAATGCATAGCCAGCCAGCCAGCCGCTTATGACCATCCGTCACTGCGCTGCTGCTGCACAGTGCACTGCCAGGAGACTGAGCGCAAATAGGCCCCGCCCATCCCTGGGGGGGAAACATCCCGCTATCGCCCTCCATTGATGTGACGTGCTGGTGCCTTCTTGTCATTTCGATCCGTTAGCTAACAGCATAAAAATGCCTAAAAGTTGTTGTTTGGTGTGATGCACTGCAAACGCAAAAAACCCAGAATTGCGGTTTTATAAGATTCCGAACCGCAAAACGGAGCCCATAAGATGAGAAAAGTGGATCCGAGCAATAAGACGTGAGGCGTCGGCAGAAAGAAAGGGAAAAATGTGGGACCCTGAAACTCCACATGCTTATGTGTGCAGCAGGCATTGTTTCACAGGTAGCCTAAGTCAAATAAGTTATCAAATTGTCAATTTATGGCTAACTAATATTGCTGTAAGAAACGCTAAAACTTTTTGACCATATACAAATGGTTTGTAGTGGAATGTGGATAAATCGGAGTGCTATAACATTACAGTATTATATTTGCAAGTGCAAAATATTATCATCCACTAACAAAAAAGTTGTGGGCATCCAAAGAATGATAATTTTGCATCATTGTATGCGTGTAGATTCCAAACAAAAGGTGAGACAAATAAAAAGCAATCAGCTTTCAATGGGTAGGCTGCTCTTCTCATGCAGGTTGTAACTGTTCAAGTAGGCTAAGCTAGCGAAATAGAGGTAACGTTGTCATAAAATTTCTTCTTACAGTGAAATTGGATGACTTGTTTACATTCTTGGACAGATGTTAAAGTAAATCTATCACCACGGCGGCACTTTCGCCACAAGTCTGCAATTATATCGGGAAATGATCTATGCTGTTACTGCATACCAGTTTTTGCCAAAGCTGCATCATAGCCATCATAGCGCGGAGCTTTCAAAACCATAACGACGCGGAAACCCTTTAAAAAAAACTAAATACAAACCGTAGGCTACATATAGCCTAGCCTATGATAACTGGACAAAACGGGCTGAGAAGAATGTAGCCTAATAAAGCAGGGATATGAGTAGGTTGTGAGTAGGCTATAATAAAATGTATATTGTTGTCCATGTGGAACTCAAAATGTTAACTGTACTGGTATTAGTCTGTGCACATCAGATAATTAGTAACATTAACTGTAAAATAAGAAACCAAAGTATATCAGTGTGCAATTCCTTAACTCTCATATTGACATAGTTTTCAACTAGCCTATATACTACAACAACATAATACAATTCCTGAAATTCAGTTATGGCTTTTGGTTTTGGTGTGCCACCCCAGGATTTTCAGTGGCCCCATCTGGCCACCCCGATGAAAAATTTCTGGGGGCGCCACTGCACTCTGGACTGCTGCTGGTAATAGCGTTAGCTAACTAGCTTTTTTCCACAACAAGTAGCCTGTCAGATAACGTTATGTCAGTTATCAGTGAGGAAACTTATAAGTAAGGTTAAGCCCGGGATAGAATGTAACGTTAACGTTCTGGCAGTGAGCGAGTTAACGTCAAAAGCGTTTGTAATAATTTTTCTGTTGCTTTCTCTTAATATAATTGACATAATGTTACGTAGGGGAGACCGAGGCATCTCGTCACACGGGGAACTTGGCACACTGCTCATAACTCCAACACCAGAGGGCGCTACCTCAAAAATGTGACAGTAATATACAGTGCCCTCCACTATTATTGGCACACCTGGTAAAGATGAGTAAAAAGGGTTATAGAAATAGAAATGAGGGAAATCCAACCTTTAATTGTAGTAAATTTATTATGAGAAAAAAAATTCCTCATCAAGAAATAATTATTTTGAACAAAACCACATATGCCACAATTATTGGCACCCCTGCATTTATATATAGAATAAAGTAATCATTTTTTATATTTGATTGCATATCCTTTGCCATGACTTCCTGATGTCTGTGACCCAACAACATCAAAAGACTCTTGATATCTTATTTTCTGGTACTCTTACAAGCGATACTATAACGTCTCTACATTTGAATGGATCTCTATGGGAATTGGGGTGTGGGACTTGATTTAGCTGTAAATTATGCTGGAGCAGTATGGAATACATGGTTGGTAAAATGGCTGTAAGTCATCAAGTGTCTGAGGTATCAAACGAGCCTCAAACCATCACTCTGCTGCCAGATATGCAATAGATATGGATGGATCCCTTTAAGGGTTGTTTCTCCTGACTCATTTTTTCATAGAGTTAAATGGGAAAATAAGAGGCGAAAAGTTAAGTCTAAAGGCCGTTACACATCGGGGACGTAACGAATAAGCGTAAAATTCGTCGGGAAATATTTCGCGTGAAAACCTGTCACACCTGCAACTATGCTAAAAAACGAAAAGCGCGTGTTCTTTTTCGCGGTTGAAAATCCCCGCGAATAAAAATGGATTACTATTCATCGAGCGATGATGACCTGGTTATCCGTTCTCCTTCGTGATGTCATTCATTAAACACAACAACGTTCAAGAAAATAAAAAATTCGGTCGAAAGTGTTTTTTTGTTTTTTGTTGCCTCTACCAGAACGTTAAAAACAGAGCATGCTTAAATTACATTGCCAAAATATTGAACCGGGCTTATTATGTGTCCGTTTTTACTTATGTAAAGTTTGTTTTGTCTACAACATGCGAGATTTGAACTACCAAAATGGCTAAAATCACATGCAGACACCCGCGACTTCCCTGACAGTGACAGACGCCCGACCCAGTCATAGCGATGTCATCGTCCCCCCCACTAATCTCCATATGATTTCTGTTCAGCACTGTAGCTTTTTCCCCCTCTGTTTCTCTCCAGCCTGACCACTCCTGCTGCTCTCCTTCTCTTTCCTTCTTTTACGGACGTACGTGTCCCTGAGATTTTTCCACTGCCTCTTGATCTTTTCCACTAATATAAAGGGTTAACCACAACATAACAATACTGTAGCGACCCGGAAGCTGGGTCGCATGCAATGCATACTTGTGGGCGCAATGCGCCATGGGAAATCGCGAATGTTAGCGATTTCTTGTAATTACTAATGTTTAAATGTACCGTTTTGATCCAATGTTGTTTCCATATTGTTAATCGTTTACGTTATAGTTGTTATCTGTATTAATCTAACTGTAGTTTGTGTGAATGAATGCGAATACCGTGAATGAATGTGTGTGCGTTAAATGTGTACCTCCGCTATTAGCGGATAGCTAATTGAGTTCCTTCATGCTTGTTTTAAGAAATAAACACGTGACCTGGAGTCGTGCGGTGTATGGGGCACAGGTCACTTAAGCAGCTGAGAACTTGTGTGGACCTTCCATTCCTATTTGCACGCTCGCCACAATACCTTACGTCATTTCATTCAAATAAATTTGTTGTAGACTATGCAGTGTAGCGACTCATGAAGTCTGAAATCGCTACAGGCAGACCTCGTCTGTTTTCCTCGTTATTTATATAACTTGGCTATCAGTAATCGAATAAGATTTTTGGGGAACTTTATAGAATTTATTTGCCACGCACACAGACAACCGTGTGACAGCTAAAACATTTCATATTGGCTACTCTACTCCTCCCCTTTTCTCTCCCTCCACCACAGTGGCTGCCCCTGGCCAGACCCGGTAGCTAGCCTACGTGTCGTCTTTCTCCATCTGTTAGCCTATAGCCCACAATTACTACGGCAAATATCCACGAAACAATATCACATATAGGGGTTAGCTAGCTTTCATCCTTTGTTTTCACCAAGGCAAACGACCCAGCCGGTGACAGCGTGACAGAGTCACTAGCAACAGCAGAATAAGCTGTTTGGCATTGGCAGAGAAGATTTGGCAAATTTTTCATGGGCGCAACCCACATACTCAGCTGTGCTGCTCATCCCACAAATGCATGTTCCTTACAAATGGGGCACCATTTAAAAGGGAAATAAACAGGCTTTCCAACGGTATAAAATGTATTGCCAAGAAGCATTGTTACAACAGAGAAATAATCTACCAAACACAAATTTCCTAACTTTTTGTTCGATGTTTATATAAAAAATGACCATCAATGTAGCCTACGACTTTTTATCTTGCCGATAGAGAGCAATAACTACAATAGCTAGGCGTGCCGCGTTCGTATCTCAAACTGGTAAGCTAGTGTCAGAGCAATTGGTCTTGAGTTGTGCACCCCATTGTGGATGTATTTGGTATTCTGTACTATTGCATTTTATGCTACTGGGTTCCAGATAATAGGATAAATATTCCAGTGTGGATTTCTACCAAGAAATGGCATTTTGTGTAGGCTATTTCTGTCTTTCTTTAAAAACATATTTAAGTATTGAACAAAATGAAACCACTATACATGACTGTTTATTATAAAATGTATTTTTCCCCATGTTACTTAATTTTAATATTAGTAGGCTATAACTTTACATTATTTTTGTAGACTACGCTACTTAGTAGGCCACAATGTAGATATAGTAACATAAGAACTGTCACCGTAACACAAAATTGTTTTTAAAATTGCACACATAAAAATGTTGTCAATATGTGCAAACTATAACGTTGTCACAACATATTTATACAACAATTTATTCAACTTGTACAACGTTGTCACAACGTATCTGGGAATTACACTTTTATGTTGTCACAACATAATGATGCAACGTTGTGGCAACAAAAACATGACGTTGCCACAACGTTGTACCAACGTCATTGTGTTAGCAGGGATATCCCCCTGATATGAAATGAGCACTACATAGACGAGACGTAGCCTACGAATGACTTCATCAGTCTGATCGGTTCTTCATGCTTTCAGCCACACGATTCTCTATACGATTAATTAACCAGTCCCACTGACTTCTGGTCATCCTTGATTGGGTGAAGCAGTTTCAACCATTGGCTTTGAAAAACATCAGACGGAGCTCAGCTCAGACTGTTTGCAAAACGCGCGTTAAGTGACACAAAATTTGGGAAAGAAAACGCCATATTTTTTTGCCGTTTTTCAGTTCATAAAAACGGCGCTTTTTATGATGTGTTAATCTGAGCATCTCCATCGGTTATTCAGGAAGAAGTGTCAAATGTGGGACAAAAGTTCTTGCGTTTTGCATCTTGTGTCTTGCTTTTAGCATTTTGTACTTGCGTTTTGCCTACTTGCAGATTTGTTTTGTACTCGCAGATGTGTTTTGTACAGCTACAAATCAAATCTACGAGTACAAAACTAATCTGCAAGTATGGTGATACACAGCACAATACTTTTGACCCTATTTTGATTCCATACCGGGATAGGCTGCTGGGTTTTGCAACAGACCGCTGCTATGATGAAGTGACCAGCGCAAGTCATTTCCAGATTTTCAATGACTCCCTGTACACGTTCTTCTCTCAAAGCCCCAAACACACAAGAAAGCTGGAATCTGTCGCTGCAGTGCTCGGCATGCATGCAAGAAGAGTGGGTAGGGTGTTTGAGGTCCGCTGGCTGTCCTCGTCATGCACCTCCGTAACGTCTTTGTGGGAGAGCTAACCGGCCCTGGTAAAACTGTTCCACAATCTGTCTGAGGATGAAACCAGGTCTACAAAGGAGCAAGCAAAGTGTGCCAGCATTCATGCCAAAATGACACAGTGCCTGTTTCTTTAGCATGTGTTAAAGATGCCCTGGAAACCCTGAAGGCCTTGTCCCTGTTTCTTCAGAGAAGGGATGCCACTGCCATCACCGCCAAAGCTGAAGTGGACATTGCACTGAGAACGCTGTGGTCACTGTGAGAAAATGACGGGGTGAACACCCGCTTTCTGAAAGAGGAACACGCAAGGGCCCAGACATTCAATGGTGTGACTCTCACTCAGCCAAGTGACGCACACCAGACAAAGGCACAGGACTTTAGGTCTCGTTTCTTCCTCGCTCTGGCCGAGAACATCGAGCGCAGACTTGAGGACAAGAATGGAGTGCTGTCCGCGGCTGCGGTGCTGAACCCCAAAACATGGCCAGCAGACGAGGAGCCACGGGTGCTTCACGGTGAGGAGAAAGTGTCATGGTTTCTCAGCCTGCTTTTCTCTTTTTGACCACTTCCCCGGGGAGCGCTCGTGTTGCGTCTCTTCTCTTGGTTTCTTTGTCCGTTTCGTGTTTTTGGGTTTGCTACTCAGTGTATTCACCTGTTCTGTAGTTCCTGTCATTATTTAAACCTCGCATCACCTGTGTTAGACGCTTCCATATTGCCAATCTTTTGACAAGGAAAGCCGGTAATTTACGGGTTATTGCGGACATTAAGCGTCGACCGTATCACCTCAACGTGTTGTGGTTCCACGGGACAAGGGTGCATGTGTTCAAGAGTTTGTTAGAAACTTAGAATAGGCTAGTCGTTCCTATCCTGTCTCTTTTTTTCACCCCTGTCTTCTGGCGTTGACAGATTGTCTTCTCCGTCTCTATTACCTCTTGTTTATGTGTTTCGGCTCCCTCGTTGTGAGCTATAGGGTTTTTCGTTGTTGTTTGCTTTAATATCTAGTTAAGAGTTTTTCGCCCTCTTCGGGTCGCTTTGAGTTGTAGCGGTATCTCTCCTGGTGTGGAGAGTTATTATTTGATTGTAGTATTGTTATTCCCTGTTTGCGGGGTTTCCCTCCCGCTCTGTGGTGTTCAGTCGAGCACTTTCTGACCCCCTACTGTCGCGTCTGGTTCCTCGTTCCCACGCTACCCCTTACAGAATATGGAAGCCAGTAAGGAGGTACCAGCGACAGTCGTTAATCTAGGGCAAATCCTCACAGCGCAGGAGGCGGTTATCTCCGGCCATGAGGAGGGCATTAGGGCTCTTCAAGTCTCCGTCCAAGCCCTACACACCCAGCAGGCGCAGTTCACCAGCCAGCTGCGTTATCAGGGAGACGGGTTGCGTGAATTGGCGGACAGTATTCACCGGTTGACACCGACTATTACGGCCTCCCCGGTTACTTTACCTTCAGTTCCGATAGTAGAAGCACCCAGTTCGGCGGCACTGATTCCTCCTGATCCCGCAGTGATTCCCGTCCCACGTGAGTTTAAGGAGCCTAAATTACAGCTCCTGCTCCGCTATGGAGGAGAGACCGGGAGGTGTAGGGGGTTTTTGACTCAGTGTTAAAAAATTTTAAAATCGCAACCCTCTCGGTTTTCCACCCAGGAGTCTTGAGTGTCGTTTATTCTCTCTCTTCTAACAGGCACGGCCCTCGCTTGGGCGGATCCCTTAATCAGATCATCTTCTCCCTTGATGTCCACTATGTAGGGGTTAGTAGAGGAGATGGCGTCGGTGTTCGACCATGACGTTTCCGGTCAGGAGGCGGCTATGCGACTGACCTATCTTCGTCAGGGCTCCGACACGGTGGCGTCATTTTCCATTGCATTTCGAGCACTCGCAGGGGAGACTGGGTGGCCTGACGGACCGCTTAGCGCTCTTTTCTGTAAAGCACTTTCTGATCCCGTTCGAGATGCCCTGTCGGCGCTCGAGCCGCCCGCTTCGTTCAGTGCGTTAGTGTCTATGGCTATCAGGATTGATAATCGGATTAGAGAGAGAGAGAGAGAGAGAGAGTCGCTGGGACACGCAGTGGTCGGGTCTCTAATTGTGTGCCCCGTTCGGTGGTTGTTCCGGTTTCCTCATTTTCTGATGAGCCCATGCAGGTTGATGGGATGACAGTACGGGATTCCAGGTCCACTAAGTCGAGAGAGGCGTGGTGTCGTTATTGTAAACGTGCGGGGCATTTCAGAGATCAATGTCCTAAGCTAGCGGGAAAAGAGGAGTCTCGCTAAGGGAATCGAGGTCCTTAGTGAGACAGAAGTCTCCTCGAACTCTAGTATCTGTGCAGCTGAGTTGGAATAAGCATTCCACCGGCTGTATCGCTTTTATTGATTCCGGATCAGTCGAGTCCCTTATGGACATTAAGTGGGCTAGGGAGCAGGGGATTCCCTCAGTTTCGCTTTCCGTTCCTCGGTTAGTAACTGCTCTTGACGGTCGTCCTTTGGGTACAGGCTCTATCCGGCGGGTTACCAGCTCCATAACACTGTCTGTTTCGTTACAGGATCATACGGAGCGTATTCAATTTTTTTTTGTGGATTCTCCCACATATCCACTGGTTCTGGGACACTCATGGTTGGTTCAGCACAAACCCCATATTAACTGGGGAGCAGAGGGTTCGGTTATTCTCCGCTGGGGGTTTCAGTGCAGACACCACTGTTCGAAAAATAAAATACTTAGATCTGGCGGATTACTCCGCTCTTTTTCCGATCACAGTTCTGACAGCGAGCAGGATGAGGAGTGTGTTCACCGTGGTGCTCACGAGGCAGTAGCGTCATCTTGGGATACCAAGGGGAGTCTTGCTTGGGACTCGTTCGCTGATGGTCTTAGTGTGTGTGAGGAGGAGGGATCTCTTCTGAGATCAATTGGGACAGTCCAGGCGATGCGGAGTCAGATTTGGAGAGTGTCCGGGTGGGCGGAGCTATTCAGTTTTCGTTGCCAGCTAATGTTCCCCAGCAGTACACAGATCTGGCGGAGGTGTTTAGTAAGCAGCGTGCCACTTCTCTTCCTCCTCATAGGCCGTATGATTGCGCTATCGACCTATACCCTGGCTCGATTCCTCCCAGGGGAGCGTTGTATTCGTTATCGGCTCCTGAAAGTGCCGCTATGAAAACTTACATAGAGGAATCGTTAGCCAACGGATTCATCAGACCCTCCACATCGCCGGCGGGGTCCGGTTTTTTCTTTGTTAAGAAAAAAGACAGTAGTCTTATGCCATGTATTGATTACAGGGGACTTAATGCGATAACTGTTAAGAATCGTTATCCTCTCCCTCTTATGAATTCGGCATTTGAACGCCTCCAGGGGGCGTCTATTTTCACAAAACTTGATTTACGCAGCGCTTACAACCTCGTTCGCATTCGTGAGGGAGACCAATGGAAAACTGCGTTTAACACCCACTCGGGACACTATGAGTACCAGGTGATGCCGTTCGGGCTCACTAGCGCCCCCTCAGTTTTCCAGGCGTTAGTGAACGATGTGTTAAGAGAGATGCTTGAGAAATCGGTTTTTGTGGATATTGATGACATTTAAATTTTTTCTCCCGATCTTTCCAGTCACATTCGCCATGTCAGGCAGGTTCTTAATGCTCTGCTCAAGGCTCAGCTTTTTGTAAAGGCAGAGAAGTGTGTTTTTCACACAAAATCAGTGTCGTTCCTGGGATTCATTGTGGCTGATGGCAAGGTTCAAATGGACCCCGAGAAAGTCTCGGCTGTTAAGAATTGGCCCACGCCATCCTCTCTCAAACAGGTTCAACGTTTTTTAGGCTTCGCTAATTTTTATCGAAGGTTTATTCGTAATTTCAGCGTGGTAGTTGCTCCTATTACGGCGCTCACAAAAAAAACCTCTTCTCGGTTTCTATGGAACTCAAGGGCCGAAGCGGCATTTTCTGACCTCAAAAAACGTTTCACGTCCGAACCTATTCTTGTCACGCCTAACCCTTCCCTTCCATTTGTAGTAGAGGTAGACGCGTCTGAGTTAGGAGTGGGAGCCATTCTCTCCCAGCTATCCCCTATTGACCACAAAATGCACCCCTGTGATTACTTTTCTCGCGCATTAACACCTGCCGAGAGAAATTATGATGTGGGGGACCGGGAGCTTTTGGCAGTCAAAATGGCTCTTGAGGAGTGGCGTCACTGGCTTGAAGGGGCGGAGCATCCGTTCACGGTGTGGACGGATCATAAAAACTTGGAGTACGTGCAGCTAGCCAAGAGGCTTAATTCTCGCCAAGCCCGGTGGGCGTTATTCTTCTTGCGCTTCAACTTCCTGCTCACGTATCGCCCCGGCTCCAAGAACGTGAAGCCAGATGCCCTTTCTCGCGTCTTTGATCATTCGGACAGGGCTTCTGTTCTTGAATTTATCATTCCCGCTGACCACATTGTTGCTCTGGTTATTTGGGCCGTTGAAGCTGCAGTGCAAAGGGTGCTGCGCTCCGATCCAGGGCCTGGAGGGGGGCCACCTCACTGTTTGTTCGTTCCACTGAGGCTTAGGTCCCGTGTATTACGATGGGGGCACACTTCACAATTAGTTGCTCATCCGGGCGTTCATCACACAAAAGAGTTTCTTGCTCGGCGGTTTTGGTGGCCCAGTCTGGAAAGGGATGTTCGGAGTTTTGTTGCAGCTTGTCCGGTGTGTGCCCGCAGTAAGGGTTCACATCTCCCACCCTCGGGGCTTTTGCGCCCTCTTCCCATTCCCAGCCGTCCTTGGAGTCACATCGCCCTCGACTTCGTCACCGGGTTGCCTATGTCACTGGGTAAGTCGGTGATCTTAGTCGTGGTGGATCGCTTCTCCAAGGCGGCTCATTTTATTGCTTTGTCTAAGCTGCCTTCAGCGTCTGAAACTGCGCAATTTATGATAGATCACGTCTTCCGGCTACACGGGTTGCCGTTGGATGTGGTTTCTGATCGCGGTCCTCAGTTCGCAGCCAAGTTCTGGCGCACATTCTGTTCTCTGCTTGGTGCCTCGGTCAGTTTGTCGTCTGGCTTCCATCCTGAGACGAATGGCCAGACCGAGCGCACTAACCAGACGCTCGAGAACACTCTGCGTTGCCTAGCGGCCTCTAATCCTACTTCCTGGAGTGCACACCTGGCCTGGGCAGAGTATGCCCATAATACGTTGCGCAACGCATCCACGGGGCTCTCGCCTTTCGAGGCTCAACTGGGGTATCAGCCTCCACTATTTCCTGAGCTTGAGAAGAATGTTGAGGTCCCCTCCGTGGCATCTTTTATTCGGAGGTGTCGTTCTGTGTGGAGGCGGGTGCGCACTGCGCTTCAGCGCGCTGCTGCTAGACACAAGCTGGCAGCTGACAGACGACGTCGCCCTGCTCCCGCATTCAGGGTAGGGCAACGCGTGTGGCTCGCTACGCGGGATCTGCCGTTAAGGGTGGAGTCTCGCAAACTCGCGCCCCGTTTTATTGGGCCATTTAAGATTATTCGGCGCATAAATCCTGTTACGGTGAGATTACAGCTCCCCCGTACTATGCGTATCCATCCCACTTTTCATGTCTCCCGGCTTAAACCAGTCCTTATTAGCCCGCTGGCCTCCGCGGAGAAGCCACCGCCACCTCCTCGGATGATAGAGGGAGGTCCAGTGTACACGGTCCGGCGTATTCTAGCCGAGAGACGGGTTGGGAGAGGTTTTCAGTTTTTAGTAGATTGGGAGGGTTATGGCCCAGAGGAGCGTTGTTGGGTTCCCTCCAGAAACATCCTGGAACCTCAACTTATCAGGGATTTCCGGGGTCGCAGGCTTGAGGGATCGTCTGGGGTCGTCCCTTAGTGGGGGGGTCCTGTCATGGTTTCTCAGCCTGCTTTTCTCTTTTTGACCACTTCCCTGGGGAGCGCTCGTGTTGCGTCTCTTCTCTTGGTTTCTTTGTTCGTTTCGTGTTTTTGGGTTTGCTACTCAGTGTATTCACCTGTTCTGTAGTTCCTGTCATTATTTAAACCTCGCGTCACCTGTGTTAGACGCTTCCATATTGCCAATCTTTTGACAAGGAAAGCCGGTAATTTACGGGTTATTGAGGACATTAAGTGTCGACCGTATCACCTCAACGTGTTGTGGTTCCACGGGACAAGGGTGCATGTGTTCAAGAGTTTGTTAGAAACTTAGAATAGGCTAGTCGTTTCTATCCTGTCTCTTTTTTTCACCCCTGTCTTCTGGCTTTGACAGATTGTCTTCTCCGTCTCTATTACCTCTTGTTTATGTGTTTCGGCTCCCTCGTTGTGAACTATAGGGTTTTTCGTTGTTGTTTGCTTTAATATCTAGTTAAGAGTTTTTTGCCCTCTTCGGGTCGCTTTGAGTTGTAGCGGTATCTCTCCTGGTGTGGAGAGTTATTATTTGATTGTAGTATTGTTAGTCCCTGTTTGCGGGGTTTCCCTCCCGCTCTGTGGTGTTCAGTCGAGCACTTTCTGACCCCCTACTGTCGCGTCTGGTTCCTCGTTCCCACGCTACCCCTTACAGAAAGTGCTGCAGCTGAGGAGAGACTTGCACATTGATGTATGCCCCATGTCCTTTCGCCAATATAAATTCACCGCTTGCATTGGAGAACACCTTCAAAAGGTAATCACCACTGTGTCCTCTATCCCAGTGTCAACAGCGGAGTGTGAAAGAGGCTTCAGTGCGATGAACCTCATCCTAACTGACGAAAGGAACAGAATGCTTGTCAGCACACTCAACACATTGCTTTTCATCGCCGTGAATTGCCCAGAAGTTGCGGAATTCCCTCCGCAGAAGTACACCATAATGTGGGTTAAAGAAGGGCAACACTCTGCCGATGACGCCGCCGCCAGGAAGAAACCGAAGAAAATTGATATCCGTCTTCAAAGCAGACTATTTTGTTGGTAAGTAGTAGGCTACAGTATGTGAGGCAGATTTTGTAGACCTAATAGACCTTGGCTAGGCTACTTCATAAGCATTAAAGTATTTTTACCCTCAGATATATATAACATGAGGATAACTAGGCCGCACGCTACCTTGGCTCGACCTAATGTTTTTTTCTCTAAGTGTTCTATTTTTCTTTCAGAGATCTGTTGATGTTGAGGAAGCTACGCGCCTGGGGCTCGTTTCACAAAAGTTGCAACGTGTGAGCTGCGATCTGCAGATGCAATCAATTTCTTCTGCACTTTTTGGAGCGTTTCACATAGAAATCGCAATTGCAAGCCATGAACGCATGTCGCAAAGCGTGTTCATGTAGGCAATCCGTAAATCTGCAATCGTTCTCATCCCCCTGCCTCGTTTTTTGTATCGAACTGTCAATTATCCCAAAACGCAAATTAAAAGTGGGGCTATGGATTACAGGGTAGTCTACTGTACTGTCTGTAAAATATTCAAAACACTTTTAATAACCAAAATTATGTTACAATTTATTGTGTCTGACTTTAATCCAACGTTATAATATTAAAATATCATATTAAAACTATGTTAATGGCCAAAGCACAATTCACATTTGCCCTTCAGGAAAAAAAATTATCAGCATCCTCTGCTGAGTGCTGAACATTAAGGATACATAGCAAGATCCACGGAAACTCTTTTCCACCTTCTCCTCCCTGCTCACCCCCCCTCCACCCCCTTCACCCTCCTCCCTCTCTGCAGATGACTTCCTGACCCACTTTGAGGGGAAGGTGGCCATGATTCGCAACTCCTTCACACCTCAGGTGACACCCCACATCCCCCGTACCGAACCTATCGCCACGCTGTCGTCCTTCAAGACTCTGGAGGACGCAGATGTGCTCCAACTTGTGACGCACCATCGCGCGACCACCTGTCCGCTGGACCCCATCCCGTCAGCAGTCCTCCAGTCAATATCTGCTGAGCTTGTTCCATATCTGTCCACTATTATCAACACCTCCCTAACCTGTGGCCATGTCCCTGCTGTTTTTAAGACTGCCCGTGTATCCCCACTCCTAAAAAAACCTAGCTTAGACCCCTCTGATGTCAGGAACTACCGTCCTGTATCTCTTTTGCCCTTCCTGTCCAAAACTCTGGAACGAGCTGTCCATAACCAACTGTCTGTTTTTCTCCACCAGAACAACCTGCTTGACCCCCATCAGTCCGGCTTCAGAACCGGACATTCCACAGAAACTGCTCTCCTGGCCGTGACTGAGGCGCTCTCCACTGCCAGAGCCTCATCCCTCTCCTCTGTCCTGATTCTACTTGACCTGTCTGCAGCGTTCGACACGGTCAACCACAAACTCCTGATTTCCACACTTTCTGAGATGGGCATTTCTGGGACTGCCCTCTCCTGGTTTGTATCGTACCTCACTGATAGATCCTACCAAGTCTCTTGGAAGGGTTCTGTGTCTGCACCCCATCCCCTGTCTACAGGAGTCCCGCAGGGATCTGTACTGGGTCCTCTGCTGTTCTCCATCTATACAAAATCTCTTGGTTCAGTAATCAATTCACATGGCTTCTCATACCATAGTTATGCTGACGATACTCAACTCTTCCTCTCTTTCCCCCCCTCTACCCAACAAGGTGAAGGAGAGTATATCTGCTTGTCTGGCCGACATCTCTGAGTGGATGACTACCCATCACCTGAAGCTCAACCTCGACAAGACAGAGCTCCTCTTCATGCCACACAAAACCTCCCCGCTACTTGACCTCTCCATCACCGTTGACGGGACCGTGGTGGCTGCCTCCCGCTCTGCAAAGAACCTGGGGGTGGTCCTGGACGACCAGCTGAACTTCAAAGACCAGATCAGGGCAACGGCACGGTCCTGCAGGTTCCTCCTGTACAACATCAGGAGGATTCGACCGTACCTGACCACCTATTCCACCCAGCTTTTGGTCCAGACCATGGTCACCTCACGCCTGGACTACTGTAACTCCCTGCTCGCAAGCCTACCGGCCTGCGCCATCCTGCCTCTCCAACTGATCCAGAACGCAGCTGCCCGGCTTGTGTTCAACCTCCCGAAATTTTCACATGTCACCCCCCTGTTGAGATCACTCCACTGGCTGCCAGTTGCAGCCAGGATCAGGTTCAAAGTTCTGACCCTGGCCTACACTGCAGCCAATAGGACAGGCCCTGTCTACCTGCAGGACTTGATCCAGAACTATGTTCCTGCTCGACCGCTTCGCTCATCTACTGCAGGGCGACTTGCACTTCCCCCCCTCCGTGTAAATGGTACTCGCTCATCCCGACTGCGGAGCTTTTCCACCCTAGCTCCCCAGTGGTGGAACGAACTTCCCATTCCCCTACGTTCCATGCCAACCCTGCCTACTTTCCGTCGTGGCCTGAAAACGCACCTTTTCAGACTCCACCTGGACTAATACTTATCTAGGACCTCATGGTTTGTGTTCTTGTTGAACTGTGTACTCAAGATTGTCAAGTTTATAATAGTTAGAATAGAATTGTATTAGAGCTGATTTACCCAGTTCACTGTGAACTGCATTGTGTTCATTACTAGGGATAGCTGCTACTGTATGGGAAGAATGTGCTTTCTTATCTGTTCTGTAGTTACTTCGATGACCTTTCTGTATGCACTTACTGTACGTCGCTTTGGATAAAAGCGTCTGCTAAATGAATGTAATGTAATGTAATGTAATGTAAAGATTGTATCTCCTTTCGTTCTGTGTGGGCTGGCCACGGGTGTAGCCAAGGTTGCAAGTGTTATCTTGGGGAGGACGGTGGGGTGGGTTGAAAAATTCACTTTGCGATCAGATTCAATGGGAATTACGTGTTGTAGGCTAATATAAAAATGTAAATTGAAATATTCATTTTATTTGAACTACACTGCTCAAAAAGATTAAGGGAACACTTAATCAACACGGTATAACACCAAGTCAATTAAACTTCTGGGATATCGATCTGTCCAGTTAAATGAAAAAAAAAGCGTAAATGATTGTGAAAGTGACAACAGATGGATAGAGGCAACAGCAAGACAACCCCCAAAAAGTAAATGGTTTTGCACGTGGTGGCCACAGACCATTTCTTTCTCCTTATCCTTCCTGACTGATTTTTCTCTAGTTTTGCATTTTGCTAGTGCCCTTTTCACTACTGGTAGCATGAGGCGGTACCTGCAGCCCATTCAGGTTGCACAGGTAGTCCAGCTCCTCCAGGATGGCACATCCATACATGCCGTCGCCAGAAGGTTTGCTGTGTCTCCCAGCACAGTCTCAAGAGTGTGGAGGAGATACCGGGAGACGGGCCATTACACGAGGAAAGCTGGACAGGGCAGTAGAAGGGCAACAACCCAGCGGCAGGACCGGTATCTGCTCCTTTATGCAAGGAGGAACAGGAAAAGCACTGCCAGAGCCCTATAAAATGACCTTGTGTGCATGTTTCTGATCAAACTGTCAGAAACAGACTCCATGAGGGCCCGACGTCCTGTAGTGGGACCTGTGCTCACAGCCCAGCACCGTGCAGCTCGATTGGCATTCGCCAGAGAACACCAGAATTGGCAGGTTTGCCATTAGAACCCGTTCTCTTCACAGATGAGAGCAGGTTCACACTGAGCACATGTGACAGACGTGAAAGAGTCTGGAGATGCCGTGGAAGAATGTTATGCTGCCTACAACATCATCCAGCATGACCGGTTTGGTTTAATTGACTTGGTGTTATACTGTGATGATTAAGTGTTCCCTTAATTTTTTTGAGCAGTGTATATGCATCCATGTCCTGTGTACTGTTTGTCATAAATGATTGAGCCTACCTCAGATGAGTTTGCCAACGGTAGTGTTTGTATTATTGTAAGTTCAAACATTGTGTTACATGAACAATAGTAATAAAGTTATGAAGTAAATTCTAACCATATCTAATTCTTATATGTTGCATATGTTACTGTTATTTTAAGATTTTAAACGTGTAAATAGGTCGAATTGAAGAATATATATGAATTCTGACTATGCTGTTTCCCACCGAGTATAAAACCTAATATTTCCCTAACTTAACCAACATAAAATCAAAAAGGGCATAAAGTTTGTGTGTTAGGGAGGTCTAATGAGTAAAATGCATGTACTCAAATTGCAAGGAAAAATCAGGGATTAAACGGGTAAACACACGTTAAATTGTGTCATTGGTGTAAATATGTACAATGTTTCATATTTTTTTATTAACGTTAGGCAATCTACTGCGAGCCAGATTAGTCTCTTCTGTGTGAAGTTGCATGGTTATATAATTTTTTACTGGCACATCTTTTGTCGGATGTTCTCCACATTTATGTTTTTTCTATGTTTTCTCAGACGATTAATAAATTTTGCACCACCCAACTGTGATTGGTCAGGCCAATCAGCTTCCGCAGCTTCCGACAGGAAATTCTCGTTTCTGCTAACGCCAGCTTTTACATGAGCGCCGCCACCGACAGATGTTCATATAAATATGAACATCTGTCGAGGGAGATTAGCTTGCTTGTAACATTAACGTTTACGTTAGCTAATGTTAACAGTTGATTACGTTAACTAGTCTATGTGATTCATTTGACTTAACAAACTTACCCGTTGTCTCAAGGCAATCTGCAATATTCTTGGCCGCATTTTGCTTCGCGGTGCGGCAGGTGTACATCTGGGATTTAATGTCATATAGGGCAGGGCTTTACTCCCACATATCAATTAAAACATTGACTCGCTCCGGGGTCCAAAAATCTGTCATATTTTCTGTTTCTTCTACTATGACTTGTTGTCGTTTTGTCCGTTGTCAGAGATGGGTTTTTTGCAGCTAGCTAACGCGTGCGCTCGCTTGACATTGTTGTCAAGGATACACTGCCGTTGCTACAATAACTTTTTGTTTGAGTTGGATCGGAAAACACCGCAAACCAGTTTTAGTTTGTGGTAATGGGCATGGGATCCACAAACATTCTCTCACCGTCAATACCCAAAACCATGGCAAAAGAGGTTCTCCAACAAACAGCCACAAACTCCATCCACACCCAGGTGAACAGCAATGCAGTCACCATGACCAAGACCTCACTGCAACACACAGATGGAACCGCAATCTGACAAAAAAACATTCCAGTCATCCTGAACTGAAGCGTCCATTGGTCTCCACTCACACGTCAGAACATCACCTTTCACAACATATCTTTTCGGCACCAAAGCAATCTCCTCAGGAATTGCACTTTCATAAAGAGAAGAAATGTCTGAGTCTTTCTTTTGCTCATCAATCAGCTGCTCCCGTGCCAGAGACAGCTTCTCAAACCCCTCGAAACACTCAGCCGTACTGTCCTCTCTCAGAAATAACATTGTTTTATCCCCGTCTGCAGCAATAGGGGGGTGTCTGTACCTCAGGCTATAGTTCAACAAAAAACTCCAGAGTCACTTAAGACATAAGACATGTCCTGTATTAGGCTGGGCCTTCATAAGGGCCTAGTGCTAGCTCATGTTAATGTATGTGCAGCACAACTAAACTATGGTAGAACTTTGGGTTGTGTAGTTACCTGGCCATGATATGAGTCCAAATGTTGACCAAATATGTTTGTCAGTTGCTCTGTACTCCACTGGGGTGATAATCCAGAATAAGGTATTTGTCACTCTCCATTCACTTCTATAGCACAGCTAAAATGGTGTCAAAATGACACTTCTAACACGTAGACGTATGTGAACAAAACGGATTCTGTCAATATAAATAATAGCCAGTCCTCTTATATATTTTTTTTCGTGTAATTTCAATTTTTCATAAAAGTACTATTTTCTTCAATGTTGTTAGCAAGCTACCAGAAAAGACTAGCATGTCGGCAGGTTGGTTTGTTTACCATAGATATAGGCTTATTGTTATGGTTTCTCAGCCTGCTCTTCTCTTGTTGACCACTTCCCTGGGGAGCGCTCGTGTTGCGTCTCTTCTCTTTGTTTTCCTTGTCCGTTTCGTGTGTTTGGTTTTTCTACTCAGTGTGTTCACCTGTTCCGCTTTTCCTATCATTATTTAAACCTCGCGTCACCTTTGTTAGACGCTTCCATATTGCTTATATTTTGACAAGGAAAGCCGGTAATCCACGGTGTAGACTGACATTTTGCATCAACCGTATCACCTCAACCTGTTGTGGTTCCACGGGACTTGTTGCAGGTGTTTGACAGTTTTCTAGAAACTTAGTTTAGGTTATTAGTTTCTATCCTGTCTCTTTTATTTCACCTTTGTCTCCCTGTCCTTGACAGATTGTCTTCGCCGTACTCTGTTACCTCTTGTTTGTGTTTTGCGGCTCCCTCGTTGTGAGCTATAGGGTTTTCTGTGTCGTTTGTCTTAATCTCTAGTTTTAGAGTTTTCGCCCTATACGGGTCGCTTTGAGTTTGGTAGCGTAGTCTCTCGTTGTAAGGAGAGTTTATTATTTTTTCGTGTTCTGTAAGTATTCCCTGTTTGCGGGTTTTTCCGTTTTGTGGTGTTCTTATTGAGCACTTAAAGTACTATTGTTGCGTCTGGTCCTTCGTTCCTAATGCTACCCCTGACACCTATTCTACCAGGAACGCTTGCTTCCATTGAACTTTGGACCACTGAGTGGTTTCTGACGTATCGGCACATTAACGCTGTTTCTGACGCAAAAATTACCAACTGGATCTATGATCTAAGCCAGGAAAGGGCCATTTAATCTTCAAAAAACAATTACGTAAGAGGACTGGTTATTGTTTGCATTGACAGAATCCGCTTCGTTCGCGTTCGTATACATGCTAAAAATGTAATTTTGAAACCGTTTTAGCTGCCCTATAGAAGTGAATGGAGAGCGACAAATAGCCTAATCTGGATCGCCCCAGGGGAGCACAGAGGAACTAACAAACAAATTTTGCCACCATTTGGACTCATATCATGGCCAGGTAACTACACAAACCAAAGTTCTACCAAAGTTCAGTTGTGTTTTAACGTATTTGCTGTTTCTGAGACCCGCCTGGATGATTTCTTCACCAGTGCAGCTGTAGCTATTGGAAGGTTCTCAATTTTCAGAAAAGACAGAAACAGGTTTGGAGGAGGAGTGGCTATTTATGTTAAAAATCACTCCCCTGTCATATTACGCAATGATCTGCTTAGGGAGAACATCAAAGCTATATGTGTGCAAGTCTACTTACCTCATTTAAGACCAATTCTAGTATACTCTTTCTACAGGCCTCCAAGTGCAGATTCTCAGTATCTGAATGGGTTATGTGAGATGATTGATAGGATAACAGACAAAAACAAAGAAATTGACCTGCTAGGTGACATGAATGTAGACTGGTTGGCGCCATCATGTAATATTAAGAGTAAATTGCTCTCTATGTCAAATGCTTGTAATCTGTCTCAAATTGTAGCTCCCACTAGAATTTTTATGAACAATGCTGGTATTAGTTCAGCAACATGTATTGATCATATTTACTCAATTGTTCCTGACTAATGTTCCAGGGCTGTATTTGTCCCTGTGGGTTTCAGTGACCACAATATGATAGCTGTCATCAGGAAGACTAAGGTTTCTAAATCCAAGGCCAGAATTATTTTCACAAGGTCCTATAAGAGATTTAGTGCAGACTGTTTCATTGATGAGACATGTAACATCAATTTGCATGATGTGTGTAGCAAGGGTGACCCAGAGGATGCATTGGATTTATTTATGGAGATGTACATGAGTGTTGTAAATAAGAATGCTCTCGTGGAAAAAGTTTACTGTCAAAAATAAATCCGCCCCTTAGATTGACACCAGCCTATTGAATTTAATGACAGAAAGAGACATTGCCAAGAAAGCCTCAGTTAATTCTGGTTTAGTTGAAGATAGGCGTAGGTACTGTTCCTTACATAATCAGGTCACAAAGCTAAACAGAGTGGAAAAAAGGGATTATTATCAAAAAACGTTATAGATATGATGGAAAAAACTATGGAATGTCTTAAATTAAATCATGGGTTGAAAGATCTTTTTGTGGAATCTGACGAAGTTACATAAGGTATACAAACTTAGGCAAGGTATGCAGGTTTCCAACAACACTAAATCAAATTACCTTAACAAGAACAACATAATGAATGATAAAGGGTGTGAATTTGAATTTCACCAGGTTGAAGTCAGTGGGGTTGAGAGGTTACGCCGCTCTCTTCCGGATGACAAGTCTGCAGGTACAGACACCCTGGATAGTAAACTACTCAGAATGACTGCTGGTATAATATCAATTCCTGTTTGTCATATCCTTAATAGATGTTTATTTGTGGGAGGGGGATAAGGTTATTCCATTACATAAGGACACCAAATCTGCAAACAACTGATGACTGGCTTCGAGCAATAGACAACTCTATGCTGGTGGGAGCTGTGTTGTTACATTTCAGTGCTGCATTCAGTGCTCCATTCTCTTTTGCCTGCAAAACGTAAATGTTATGGTTTTAAACCTGCTGCTATACAGTGGATGCAAAGTTATTTGTCCTCTAGATGACAGAGGGTGTGTCTTAATTGCAACCTGTTCAGTAGCAGATGTCTAGACTGTGGCGTTCCACAGGGAAGTTGCTTGGGGCCTTTGCTCTTCTCAATATTTACTACGATCTACCTTCTGCTATTGAGCATGCCAGCTTGGTGCTTTATGCCGATGATTCCACCTTGTACTATGCTGCGTCATCATGTAGTGAACTGAATTCAGTTTTGTGCCATGAACTGAAAGCTGTGTATGACTGAATAGAGTGTAACAGACTTGTCCTTAACATCTCTAAGACAAAAAGTATTGTGATGGGAATGAGGCACAGGTTATCCAGTAACCCAAAGCAAATATAAAGTATTATGTAATGCAACTGTTCAACCAGTTGAAAGCGCTAAGCTCCTTGGAGTGATGCTGGATGGCACTTGGTCTCATCACATTACTAGGATTGTTGTGAAGAGCGATTGCCATTGTTAGAAAAGGTGCTTCGTTTGTTGCTCGTCCTCTTCTATGCCAGATTGTACAAAGTCTGGTATTATGTCACCTTGACTACTGTTCTGTGGTCTGGTCATCTGCTGCAAGCGGGAAGCTCAGGAAGCTCCAGGTTGTCCAAAACAGGGCACCACCAATACACGCCTCTCCTGGCTTACGGTTGAAAGGAGGTTCTCTTGTAATAGACTTGCACTGTTCAGGTCGGTCATTAGTGTTCAAATTCCAGTTTTTTTGTCTGATCAAATTGTATATAGCAATACTGTACATGGTCATAACACGTGAGGGTCCAGCAGTGGTCAGCTTATACGGCCTCATCCGAGAATTAGGGCTCTACAGCGATCAGTTATTTATAGATCAATATCTCTCTGGAATAACTTGCCTCGTGATATCTGCTGCATCCATAGTAAGTTGTCTTTCAAAAAGAAACTCAAATTATATCTGGGTATGTAATCTTTTTGCTGTTTGTTTTGGATTTTTGTTTTCTCTGTTTATTTGTTTTTACTTATGTTTTTGTTTTAGGCCATTTCTGTGTCTGAGATGAGGTTTTTATAAAAAAAATGTGGTAATGGTAATTGTTTCTTTCACTTGTGGTTGCTTTTGTATGTGTTTTTATGTTGGACCCCAGGAAGATTAGCTGGTTGCTACAGCTACCAGCTAATGGTGATCCTTTAATAAAATAAATAAATAAATAAGCGCCCTCTGACTCTGGAACATCGTAAGCCTTCACAGTTTCGGAGTTAGACACAAGTCGCTTAGACATGGCACGAGTGACATCACAAGCAGGAAATACGCTTGTGTATCTCTGCATAACTTCCTCAGGGCATTTGAGAAGAGTGACAGCCTAGCCAAAATTCTGCCCCCAGCTAAGTCATTCCCAAAAATGAAGGTTACCCCTTCCACAGGAAGACTGGATCGCACACCCACCACAACGTGACCCGTCTTAAGCAGACTTAAGCAGAATAGCGTGCAATGGCACGTCAACAAATCCCATTTCAAATCTCTGCACAAGCACACTGGTACCTTTGAAGGATCTCTGACATCACCTAAACTGACGATAAGCCTCTGGCACCAATTCGTATGCCCTCTACATCACAGCTTTCACCACGTCGTAATCGAGACTTTGCTCTATAGACAGTGTGGGAAATTCCATGCTGCGCACGCACTGCGTACTGTATCCCTCCGCTAACTTACCATCTCACTGCGCATGTACCGAATTTGTTTATTCGTAGTCAGGAAAGTTGCGAGAGCAGACGTTCCTCTTTGCAAGCTTGGCCCTTACGATTCTTTGTGTTATGGTGTGCGTCGGTGAAATCGTAAGTTTACTGTGAAAATGCGTTGTCATATTACCACTAATAGTAGTTTACAATTGCAGTTGTTGTTGCAACTAGATAAACGTTTGTTTACGCTATTATCCAGCAGCCACATTTTGGATGCGTGATGCTATTTCGATCCGGGTGTGTCTCATAGCATAAGCATATTATACCTACTTTCCGTGGTGGGTTACATTTATCATCATAAGCGGAGATACGTGTTTAGTTTGCTGATAGCGCTGTGTGTATCGATATTTCTGTATATTTATTTACGGACCCATATTTGTATTAAACCCTAATGCACATTTCGTAAGCCACGTTTCCTTCATGTGTCACGTCTTCCTCCACGTGCGTGCCATCTTGTGGTGTAATGTTGCAACTTCTCAGTTGTAGCTAGTATATATATATATACAGTATAATGTTATTGGTAGTTCTTACAGCAATGTTGTAATACCTGTATTCTAATGCAAATGTAATATTATATTTGTATTATTTCAATGCTATTGTAATTCTTATTATATTCCCTTTTTCTGTTTATTTGCAGATACCACGCCTTATCACATTTTATTATTAAACATTTGAAAGGAAGTCTGGAGTTGGCTGCATTTGTTCTGACCGACAAATTAGGCCAGTTCAGGTACCACCAGTTATCACGCCGCACGCGCATCATATTTCACAGACAGCATATAATAAGCATCCTGAGCCTTACCTATCAGCACGCATTGCAGCAACAGCGGCCAGGCCTCCCTGGGCCCGCTTTAGCGTGATGGCAACCCATTTGAACATTGAGAAATATTTGTCCACGTCAGCCTAACGAAAAAGGGGAACCATTTTAATGTTTCTGCTAACATCAAATTCAAACGATTGCACTCTGCTACCAACCCGCATAGCTTCCACCTCTAACTCCCTTAGGTGCACCTTCACCTCTAACTCTTTCTTTCTCAGCTTTCCCATTAAAAGGGTCGATTCCCCTGGATCAGCACCCTCAAACAGTATCTGCTTTTCGAGCAACCCCTCTGTTACCTTGGAAGAATAGCGTTCTACTAATGTTATTAAACTTGATGCTCATGGCAGCAAAATAACAAAATCACTACACTTACTGGTAATTTTACGAGTATGTGGTAAGTGGCAATACAAGTGCTACAAAATGAAAGAAGCCAATACATAGTGGCACGCAAAGCTATTACTACAGGCGGGACCCAATGTCTTGCCAAGCAACAAAGTAACACTGTTACGAACCAAAAAGCTAGTAATATGAACTGTGCACAAAGTAATACCTAGCAACAAAGTAACCGTGCTCCAAATCACAAAGCTGACACCATGTAGCCCCCAAGGTAGCATAGCATCAAAGTCACAATCAAGCTGCACAAATTTGTGGTACTATCCCGGACGAGCCCCCAATCTGTTACGTCCCAAAATCCATCTGCGTTGCATTAACCAGGTGGAGGAGTGGAGGTAACACTAAGCTACTTAAACATAAACCACAATCTCAAAAGAAAAAGTGCAAGCGCAAAGTGATATAAACAACGAAAAGTTTAATAACATACACACTTATGGTAATAACTATTCTCTAAACACATATGACAGTTCACATGACCCATGTCGAGATGATGGGTCTTCTCCTCCTGGTCGAGGGTGAATGCTGCTTTGGTGTTATTAAGCAGCAGTCAGTCCAGTCACAGGCTATCCACTGTAGTTTGTTTCTCAACCGAAGTTAGTTGGATAACTCAATGGTAAGCTCAGGTTTCAGTAGTCAGGCAGCGTCATGAAGGTCGTGGTGATTTCTAGCACCAGGTTGCTCAAACTCCCTGATGCAGCTGGAGACGGGCTATATATCCTCCTGCATCTTTTAACCCCACTGCTCCACGACGGATCTCTGCGTCCCCAGTTACGGCCATCTCCACACATCTCCCAAAGATGGTTGCCCGGCAACAGCATGCATCTTTCCTCCAGCGAAGCTCCCAGGATCTCATATAGTCTCACATAGTCCCGTGACTTCGGCATCTCCACCTGAGACACAAACAAACACAGCAGCCCAAAGCCAAAATGAAACACAAAGCAGGGGAGACAGAAAACAGAGGAATGTAACATTGGGTCACAGACATCAGGAAGTCATGGCATGCAAAGAATATACAACCAAATATTAAATATGATAACTAAGTTTATGTTAATTTGTCCAATTACTTTTGGTGCCATACAATGGGGTGGGGGGCTATGTATAAAAATGGGTACCCGAGATGGATGTAAAATTCGTCAAATTAAATCTGAAGGTCAGAAATCACATGACCCGTCACCTGCATAGTTTTTAGCTCTGCTCACATCATCTTCTTTTTTCAATAATCCTATCGACATACATCTAATTTTTTGACACATCCCACCATGAACATTTCGACAGTCAAAGACATGCGGAAAAGGGAGCCTGAACCGTCGCCAGCAAAGAAAAAATTAAAATACTCCTTCATTTCCAGAGAAGAACTCGACGCAGCTATTGATAACGGCATAAAGCTAGCCCTTCAGGACAGCAAGGTGTCCTAGATGCAGTCGTTGCATCGGCAGTCAGAGAAGCTGTGGACTCTGTTCTGGCCCCCGCACTACGTTTTATACGCACAGATATTCAAAAGACTAATGAAGTTGTAAAGGAGATGAGCACTGAACTTGAGAAAGTAGCCACAGCTGCCAAAAGGACCCAAGATCGAGTAGACTCAGTCCAGGTAGCTGCACGCGAAGACAGACGATCGGTTGTCGAACTGGTTGTCGAAGAGCAGCTCACCACAAAGTTGATCGACTTGGAGGACAGGGGTCGAAGGAATAATATAAGGCTAGTAGGCTTACCAGAAGCAATGGAGGGTTCTGATGCAGTCGGCTTCCTCAAAGTCAAACTTTCCAAGTGGATACCATCCCTGGAGGGTCGAGACATCGAGCGGGCGCATCATGTGTACGATGGCCAAGATGGCAATTCCAACAAGCCGCGCACTACAATAGCAGGATTGATCAGATATTGTTGAAGATACATGTAAAGTATACCCAAGGAAATATGCATCCAATGTTACCCTCCTGTTCTTCCCCGACTTCAGCCCTGCCACAACTGGGAGGAGAAAGAGCTTCAGTTCCGTCATGAAGAAGACTACAGCGATGGGTCTGGAGCCATTTCTCATCTATCCTGCGTTGATGAAGCTGCAGTACAAAGGTGAGAAGAGAATTTTTGATTCCCCTCAAGCTGCGGAAAATTTCATCAACTTTCTGCCACGGAAATTGTTTTCCTATGACAGCCCAGGGCGACGGTGCTACGGCTGCCACTTCAGGCTCGAACAAGAGGAAGCACAGTGTTTATCAACACACTGGGGAAGAAGTCAATACAGTGGACATGGATGCATGCTAGCTCTGCTTTTGGACGTTAACTTTGCTTTAGTTTACACAAGTTTGACCTTTCGGGACTACATTGAGGTCACTGCAACCTTAAGGTAAATTATAACTTGTGCTAGTTATTAGATTAAGATATACCAGTTAGCACAGTTTGCTAACTCGGGATGGTGAAGAATGTATTAAAATTTTTAGTTGACTGTTTTTGTATATAGTTTCTCCTCCCCCATCCCCTTTTTAGCAGACATGGTTTTATTCCATACTAGAATATTATCAGCATTGGTAAGACTTTGCAGTGATTAGCAGGGAAATTTCAACATGATCCACTATTGCACACTAACGCTCAATAAATACTTTCAAGTTAAGACTCATTTTAGTTGTACAAAACATTGATGGAACTACTGAATATTCTATCACTAAATGAAAACGGCCTAAACTCCGCTATTAAACGAACGTGTGTTTTAGAGTGCCTACATCGTAAGAAAGCTGACATTGCCCTAATTCAAGAAACGCACCTAACACAATGTGATGTGGCACGATTTCAAAATAAACATTTTAGATTGGTCGCTTCATCCTGTGCCCTAAACAAAACCAAAGGTGTATGCATTTTAATCAACAGGAAATTTCACTTAAACATTAACCACACAGGGAATGACGAGAATGGAAGGCTCACCTTCGTCAACGGCAATATACTCAATCATAAACTGACGTTTTTGTCCATATACTGCCCGAATGAGCCAGATAAAGACTTTTTTACCAATATTGGCAATACATTATTAGAACAAACTGACTGCTTCCTTGTGGTGGGAAGTGATTTTAATGCTGTCCTTAATCCCACACTTGATAAATCCAATCCAGATGCAACAGCTAATCTTTTATCCAATTTGTTGAGTGCACTTATCAATGACCTTAATCTTATTGACTTTTTGCGTGTACAGAATACCACCAATAGAGATTGCACATTTTACTCCAATAGACATAAAACATATTCCAGGATAGATTATATTTTTGTTAGCTCAGCCTTAATTTCAGAAAATGTATCCATTACTATATTGCCAATTTTGTTATCTGACCACTCAGCATTATTATGCAACACTGATCTTCCCAATACGAAGGCAAAGGCCCCTGGATGGCAGCTGAACACATCCCTACTAACTAACTCTGAATTCCTCAGCTCACTCAAACGCCAACTACAAGATCTTCTAGATATTAAAACTTACAAAAGCATAACTTCTCAGATCATCAGTCTACACTGCTGTCATCTTTGAAAGAAGAATACAACACATTAGCCTTATCAAAGGCAGAATTTATCCTTCATAGAACCAGACAGAAGTACTACTTTGAATCGGAGCACCCTAGTCATCTGCTGGCACTTATGCTTAAAGAATGTGAGACCAAGGCACATATTACATCCATAAAAAAGCTGATGATTGTTTTCAATGAGTATGAAGCGTTTTCCACGCTGCTTTTGCGCCCCAGGCGCCTCGCGTTTAACGCCTGGTACCCACCAGAGGCGCAAGCGCAAGCGCACGCACACGCACACGCACACGCACACTGGTGCGCTTCACTTCCACTCCCATGTTAACGAATTGCCGTGGTTCTCACCGGCCGCGCGCGCACGGCTGGCGGGCGGACGGCGCGCGGACGTGGAGCGGAATTTTCTGGGCGTCCGCATGCGCAATCTTATAGAAATACATTGTATATGCACAATATCTGCATCATATGACCACATATTAATGTTTTTCAACCTACTAATAGTTTTACTATTGTTATTCATTATTTTAATACATATTATATTTTAATATAGGCTCTAATGAAAAAGGGAACAGAGACAATCACCACTTTTATTTATTTGGGACAGTAATCAACATGTTCTAAACATTTAATTATATCAGAATTAGCAGCTATTCTGTAGTACCTTAAATCGATACAGTGATATCAGTACAATAAAAACAGAATAGAATATAGAATAGAATAGAATAACATTTATTTACCTTTCGGGAAGTAAGCATAGTCTTAATTAATTGAACAAATATGTATCCTATAATTTAAAAAAGCATTATAAAAACGGGAATAACTGGTTATATGTAAAATGTATGACTTGATATAACTTCTGTAAGGATCTGAGTTTTGTGTGTTATTTGTATTTTTATTTTGGATGTATTGTTATTCTTAGTTTCTATCTGACTTGTTTATTTTCCGGTTTTGCCTAGTTGTCCCGTGTCTGCTTGTTTACATCTGATCTGGCACTCCCTGTTTACGTCTCTGTACCATTCGGGTGATCTCATTGGTGTTCGGGTTCCCTCTTGCTTCGCACCTATCTCTGTGCACTTAGATTTACTAATTACCACTAACATACTAATGATAGATTAGATCTACTAACTCCACTAACAAACTAATTTGTATATTACTACTAATTGTACTAACGGCAGGGGTGTGTATAGTTACTAATCTCACTAATATATTAGAGCGCACATTTTCACGCTGTTCTGTCCTTGCTAATCATTCTCAGCTGCATCTGATCTTCTCTCCCTGTCCTCTTAATCTATGCACGATTTCCTGAAACTCCAGGTCATCTGTTATCGTGTATCTGTATGGAATCCAGTCCGCGTTTTCCCTAGTTGTCTCCGTGATTGTTTCATTGTTCCCAATGTTTTTCAATTGTCTCTCGTTTTGATCCCCGCCTCTTCACACACCTGTTTCCTTTTGTGTCATTTGTACCGTGTGTATTTAAACCCTGTGTTAACTCCAGTCTGTGTCAGAACGTTGATTTTCTTTTCCAGTGCCTGCGATTTACTAAAGCCTGTGATCTGTTTATACTTCGGAAGATACCCCTTGCCCGACTATTCTTTTGCTTAGCCCTTATCTGCTCTGTTTGTATTCCGGTTTTTATCACGCCTGTTTTTTGACAATTCTCCTGCCTTGTCCCCTGGTACTGCCTGACTTTTGGATTGCCCTTGATTGCCCCTTTGCCTGCCGTTCCTGTACCTCCCTGATGTCTGATCTCCTGGCTTGACTCCTGCAAGTATTAAACTACGATTTTTGCCTCATCCTGTGGTCTGCGTCTGGGTCCTACTCGCGAACGTAACAACTTCATTCATCCCACAATGGTGATTGTCTCTGTTCCCTTTTTCATTAGAGCCTATATTAAAATATAATATGTATTAAAATAATGAATAACAATAGTGCTTGTGTGCGTGCGCTTGCGCTTGCGCGTCTGGTGGGTACCAGGCGTAACGGGTGTAACGGGCGTAACCGTTTCGGGCACCTCGCTGTTTTCCAAAAAAACGCTTGGTGCGCACGGAGTTGAAATGATCTTATCTTGAAGCACTCTGAGGAAAAGGCGCCCACGTCACTGTCACGCTTTTCTCTTCTGTCCAATCGCACGAAAGTAGAGGCGGGCTTTGATTCTGCCAGTCGGTTCTGTGTAAACGAATACGATTGAGGAGAAATTGGTAACGTTAGTTGGCGTTTCAGCCCACCCGGAGTTATAGGATTTCACTCGTCGTGAATACCATGATAGTATTGATAGTGATAGTTCGGTTGCCTAGAAACAGCAAAAAAGATGCCTCCAACACTTTTTTCAGAGTAGGCTTTCATAAAATCAAGACATGTAGTGCTTGTACAAATCTGAAATTGATTTCAATGATTCTATTTGCACATTTTTTGATAAATTACAACTACCCTGTATCTCGCAGACAGACCGAGATTATTTGGAAGCCCAAATAGAGCTGGATGAGCTACACAGAGCTATAAAATGTCTAAACAAAGGCAAATCACCTGACTTAGATGGCCTACCGCCCGAGCTATATTTAGAGCTCTGGGACTTGGTGGGTACACTTATGCTAAATTCTTCTCATTTTGCAATTAAGACTGGGACCTTTCATAGAGATAAAAAAACAGCACTGATCACTCTGCTCTTGAAAAAAGAAAGGATCCACTCGAATGCTCCAGTTTTAGGCCAATATCTTTAATCACGAGCGACCTTAAGGTATATGCCTAAGCTTTTGCTTTATGTCTCGAAAGTGTTATTCATACTCTAATCAATGGAGATCAAACAGGCTTTATTAAGGGACGCCTTGCATCTGATAACATGCGAAGACTGCTGCATATAATGGATGCTGCAGACACTCACCCAAACCCATGTGCAGTATTCTCACTCGACGCGGAGGAAGCCTTTGATAGGCGAGAGTGGAAATTTATGTGGGCAGTGTTACAATGTTTTGGATTTGGGCCTAATTTTATTACAATGATCAATACAATATACCACTCACCTTTTGCAAGTGTCCTAACAGGTGACATAATCTCTCCCCCATTTTCTTTGCAACATGGAACGAGACAGGGATGTCCACTTTCACCACTATTATTTTGTCTATCTCTCGAACCTCTAGCACAAGCCATTAAACAATCTACAGTCTCCCCCATACAATTGGCGATCAGATTGTATGCTGATGATATTATATTATTTTTAGATAACTTTGACACAATAATAAAGGAATTAGATCATTTTAGTGACCTATCGGGCTAAAAAATAAATTGGACAAAATCAGCTCTGATCCCCTTTATAATAATATAAGTATAAATGCTCCTATCCCCTTGTTTATCCAGATTAAGTTAAAAACGCATTTGGGTATTATAATTCATAAAAATATTAATAAAATAAGCAGAGACAACTACAGCATTATTCTGAACAAGATAAAAACCGACTTTCAAAGATGGAACAATCTAAGGACATCTCTTCAAGGCAGAATGAATACAGTTAAAATGAACGTATTGCCTCGTCTTAATTTTTTTTTTTTAATGTTACCCTCTGTCCCCCTCCTAATTATTTTAAAGACATTCACTCTATGGTATCCAAATTCATTTGGGATGGCAGACGCCCCAGGATTCGTTTGACTACACTGCAGCGGCCCAAAATATTAGGTGGTTTGGCTGTGCCAAATGCTTTATTCTTTTATTGGTCATCTCAAATTAGAACTCTCAGCACATGGGTTACATTACATTACATTACAGTCATTTAGCAGACGCTTTTATCCAAAGCGACATACGGTAAGTGCATACAGAAAGGTTATCGAAGTAACTACAGAACGGATAGGAAAGCACATTCTTCCCATACAGTAGCAGCTATTCCTAGTAATGAACACTGAATGCAGTTCACAGTGAACTGGGTACATCAGCTCTACTACAATTCTATTCTAAATATTATAAATTTGGATACACAGTTCAACAAGAACACATACCATGAGGTCCTAGATAAGTATTAGTCCAGGTGGAGTCTGAAAAGGTGTGTTTTCAGGCCACGACGGAAAGCAGGCAGGGTTGGCATGGAACGTAGGGGAATGGGAAGTCCGTTCCACCACTGGGGAGCTAGGATGGAAAAGCTCCGCAGTCGGGACGAGCGGGTGCCATTGACACGGAGGGGGGGAAGTGCAAGTCGCCCTGCAGTAGATGAGCGAAGTGGTCGAGCAGGAACATAGTTCTGGATCAAGTCCTGCAGGTAGACATGGCCTGTCCTATTGGCTGCAGTGTAGGCCAGGGTCAGAACTTTGAACCTGATCCTGGCTGCAACAGGCAGCCAGTGGAGTGACCTCAACAGGGGGGTGACATGTGAAAATTTCGGGAGGTTGAATACAAGCCGGGCAGCTGCGTTCTGGATGAGTTGAAGAGGCAGGATGGTGCAGGCTGGTAAGCTTGCGAGTAGGGAGTTACAGTAGTCCAGGCGTGAGGTGACCATAGTCTGGACCAAAAGCTGGGTGGAGTAGGTGGTCAGGTACGGTCGAATCCTCCTGATGTTGTACAGGAGGAACCTGCAGGACCATGCCGTTGCCCTGACGTGGTCTTTGAAGTCCAGCTGGTCGTCTAGGACCACCCCCAGGTTCTTTGCAGAGCGGGAGGCAGCCACCATGGTCCCGTCGACGGTGATGGAGAGGTCAAGTAGCGGGGAGGTCTTGTATGGCATGAAGAGGAGCTCTGTCTTGTTGAGGTTGAGCTTCAGGTGATGGGTAGTCATCCACTCAGAGATGTCAGCCAGACAAGCATATATCCTCTCCTTCACCTGTTGGGTAGAGGGAGGGAAAGAGAGGAAGAGTTGAGTATCGTCAGCATAACTATGCTATGAGAAGCCATGTGAGTTGATTACTGAACCAATGTGAATTGGTGAATTACTGGGACTTTGTATAAATGGAGAACAGCAGAGGACCCAGTACAGATCCCTGCGGGACTCCTGTAGACAGGGGATGGGGTGCAGAGACAGAACCTTTCCAAGAGACTTGGTAGGATCTATCAGTGAGGTACGATACAAACCAGGAGAGGGCAGTCCCAGAAATGCCCATCTCAGAAAGTGTGGAGATCAGGAGTTTGTGGTTGACCGTGTCGAATGCTGCAGACAGGTCAAGTAGAATCAGGACAGAGGAGAGGGATGAGGCTCTAGCAGTGGAGAGCGCCTCAGTCACGGCCAGGAGAGCAGTTTCCGTGGAATGTCCGGTTCTGAAGCCAGACTGATGGGGGTCAAGCAGGTTGTTCTGGTGGAAAAAAACAGACAGTTGGTTATGGACAGCTCGTTCAAGGGTTTTGGACAGGAAGGGCACGAGAGATACAGGACGGTAGTTCCTGACATCAGAGGGGTCCAAGCTAGGTTTTTTAAGAAGTGGAGTTACACGGGCAGTCTTAAAAACAGCAGGAACATGGCCACAGGTTAGGGAGGTGTTGATAATAGAGGACAGATATGGAATGAGCTCAGCGGATATTGACAGGAGGACTGCTGACGGGATGGGGTCCAGTGCACAGGTGGTTGCGTGATGGTGCGTCACGAGTTGGAGCACATCTGCGTCCTCCAGAGTCTTGAAGGACGACAGCGTGGCGATAGGCTCGGTATGGGGGATGTGGGGTATCACCTGATGTGTGAAGGAGTCATCTGCAGAGAGGGAGGAGGGTGGAGGGGGTGGAGGGGGGATAAGCAGGGAGGAGAAGGTGGAAAAGAGTTTCCGTGGATTAGACACACACGCATTAATTTTAGTCTGAAAAAATTAAGTCTTAGCCGATGTAGTTGCAGCTGTGAAGGCTGCCAGCAGAGTGTGATAGGAGGCTAGGTCATCTGGGGATCTGGATTTCCTCCATTTTCTCTCAGCGCCTCGCAGCATGGTTCTGCTGGATCTGAGGGAATCTGTCAGCCACGGGGAGGGGGGTGATGGTCGAGCTGGTTTGGAGACAAGAGGACAAAGTGAGTTGAGAGACTGAGAGAGGCAGGACTTAAACATAGAGGTGGCAACATCAACATGCATATTAGCAAAGGAAGCAGGAGGAGGAAGTATAGAGAGAGCGGAAGTAGTGGGGAGGAGTGCGAGAGGGTGCGGAGATTTCTCCTGAACATAACAGTGGGTGGGCCGTTAGTAGGGTTGAGGGAGAGTGGGAGGGAAAGAGAGAATGAAATAAAGAAATGGTCCGATACGTGGAGCGGCTCCTGGTGAGTACAAGGTCTAGTTGGTTACCAGCCTTGTGGGTGGCAGGTGATGGGGATTGAGTGAGAGCGAAGGACTGGAAGAGTGAGGCAACACTGGATAGCTGGGAACTCTCTGGATGGAGGTTGAGGTCTCCTAGTAGGATTACAGGGGTGCCATCCTCAGGCAAGGAGCTCAGGAGAGTGTCCAATTCATCCAGGAAAGAGCCGAGTGGACCTGGAGGGCGATAGAGAACTACAATGTTAAGTGTAGATGGGTGGGTTACAGTGACTGCATGAAACTCAAAAGAGGAGAATTTCAGAAAATTTCAGAGAATTTCAGGGTTCACCCAGAGTCTACAACTGCATGAAAAATTATTGAATTTGCTAAGGTGGCACCACACAGGCTGCAAGACATTCTGTTTTCGAGTATAACAAACAGAACAATTAACAATAAATTCAGACCCGTCATTGCAAATTTGTGGAAGTTGAATGTTGGATGGGCAGCCCATTTAAATTCTGTCACACCACACCATTATGGCATAACTTAATTTTATTGTGTGGTAGCCAACCATTTATTCAACCGTCCTGGTCATCTCTTAGAATAAACACGTGTGGTGACATTTACGATGGTGCAGGTCTTCGTTCCATTCAAGACTTAAGAGCAAGGTTCTCCCTTCCGGCATCTGCTTATTTTCTATACTTTCAGCTAAGATCAACCTTAAAAGCACAGTTCCTTGTAACTCTCCTCTCCCTTCACATCCCATGTTAGACTGGATTGCACCACCAAATGTCTGAACATCTATGTCTATGATATATAGCAAGTTAATTGACTACAGTTCTAAGCCTCTACCGAATCCATTTGGAGTTGGGAGTTGGAAACTTTGAATATTAATCAAAACTGGAGTAGGGTGTGGTCCAATCTGAATAAGACTTCTAAGAATCTAGCACACCAACGAATTCATTTTAAAACCCTTCACAAAGCGTAAGAACTCTGTTTTATCTGATTTACTTGAAATTCCATATGTTCCTAATCCAGGTATGTGCCTCCTTAATGATAATTATTTTCTTAATTTAAAGCAAATTCAAAACAAAATGATATTTGCTGGTTTTACAGCTGCAAAGAAAACAATTATAAAACACTGGTTTACACCTGATATATGTATGAAATTATTCTGGATCCACAGCCTCATGAATATTGTAAACCTTGAACATACTACTGCACGACTCAATAAGGCTCGACCAGCAACTGTGGAAGCTTGGAAATTATTTTTTCCAAATATTATTTCCTGGACAAAGGACAATGACTAAAAGCTTGCAGAACACTATGTATTGTACATATGCCTGCCAAATATACAGGTGCAGCTCAAAAAATTTTAATATCGTGAAAAAGTTCAATATTTTTTGTCACTCATGTCAGAAAGTGGAAACTCGTATATTATATAGATTCATTACATATAGAGTGAAATATGTCAAGCCTTTATTTCTTGTAATTTTGATGATTATGGCTTACAGCTAATGAAAACCCCAAATTCAGTGTCTCAGAAAATTTGAATATTGTGAAAAAGTTAAATATTGGAAACTCATGGTGTCACACTCTAATCAGCTAATTAACTCAAAACACCTGCAAAGGTTTCCTGAGCCTTTAAATGGTCTCTCAGTCTGGTTCAGTAGGCTACACAATCATGGGGAAGACTGCTGACTTGACAGATGTCCAGAAGACAGTCATTGACACCCTCCACAAGGAGGGTAAGCCACAAAAGGTCATTGCTAAAGAAGCTGGTTGTTCACAGAGTGCTGTATCCAAGCATATTCATAGAAAGTTTAGTGGAAGGAAAAAGTGCGGTACGAAAAGGTGCACAAGCAACAGGGATAACCGCAGCCTTGAGAGGATTGTCAAGCAAAATCCATTCAAGAATTTGGGGGAGCTTCACAAGGAGTGGACTGAGGCTGGAGTCAGTGCATCAAGAGCCACCACGCACAGACGAATCCAGGACATGGGCTACAAATGTCGCATTCCTCGTGTCATGCCACTCCTGAACCAGAGACAACGTCAGAAGCGTCTTACCTGGGCTAAGGAGAAAAAAAACTGGACTGTTGCTCAGTGGTCCAAAGTCCTCTTTTCAGATGAAAGTAAATTTTGCATTTCATTTGGAAATCAAGGTCCCAGAGTCTGGAGGAAGAGTGGAGAGGCACAGAATCCACGTTGCTTGAAGTCCAGTGTGAAGTTTCCACAGTCAGTGATGATTTGGGGTGCCATGTCATCTGCTGGTGTTGGTCCACTGTGTTTTCTGAAGTCCACAGTAAACGCAGCCATCTACCAGGAAATTTTAGAGCACTTCATGCTTCCTTCTGCTGACAAGCTTTATGGAGATGTTCATTTTCCAGCAGGACTTGGCACCTGCCCACACTGCCAAAAGTACCAAAAGCTGGTTCAATGACCATGGTATTACTGTGCTTGATTGGCCAGCAAACTCGCCTGACCTGAGCCCCATAGATTCTCTTATTGTCAAGAGGAAGATGAGACACCAGACTCAACAATGCAGACGACCTGAAGGCCGCTATCAAAGCAACCTGGGCTTCCATTACACCTCAGCAGTGCCACAGGCTGATCGCCTCCATGCCACGCCGCATTGATGCAGTAATTCATGCAAAAGGAGCCCCAACCAAGTATTAAGTGCATAGAAATTAACATACTTTTCAGAAGGCTGACATTTCTGTTTAAAATATCCTTTTTTATTGATCTTTTTGTAATATTCAAATTTTCTGAGACACTGAATTTGGGTTTTCATTAGCTGTAAGCCATAATCATCAAAATTACAAGAAATAAAGGCTTGAAAAGTTTCACTTTCTGACATGAGTGACAAAAAATATTGAACTTTTTCATGATATTCAAATTTTTTGAGCTGCACCTGTATATGTATTATTCTCTCTTTCCCATTGCTGTAACCAATGATTTTGGAATGATATGTCAGCCCCCTCCCCCACCCACCCCGTTGCTTTTTTGAAAATCAATAAAAACCTTTGATCACAAAAAAAATTATTAAAGCTGAAAGTCTGCACTTTAACCTCATAGTCACTGTTCCATTTCAAAGCCAATATGCTGGAGTACAGAGCCAAAACAACATACATTGTGTCAGTTTCCAAATACTTACGGACTGTACTGTATATATACATATATTGCATATATGTCCAGTCAGTACAGTACACTATGATAATGCCTGCTTTTTACCCCCCTAACTACGGCCTTACCCAATAAAGGTCTAGAATTATGAAAAATTATAGCATAACTAGTGTAGCAATCAAAAAATAAGATATATTTAAAGAATGTCCATTCATTTATGCCAACATTTATAGACACCATATGGTTATTTTATGAAATAATAACAGCTCCATTTTTATAATTTAATTATTGATTTAGTGATACATATTATTTTCTTAAATCAATTTGTTACAATAGATGCTGGAAAATATAAAATGTGTCACTCAGAGCGATGCTTCTCTTATAGAATTTGCTGAGACGTTTCAATTCTTTCTTTGTGAGTCAGAGCTCTTGCAAGGACCAATAAATTGTTTACAGCAACACGCGAGGGGTGCCAGGAGGCTTTCACGCACACGTGAAGCTTAATTTCGGAATCTGGAGCTCCTGGACGGGGATCTGTTCTCAGCGCATTCCACAGCACGTGAGTGCTGCTGAGACGCAGAGGATTCCGCACGACCAATCAAACGTCCAGCTGCCTCTGTCAAACGATGAACGCAAAGCTCCCGCATACCCTGTTGTTTATCCTTTCTTGATTTTATTGATTTATGTTGCGTTATCTGTCATCCTTTTATGACACACCATGAGTAGGTCTATACTTTTTTACATAGAGTAGGTAGGCCTACGTAAAAGTTTTTTTTACTTTAGTTTATAATCATTAGGATCAGGGTTCAAATTGTAAAATGTTAACAAGGTGGACGCTGTTTGTTGATAGGGGGGGGCATGCGTTATTTGTAAGACGTTCTATCCTACACTTGAGCCATCAAATAAATTAAATAAAAGCTGCCAAATGTTGTACTTTTAAGTGTTTGAAATCACAGTCCAATGTAGCTGTAAAAATATATGGCACCGCATGTTACGTCAGATTTAGAGATCACATCAACTTCACAGTTAACTCAGGACACAGCTTTGCTAACTTTAACAATTATATCTTAGCCATACTTTTACAAACAGACATAGCCTATGATTTGTCCTGTGGTAATAACGAGCAGAAGTGGAAACCGTGGTGTTAAAACTGTATGACTGAGAAAGAATAATGTCTATTTATGTGTAAATTGGCTGTCTTTTACTGATGCAATTCATGTTTTAGGCTATTATACAATTTTTTATCATTTACCGTATGCTATATATTTCATGCCTGAAATACAGTGGCCAGTAAAACAGTAGGCTAGGCTACCATTTTCAGTGCAAAAACAAGCTCTGAGACAATAACAATCTGTTAAATGCCCACTGACAGATGATACAGCTGTTTAACGTTATTAGTAATTGACATCACTTAAACTGACGCTTGACTGAGCAAGGACTTTCATTTGCATAATGCATGCTGCCTCGATTCCTCCGTTTTTGCATCTCTTCCTCACGTCCTTCATTGGGTGGAGCTAAGGACCGAGGAAGCAACACGAGGAAATGATGCAAGGAGTGAAAATAAGCAATTGGACTGAAGCCAATGTGTTTAGTTTTACATAATTGCATATCTTAACAACGATTTTCCCAATTTCCCTTAACAAGGGGAATGGCGCTTCCTCGCGTTCAACGACAATTCAACAGTGTTGGGGAAGCTACTTTGAAAGCATAACTATGCAAGCTACAAATTACTTCACACTGGAAGAAGTTGAACTACAGCAAAGCTACCCTAGGGAGAAATCTAGTTTGATTAACTAAAGCTACTTAGAAAAAGTAGTTCAAACTACTCATCAAATTGACAATGTACATGTGATATGAAATTATAACAAAATATAATACAAAAAATCACATACCAGCAAAAAATTCCACTCAATTGAGTTTATTGCAAAAAGTGCCCACTTGTTCACAGGTCATACATAAACCAAAAAATTTAAATACCCCACTATTCATGGGAAAGTGCAAGGAATGTCAGCTTTGGTTTTGTATACAATGTCCATCAGTCAGACATCTGCCTTCCAGAAACTTGTCCAGGTGGAGGTATTGCACCAAGCAGGATTACTCAGTTAGCCAGGTAACTTCTAAAATAGCATGTAAATACTTCTCTAAACATTTGTTTAAAAATAGCAATAATCAATATTTATGACTAATTGACACCTAATATATTCAAGTTAAATATATTAAAAACTATAGCCAAATATTTTTCATAAGTGAGCTGACAATCCAGCTTCCTGGAATACCCCTGAGACCTAAACCTGTTCTAAACAAAAGTGCAAGTTGTAGTTTCAGTAGTTAACTACACAAAAAATGGCATAAAAGTAATTTAACTACTTGAATCACTATGCACATATGAATGTAGTTGAACTACCAGCATGCTACTGCAAAATGTAGTTAGACTACTAGTTTAATTACACTACTCCCCAACACTGCAATTCGAATGCTGATCCTCGTCTCTCACACAAATTAGAACAGACTTCCACTAGGCAGCAAAGAGTTTGTCATAATCAAGTTTATTCAGCTGAAGAGAGAACACCAAGGCAACACACAAAGTGGTGCTACCCCTCATTAGGGTAGTATCAGTTTTACACACTTCTGGCTCCGTTATCTTTTCGTCCATATTGCCATATAGGGATATGTTTGCTCAAGGCACGTAAAGCACAACCGAACTTTGGGTTGTGTAGTTACCTGGCCATGATATGAGTCCAAATTGTAGCGAAATATGTTCATTAGTTGCTCTGTGCTCCCCTGGGGAATAGGGTATTTGTCACTCTCCATTCAGTTCTATAGGGCAGCTAAAACGGTCCCAAAATGACACTTCTATCACGTATACGAACACGAACGAAGAGGATTCTGTCAATACAAATAATAACCAGTCCTCTTACGTATGAAATGGCCCTTTCCTGGCTTTTTCGTATTTAATTTGGAATGTAGATCGGTAGGTAATTCCTGCGCCAGAAACAGTGTTAATGTGCCGATGTGTCAGAAACCACTCATTGGTCCAAATTTCCACGGAAGCAAGCGTTCCTGGTAGTATAGGCCTATATTGTTAGGGGTTGTGAACGTGATCGATAAGGAATCTAAAAGCATATCCAAAAGATACGCCACAAAAGCCAAAATAACCGCACCAGAGAAGGATTAAACAAAAGAATAGGAGAAAATACTCCTGGCAGTAGCTAACTGAAAACTACCTCAAAATGAGGCAAACTTGAAAATAGTGAGAATAAACAATGAAAGAACCTCATGCTCTAAAAAAAAAGAGCACAAACGAGAGGTTGAGAAAACAAAAGAAAACCCCAAGTAAAATGGGTGAAAGAAGGAATAAGAAAATCAAACCTGTTACCTACGCTCTTGTAGCAAAAGAGCTGAACACAAAAGTCAACAGGTCGAGAGAATAAAGGACAAAGCCAAAGATTGGAGAGAAAAGACTAAACCAATCTAATCCTAAAGATAACTGGACTTGCTGCATTTCTTATTTGTACAAACCAGAAATGCAGTGACCGAATCCTATGCCTTACCGACTTCGTTGTCAAAATAGTTAGACAATCTCGAAGTGTCCGAAGGCAGAAGTCCTGAGCTATTTATAATAGGCAGGAAACCCAAAACAGGTAAAAAGGATAATTGCCGAGCGAGATTCAAACCCCGGAACAGAGGTGGAAAAATCCGATAAAGCAGGACGCCAAAAAGAAAACCGAACTTAGAAACAGCAGGCTGCTAAAAACTATGACATATATCTATGGTAAACAAACCGACCTGCCGACATTTTGCTAGTCTTTTTTGGTAGCTTGCTAACAACATTGAAGAAAATAGTAGGCTACTTTTATAAATAATTTAAATTACACGTAAGAGGACTGGTTATTGTTTGTATTGACAGAATCCGCTTCGTTCGCGCTCGTATAAGTGCTAGAAGTGTCATTTTGAGATCGTTTTAGCTGCGCTATAGAAGTGAATGGAGAGTGATACACACCCTATTCTGGATTATCACCCCAGGGAGCACAGAGCAACTAACGAACATATTTCAACACCATTTTGACTCATATCATGGCCAGGTAACTACACAACCCAAAGTTCTACCAAAGTTCAGTTGTGCTTTAAGGACGATATCAGTCTGCTTTGCATAATGACGTGACATTCTGCAGCTTCTCTATCTGCTTAAGATAAACACACCTTTTTTGTTTTGTTTGTTCACACATACAGCGTGGGTACCTTTCAAAGTTTCCGTTACTGCTCTTGGCATTCCAGAAGCATATAACTGCATAAGCACATTAGAAAAATATAACACAAGGAGGACATTTTACCCACTGCAGAGTCAATTTACACCTGGCACTGAAAAAAAACCCTCCCAATTTCAAATTGGTGGAGTAGCTAATACATACAATACAAAATAATGACAAAGGCGGCTTTGCAACTCTGAGGTAGGCTACTGAGCAGACGTGCACAAAATGCCTGAATGAGTGTGCATTTTTTATTTATTTACTTTTATCAAAGTGCACTCAGAAAAATGTAATGCTATACCGAATATAGCATACAGAGCAGATTATTCATAAATATATTGTTTCAGTTTAGCCTACATTTGCCAAAATGTTGCTACGTTCCCAGTAGCCTCTATATTTTTGGAGATGGTGAAATATTGGAAGTTCAGAATAATTCTCAAAACATATTCAAGACTTGTTTTATCAGCTGTATTTTGTGCGCATCGGATTCGGACACTTCCGTCAATGACCGGCTCACATTCGGCTGGTTGCTGCGGTGTATGATGTCACCGGCTCGCAAAGTATATTATAGTTGGCCCTACACTGAACGCCTTCAGTTGCGGCGATTCTTACCCCTGGTCGTTCCATTTGAAATAGCGAGCTACGTTCCGGAAAAGGTAAGAAAAAATATAGAAAAATTAGCCTATTATACACATGAATTTAAAAAAACCCATTATAAAGCAGTGTAATGTTGGGTGCAATCTGTGAATGCTTACCCAGCTTCCAAAAAATATTTTCTGATGGTTTGCAGGTTATAGTTAACTTAAATTAAATGTTTATATAGCCTATCTTCTTAGTTTAATTATGAACTTAGACTACACATTGAACAAATCGTCTAATTAGCTACTAAATACTAAATAGCCTTCTTTAAAATTTCGATCTGTTGAATCTTGTTTAAAATAGGTTAGTTAAATCCAGAATCCACTGAAAAGCAGAAGACCACGACACAATATAGTCTATGTTAATATGCAGTATGCAACGTATCAAATGTAGCCGAAACGCTGGGAAAAAAAATCGAAAATATTTAACATTTAGCATCCCTCTCGCCTGCACAGTGCAGTAGCCTACCAGCCAACGAACGCACCGGTGTTTTTCTGTAGGCTAGTCCGACCGATAGCTAGCGAGGTGAAATGATAGACCGCGTTGCCTGTTGCATAGGTATTTGCGACTTTATTATTAATACAGAAGAATTTAAATGGATAATTACGCAGTGATATAAATTCGCCGATCACATTGGGGACGCTTATGCACGCAGGTGTCGTGATGATGGGAGTATTTCGTTTTCTGAGGATATTTTTTCTGAGCCACGGAAGGATCCGCCCAGCACCGCCAGTAGATAGCCTACAATATGAATTTAATTGGACAGCTTCAGACACAAGTAATGAAATTACAACAATTATACATTGTTGTCCATGCGATCAAAATGTCCATAATGTGAGTGAAACAGTCTTGTTTCATGTCTTATAAAGACCTGAAAACGTTGGCTACTTGTCGGTGCTGTAACGCTCGTCTCAGTTGTTCACATTTGACAAAGCTCAGATATCAAGTAGTCGCCGTGGGTTTTGTAGGCTATAGCCTACATTTTTATATATAGGTTTTTAGAGACCCGATAGAGAAACGTCTGTCCCCGTGGGGGGTCATGGAATCCCAATAGGTTAGGCTACTGTTAGTAGCGACTTTAGGCTATATCACGCCAACCTGTTTGATGGGAATCGGTTAAAATTGTTATCTATATTGTCTTACGCATTTAAAAAAAAAAAGATTAGTTATCAGTCGCATTCGGTGACATGGTAAAAACGGGTTGTTGTTTATCATCCCATTGAAACTAGCAGATTGGTGGTTGTTACGCGTGACGGCACCAGCAACGCAGTAGGTGAGTCACGTGTGTTTTCCTGTGGACCGCTCATAATAAATGCAAGATCTTTTGCTGTCCTTGGTAGGCTATCTGTATTGTTGATGCAGGACAAGGCCTGCGTTCGTGTTGGTTAAACCTATGAACAGATGGACAGTTTTTCTCTTGAATATTGTACTCCATTTTGTTTCTGGAGATTCTGTTTATTTACTAGGTCTATTCATGATACTACATTAATACAACCAGGGAAGCAACAAGAACAGAAGATTACAACAGCCTGCATTACAGCAAACAGGCATCAAGCTTAAAAACAGCAAAAATAAAAGCAATAAAATCATAGTGCCTCACATACTTGCATCATACTGATGCTAACACAGAGCCAAACAATGCTTAGTCTCCACCCTTTTAGGTTTGGGCAGGGATATTGCAATCTAATGCACTCTACCTAATTGAGTTGGCTCCATAGCTCATTTTATAGGCCATGGTTTGGTTGTTTTGAATCGAATGGAGCGTCACCCACACAAGATCATGATTCGGCAGAAGTAGTTGCTTATTAGCAAAGCACAGCCCGAGATTTTGAGTGGTCTTATCTCACTTAAGAGCATCAAACTGATATAAGGTCATGAGCCTGACAAGAGGCAATGATCTACAAAAGAAACACTTATTGTAGCATTCTCAACATGTTAAACGTGACCTGTATGAGCAACATTAGCTTGAACAGTACTAACATGCTCTGGGTGACTAAGGGTGGCAAGTGCCTACAGAGAGGAAGAAGTGACAAGGCAAAACTATCAGCTAGTGTTGGTTTTGTTCCATGCAGAAAACCTACCTAACTCAGGGGATTCGTTAGGCATATGTATGGAGAATATTGTGCAGATGTGCAGCAAATGTGAATGTTTTTTTACTCGTATGGCTCTTGTTGTGTTCCCTTGTGGTCGTGTCACTGGAGAAAAAAACATTGTTACTAAAAACCATTATTTCTGGCACATCTTGCTGCATCTGAAAGCATCTGTCTGTAGCCCTTTTTGACATCGAACATGTGTTTCAGCTCGGTGTGTTTGGGGCACTCTTTGTTCTGCTCCGTCTTTATGAGGGCAAGGCCAGGAACGCAAAGATGTCTGTGAGCCTCATTTTCTCAGCCCCTCCCAGTACCCCTGGGTATCTCCTTAATTATTTCAAAGATCAGTGTTTGTTAACGGTTTGTCCTACATAGAGAATTCTAAGGCAACCACCTTGATCATTTTCTGTGCCACCTTGACAAAAATTTGACCGGTGTAAGCAATAATAAAGCCTATTTCAAAAGCGTTGCGCACTGTGGAGTGTAATGTAATCAACACTAATGCACCTCGGGGACAAGGTGATGACAACAAAGAAGAAAGCTACTGTGCTTGTGTAAAGCTCCGTGAAGCACACAGAACTGTATACCATAGACATGCATATTTAACAAGACAGGAAAACACACCGTCAGCCAAACTAAGCTGCAAAGTAACCGAAAGTAAGCCTGTACTGCGCATGTCTGTGCTGTGAGGGCAAAACATTGGAGCTCCCCATGAAATTGAATGAGGAATATCAGACTTTTGAAGGCTAAATAAAACTTCCCTGATTGTATTTAGAAACTTGATTAACAATCATTTTGTTTTACATGGAAATTAGATTAAAAATGTTAAATTTTTTAGCCAAATCTGCTGTAATAAATTATTATTTATTTTTTTCCCCCATATGAAGTACACTGCCTGGCCAAAAAAAAGTCGCACACTCTAATATTTCGTTGGATCTTCTTTAGCTTTGATTACTACGCGCATTCGTCGTGGCATTGTTTCGACAACCTTATGCAACGTCACAACATTTATTTCCGTCCAGAGTTGCATTCATTTTTGGCCAAGATCTTGTATTGACGACAGGAGAGTCGAACCACTCCGTAAAGTCTTCTCCAGCACATCCCAAAGACTTTCAATGGGGTTTAGGTCATGACTCTCTGAACCACTCTTTCACAATTTGAGCCCAATGAATCTTGGCATTGTCGTCTTGGATTATGCCCATTGATGGGATAACCTGGTCATTCAGTACATTCAGGTACTTAGCTGACTTCATTTTATTGCTGCATAATGTTACTGAGCCTAGACCTGACCAATTGAAGCAACCACAGATCATAACACTGCCTCCAGAGGCTTGTACAGTGGGCACTATGCATGACGGGTGCAACGGCAACTTTTCTTTTGGCCAGGCAGTGTATATGGAGTGGCAAGGCCGAGAAATTTCACTTACCAGAATGGCCTACAAATATTTTTCTCCTGCAAAAGCAAAGGATAATAACTCACTAAAAGTGGGTGAAATGAGTTAATCAGAATGTCTACCATATGAATCAGATAGGTTTCAGATAACGCGTTCGCCGTATGAGTTTTTGATTGGACCACAATTTTGATTGAGACCACCTTTACCTGATTTTGAGCCAGGAAAAACCCTGTTAATATGTGTCTATACGCGCAAAATCTTAACCAAAGCACACCAGTATTCGTAGGCTTATGTACGTTAATATTTGCGTGGATATACACAGTTGGCATACTTCGGTGAAAAGTAGTTTTCGAAAAAACGGTGCACAACAAGGTCTGTGGATGTTCGTGTGTAAGCTTGTCATTATATTTGGAAGACATTGCTGTTGATTGTTTTTGAACATACATATTTGGCGCTTTGAGTGCCAGAAACATTAGACCCGTTGAGGTCCATTCTATCAGGGTGATATCACAGTGAGCTTCAGCTTACTAGTGAGTTCTCAACAAAACTACCTGGATGGGTAAATACCACTCCGTCTTTATTTTAAAATGGGCTGCTGTCCTTCCTTATGCAATGTTGTTATCCTCTGATGTTTGCTTGAAAATCAAATTTAAAATTACATTTTGGGAATTACGGATTCAGTGACTTCTGCCCATTTCCAGGATGTCTTCTGATATTAGATGCAGTCATTCTGGTCCAAGCAAAGTAACTTACTGCTTAAGTACTGTTGGAGGTGAAGGGCTGCATTCGCCAAGGCTTATTCTGACTCTGCTGGTTCCTTGTCTCTGTGTAAGGTCACCCCCCATCCTTCTTCAAGGTTGAAGGAGCGCATGGCAGCATATTCTCTCAGAGCTGCAGGATGGGGTGTGGTTTCCGTTTCTTACTCAGGAACAAACTGACACTTGTTCTTTTATTTTTTTCAGTTGGGAGGGTAGGGGCGGGTTGCTGGCCTTCAGCATAACTGCGGCGGTTCTTTTTTATCTTTGGTTTTTGAATAGCAAATTTAAACACGTATAATCATTTTCTTTTCTTGCATATCATCACACTTGCTACAGTAATGGTAATCTCTGGCCAGTGACATTTCTCTTAGCAACTATGACTTAGTAACTCTGCTTTTCCTGGACATTTCCTATAACTCAAGTATTATTTTGACAGCTGTAAAAAATGAATAACATATTGGTTCAGTCAGAGGTTCTATTGCAGTATTTCTCTGATGCTGGTATGTCATAAATTACAGTATTTAAGGGAACCATAGGGAGGAAGCCCCAATAATATCATTGCATATTATATCATTATATCAACCTTTAAGCATCACTTGGCATATAGGTTGCCATGGCAACACGACTGTGAGTGGAATATTTCCCAGCTGTCTAATAAAAAAGCATTCAAATCTCAATGAGGCTTTGTATTTAAATACAAGTTAAATAAACTACAGAATAGATTCTGTATTTTTTCAATATTGTTATGAATAATAATGCTGAGGCGAGTGTCTTCGCGCCGCAGTTTCCGTGGTTGGGTGGTTTTGCAGCTCTTGGCCTTATTACGAGTTGCGTCCCAGTGTAACCCGATCCCCTTGTATGACCCGAGCTGCTTTATTCCTCTTTACCTTGGGAGAGCTCTAATAGACACTGCGCCAGTAACGTGCAAACTCTGGCTGGTGCTTGTCAGGCTTTGTGTGCCTGACTCAGTTTATCTTGCATGTAGTAAGTTGACGAGCAATGCGGTTGAGTTTAACCGTTCTGTGAGAGATTAAATGGTTGAAATGTGAATGCAGGGTTGTTTTTTCATTGCTTAATGTGGCTGTGCGGGAAGGCCTGGATCCATTACAGTATCTATCTTGCATTATTAATGTCTGTCTTCCTGTTTTGTAAGGCTTTTATGTGAAGCGTTTTTAAAAAATAAAAACAAAAAACAACTAGAAAAGATGCAGCACTTGTCTGTTGAATGCCTAACTGTGTTTAATGTTGTATCACCCTACATCCAGCCTGCAGCTTCTCTCACCATGTCCACATTTATTAAACCCAAACTGAAGGTACAGTAATACAGTGTGCGTGTGTCTGTTTTGTGTGTGGTTGCTGTGTACAGGGGCGTAATTACTGTTCTAATGGTTCTAGAATATGTCACTGTTCTGAAAATTTGTTAGCAGTTATGAGATGTGGCTCTCCTGGAAAGTATTAGATATTGTTACTGCTATATTGTCATTCCCCTGTAGAAGCAGGCTTGAGTCTTGTATCCAGTTCCATCACTGTACCTGATATGGTGACCTTTTGAGAGACACGTCAGGGGCAAAGAGCCCTGTCCTGTCCTGTCCTGTCCCACCCTGCCAAGGTGATTGAGTGTTCAGTTGAGACAGTGGTGTCACTGCACACCAGTCCTGTGAGACCTTCTTTTTATGAATGATGATTATGTTGAGATTATTTTTGTCATAATAATTTATAGCAGGTTAGAATAATGATGTTCAAGCAAAAATTATTATATACATTTTTGCCAACACAGTGTGCTGCATGAGTTTGAACGTGTGTGTGTGTGTGTGTGTGTGTGTGTGTGTGTGTGTGTATTCTGTGCATGAAGAGTTGCTGTGGTCTTTGGAAAATACTGGATTAAATCAAAAGAATAACACATTTGCTCATTTGGAAAAATTAAAAGACTAATTTGAGGTGGGTAAGTAGAACCATATTAATGGGTTTGTTTATGGCTGTAGGAACAGTTTGCAGAGGTGGGAGGTTTTATTTTGGTTTTGGAGGAGATCACTTATCATAAAGGAAAAAAAGATCTGCCTCCTACAGAATGCACTAGCGGAAATTTGTATTGCGGCAATGTTTTAAAAAATAAATAAAAAATGGAATTAAGACGATAGATGATGTAGACTCAGACCGAGGGAAACCATCAAGCCCTGAAAGTGTGAAGCGCAGAGGATGTTTTAATCTTTTTTTAAATAAGAGGGTGTCCTCATCAGGATTGCAGAGTTTGATCGCTCCTCTCTGCTCCACTGTGCTGTCCACAGCACAGGAAGTGACATGCATGTGGAAAACAGGAAGTAGTTCTCCATTGTCTTCTGATCCCTGTAAGAAGCATTGTTCTGTCATGGTATTGTGGAACTCAGAACGCGCTCAAAAACACCCTCCCCACCCAACAACATGTGCTGTGTTGACACGCCCGTTTCCATGGAGACGCATATGTACATGACATCATACTTCTCCCACAGTAGCAGATGCTCAGGAAGGTGTCGTCTCATAGGAGGCTCATAATGAACTACTTATACTTAATTGTGTCAGGGACAATGCACAAGCTTTTCAATGTCAACATTTCATGTACTTTGCCAGATTTAGCCGTAGCTCATTTTGGTCTCCAGTTCCATTTGTTTTTCTTGTTTTTTTTCTAGAATAGGAAACATGTACAGTTAACATTTATTCAGTTAGCAGAAGCTTTATACCCAAATGATTAACAAATCATATGGCAAATTAATACATTTCTTAATGTACATATTAAAATAAATTGAAGAAACATTTTTTGTACTGCAGTGACTATAATTTTTACCAGTGTGTAAATTGGCCCCCACTATTCATTCACATTGGCTTTTAACTCCATTATCCTTATGGAGTTACTTCATACAGCCATAAAGCATAATGCAAAAAAAACTTTGTCTTAATTTGCACTTATGAGGGACCACACTGCCAAACAGCAGACAACCTGTCTGCTGACAAGCCCTATTATTACTGAATAAACCCTAATCACTAACAATTAGTGCTTAACTCAGTTGTTGTGTCGCTCTTTCTGGAGTTAAATCAATACCTTAGACGACGACTCCTCCTGGCTGTTCGTCCAATCGCATCACGCTCTGATGCATAGTCTCTGCAAATCGGTCAGATGGGAAGAGGAAGTGTTCCATAAATATCACTCTTCCTTCAGGGAGCCTCTGACATTTTCTTTGCGAGGAAACAAATTGATGAGGAAGAGACCAGACTCTGGGGGGGATTGATGCTGAAAACAATGAAGGGGGCGGGTTCTGTCTCTGCCACCATTTCCACTCCCTGTACTCAGCTGCACTTATGATCCTACTGAGTGCACTGCTCTACTTTGTTAAGTAAGTCACTGCATAAAAGCCTCTGCTAAATGGGTTTAATGCAATGCAAAGAGACTGCACTGTGACTCTCTCCTGCCCAGTATTAGGTTGCAGCTCTTATGTAATTCCCTGGCAGATGCAGGGTATTTTAGTGACCGCAAGCGAGAGAGATGACAGGGGCAGAAAGCTCCGCCCTGCAGGTTCTGGGTTTGACGTCACCGCTCAATAGTGTGGGGGTGGACCCTTACAGACATGGAATGCAGTGAAAATATATTGAAATAGAATATATGAATCACAAAAACTAAGTTTTAAGGGAAATGTTTGCATTCTGGAGTAAATCAGAATATCGTCCAGATACACAAATACGTAGTGGCCCAATAGGTCCCGTAGGACGTCATTCACTAGTGCCTGAAAAACGGCGGGGGCGTTAGTAAGGCCGAAAGGCATGACTAGATACTCGAAGTGTCCTAACGAGGTGTTGAAGGCGGTCTTCCATTCGTCCCCCTCACGAATGCGCACCAGGTGGTAGGCGTTGCGTAGGTCCAGCTTGGTGAATATGGTGGCTTCGTATAGAGGGTGAAATGCGGAATCAATCAGGGGCAATGGGTACTTGTTCTTGACCATGATATTGTTCAGTTCTCTAAAGTCGATACAAGGATGCAGCGAGCCGTCTTTTTCTGGACGAAGAAAAATCCAGCGCCCACAGGTGACGAAGAGGGGCGAATCAGACCGTTGGCTAGGCAATCCCTAATATATTTCTCCATAGCTTCCCTTTCAGGTTTGGAGACGTTGTAGAGTCGGCTTGAGGGAAGAGTGGAACCGGGTAGAAGCTCGATCGCGCAATCATAGGGTCTGTGAGGGGGAAGTGTCTGTGCTTGCGTCTTGGAGAAAACGATGTCTAGGTTGTGATAAGGGGCTGGCACGTTTTCAAGAGACGGCTTGGTGTCTTGAGGTGGGGTAGGTGCGCCCCCGGCAGGTGCAGGTGCGGACCGAAGACAGGCTTGGTGACACTGGCAGCTCCAGGCTTGAACGTGTTGGGACTTCCAGTCAATGACGGGGTTCTGTACTTGAAGCCAGGGTAGTCCCAGAATTTGCGGTTCGTTGGGGGAACGGATGATGTGGAACTGAATTAACTCATGATGGTTGCCAGAAATGATAAGTTGGACGGGTTCCGTGACGTGGGTCATCCTGTAGAATATCTTGCCGTCCAATGACCGAGCATTCTTGGGGTGGGGCAGTGGAAGGGTGGGAATGTCCAGATCTCTGACCATAACTTCGTCTATAAGGTTAGCGTCTGCTCCGGAGTCTATGAGCACGCTCACTTGAACCTCCCTCTCAGGTAGCATGATTGTGGCAATGAGGGTAGGGCGAGAATCGCTCTTGGAGATCTTCTCCTGGTGGGTTGAAGACCTCACTCCCACGGATGACTCGGATTTCCTGGACTGGGCGGTGCACTGTGCCTGAGAATGCCCCAGCTTTCCGCAGTAGAAACATGCCCCGGTCTCCCTCCGACGTCTCCGTTCCTCGGGCGAGATCTTAACTCCGGTACAGGAAAGATCCATAGGTTCGACTACCCCATCCTGGTTCTCCTCCGTCAATGAGGCAGGTACCCGTTTGGGGTACGGCTGACCGGGCGGAATCGGTCTTTCTGTCCGGCGAAGTCTGTAGTGGTTATCCAGGCGAATGGCGGCTCGGACGAGGGCGTCGAACTCCCAGATGGGTTAACTTGTCCTGGAACGCCCCGTTCAAACTGGCCCGGAACAAGTCCACAAGGGCCGAGTCATTCCAGTGGGTAGCCGCAGCAATAGTCCGAAAGACAATAGAATGGTCCGCGGCGCTTTTAAGGCCTTGGCGGAGGGCAATGAGTTGCTGTGAGGGCTCTTGGTCACTGGAGGCGTGCTGGAACACTTTGCGGATCTCCTCCGAAAAGATCACGTAGCTGAGAGGAAATTAACCTCCGGACCACACCGCAGTAGCCCAGTCCAAAGCTCTCCCCTTGAGTAGCCCCATCACGTAGCCAATCCGTCGCTCGTCAGTCGGATAGGTCAATGGCTGTTGTCGGAAGACAAAGTCACATTGTAGCAGAAACGCCTTGCATCTCTCCGGCTCACCACCGAACCTCTCCGGGGGGGGCTGTTGTGGCTCCCGGAATTGCCAGGTTCCCATGGGGTTGGAGGGTGGGATAGCAGGCGGCTTAGCAGGCGGCTTAGCAGGTTGCTCTGGAGTGCGTGGTTGAACTGCAATGGCCAGTCTCCTCATCTCAGCGCACAACTCTTTAATCTCCTCCCGGAGCTCGGAAATCCCCTGGGCGTGCTGCTGCACGATGAGGCCTTGTTGTTGCAGGGCGTGGAACATGGCGGTTGAGTCAGCAGGGTCTATCGTGGCGAAATTGTTCTGAGACGGGTGTGTGCGGGTTGGACCCGTAATGCACGACTCAGAACACGGACGTAATAATAAATGCCCGCAAGGGCTTTATTATGGGGAAATCCAAAATCGTAGTCACACAAGCAAAGTCCAAAAACCAATAAATCCAGCCAAACCAAAAATACAGTACCGAGGGAGAAGGCAGTCTCGAAATCGGTATCCATGCACAATTTCAGGAACCAGAGTAGCTGTCAGCGGAGCACAAGTACAAAACGGGTAAAGCAAAGTTTGTTGGTCGTGGGGCGTAGCAGGAGTCAGACCGAAGTCCTATCCGTGGGGCAGAGGTACAAAACAGACAGCAGGCAAAACTTGTGATCAAAAACAGGCAGTAGAAATGATAGGCAGGCAGTAACGATAGTCAGTAAACAGGCTAGATCAATAACGGTAGACAAACAATGGAAAACGCTCAAAAGTGACAGTTGTAAACTAAAGGCAACAATTTCGCAAAGACATGACATGAACACTGATCTTATATGCAGGTGTAGACAGGTGCAGACACTTAGCTTGAGAGCAGCAGGAAATTAACAACAGCTTGAGAAAATGAGACACGTAACGAGCCAATTAGTAAATCGTTAGTAGTTATCCTATCCTAGACCTGACATTAGTAAATTAGTAAATGACATGCACAAGAAACGTAAGGTAAACATGAACACATGGTTAGAGAGTTAGTATTACCCAATCCTGATCTAATGTTAGTAGATTAGTAAATAGATACGGGAGAATGAAACAATTAGGGAAGCGTGAGCGACAGCAAGAGAAACCGCATGAATGCAAGGCTGTGGAAAAACACGGAAATGTGTATGCAAACAATGAACTGCATCGTAACATAAACAGAACACAAGCATGACATGAACAGAAAATAAACTGTGACAAACACTAAACATGAAACGTGACATAAATATGACAGAAACGTAACAGGTCCTTTCAAAACAATATTTAATTTTGCTGTAAGCCTATGCAATACGTCACGTTTTATTCTATGTTCATATTGAATGCCTCCGGCAAATAACAAAAAAAGTTTGCGGCGCATGTTTTCAACTGCAACAGCTCAAGCATTACACAAGCTCAGTAGCAGATGCTCAGTGTGTGGGTTGAGTAGCAGATATTCAGCGCGTGGGTTGAGTACCAGGACTGTGCCAGGCTTCAGAACAATCATGCAGTGCTGGGGGGGAGGGGGGGTCATCTGGAAAGAGGGAGAGAATTTGAGATAAGGGTGGGAAAGGGGGAGAAAATAAAGAGGGAGAGAGAGAAGAGAGGGAAGAAGAAAGATGAAAGGGATTGAATGAAAGAAAGCAACTGTAGAAGAGGGTGAGAATGTAGATAAAGAAAGACAGTTAGTAAAAGGGAGGGAGAGAGAGCAGGTCTTATCAACTTCATACTTACTGCAGAGTCAGTGGTGCAGTCTGATTTGGGGGGGGCAAGGTGACACCTGGGGACCACAGAGGTACAGTCACTCTGGGGGGATGGGGTAGGGGCGTTATCTGCAGCTGGTCATGTTGCGTTTTGCGGTTCTACATGTTTCGCAACAGCGACAGTGATGGGCCTCTCACAGTCTTCCCTCTCCTAGTTCTGTCTTCTAACTTCAGTCATCTCACTTTTCTCTCGGTAGTAAGCCTGTAAAGTTTCCACCAGGTTTCCTTTCAATCAGCAGCCAATTTAGGCATTGAAAACAAGGTTGTGTGAACTCTAGCCCATTAATGGCTTAATTAAGTGCTGAAACACAGCAAAAACCAGCAGACCCTGGATTGGAGTCGGACACCCCTGAGTTACATTGTAATAAATTAGTTTGCTAGATTTAATATATCAGAGGTCACACTGCTTCCATAGTGTTCACAGACATTGCCACACTGGGCTGAGAAATAATTGAAGAACTCACACCCATCCAGCGAACTCCAGAGAGACGGAAGGCTCTTGCCCTTGGTGTTCTTGAAACACGCTGGTGCAAAATGGCTGTCGTGCGTCACCCACCTAGGTGCTTATCACCTTCACTCACTCAATTTCCTCTGACGTACGAAACTGAGGGAGTTGGGTTGTGTCCCCCACCTCCATGACTTTCACTTCAGATAGTCAGATTCTGTGTGCCTGCTTTTAGACATTCGGATGAATCCAATCACCGTTCTCCTGGTGTTGTCATGACAACAACATAGAAGAAACCATCCAGAGGGTTGTTTCACAAAGTGGGATTAAGGAGTTAGCTGGCTAACAAATATTTCAAGCTTTTGGTCTAAACAGATCCAGTTGAAGATATTTTTAAAAAGTTAGGTCCCACTTTGTAAAACCTCCCCTCAGAGAAAGGTCAAAGGGATGATCATGAGGTGACAATAGATGTCAATATCCCAATAGACAGATGGGATAGTCAGGTGCCCATTCTGTGTTCTTTATTAATCAGAGTCACACAATCCTGAGTGAAAGTGACAGAATTTAATAGCATTTGAATACCAGTCAAGGGTGTAAAGTTTGAAGTATTTCAAATGCGTATTTGACCAAGGTCTCCAGTTCCGGGCTTATTCAGCATGACACGCCCAGGCCGACTGTCCCCGCCCCCTCCCAATATGATGTGTGAACATTGTCACTGAGTAGTTATAAGGTCTAAGACACCTCTGACATTAAAAAAAATTGGGACACTTTGAAAAATCATGTGAATGTGTGCTTTGTTTACGTGCAGAAGATGGACACTGGTGGAATGAAGGTTCTGGAGACTGCGGATGACATCCAGGAGCGGAGGCAGCAGGTTCTGGACCGGTATCGGCGCTTTAAAGATCTGTCTACTGTGCGCAGGCAGAAGCTGGAGGATTCTTACCGCTTCCAGTTCTTCTGCCGAGATGCCGACGAACTGGAGAAATGGGTCCTGGAGAAGCTGCAGATCGCCTCCGATGAGAACTACAAGGACCCCTCCAACCTGCAGGTCAGTAACTACACACCTGTCTTTTTTTTAACGGAGGGCACCTCTATTATTTATTTATTTTTATTCAGATGGGGGGACAGCAGAGAGTTACCGATAGAGATGGGATCACAGTACAAGAAGAGCCGTATTAGGAAACTGAGCCCCTGGCCGCATGGGGGGATTAGCATGTGCCTTGAGTGTTGGCTGTGCCATGATCTGCTACATGCCAGCCTCTCAGTTCCTGTCTGTTTTTAACAATCGTGCACAGCCCTCTTTCTTCTTTCAATTGTCTTTTCTTTTTTACATACCCCAATTCCAAAAAAGTTGGGACAGTATGTAAAATGCACATAAAAGCAGAAAGCCGTGATTTGTAAATTCTCTTTTACATATATGTAATTGAAAACAGTACAAAGAAAAGATATTTAATGTTTTACCTCATCAACTTTATAGATTTTTGTAAATATACGCAAATTCCGAATTTCATGCCTGCAGCACGTTCCAAAAAAGTTGGGACAGGGGCAAAAAAAAAATACTGGGAACTTCAAAAAACACCAGTTTGGAACATTCCACAGGGGCCAGGCCAAGCGGTAACGGAGGGACACTTTTGCTGTATTTTGCCCGAGTACTCCTGTTCTATCCAAGGCTGAGTAAAATAACCACTGGTATTATAAACATCGAACAAAAAGTTCGGAAATTTGTGTTTGGTAGACTATTTCTCTGTTGTAACAATGCTTCTTGGCAATACATTTTATACCATTGGAAAGCCTGTTTATTTACCTTTTAAATGGTGCCCCATTTGTAAGGAACATGCATTTGTGGGATGAGCAGCACAGCTGAGTATGTGGGTTACGCCCATGTAAAATTTGCCAAATCGTCTCTGCTAATGCTTATTCTGCTGTTGCTAGTGACTCTTGTTACAGGATAAAATCAGGAGGAAAGTGCATCCGTTCAAGTTAGTCAACCCTAATGGATTCAAAAGCCCATAACAATTTTTCTAGTAGAGATAATTCAATACTTTTTTGTTCTGTACTCCTACAATGTTGGCTTCAATATTAGGCAGATAGGACGTAATTTCATAATGTTAAAAATTTTGATTACTGATGTTAACCTCCCCTTGGCCTGGCCCACAGGTAAACAGGTGATGCTATCATGACTGGGTATAAAAGGATATCAAAAGACTCTTGATATCTTATTTTCAGGTACTCTTACAAACGATACTATAACCTCTGCATTTGAATGGATCTCTATGGGATTTGGTGGGTGGGACTAGATTAAGCTGTAAATTACACGGGAATAGTGAGACGAAGTGCGTGGAGGGTTGGACCCGAGAAGAACGACTCAGAACAATGGATGTAATAAATACCCGCAAGGGCTTTATTAAGGAAAGTTCCGTAATCGTTGTCTTAGCACAAGCAAAGGTCATACACAAAAAGATCCAGCCAATAAACAAAAGTACCGAGGGAGAAGGCAGTCTTGTCGTCGGTAAGCCAGGCAGTAGTTTGGAACCAGGAAGGCAATCAGCGTGGCAGAGGTACAAACGGGAGAAGGCAAAAGAATAGTCGAAAAACAAGCAGGGTCAGACCGGAGTCCTCGCCGCGTGGCAAAAGTACAAAATCAGCAAGCAGGAATCGTGGTCAGGACAGGCAGTGAAAACAAAAGGCTGGCAGTAAACAGTGGTCAAAAAACAGGCTTGGATCAAAACAGGAAATCAGAATACGTATACTTGACAAATGCTTAAGAGTGCTAGTGAGGCAACAATTTCGCACTGAACAGGTGAAAACTGAGGGCTTATATGTGTGTGTAGACAGGTGCAAACGCTTAGCTTGAGAACAGAGAGAAATTAGGAACAGCTTGGGAAAACGAGACGAAGATCATTAGTCTGTTAGTAATTATCCCATCCTAGCGTTAGTAAAGACATGCACTAGAAACGTAAGGTAACAATTAACTACAAGAGATGAGATGGTTAGTAAGCAATGATCTAGCTAATTGTTAGTAATCTGTTAGTTAGACAGGGAATGGCAGATACAATGGAAAACACGTAAGCAAAAGCGGGAGAGAGAGAAAGCATGAACGCGAGTTCGCGGAAACACATAGAAATGTATGAAACTAATAAACTATGACAGAACGTGAATATAAATAAGGGCGTGACATAACAATAAACATAAAACATGGCGTGGAACGGTTAGAACCGTAACAGTACCCCCCTCTTAACGACCGACTCCTGGCGGTCCATGGTGCTTATCAGGGTGGTCTCGATGAAAGTCCTTAATGAGGCTGCGGTCCAAGATAATAATAATAATAATAATAATAATAATAATAATAATGCATTTTATTTATAAGGCGCCTTTCAAGGCACTCAAGGTCGCCGTACAACAATACAAGATAAAAAACACAATATACAAAAAATACAGAAATACAAAATATTAAAACACTTAAAATGCAAAAGCAAGATTTACAAATGCAGAGTTTGTAGCAGAGCAAAGACAAACAGGAACATTATAAATTATATGCCTGTCTAAAAAGGTGAGTTTTGAGGTGGGTTTTGAAATGGGAGATGGAGTCAATGTTCCTGATGTCGGGGGGAAGGGAGTTCCAGAGGTGAGGGGCAGAGCGGCTGAAGGCCCTGGACCCCATGGTGGACAGACGGGCTGGGGGGACAGTTAAGCTGAGGGAGGAGGCAGACCTGAGAGAGCGGGAAGGGACATAGATATGGAGAAGGTCAGAGAGGTATGGAGGAGCGAGGTTGTGGATGGCGTTGAGTGTATGGAGGAGGACTTTGTAGACAATACGGTGTTTAATGGGAAGCCAGTGGAGTTGATGTAGGACGGGGGTGATGTGACTGATGGATGGTGTTCTGGTGATGATACGGGCAGCAGCATTCTGAACCAGTTGAAGTTTATGGAGGAGTTTGTGCGGGAGACCAAAAAGAAGGGAATTACAGTAATCCATGCGTGAAATGACTAAAGAGTGAACCAGGATTGCGGTGCTGTTGGGAGTGAGTGAAGGGCGGAGACGGTTGATGTTGCGGAGGTGGAAGTAGGCGGACCGGATGTTGTTGTTGATGTGGGAGTGGAAGGATAGGGTGCTGTCGAGGACGACACCCAGACTCTTGACCTGAGGGGAGGGGGAAACCAAGGAGTTGTCTATGTTGAGGGTGAAACTGGGGTGCTTAGAGAGGGTGGACTTGGAACCAATGAGGACTGCCTCAGTTTTATCACTGTTCAGTTTGAGAAAATTGGAGGAAAACCAGGATTTGATTTCCTGTAGACAGGCACAGAGGGAGGAGGGAGGGAAAGTGGAAGTGGGTTTGGAGGAGATGTAGAGCTGGGTGTCATCCGCATAGCAGTGGAAATTGATATTGTATTTACGGAAGATCAGTCCAAGTGGGAGAAGGTAAGTGATGAAGAGGATAGGGCCAAGGACAGAGCCCTGGGGAACACCAGAGGAAAGGGGGGATGGATGGGAAGTGAATGATTTCAATTGGATGAACTGAGTACGGCCAGAGAGGTAAGAGCGGAACCAGGCTAGGGGTGTGTCAGTTATGCCAATGGAAGCTAGTCTATGAAGGAGGGTGGAGTGGGATATGGTGTCAAAAGCTGCGCTCAGGTCGAGGAGGATGAGGATGGATAAAAGTCCGGAGTCAGCTGCAATCAGGAGGTCGTTTGTAATCTTAAGGAGGGCTGTTTCTGTACTGTGGCGGGGGCGAAAACCGGACTGGAACTGTTCGTAAAGGTTATTTTTGGAGAGGTGAGCCTGGAGTTGTGATGCCACTGCCTTTTCCAAGATTTTTGATAGAAATGGCAGGTTGGAGATGGGACGGAGGTTATGGAAATTGTTGGGGTCTGAACCGGGTTTTTTCAGTATCGGGGTCACTGCAGCAGATTTCAGAGATGATGGGACAGAACCAGAGGTCAGAGAGGAATGGATGATGGCAGTTATCAGGGGCAGCAGGGAGGGGAGGGAGGCTATAACCAGGGAAGATGGTAGGGGGTCCAGTTGGCAGGTGGATAATTTAGATTTCCGAATTTTTTCTGATAAATCGGTGGCAGAGGGGAGTTGGAAGGATGAAAATGGTTCAAGGAAGGGGGAGTGGGGAACTAGAGGGGATGAACAACTGGACGTGTGAGGGGTCAGTTGCTGGTGAATAGTGGCGATTTTCGAATTAAAAAATGACAGTGTGTTGTTAAGGACTGAGAACAGGACCCTAGAGTTCCCAGCACCAGCAGTGATTTTTTCAGCGTAGTAGTTGGATTTGGCTGAGGAAAGGGCGTCTTTGTATTGGAGGATGTGAGCATGATGCATCTGTTTGTGAATAGTGAGACCGGAGTTTTTAGAAAGTCGCTCCAGTTGGCGGCCTTTAGCTTTCAGCTGACGCAGGTGGGGGGAGAACCAAGGGGCAGAGTGGGGGAATGAGACAGTCCGAGTTTTGAGGGGAGCAAGTGAGTTCAGCAGAGTTTGGAGGTTATTATTGTAAAAGGAGACCAGCTGATCCGGGGTGCATGGGTAAGTGATGATGGGGAAACTGTCAATACCTGTTGTGAAATCTGCTGAATTGATGTTTTTTATGTTGCGGAAGGACATGACACGTGACTGTTTAGTTTTGGATAGTGTAAGAGATAAATTAAACGAAACAAGTATGTGATCTGAGATGGGGAGATCAACAGCAGAACAGTTATGGGGAGTGACACCGGAACAACAAACCAAGTCCAAAATATGACCTTTAGAGTGGGTGGGAAAATCAATATATTGTTGAAGACCAAAACTGTCCAAACAGGAAGTGAAGTCCTTTGTGAGAGCATTATTGATATTGTCCATATGAATATTGTAATCTCCCAGAATAATGATATTGGATGACAGTGAACAGATGTGGGTGAGAAATGTAGTGAATTCATCTATGAAATCCTTATTGGTTTTAGGTGGACGGTAAATATTGACTAAAACAGTTGGAGTGGGACCATTTAGTTGTAAAGCAACAGATTCAAATGACTGGAATGCTGGCACAGTGACAGATGAGACCTTCCAGGCCTCGCGGTAAATTATCGTGAGACCTCCTCCTCTGCCGGTGAGACGGGGTTGACTGGTGTAAACAAACCCAGGTGGAGTCGACTCATTCAGCGGAGAAAAGTCGCTGGGTTGCTGCCACGTCTCAGTTAGACAAAGAAAGTCATACTTGCGGTCACGGAGGAGATCCTGGAGTAGTTGTCCCTTTCCAGTGAGGGAGCGGATGTTAAGTAGTCCGAGTTTGATGTCACTGTGTTCGTTGGAGAAGCCAGTGTTAGCCGACCTAGCTAGGCTGGCTAACGCGCTGTGGTCGACCTTCCTGCGGGCGTTTCTCGGGGGGTGAGGATGAGATGAGGCCCAGATGGAGTTGATAGCAGTGGAATCATCGATGTGATAGCTTCGGCCGGCTCCACAGTGGATGTATCTCCGACAGGGAGGGCGAGCGATGTCCGGGAAGTGGTGCAGCACCGGCGGGGGAGCAGACCGGTGGAATCGAAGACGGAGAAGCCCCGCTCTCATGTAATGGATCAGGGTTGACGCCGGATTTATTAGTTGGTAGGTCCACATAATGAACGTGCAGATGTTATGTTCACCGAACAGCGGAAGCAGTGGCCAGGTGAAAAGAAGCCAACAGCTACAGGTATGTTTGAAACCGATAAAAACACGATACTGACCAAACCGATCGTAATGATACTATAACCAGGGTAAAGCTCAACAGAACCACGTTCACCGAGAGTAGTTGATCTGCTGCAAACTGTGCAAAAAATCATAAAACATTAGAAAAACAACCGGAGAGCAGCGGCAGCTAATCGCGCCAGCGTTCACTCAGACCGTCCGTCCGTCCGTCCGAAATATGAATGATGTGGGCTTATTGTCTTTGCTCCTGCTCATAACACGTATGACAGATAAGGCTGGGAGCGATCCAGGAACGCTCCTCTGGACCGTAGCCCTCCCAGTCGACCAGATACTGGAACCCCCGGCCTCGTTTACGAATGTCCAAAAGTTTTTTCACAGTATAAGCAGGGTGGTTATCAATAATACGGGGGGGAGGGGGAGGGGGATCCGGGGGACACAGAGGGTGGGTGGACACAGGCTTAATACAAGAAACATGAAACGTGGGATGAATTTTAAGGGAAGCAGGGAGTGACAATCTAACAGCAGAGGGGTTGATGATGGAGTCAATCTTGAAGGGGCCAATGAATCGGGGTTGGAGCTTGCGTGACGTGGATTGATGGGGAATGTCCTTTGTGGAAAGCCACACAGAGTCGCCAGGCTTGTAAGCGGGTGCAGGTGTGCGGTGGCGATCAGCGACACGCCGGTTGCGGTCAGCCGTGCGCAAAAGCGCGGCCCTGGTGTCCTTCCATAGCTTGAGGCACCGGCGCATGTGGGTGGCGAGGGAAGGGACAGCAATCTCGGCCTCTTAGTCGGGAAACAGAGGTGGGAGGTAGCCTAGGGAGATCTCGAACTGGGATTTTCCCGTGGAGGCGCAGGGCAATGCGTTGTGCGCATATTCCACCCAGGTGAGCATCTTGCTCCAGACAGACGGGTTCTTGGCGGAGACACAGCGTAATGCAGCTCCGAGGTCTTGGTTAGCCCTCTCCGTCTGGCCATTAGACTGAGGGTGGTAGTCTGAGGTGAGGCTTACCGTAGCTCCGAGCGCCGAGCAGAACACCCTCCAGACCTGGGAGATGAACTAGGGTCCTCGGTCGGAGACGATGTCCGCTGGGATGCCGTGGATCCGGAAGACCTCTTTGACCAGAATGTCAGCGGTCTCTTGGGCGGAGGGCAGTCCTGGCAGGGGAATGAAGTGTGCCGCCTTGCTGAAGCGGTCCACAACGGTGAGAATCGTGGTGTTACCCTCGGACGGTGGAAGTCCAGTAACGAAATCCACACCGATGTGGCTCCAAGGTCGGCCGGGCACAAGCAGCGGCTGAAGAAGTCCCGCCGGGGCTTGATGGGAAGCTTTACTCCTGGCGCAGGTGGTACAAGCCTTAATAAACATCCTGGTGTTGGAAGCCATGGAACTCCACCAGAACCTCCGCTTGAGCACTGCCATCGTGCGGGTGAAGCCGGGATGACAAGAGAGTGGCGAGGAGTGGGCCCACTGAAGCACCTGAGTCCGAGCAGTAGAGGGGACATACAGGCGATTACCCGGGATGGCTCTGGGGTCGGGCTCGTTGCGTAGCGCCCTCTGTATGACTGCCTCAATCTTCCACGAGACCGAGGCGATAGTGCAGGAGGCGGGCAGAATGTTCTCAGGTCTCCCTTTCTCCAAACATGAGTCGAATTGCCTGGAAAGGGCGTCAGGCTTAATGTTTTTGGAGCCGGGGCGGTAGGTGAGAGAAAAGTTAAATCTCCCAAAAAATAGGGACCACCTGGCCTGGCGAGAGTTGAGTCTCTTAGCAGTCTAGAGGTAGGCTAAGTTCTTGTGGTCCGTCCACACCACAAATGGTACTTCGGCCCCCTCCACCCAGTGTCTCCACTCCTCCAACGCCAGTTTGACGGCGAGAAGTTCCCGGTTGCCAACATCATAGTTTCTCTCCGCTGGTGAAAGTTTGCAGGAGAAAAACGCACAGGGGTGCAGCCGGTTGTCGGTGGCGGAGACCTGGGAGAGCACCGCTCCCACCCCAGTGTCAGAGGCATCCGCCTCGACCACGAACTGGCGAGTGGGATCAGGGTGAATGAGAATGGGGGCGGAAGCGAACAGTCTCTTAATCTTGCAAAAAGCCCCCTCCGCTTCGGGGCTCCAGCAGAACGGTAAGGCAGTGGACGTGAGCTTGGTGAGGGGTGCGACAACTTGGCTATAGCCCCTGATGAATCTTCTATAAAAGTTGGCGAATCCCAAGAAGCACTAAATGTTTCCGCGTGGCAGGCGTGGGCCAGTCAGTAACCGCCTGAATCTTCTTGGGATCCGCCCTGATCTGTCCCCTCTCTAGAATAAACCCCAGGAACTCCACTGTGTCCGAATGAAAAACACACTTCTCCGCCTTGACAAATAGTTTGTTCTCCAACAGTCTTTGGAGAACTTGTCTGACATGGACTTCATGTTCCTGAGGGTTCTTAGAGTAAACCAGGATGTCGTCAAGGTAGACAAATACGTGTCGACCCAATAGGTCTCGTAGCACGTCATTGACCAGGGCTTGGAACACCGCAGGGGAGTTGGTGAGTCCGAATGGCATGACCAGGTATTCAAAGTATCCGAGAGAGGTGTTGAACGCCGTCTTCCACTCGTCCCCCTCTCGAATACGGACCAGGTGGTAAGCGTTGCGTAGGTCGAGCTTGGTGAAGATGGTGGCGTGGGTACGCCCTCTGCTGGAGCAGGAGCGGATCGCAGGCATTGTTGGTGGCAATCGCGGGTCCAAGCTTGGATCTGACCTGTCTTCCAGTCGATGATGGGGTTGTGTTTCCTGAGCCAGGGTAACCCCAAAATGAGCGGATCATTGGGAGAGCGGATGACGTGAAACTGGATTATTTCTTGGTGATTGCCGGAGATAATCAGTAGAATGGGTTCGGTGATGTGGGTCATTTGACAGAATGTCTTTCCATCAAGGGACCGAGCCTCCAAGGGGTGGGGCAATGGAAGGGTGGGAATGTTCATGTCCTTGACCATCACCTCATCAATCAAATCAAGGTCCGCTCCGGAGTCCATCAGCGTTCTGAACTCGATCTCTCTCCCTGGCAACATGATCAAGGCCATGAGTCATCTCCGCTGGTCTTCTCCGGGTAGGTCAGGGATCCAATCCGAACTGGGGCGTCGGCGTCTGACTTCTTGGAGCGAAGTCTGCACTGCTGTAAAGTATGCCCAAGCTTGCCGCAGTAGAAGCATGACCCAGTGTCTTTACGGCGTTTCCGCTCCTCCGACGAGACTCTCACCTCGTTCCAGTGGGTAGCAGCGGCGATGGTGCGGAACTCGATCGAATGATCCACGGCGCTGGGAGAATGCCGCGTAGCGAGAGGGAAGTGACCCACCGGACCATACAGCTGTGGCTCGGTCCAGAGATCTCCCCTTCAGCAATCCCATCACATATCCAATCCGCCGCTCGTCGTCCTGGTAGGTCTGTGGTTGCTGCCGGAACACAAAGTCACACTGGAGGAGGAACGATCTGCATCTCTCCGGTTCTCCGTCGAACCTCTCCGGGGGGGGTTGTTGTGGCTCCCGGAATTGCCAGGTTCCCGTGGCGTTGAACAGGGGTGATGCAGGCGTGCTGACAGGCTGTTCTGTGGAGCGTGGCTGGACAGCAATGACGAGTCTCCTCATCTCCTGGCACAGCTCTCTCATCTCCCGGCGAAGAGAGGAGATCTCCTGGGTGTGCTCCTGCACGATGGCACCTTGTTCCGCGAGTGCGTGGTGCATTGCGAATGAGTCGGCAGGGTCCATGTTGGCGAAATTGTTCTGAGACGAAGTGCGTGGAGGGTTGGACCCGAGAAGCACGACTCAGAACAATGGATGTAATAAATACCCGCAAGGGCTTTATTAAGGAAAGTTCCGTAATCGTTGTCTTAGCACAAGCAAAGGTCATACACAAATAGCCAATAAACAAAAGTACCGAGGGAGAAGGCAGTCTCGTCGTCGGTAAGCCAGGCAGTAGTTTGGAACCAGGACGGCAATCAGCGTGGCAGAGGTACAAACGGGAGAAGGCAAAAGAATAGTCGAAAAACAAGCAGGGTCAGACCGGAGTCCTCGCCGCGTGGCAAAAGTACAAAATCAGCAAGCAGGAATCGTGGTCAGGACAGGCAGTGAAAACAAAAGGCTGGCAGTAAACAGTGGTCAAAAAACAGGCTTGGATCAAAACAGGAAATCAGAATACGTATACTTGACAAATGCTTAAGAGTGCTAGTGAGGCAACAATTTCGCACTGAACAGGTGAAAACTGAGGGCTTATATGTGTGTATAGACGGGTGCAAACGCTTAGCTTGAGAACAGAGAGAAATTAGGAACAGCTTGGGAAAACGAGACGAAGATCATTAGTCAATTAGTCTGTTAGTAATTATCCCATCCTAGCGTTAGTAAATTAGTTAATTAGTAAGGACATGCACTAGAAACGTAAGGTAACAATTAACTACAAGAGATTAGATGGTTAGTAAGCAATGATCTAGCTAATTGTTAGTAATCTGTTAGTTAGACAGGGAATGGCAGATACAATGGAAAACACGTAAGCAAAAGCGGGAGAGAGAGAAAGCATGAACGCGAGTTTGCGGAAACACATAGAAATGTATGAAACTAATAAACTATGACAGAACATGAATACAAATAAGGGCGTGACATAACAATAAACATAAAACATGGCGTGGAACGGTTAGAACCGTAACAAATAGTATGGAACCCATGGTTGGCTAAATGACTAACAATGGTCAACACGTGTCTGAGGTATCAAACGAGCCTCAAACCACCACTCTGCTGCCAGATATGCAGTAGATATGGATGGATCACTTTAAGCGTGGTTTCTCCTGACTTATTTTTCCATAGAGTTAGGAGTAATAGGAAAATGAGTCAGGAGAAACAACCCTTAAAGTGATCCATCCATATCTACTGCATTTCTGGAAGCAGAGTGATGGTTTGAGGCACGTTTGATACCTCAGACTCTTGATGACTTACATCCATTTAGCCAACCATGGGTTCCATACTATTCCTGTGTAATTTACAGCTTAGTCTAGTCCTACCCCCCAATTCCTGTAGAGATCCATTAAAATGCAGAGAGGTTATAGTATTGCTTCTAAGAGTACCTGAAAATAAGATATCAAGTGTCTTTTGATATTCTTTTATACCCAGTCATGATAGCATCACCTGTTTACCTGTGGAATGTTCCAAACAGTGTTTTTTGAAGGTAAAACATTAAATATATATTTTTTGTATCTTTGTGTTTTCAATAAAAGAGATTTTACAAATCACTGCTTTCTGCTTTTATGCGCATTTTACATACTGTCCCAACAGTTGGAATTGGGGTTTGTATTTCAATTGTTCCTCATGAGTTGCTGTTATGCCACAAGGAAACTCCAGGAGCTTCAGCTGGAGTGTGTGCACTTCTCCAATGTGCTGGTCTGCAATGATGTCCAATAGACCCTAACCCTAACCCTGCCTCTCGTCTGTTTCTCAGCTGTGTTTTACATGTATCTCCGATACCTCTCACCTACAGGGAAAGTTGCAGAAGCACCAGGCTTTCGAGGCAGAGGTGCAGGCCAATGCAGGTGCCATCGTTAAGCTGGATGGGGCCGGCAACCAGATGATTGCAGAGGGCCACTTTGCAGCCGAGATGATCCGCGTAAGGCTCTGACTTTAACCGTTAAAATGTACCACTCAGCCTGTGATGAAAGAATGTACTATAATGTTTAGGTAACTGGGCATTTTGTAGGTTCAATTCATACTTCTACCCTACAATTGCTTCAGTAAATAGATTTTATGTAAGTAAGTAAATAAATAAATAAATAAATACATTAATCCATGTGTCAGTCAATATGGATAAGAATGTCTACTAATGCCTAAATGTAAACATACTGCTATGATGCAGCCAGAATGGTCAGGTAACTTTAGCTGTGACACAGCAAGGTGAAACTGAAAACAAGGCGCAGCTGCATTTCCAAATTGATAAAGGAACATAGTGAAGGAACTCTATTGATGGGTGGGTGGGCGGACTGAATTACAAATGGTCCATTGAAATTTTGTTCCGTGTTAGATTTTATTTTGAAAAACTGAAACTCAAAATTTATTATTTTAAGGTGACATTGGATTTGTCAGAAAATATTTTTATGAAAAAAAATAAAAAATGAAATATGCTGTTTACACAAGTATTCAACCCCTGTTCTCTGGATGGTCCAAGTTCACACAGATGAAAATAATTGCCCTAACAAAGACACTGTCACATTTTCTGTCTGGTAGTTACTTACCCCAAAAGACTTACAGCTGAAAAAAGTGGCTCTGCCAAAATAATAATATGTGGGGCTTGATTACTCATGCAAGCAGCATATTTCAAAATATCTAAATATAAATTTTTTCAGTCACTGTTTTTACTGTTAGAGCATACATGTTTACAAGAAAAATACTGACTGGAAAAATATATGCAAGTATAATTTGTAATCAGAATAATTTGATAACTTTCAAGTGGTCTGAATACCTTTGCAAAGCACTGTATGTACAGCCCCTGAGACCTTAAATCACAGATATTTAGGAATTTTGTGTGTAAATTACTGTCATGTTGCAGTCAAAGGCCTCTGCAGGTCATGGTCCATGCTGGTTGGTTGTCTAACCCCCTACCTCTTCTTTGGTTCAGTCTTTTACACCCTACCGGACTGCCCAGAGACCCATAGTCAAAAGTGTCGTTATTCATGATTACATACAAGTAGGTGCTTGTGTGCTGCGAGCTTCCAGAACTCTCGTTCTCTTTCTTTCTCTCTCTATCTCTCACTCTCTCTCTTTCTCTCTCTCTTTTTGGTTTTGGTGTGCGCTCTCTGTCTAGGGTGTACCTTTTGATTCTGTTCATATTCTATGGCTCCCAAGATATATTTAATATATTTGATTATCAAATGATCATGGAAGGGAAGGAAGTGTACAGTTGCTCTATCTGTTTGCTGTGCAGTGATCCTCTGTATACACAGATTGCAGGTGGTAGGTGCAGGGGAGGGGATAAAGACATGTATGAAACATGCGCCATCAGGTTGCAGTGGTCGTTGATTATTATTCATTTCTCAGTGGGTCTCTTGAATTGGCTGTTTGTCATCTGGGCACTCGGATGCACCCACAGATTCCTGAATGTGATTGAATGACAGATCCTCCCCTTGTCCCTCTCTCCCCTCCTCTTTCTGTCTCTCCTTCATCATTCTTTTACCCCTTCTTTTCTCTCCCTCGATTGCTCCCTCTCTCTCACTCCCTCATCACCTTCTCTCAAACACACACACACTCTCTATTTCTCTCTCTCTCTCTCTCACCCACACACACACACAGAGTCGGTTGGAGGAGCTCCACAGGCTGTGGGAGCAGCTGCTGCTGAAGATGAAGGAGAAAGGGGTTAGACTGCTGCAGGCAAAGAAGCTGGTGCAGTACCTGCGTGAGTGCCAGGAAGCCCTGGACTGGATCAGTGACAAGGTGAGGGGCGGAGCCAGCCTACACAGTTTGGTAATAATAATGCCTTGCATTTATATAGCGATATTCTCTCAAAGACACTCAAAGACTACAATGATGAGGGGGAAACTCTCCTCAACCACCGCCAATGTGTAGCACCCACCTGGGTGATGCACAGCAGCCATTTTGCACCACCACACATTAGCTGAGGTGGAGAGGGAGATTTTTAGCAAATTAAACTTTGATTAGGTAGCAGGTTGGGAATTTAGCCAGGACATCAGGGAAGCCCCTACTCTTTGTGATAAGTGTCATGAGATCTTTAATGACCACAGTGAGTCAGGACCACGGTTTAACATCTCATCCGAAAGACGCCATATCCTACGACACTGTGGGCTCTATCTTGACGATCTTAGCGCGTGGTCTAAAACGCATGGCACAAGTACATTTAGGGCGTGTCCATCTCCCCCGTTGGTAGTTAGAGGGCGCAAATTTTGAGCGCAATGTAAGCTGCAAGGTTCAAATGGGCTGACCTTGGCCTCTTCATTAATTCTAGGTGTGTCTTGTGCGTAACATGCAATCAACCAATCACAAAGCTACCTGCATTTGCACCTTGTCAGATTGCTAATATAATGGAGAATTCAATAAGACTGCAAAAAGAGCGATTACAGCTGGGGAAACCTGCTCGCGCGCAAGGTTAAAGTGTGCGAGCATGGAATATATGGATCAATATTAGGATCAATATTATTCGGACTAACCATTATGACGTGTTTTCATATACACAATTATAACATTAGGGTTTAACACCCGCATGGGTTCCCGGTAATTCCCGACCAAGATAGTTCCTATTAAATATATGTGGTTTCATTTTGTTAAAAGCGCTTGCAACATCTGAGAATAAGCTACCAGAACTTGGCTTCCGTCACACCTTAGAAAATGCCAAATTTCACCGCGGTGGTGCAGCGGACAAAGGCGCAGACTTTCTGTCTGTCCAGTTGCGCCCCGAGGATTGGGGGTTCGATCCCCAGTCCTGCCATATCCGAGTATGGCCAGTGCCTTGAGGGAGTGGCAATTGGCGGCTACTCCCAGGGTGGGGAGAGGGACTCGGAGGGAATTGTCGCACATAAGACTGCTGTGGGTGAGTTGGAATCATGGATAGCAGCTCGAGGAGTTGCGCCCTGAAGAGGACATGACGCCCTCTTTCCTGCTACCAGACAAAGGGGTTGTACACACCTATGTGGACGCATTTTACAATCTTAATATTGCAGTTAAAATAACATTGAAACAGCTGCGACATGACTTTAGACCAGGTTTGTGGTGGTTTTAGCGCCAGTGCTTTCTGCTGGATCAAGATAGCAATACGCCAAAAATGATCCTGGCCACACCTCATCTTAAGACCAACTCACCCAGTTCACTTGCTATGGGTGCAAGCTTATTTGGATGTTAAAAGGACCCTTGCGTCGGTCTGAAACTAGCAAAGACACTTGCGTTTGGGTTACCGCCAGGAGTAAGATAGGGCCCTGTGTGCTCGTCACTGCTAGAGGGAAGATTGCCCCCTACTGGCCCACTAACACGACAAATTACTTTTCGCAGGATGTCTCCCATCCAAGTACTAACCAAGCTCAGACTTGCTTAGTTACAGCCATTCAGCAGGAGCAGAGTACGTGGTGGTATGGCTGCTCCAGCTTTACTTCAGACAGAATAAGTGAATAAGAACCCAACATCTATTTGTCTAATTTTCAATAACTATCAGGCTTTAGAAGACTGATAGGCTACATACATCGTTTGATAAAAAGACGAAGCTTGGCTACGTCCTAGAAATCATGGCCTAAGATGTCAAAACATATAGCCTATAGTTTTGTGTCTCTTATGTGCACTGCACTCAAGGCGACGGAGGACAAACAAATATGAGGCATTGTGGAAAATGAATGTGCTTAATAAACCATCTCATGCACTTGAAAGTGGTTTCAAACCAAAACAGTTAAAAAAGAGATAATTGAGAACACAAATGTGTGATGCTTGAAGGAGAAAATGTGTCTCCCACCCTATGTGTGATCTTATCTCGTAAGCTATACCTGCATAATACGCAATTTGCTTTGGCCTGAGTGAACACAACCTGTTACTAGTTAGCTAGCTTTAAATTAGCCAGCATGGATGCTTTCATTACAAGGCAGAGAGACAAAATGAATAGAAACATTTAAGTTTAAATAAGTGGAAGGGAAGGGGTAAATGTCAATACACCACATATGAGTGGGCAGATATGCATAAAAACCTATTTGCCACACACAGACACACGGACATTGATGTTAGCTGTTATTTAATTGTTTATTTATTTATTTATAAAATTTTGCGTATTGGTCTTGTAGATTTCATTAGAAAAAAATTAAGATTTTCTGATTATATTTTTTTCTAAGGGGTTAAGAATCTGCTGATGAGTACTCTTTTTGTTGTAAATGGTCCGACCCCTTGTGTGAACATAGGATGGGCATGTGTTTTACTTTGTGTGTGTGTGTGTGTGCGTCTGCAGGAGGCCATCGTGACATCAGAGGAACTGGGTCAGGATCTGGAGCATGTGGAGCTCCTGCAGAAAAAGTTTGAGGAGTTCCAGGCAGACCTGGTGGCCCATGAGGAGCGGGTGAGCGAGGTGAACCAGCAGGCAGGGCGGCTGAGGGAGGAGTCCCACCCGGAGGTGGAGCTTGTGGGCAGGAAGCAGGAAGAGGTGAATGCTGCCTGGCAGAGGCTGAAGGGCCTTGCCCAACAGAGACAGGGCAAGCTGTATGGAGCTGCTGAGGTCCAGCGCTTCAACAGGTATTACTGTGTGTGTCTGTATATTTGAGTGCGTCTATGTGTATGTGAAATTGCTCAGGGTATGTGTGTGGTTTTTGTGTTTTTTTTGTGGTTTGTCGGGATGTGGATGAGACCGTCGGCTGGATGAGAAGGATTAGCTGATGGGGTGTCTAGGGGATGGTATGGTGTCTAAATTTGTTCAGGGTGTGTGTTTCAAATTTAAAATACCTGTTTTTTGGGGTTTGTAGGGACGTGGATGAGACCATCGGCTGGATTAAGGAGAAGGAACAGCTGATGGCGTCAGATGATTTTGGGAGGGACCTGGCAAGTGTGCAGGCACTACTGCGTAAACATGAGGGACTGGAGAGAGACCTGGCAGCCCTGGGAGACAAGGTAACACATAAAAAGACACGTACACACACACACACACACACACACAGAAGTACATATCTTATAATATTCATTGTCAAAGGCTTTCTGAGACTTGCATCGCCAGTCTCCTACAATTTCAGTGATTTTGAGTGTCTTATGTTTTTTTTGTCTCCCAGGTGAATACCCTGGGGGTGGAGGCTGAGCGTCTGCAGAAGACACACCCCCAAAACGCCCAGCAGATACAGCTGAAGAGAAATGAGCTCATCACCAACTGGGAGCAGATCCGCACATTGGCTGCCGAACGCCACACCCGCCTCAATGACTCCTACAGGTGAGCCCCGCCTTACCCTGCCCCTTCCGCTTTGCCTCAATATGCCCCACCTGAAAGACAGATGAGTCCCATTCACCATGGCAACTTGAGGCTGATCAGTACATAGCGCCCATAAAAACCTGCTCTCTACCTCCCTCCACAGGCTGCAGCGCTTCATTGCGGACTTCCGGGACCTGACCAGCTGGGTGACGGAGATGAAGGCACTGATCAACGCTGATGAGCTAGCCAATGATGTCGCCGGGGCGGAAGCTCTTCTGGACCGGCACCAGGAGCACAAGGTTAATGAGGGAAAAAAAACACATTCACACGGCCAAATGTGAAAACTACCAGCCAAGTGTGCCTCAGCTGTAGGGATTATGATTGTTAACATTAAAGAATACACTGGGGCATTAGGGCTGTCACTTTTTCCCAAAATTTTGTTCAAACGAATATCTTAATTTCCCATGAAATTTGTGGCTAAATAGCTTAAACGCGCTAGGCTATAACTAAGAAATAGTGATATAAGTATTTTGAAGTTTTATTAAGCTAAATTGGGATGGCAGGTATGCCATCCGCCAAGTTACGGCTTGGTGGGACATGCCCCATACCTATACAGCACAGAGAGTTTGGCACTTGTCAGGGTTTCCTACTGAAGTAACCACAATGACCACAGACTCTCAGCCCTTAAAAACATTAACTTCTGTATGTTCTGACTTCTTGTAACCACACAGAATTCAGATACAACTTCACACATCCACACAATAAAGCCCCAAACATGGGTTATTTTGCGGTTTTTCTTTTTCTTCTTCTTCTTCTTCCCACTTTCCTGCCTACCCAGAGACCCTCACTACCTGCCTGCCTCCGCACCCTCAACGAATAATTCTCCCCATTGGATAACAACATAGCATACCTGCTATCCCAAGCTTATCACCCAATAAAAACCCTTCAAACTAATGTGGAATCACAGACAAAACCGCTATATGGCTTGGTGTTTTCCATGAAGCTACTGTCGCCTACTGGTTAGAGTTGTTGCCTCTTACACAGTGGATTCGGGGTTCGAGCCCAACAGGGCACAAGTTCATTTTCGACAAAAACGATGTGCAACTGTTAAATACTTTTCATTTATTAGACTGTTATTTTCACATTAACCAAGGTATTTTCATTGCAAAGGAAAGAGACCCTTTGGTGTACAGGTTAGTGTCCAGACTTACCATGCGAGAGACCTGGGTTCGATTACACTAAAGTGTAATTTCATTTTGGACTAAAACACTGCACATGTTCTGGTTTTCTAATACAAGAATGTTTTTTTATTGCAAAGGCAAAGACATGTTTACAATATTAACTGTTCACTTGTAGCTTGTTACAATTCAGTCACTGCCCACGTCAGTTATGCAATAGCTAACGTTATTGGAACAGGTATCCCATGGCCATTTGTCAAGCAAAGAAAAAAGGTTTTAACGCAGAATATCATCTGGTTAAGATCGCGTTGTTGCATTAATGTAAAACAATCTATAAATAACTGACAGGCTACATGTTTTCACAAAAGTTTGTTTTAAAGACAGTCATTACAGAAAAGCTGACCTAGTTCGGTAGGCGCCTGCTACCACTGCACATAGCCTACAGTTACAGTAGGCTACCGGGAAAAACATGCATGCATATAGCGTACGCCTACCTATGTTGTCATTCTTTTATTAATTTGTGACAAAAAAAACGTGCACTTCAGCTCTGTTCACTTTATGCTTTTCACACATAACAATGAACTACTACGAAAATGAAGAATTTACAATAATATAACGGGTTGAAAAAACACAGGGCCAAGTTGCATTAAAGAATTTAGGAAAGTTTGGATAGCATTGCTTTGGAATAGAACTAGTTTAATTAGTGTGAGCTACAATAGGCAATATTGTTAGTTGTAACTTGGCCACATTTTGATATCAATACTTTTAAAGGCAGGCCTAGTTTTTGCAAGTTGGAATTAAGGACTTACAGACAGTGCTTTGTAGGCTATGCGTGAGTAACTTGGCATTTTTTTATGTTGAAAATTAATTTTGAGATAAAACTACCTTTATAATTATCTAACTATCATAACAATGCCAATGATGTCGTTCACAGCAATAAAATGACTCGGTTGTTTATCGGTCTCTTTGGTATTGAGCGTTTCTACGAGTGCAATACGGATGAGGGCAGAGCACAACTGCGCTTTTTATTTTGCTTGGGCATCATGATTATAAATTCAAACTTAATTATATATTTGAAATTTTAAATATTTCTGACATTCAAACAAGTTTGATTATCAAACAAAAAAGTGACAGTCCTATGGTGCATTAATGGTGTGTTCTGGACATGCCTGGCATGCAACAGGTATGTTATGGGCAGATGTATTTGGGGCCAGTAAATAAGGGGCGAGTGTGTAACGGGTAGGTGTATGAGCTGTGTATTGGACAGGTGTATAACAGGCAGGTGTAATGTGTAGGTGTAATACTTTACACGTGTAATGGCTGGAGGCGATAGAGGATTAATAGGGTCTGGGTGTGTAACAGATACAGGTATATAACAGAGTGTGGGTGTGTAACAGTTATAGGTTTCTACTATACAGAAAACTAGAAACAACAAGCTGAATTTCTCCCATTCATTCTGTTGAAGCCAGCATTCCCCTCCCAATTTGCCAAAATTCCCACCCTTTCCGGGCCAGTTTGCACCATTTACTTAAGAATTGTGGGTAGCAACTGCAGCCAATCACAGCTCACTTCACTCACGGTGTCAGAATCTTTTTTAAAATACATAATTAGTGATTGTTTTGGTTAAATGCCTTGCCATTTTACACTGTAAACAGGCCACCAATGTTGTACTTGTAATCATATCGACAACTACGTAGGCTACCCAAGCTAACAATTAGCAAGCCTGAGCTAATTATTTGTACCTTTTTTGTTATTTTGTCCATCTCTGCAGCTATCAAAGACACTTTTCATTTAAAATAAAGTTAAAGAGCTAAAGGCAAATGTGTGTAATAGCATATTGTCATGGTTTGTGGGTTTTTATTTTCTTTTCTGTTGTGGCTCTCATCTTTATTTCCCGATTGAGAATCTATTGGATTTTTTCCACGTTCCGTTCTGGGGTTTGCTTTCCCTCATCATTGTTTTCACCTGTGCTTCTACCTGCGGGGTATTTAAGTTTCTCACTTCCGCTTCCCCGGTGCTTTTTTGTCATTTGACATTGCATTGAGCCAGGTACTAGCGACCTCGTGATATTAAACGCTGTTTATGTTCATGGGGGACTTGCTATTAGCATTTAGTTCAGGTATAGGTATTATTCCTCCTGTTAGCGTTCTGTGCTATTTATTTTATTCTTTGCTGTTTTCTCTGAGACAGTTTTCTTGTTTGTTTCGTTTAGGTTTTACATCTTTTCGGCCGCCAAAACTCATGTGCCGAAGGTGTTCTTTTCTTTGCTAAGTTTCCCGTTTTGGCTCCAGTATTGAGCTCGGGAGATTTAGTTTGTGTTTCACTCGTTATTCGAGTTCGCCCTATTTTAGTGGGTTGAATATTTTGTTATTCCCTTTATTGGTCCCCACTGCGTGATTGACTTGTTTATGATCCCCCTCAGAAATATGATTGATTATCCGCCGCTAAAATCCATTACACATGTCTTGGTGAATAAAGGCTAGTTTGAATAATTTGTCCTGATTTAGTAATTCCTCATTACAGCAAGATTTTAAACTATTGCCTAACTATTTGACAAAAATGTAAAAATTGAACAAGAATATAAGGCCCACTCAGTTATTTCGGTTGCTACTCAACGAAAATTACGTGCATGGCAAGTACCTCGGCAGATCACGGTTATCGTATTTATTTATTTCTTTTTACAGTAACCAGCCAACATACAATATGACCAAAACCATTTCCAAGGTTTATTTGCATGGTTTATTTGGTAAACTTTTTCTTTTTGATATACTATCGGATGAGTGAGCACGATGAGTTGTTATATATAGTTTGGTGGGCTGACCGCAGCCAAGAGGAGGCTGTTGTGTTTACTGTGCTTCCCAGCATCCGTAGGCTTGGGGCGCAGAGCGGAAATTAATGCTGGTCAACCCCGGGAATTAAAAAAATTATTTCACAGAGTTTGTGATATAATACATGGTCCTCATCATCTCAAATAAAATCTACTATTATACTCAAATTTAGGAGACTAACATCGTTATAAAGGACGCAAATTAAGACATGACAGTCATAGGTGTGGGTGTGTAACATGTACAGGTGTGTAACAGGGTGTGGGTTTGTAACAGTTATAGGTGTGGGTGTGTAACAGGGTGTGTAACATGTACAGGTGTGTAACAGGGTGTGGGTTTGTAACAGTTATAAGTGTGGGTGTGTAACAGGGTGTGTAACATGTACAGATGTGTAACAGGGTGTGGGTCTGTAACAGGTACAGGTGTGTAACAGTGTGGGTGTGTAATAGGCAGATATTCCCTGGTGTGTTTTTCTCAGGGGGAAATTGATGCCCATGAGGATGGATTTAAGGCCACAGATGAAGCGGGCCTGGCTCTGCTGAACGAGGGACACTATGCTTCTGAGGAGGTCAAAGAGAAGGTGTGTGAATGTGTGCATGTGTGTGAGAGAGAGAGTGTGTGTGCATATGCATGTGTTTGTTGAGTGGGTGTATCTGTGGATTCTCTCCATTGGCCTTGCTCCATATGAAGCCCTGCCCCCATGTGTGTGTGTGCGTCTGTGCAGCTGGGCATCCTGTCGGAGGAGAAGCAGTCTCTGCTGGAGCTGTGGGAGCTGCGCAGACAGCAGTATGAGCAGTGCATGGACCTGCAGCTCTTCTACAGAGACACTGAGCAGGTGGACAACTGGATGAGCAAGCAGGAGGTACTCTCATCGCAATACAACTTAGACCAGCACATCAGTACACATTATACCAACACAGCTACGCAAACACATATGACAACAAGACAGCTTACACAAACCTACACAGATTGCATCAAAACAGTTCATACCAACATAGCTAGCGCAACACAGATGACAACATATTTTATACTAACACAGCTACAACACAGTTTATATCAACACAGATTACAACAACACTGTTTCTATCAATACAGCTACACCAGCACAGATTACAACAACATTGTTTATATTAATACAGCTACACCAACCCAGTTTGCTAAGCATTATATTACTCCGCTGCCCCAGACCCTAAATAAGGCTCTCTGCTTACAGTGCACACTTTACTTTAGGTGCAATGCACTGCTAACCATGTCCATGTTCATAGACTGTACATCCCGGTACAGTTGGAGTTGTATTTAGCAAATGGAACCAGCCCCCCCCCCCCCACACTCAGGCCCCCCACGTGACTCGAGGCCCTGTGGCTCCTCCTCTTTCTGTAGGCCTTCCTGTTGAACGAGGACCTTGGTGACTCTTTGGACAGTGTGGATGCTCTGCTAAAAAAGCATGAAGACTTTGAGAAATCACTCAGTGCTCAGGAGGAGAAGATTACCGTGAGGACAGCCTATTAATACAATTTTTCATGTTTTTATTAATCTTCTTGTTCATGTCCATCCCTTCCTTATAAGGGTTTAACAATGCTGTTTTTCCCTCCCCTGTGGTGAACCCCTGTAGGCATTGGATGAATTTGCCACCAAGCTGATCCAGAACAGCCACTATGCCAAGGAAGATGTGGCCATGCGTCGCGATGCGGTAAGAGTGGGAAGGGTTAAAAGGTCAAAGGTCAAATGTCAAAATCAAAGAGCCTTTTTGTTTTTTCTCTCAATACACAAAGAAGGACCCTAACATGCTGCCATTTTTACTGAATTTCCAGGGCACAAAAACATATTTTTTTAAATAAATTTTAAAAATTTGAATTGGTACCATGTATAAATGGGTGTATATGCAGGTCAGGTGTCTAAATGAATGTAGAAGTACATGCAAATGTGTATAAACAGTTCAGGTGCGTAAAGTATTTGTAAATGCAATGGCTAATAGGTGTGTGAATGGCATGATTGTGTAAATGTGTTTGTAAATGTGTGTAAATGTTTATGTAAGTGGGTGTTTAAAGGTGTGTGTGCTCCCCCTCCTGTGTGCATAGCTGCTTAGCCGACGCAATGCCCTTCATAAGCGTGCTCAGTTGCGTCGCTCTGCCCTGGACGACTCCTTCCACCTGCAGCAGTTCTTCCGCGACTCGGATGAGCTGAAGAGCTGGATCAACGAGAAGATGAAGACCGCTACTGATGAGGCCTACAAGGTGAGAGAGGGGAGGGAGGAGAGGGCAGGGGGAAACTATGTGTTCTGTATCTTGCCAATTCCATACCTAGTGTTTGTCGTATCAATAAAGCAGAATTTGAATGAAAGCGAGAGAGAGAGAGAGCTTATATTCCCTTATTCTCCAAATCTTCACATTGATGGTGACCAGACTACATTCACAAGATAAAAGGTTAGATAGCTGAATGTAAATGCCACTGCTATTCATGAAAATAAATATTTAAATTGTGCAGGCTTTTTATTGATCTTATCAGTCACGTTTAAAATTGAGGAAACTGAATTGTCACACTGGTGATTTGTTAATTATTTTCTAGTACCTGCTTTTCTTATAAGTTATAAAACTGAAAGCCCTTATGTACTTTGTTTTGTCAATTAGAGTAGGAGGGTTTGATAAATATATGTGATGTCTTGGAATGATTGCCAGATAGCATGTTAATCAAATTATGAGCTGACCTGTACATGAAGTTCTATTTTTTAATATAGTGATTCGGTGTAATACTGAATACAAGTGGTATTCAAAAACTTCTGTAGCCTGCATCATCATCTATCGATAGGCTATAGCTAGGCCTACTTTGTGTGTATTTTTGTGTAGTTGATAGCCAAGTGTAGTCGTGGCTGTCTCTGTCTAGCTGACTGTTAACACAAACCACTTTTCAGACTTGACAGTGGTGATAAGTTATTTTAGGCTAACATTAGCTAACGTAGCATACATTTATAGTGGTGATGATAGCCACAAAGCTAGTGGCCATTCATGAAATCATGACAGTCTACTACTTTTGTAGTGAAGTGGCATGAATTGTCATTGAACACGGGGGAGCCTGTTCCGAAATCAGAAAAGCCACTCACTTTGTTAAGACAGCAATTCTGTACTACGCAACACATTTATTTAATGATCATTGTCATATCGGCAGCTGGAGGGGGAGGGGCTTACGTGGAAAATGTTACTTTAATGAAAATTAAACATGTCATTAATTTTCCGATGTTTCGTGATCATTTTCCTCTCTTCAGTATTTCTAGTTTGCAGTGTGGATCGTTCAGTGCTGCATAACCAGATTATTATCTATAATTACGGTTTAACATAGATGGGTCAAAAGTGATCATCATCCCATTTTTGCTCTCAAAACGTCTTAAAATGCACCAATTTAGATTGAGGAAATTTTTTTGGGGGGCATGCCTATCGGGGCTAAGTCTCATGACATCGCTAATTCTCAATTACTCGATACAGCCCTGCTTTTATCCATAAGAACTCCATTTCACTCCATGAAAAAATAATGCCATTCATCATCTTAAGTGAGGTTATTTTGTTGATATTTATCTCTAGATTTATTTTGTTAATTCCCTTTACACCTACCACATTCTCCTCATTGTGACCTTTGACCCTTCTCTGTTCCAGGACCCCTCAAATCTGCAGGGCAAAGTTCAGAAGCACCAGGCCTTCGAGGCCGAACTCTCAGCCAATCAGAGCCGCATTGATGCCTTGCAGAAGTCCGGCCAGGAACTGAAGGACAGGAAGCACTATGCCTCAGGCGAGGTCTCAACCCGCATGGATGAAGTCGCCTTGCAGTGGAAGAAGCTTCTGGAAGCCACCGAGTTTAAAGGTGAAGTTAGGAAAAAGTAGCATTAATAAGGACACTTTATATGAAACCTGTAAATAATTTTTTTTTCCATTAATCTTAGTGACATCAGATCTGGGTCAAATACTTTAACTTTAAAAAAGGTGCTAATTTCAAAAAATGTTCTGGAGTGTTACAGATTTTTTTTAATTCCAAAAAAGTTAGGACAGTGTATAAAATGCAAATAAAAACAGAACATAATGATTTGCAAATTCTTTTTGACCCGTATTCAATTGAAAACAGTACAACGACAAGATATTTAATGTTTTAAGTAATCAACTTTATTGTTTTTTGTAAATATATATGCTAATTCTAAATTTGATGCCTGCAACACGTCCCAAAAAAGTTGGGACAGGGGCATGTTTACCACTGTGTTACATCACCTTTCATTTTAACAACACTCCATAATCTTTTGGCAACTGAGGACAATAATTGTTGTAGTTTTGAAAACGGAATTGTTTCCCATTCTTGCTTGATATAAGACTTCAGCTGTTCAACAGTCCGGGGTCTCTATTGTCGTATTTTGCGCTTCATAATGCGCCACACGTTTTCAATGGGAGACAGGTCTGGACTGCAGGCAGGCCAGTCTAGCACCCGCACTCTCTGACTATGAAGCCACGCTGTTGTAACGTGCAGAATGTGGTTTGGCATTGTCTTTCTGAAAGAAGCAGGGATGTCCCTGAAACGTCATCTAGATGGCAGCATATGTTGCTCCAAAATGCATATGTAAGTAAGTATGTAGTAACAAGAGTGCACAAGGTGCTTTACAATGAAAATATTAAAGAAAATAGAAATAAAATAGAAAATTAGAAGCAGAAAAACTAAAAATAACAATATAGGGACATTAAAACTGCACAGAAGGAAAACACACATTGCAAAACAAAGTGCTTACGAAACAAGTGCGTTTTTAAAAGCTTCTTAAAACTATCCAATGACTATACAATGCACTCAATGGGTAACCAATGTAGAGAAGCAAACACTGGTGTAATCTGTGACCTACGTGTCTTGGTTAACAGTCTAGCAGCTGCATTTTGGACCAAGTGGAGCCGAGACACAGAAGAGTGACTCAGGGTGATGAACAGTGCATTGCAGTAGTCAAGACTGGAGGAGACAAAAACATGAATGATTTTTTCCAGATCTTGAAAGGATAATACAGATTTGATTTTGGCAAAAACAGGATTGGACCACTTTCTTTACATGCAATTCAAAGTTCATGTGTTGGTCAAAAAAGACTCCTAGGTTGCTAAAGGACCAATACACTGCTGTACTTTATCAGAAATGCTCCCAGGGCCTATAATAAGGATTTTTGTTTTGTCAGGGTTAGAGGCTGGAGGAAGTTATATGACATCCAGTCCTTGATAGCTGTTAGGCAGTCTTGCAAGGTAGAGAGCTTTACTAAGGTCATTTGGTTTGAATGAGAAGTACATCTGTGTATCGTCTGCATAACAGTGATAAGAAATACATTTAAAACGACTAATTAGTAAACCAAGGGGAAAACCACAAATGTTTTGCCAGCCTAATTCAGAGCCCAGGACACTCACAGAAACCAGATTTTTTCCCAGAACACTTGATTTATTGATAGCTGCTGGAATGTAATGAGCAAATTTAGTGATGTGTAAGTTACCCATGCCATGGGCATTAACTAGGGTTGCAAAATTCCGGGAATATTCAAAGGTGGAAACTTTGAAAAAATTAACAGGAATATATGGGAATTAACAGGAAATGTTGGCGTTATTTGTACTAGGTATAGCCTACTTAGAGTATTTACATCAGCATACGCAGACATAAATCTAAACATTTCGTTTTGTCATAAGCAGACATCCATGCAAACATCTTAATGGATTAATTCATCGAACAAAAAACATGAATGTTGAAGAAAAGAAATGTATTTCCTAACCCCCTCCCCCCAAAAAAACTGGATTCAAAATGGATGTAGTCCTTGGGCTCAGATGCAGTAGTGTGGCCTCAATAGCCTTGTTGTAGTGTGCAGGATTCTGGGAATTATTTCTGCATGTTACATTACATTACATTATAGACATTTAGCAGACGCTCTTATTCAGAGCGACGTACATAGTGCATTTCCGAACTAGTAACAAGTGCGTTAAAACAATCCTAAAAAGGTAAACACGAATCTAAGTACTAGGCGAAGTCAGTATGATTGGGTTTTTTTTGGGGGGGGGGGGGGGAACGACACAATATTGATAATAGTCACGAGGAAGTAGGGAGGGGTGGAGAGAGGTGCAGCTTGAAGAGGCGAGTTTTCAATCTGCGCTTGAAGGCGGTCAGACTTTCTGCTGTTCTGACCTCCACGGGGAGCTCATTCCACCACCGTGGGGCCAGGACAGACAGACGTCGAGACCGGGTGCTAGTATGAAGAGGGGGGGGTACCAGTCGTCCTGAGGAGGCGGAACGCAGAGATCTGGCAGGTGTGTAGGGTCTGATGAGCTTTTGGAGGTATGGAGGGGCAGATCCTCGGACTGCCTGGAAGGCGAGCACCAATGTTTTGAATTTAATCCATCGCTGGTAGCCAGTGGAGGTCAATGAGCAGGGGGGTGACATGAGAGTGTCGGGGGAGGTTGAAGACCAGGCGCGCTGCTGCATTCTGGATAAGCTGAAGGGGTCTAATGGCCGATGCTGGCAGGCCAGCCAGGAGAGAGTTGCAATAGTCCAGGCGGGACAGCACCATCGCTTGGACCAGGAGCTGGGTTGAGTGGGTGGTGAGGAAGGGGCGGATTCTCCTGATGTTGTACAGGAAGAACCTGCATGCCCAGGTTACCACTGCGATGTTCTCGGAGAGGGACAGCCTGTTGTCCATCACGACTCCGAGGTTCCTGGCACAGGGCGTTGGGGTCAGTGGAGTGTCTCCTAGGGAAATAGAGAGATTGAGAGGGGGAGAGGTTAGAGTAGGAATGTAGATGAGCTCAGTCTTGCCTGGATTAAGCTTGAGATGGTGGTTGTCCAACCAGCTCTGGATGTCTCTCAGGCAAGCGGAGATGCGGGCTGACACCTGAGTGTCAGAGGGTGAGAAGGAGAGAAAGAGTTGAGTATCGTCAGCATAGCAGTGGTAAGAAAGACCATGAGCAGTGATAACAGGGCCAAGGGATTTGGTGTTGGTGGAGAAGAGGAGGGGACTAAGGACTGAGCCCTGGGGGACTGTGATAAGGGGATGGGGTGCCGATACTTTGCCAGCCCAGGCAACCTGGGAGGAGCGTTCCGAGAGGTAGGACTTAATCCAGGCCAGGGCCGAGCCGCCGATCCCCGCTGCAGACAGGGACGACAGGAGGATGGAGTAATCTACGGTGTCAAAGGCGGCAGAGAGGTCTAGATGTTTTAGCACAGAGGAGAGGGAGGCTGCCCGAGCTGCATGAAGCATCTCGCTGACGGAGAGGAGTGCGGTCTCCGTTGAGTGGCTAGGTTTGAAGCCGGACTGGTGGGGGTCTAGCAGGTTGTTCTGGGTAAGGAAAGACGACAGTTGGTTAGAAACAGCACGTTCAATAGTTTTGGAAAGAAAAGGAAGAAGAGATCCCGGTCTGTAGTTTTGGATGTTGGAGGGGTCCAGTGTAGGTTTTTTCAGGATCGGGGTGATGTGGGCTCTCTTGAAGGATGAGGGGAAGCAGCCAGAGGTCAGGGAGTAGTTCACCAGGGAGGTCACAAACGGGAGGATATCTGGGGTGATTGCCTGGAGGAGAGATGAAGGGATAGGGTCGAGGGCACAAGTATTGGGGCGATGGGAGAGTAGGAGATGGGATACGTCGGTCTCAGAAAGGGGAGAAAAGGTGGAGAAACAGGGGGGGGACACATAAGGGGTAGAGAGAGGAAGAGAGTGGAAAGCAGTGTCTGTGAGGGGAGGGGGAGTGGGGCTGAAGGAAGAATGCACGTGATGGAAGAATGCACTGCACGTGTGATGGAAGAATGCACAGTGCATGCAGGGGGCCCTGCAGTAGTGTGCAGGATGCTATGAATTATCTGTGCATATGATAAAAGAATGCACTGCACATGTAATAGAGTACTCAAGTGAGTATGTCAGACGTGGGCGAAGTTTGATTTCGGAAGTAAATTCCCTAAGACAGATAGAACAGACTTCGGAGACTATTGACAATTTCTTGAAATCTGATGTATAGAATGAGTCGAAACGTTCCTGGATTAGCCTGTGTGGTATATGGATATAGAGCATACATTGCATGTTCCAATTTTGGTTTTTTAAAGTAATGATTAATCAGATATCATCATCTCGTCTGGACATTTTTGACAGTGCATACCACCTTGCTAATTCGGCCATTTTACTCCATTGAACCATCCGGAGGGAATTATGGGACGTTGAGCTTTTAAACAGTGTCACCGCTGGTATATTCACAAAAAAATACTAAAACGTAAAATATACTCGAAGCTGGCCCAGAAAAACGACATATTTTGTTATATTGAACAATCCAGGAAATTGAAGACATAATCACTAGAAATTGTTTAAAAGTATGTTTTAGTTAATGTCTATGGTCTAAATGAATGGGTAAGTCACTTCCGAAACCAGTGTGACGTAGTCACTTGAGTACTTTAGAGAATGCACAGTGCAGGGTTGAAATTCAACTGAATTTGCATTCAATTGGGTTGTTTTAACCAAAGCATGCTGCAAGATCTCAAATTGCAGTTGTGTATTTTCCAACTAAATTTAAGTTCTATGTTATAGGCTTACTTTTGCACAAAAACAAATCCAAAATTGCAGAGCTTAACTTCCCAACGGTAGATTTCTGAAGATTTTTCCGAAGATTTACTGGAAATTTTTCCGCCTCTTTGCAACCCTAGCATTAACACACCCCCATATCTTGACAGACGCAGGTTTTTTAACCTTGTGTTGGTAAGAATCGGGATGGTCCTTTTCCTTTTTAGCCCGGAGAACACAACATCCATTATTTCCAAAAAACAATTTGAAAGGTGGATGCGTCAGACCACAGCACACATTTCCACTTTGCGTCAATCCATCTCAGATGTGCTTGAGCCCAGAGAAGTCGGCGGCATTATATGATATATGGCTTACGCTTTGTGTAGTAGAGTCTTAACTTGCAGTTGTAGATGCAGCGACGAACTGTGTTTACTGACAATGGTTTTCCGAAGTATTCCCGAGCCCGTGTGGTTATATTCATTACAGAAGCATGTCGGTTTTTAATGCAGTGCCGTCTGAGGGATCGAAGATCACGGGCATTCAATATTGGTTTTCGGCCTTGTCCTTTACGCAGAGATTTCTCCAGATTGTCTGAATAATTTAGTAATATTATGGACTGCAGATGGTGAAATCTCTAAATTCCTTGCAATCGTGCGTTGAGAAATGTTGTTCTTAAATTGTTGGACTATTCGCTCACACAGTTTTTCGCAAAGTGGCCAACCTCGACCCATCCTTGCTCATAAACGTCCGAGCCTTCGTGGATGCTCCTTTTGTACTCAGTTATCATAGCATCACCTGTTACCTATTCACCTGTTTACCTCTGGAATGTTCAAATGTTTTTTAACATTCCACAACCTTCCCAGTTTTTTTTTTGCCCCTGTCCCAACTTTTTTTGGAATGTGTTGCAGGCATCAAATTTGGAATTAGCATATATTTACAAAAATCAATAAAGTTGATAAGGTAAAACATTAAATATCTTTTCTTTGTACTGTTTTTAAGTAAATATATGTAAAAGAGAATTTACAAATCACTGCTTTCTGCTTTCATTTGCATTTTACATACGGTCACAACCTTTTTTGGAATTGAGGTTTGTGTGTATTTTCAATTATTCTGTCATTATGCTTGTAATGTTTTAGTTGTGTAACATTTTTCATTGAAAAGTCTTGGGGATCTGAAGGAGTGTTCTCAAATTTTGAGAGTTAAAGCATTTCTCGTATGTGTTTGACCCAGATCTGGGTACCAATGTGCCATTGGATCTCGGACTATAAGTAACATTTTTAATATGATATCAAGATTTAATAGGATTTTATAATATGAGACACTCCATTGGGAACAGGAAGACCTTATTTTTTAATGGAAAGTGAACTATCAACCAGATTATGATACATATACACATAACTCCCCCAGGAATCAAGCTGCGCGAGGCCAACCAGCAGCAGCAGTTCAACCGTAACGTGGAGGACATCGAGCTGTGGCTGTATGAAGTCGAAGGTCACCTGGCATCTGATGACTTTGGCAAGGACCTTACCAGTGTGCAAAACCTGCAGAAGAAGCATGCCCTGCTAGAGGCTGACATTGCCGCTCACCAGGTAAACTTCTCCCATTTGGCCCACCCCAACTGCCATTCCTCCGACCCTCCTATAAGCAGGTAATTCCTGTCCCCACCAAACTGCCCTGCCCTGCCCTAACTCCCAGATGTACCCCCCCCAGGCATACCTTTGAAAACCCAAAGCACTAGGTCACCCCCCCCATCATTAATTATTCATGTGTATTAGCATCATGTGCCCTGCCCCTAATCCCCCTCTTAATTATCCATTTATATCTATAACACTAATTTCAATGAATTAGTGTCAGGTTTCATCACCATCCCGGGCACTGCTGCTTTCAGCTGCTAAACGTCATACTGTAGGTGACTTCACAAGGTTAAAGAGTTCTATTTATCTGTGTCTGTCATTTGTTTTTTGAGTTCAATTTACATGCAGTGGTCTTTGCTTGTATATAAGAATTTCCAAGTTTGTGTTTTACAGTTAAACACACACACACACACACACACACACACTCTCTTTTTCTCATCTCAGGACCGTATAGATGGGATCAGTATCCAGGCTCGGCAGTTCCAGGAGGCGGGGCACTTTGACGCTGAGAACATCCGAAAGAAGCAGGAGGCTCTGCTGTCCCGCTACGAGGCACTGAAGGAGCCCATGGCTTCCCGCAAACAGAAACTCTCTGATTCGCTGCGGCTGCAGCAGCTGTTCCGCGACGTTGAAGACGAGGAGACCTGGATGAGAGAGAAGGAGCCAATCACAGCTTCCACCAACAGGGGTCAGTGTTTCACTGTGTCTCTGTGTCTGTGTCAGTATGTGACTGTGTGTGTGTGTTTGTGTCTATGTATGTGACTGTGTGTGTCTATGTATGTGTGTGTGTGTGTCTGTGTTTCTGTGTGTGTGTGCATGTGTGAGTTAGTATGAATTTGTGTGTGTCTGTGTGGGGCGGCATGGTGGTGCAGTGGTTAGCACTCACAGCAAGAAGGCACTGAGTTTTAATCCTGGCCGAGGGCCTTTCTGTGTGGAGTTTTGATGTTCTCCCCGTGTCCGCGTGGGTTTCCTCCGGGCGCTCCGGTTTTCTCCCACAGTCCAAAGACATGCAGCTTAGGCTAATTGGAGACTCATAGGTATGAGTGTGTGAGTGAATGAATGGTGTGTGTGCCCTGGGATGGATTGGCGACCTGTCCAGGGTGTATTCCTGCCTCGCGCCCAATGCATGCTGGGATAGGCTCCAGCCCCCCACGACCCTGATGAGACGGGTGCGTGAGGGTTGGACCCGAAATGCACATCTCAGAAACAACGGTACAGTTTTGTACTTTTGCCCGCGGGGCAAAAGTACAAAAAGACAGCAGGCAAAAACTTGTGGTACAAGCAGGCAGTGGTAACAAAACAGAGGTCAATAACAATGGAGAGTTAGTATTACCCAATCCTGATCTAATGTTAGTAGATTAGTAAATAGACACGGGAGAATGAAACAATTAGGGAAGCGTGAGCGACAGCAAGAGATAGAGAAACAGCATGAACGCAAGGCTGCGGAAAAACACGAAAATGTGTATGGTAACAATGAACGGGAAACGTAACATGAATCAAATAAAACGTGACATGACAAGACTAGAAAATAAATCATAACCATAATCAAATATGAAACGTGACATGACATAAAAATGAAACGTAACAAGACTAAAACATAAAACGTGGCGTGACTACACTAAACACAATACGTGACATGAACAAAAAAATCGAACAAAGACAAGAAAATAAAATAAAACGTGACATGACAGTAGATTCGTGACACCTGACCAGGAATGAGCAGGTTAGATAATGGATGGATGTGTCTGTGTGTTTGTATGTGCATGTGTGTGAGTTAGTATGAATTTGTGTTTGTATCTGTTAGTGTTTGTGTGTGTGTAAGGTTGTATGAATTTGTCTTTGTGTCTGTGTTAGTGTAAGTGTGTTTGTATGAATGTGTGTTTGAGTGTTTATCATGGTGCGTGTGCATTCCTATGGCGGTGGGTAGTGGTGTTAAGTAGTTTTGTGGTTTCCCTTTGCCCACAATTACTAATAATTCATTCTCTCTTTCTCACTTGTCCCTCTCCTCCAACATTCTTTTACCCCTTCTTTTATCTCCCGCACTCTCTCTCTCTCTCTCTCTTAGGGAAGGATCTGATTGGTGTGCAGAATCTGCTGAAGAAGCACCAGGCGCTGCAGGCGGAGATCGCAGGTCATGAGTCGCGGATCAAGGCTGTCACACAGAAGGGCCAGGCCATGGTGGAGGAAGGTACTCTTGCTTTCTGCCACTGCACAGCAGGGTTTCCAACTTGCTGAAAATTACTGTGAAAAATGTAATTGTACTGCTTGTGCTATCTAACCTGGCTCAGAGTTAAACTGACTGATCATCTGAATTACTTTCTGACACGTAGCAGGCATTATTACAGGCTTCTTATTTTTAGTGATGCAAAGTGGCATCGTATGATTTATTAGTACTCACTGTGTGCTGCTTTCTGTGTACGTGTGCTTTGTGTGCCTGCGTGTGCGTGTGTGTATGTGTGTATGCGTTTGCGTATGTGTGTGTGTGTGTCTGTGTGTGTGCATGTCTGTGTGTGTCTGTGTGTGTGTGTGTGTGTGTGTGTGTGTGCGTGTATCCCAGGCCACTTTGCAGGGGAGGAGGTCAAGGGGAAGCTGGGAAATCTGAGTGGGCGCTGGGAGGCACTGAAGCGCAGGGCGGGGCAGCGCAGGCAGGACCTGGAGGATTCTCTGCAAGCGCAGCAGTACTTCGCCGACGCCAATGAGGCAGAGTCCTGGATGAGGGAGAAGGAGCCGATCGTGGGGAGCGCAGACTATGGCAAGGACGAGGACTCTGCTGAGGTGAGGGGCCAGGGGCAGGATGGGGTGATTTGGGGTAGTGGGGGTACGGGGATGATGCTGATGATGATGATGGTGAAGGGGGGGAGGGGGCAGAGAGAGGGTTACATAATGACTGTAACTGCATGACCTGGGACACTGTTTCAGGCATTTACACCTACCTCTAAAACACTTCCTGATATGTGTGTGCAATTAACCTTTCACTCATTTCCACCTGTGCTCCCTTGTTTTGCTGATAAGTTGGGTGCTGTGATGATGATGGATTGTGTTTTATATAGTGCCTTTCATCTGATGATCACAAAGTGAGCTGATCAGCTGAGATGGAAAGGGACATAGGGTAGTTATGGGACGTTGTTTGTTCTACCGACATGTCTTGGTCAGCATCAAGCAATTAAAATCATGAACCTTAGTGCTTCTGTGATATTTCAAAGGCATTCCGACTGATAATGCTCCCTCCTCTTCCTCCCTCCTTGTCCTTGCCTCACAGGCCCTGCTTAAGAAGCATGAGGCTTTGATGTCTGATCTGATTGCCTACGGCAGCAGCATCCAGGCCCTGAAAGACCAGGCCCAGTCCTGCAGGGTGAGTCCCAGCTATGTGACACTGACACGGGGTCACAGCAGCACCGGGGGTCCAGGAGGCATGTAGGCCTTTAAGGGCGCAGATAATTTGGCAGTTAGTGACTTCCTGCGGGGCTCTGAGCTTGTGCATAAATGGGTTATAAATGTGTGTAAATTGGTTATAAATGTGTGTAAAACATGGATTTTCCTTTCAGCAACAAGTGGCCCCTACAGATGATGAGACCGGAAAGGAGCTGGTTCATGCTCTGTATGATTATCAGGAGAAGAGTCCCCGTGAGGTCACCATGAAAAAGGGAGAAGATCTCACACTGCTCAACAGTACCAACAAAGTACCTTGTACTCCCTCTCTCTCTTTCGCTCACTCACACACACACACACACACACACACACACACACACAGCTCCAAAAAGGTATTCCAGCACACACTCATTTAAATACACAGCAACAAGGTGCAACTCATGCAAGCATACACACACAAATACAAAAAATGGAAATGAGGGTCCAGACAGAGGTGGTTTTGTTCTGACTGAGGCATGATAGAGGCGTGTTTGTTCTGACAGGCAGAATGGAGGCATGTTTGTTCTGACTGGGGCAGGATGGAAGTGTGTTTGTTCTGACTGGGGCAGGATGGAGGCATGTTTGTTCTGACTGAGGCATGATAGAGGCGTGTTTGTTCTGACTGAGGCTGGATGGAGGCATGTTTGTTCTGACTGGGGCATGAAAGAGGCATGTTTGTTCTGACAGGCAGAATGGAGGCATGTTTGTTCTGACTGGGGCAGGATGGAAGTGTGTTTGTTCTGACTGGGGCAGGATGGAGGCATGTTTGTTCTGACTGAGGCATGATAGAGGCGTGTTTGTTCTGACTGAGGCATGATAGAGGCGTGTTTGTTCTGACTGAGGCATGATAGAGGCGTGTTTGTTCTGACTGGGGCATGAAAGAGGCGTGTTTGTTCTGACAGGCAGAATGGAAGCATGTTTGTTCTGACTGGGGCAGGATGGAGGCATGTTTGTTCTGACTGGGGCATGAAAGAGGTGCGTTTGTTCTGACAGGCAGAATGGAGGCGTGTTTGTTCTGACTGGGGCAGGATGGAGGCATGTTTGTTCTGACTGGGGCAGGATGGAAGTGTGTTTGTTCTGACTGGGGCAGGATGGAGGCATGTTTGTTCTGACTGAGGCTGGATGGAGGCATGTTTGTTCTGACTGGGGCATGAAAGAGGCGCGTTTGTTCTGACAGGCAGAATGGAGGCGTGTTTGTTCTGACTGGGGCAGGATGGAGGCGTGTTTGTTCTGACTGGGGCAGGATGGAGGCATGTTTGTTCTGACTGGGGCAGGATGGAGGTGTGTTTGTTCTGACTGGGGCAGGATGGAGGCGTGTTTGTTCTGACTGGGGCAGGATGGAGGTGTGTTTGTTCTGACTGGGGCAGGATGGAAGTGTGTTTGTTCTGACTGGGGCAGGATGGAGGCGTGTTTGTTCTGACTGATGCATGATGGAGGCATGTTTTTCTTTCTGTTTTTGTAGGACTGGTGGAAGGTGGAGGTGAATGATCGGCAGGGCTTTGTCCCAGCGTCCTACGTCAGAAAGCTTGACCCCGCCCAGTCCTCATCACGGGAAAACCTTCTGGATGAGCAGGGCAGCATCTCCACTCGACAGGAGCAGATCGAGAGCCAGTAAGAGAACAAGCTTCACTCACAGACATGCTTTTTGGCCAATCAGGGCTCTGCTCAGCTGACAAGGCTGCTTACTGGCCAATCAGGGCTCTCTGCTCAGCCCACAAGGCTAATTATGGTCCAATCAGGGTTTTCTGCTCAGCCAACAAGGCTGCTTACTGGCCAGTCAGGGCTCTCTGCTTAGCTTACAGGGCTGCTCTTTCAGATCCTAATCTGGCCCTCTAACTGTGCTTATCTCTAACCCATGCAGGGCAGTTGTTCTTTTCCTCTGATCAACTAACAGCATTCTTTCTTATTCCCTTTCCCGCTCATTTGTTCTTTCTCCATCTTTCTGTCTCAAACTCTTTTTCACTCTCGCCCTCTCACTCCCTCTCTTTCTCTCTCCCCTTCTCTATTTCTTTCTCTCCTTCTCGCTCTATCCCTCCCTCTATTGTTTTTTTGCTTTTCACTGCTCCCTCCTCCTCTTTCTCCCCCAACCTGTGTGTTATCTCTCTAACCCATGTGTGTGTGTCCGATGTCATTGCTGCACTCTTGCGTCTGTATCTGTGGCTGCGTCTGCACAGGTCTCAGGTGAAGGTGGAGTGCAGCGTGTCTGTGCGCAAGTCACAGGTGGAGGAACTGTGAGTATAGGACACTGCCAATCATTTCTCTCCATCCAGCTCTGCAGCCAACCTGGGGGTAGTGCCATGTAACTTTACTGTAATGATTGGCAGAACTTTTGCTAGCCCGATCAAACCCCGCCAAAACCCCGCCCCCTCCGCCAACCACATCGCCATTGCTTCTCCTTCCGAATATCGATTCATCGTAGTCTAGTCACAACCTGCAGTTTTCACTGTGGCTGTGACCATGATTGTGGTTTGTGGTTGTGGTTTTAGGTTAGAACCCCGGCTGTGATTATGGTTGCGGTTGTGACCGTGGTTGTTTTATGTTGTACCATGCTGTGGTGGCACCGCCCCCTCAATCTGCATTCTCTGTCTGTAAGAAATGATGAAACAATGTCTGCACCAGCCTTTTTCTCCAGTTTCACACTTTTAATGGGTCATTAAAGCTTGATGCATATTAATTAAAGGGCGGGGCCAAGTACAATACTGTGGCAGTGAATTTTCTGTACTGTAATACAGCACCGGATACTCCTGTTAGCACTCGGAACCTCCTATAGTTAAGAAGCAGAGGATGGTTAGCCGATACTGTAGGTAGCATCACTGTCAATCCACTGCATGTGTGATCTTTACATGACCTTTTGTGAAATGGGCCCTCCTGTGGCTAATGGGGTACCTGCCCTTTGTGCACCTCCTCCACTCCCCACCCACCCCCTAATGAATAATGGGAGATCGCATCTCCATCAACCTCATAATGGCCATACATTGAGATGCATGAACCAATCAAAAGGTTACCCTCCATACCAAAACTCTGTGATTTGTTCTATGAGAGCATGTATGACACTGCACTGATTTTCGGTATCCACAAAGCCTGACTCTTCCATGTCTGAAATCACCACCCCTCCACCACATAGGTATGGCAACTTGCTGGAGTTTGGGGAGAAGCGCAAGAATGTTTTGGAAAACAGCTGTAAGAAGTTCATGTTGTTCCGTGAGTCTAACGAGCTGCAGCAGTGGATTAATGAGAAGCGAGGGGCACTGACTAATGAGGAGATGGGCTCTGATCTGGAGCAGGTGGAGGTGCTGCAGAAGAAGTTTGATGACTTCCAGAAGGTATGAGGGGAGGGGCTTAACTGGGGAAGCCGCAAAATCTTTGACATCTGTGTGTAATTAGAAGAAGCTGTGGTATGCTTGGTTGTTATTAGCTATGGTGTGTGTGTGTGTGTGTGTGTGTGTGTGTGTGTGTGTGTGTGTGTAATGAGAAGAAGGTATTATGAACCTGGCCACGATTGGCTGTTTTGCATGTATGCTTGATTGTGATTGGCTCCTGTATTCTCATGCCTCATGCTTGTGTGTTTTTGATGAGTTTTTGTATCGCACTCAGGACCTAAAGGCTAACGAGTCCCGTTTGAAAGATATCAACAAGGTGGCGTCGGAGCTGGACTCTGCAGGGTTAATGGAAGAGGAGACCCCCATGCAGGCACAGGTGAAGCACAGGGGCGGGGGGGGGGGGGGCGGGGGCGGGGGGGGGGTGAATAATACCCCAGAGAAGCAATCTGTCCAAAATAATGTTTCAGAGGAGAGCTCATACTCCTAGGGATCTATGTACAATTGAAAACAATACAAAGACAAGCTATTTAATGTTTTAACTATTCAACTTTATTGTTTTTTTGTAAATATACACTAATTATAAATTTGATGCCCGTAACACATCCCAAAAAAGTTGGGACAGGGGTATGTTTACCACAGTGTTGCATCACCTCTCTTTTTAACAACACTCAGTAATCTTTTGGGAACTGAGGACACTAATTGTTGTAGTTTTGAAAGCTGAATTTTGTCCCATTCTTGCTTTATATAAGACTTCAGCTGCTCAACAGTTCAGGGTCTCCATTGTTGTATTTTGCGCTTCATAATGCGCCACGTTTTTAATGGGAGACAGGTCTGGACTACAGACAGGCCAGTCTAGCACCCGCGCTCTCTGACTACAAAGCCACGCTGTTGTAACACGTGCAGAATGTGGCTTGGCATTGTCTTGCTGAAATAAGCAGGGACGTCCCTGAAAAAGACATTGCCAAGATGGCAATGGCCAAAAGTATGTGGACACCCCTTGGTCTGGGGCTGTTTTTCATGGTTCAGGCTGGCGCCTTAGTTCCACTGAAGGCAAATCTTAACACTACAGCATACAATGACATTCTAGACGATTCTGGGTTTCCAACTTTGTGGCAACAGTTTGGGGAAGGCCCTTTCCTGTTTCAGAATGACAACGCCCCTTGCACTAATAGAGATCCATACAGAAATGGTTTGTCGAAATTGATATAGAAGAACTTGACTGGCCTGCCCAGAGCCCTGACCTCAATCCCATCAAACACCATAGGGATCAATTGGAAAGCTGACTGCGAGCCAGGCCTAATAGCCCCACATCAGTGCCCGACCTCACTACTGCTCTGACTGAATGGAAAAAATGCACACAGCAATGTTCCAACATCTAGTGGAACGCCTTCTCAGGAGAATGGAGGACCAAATTGGGACCAAATTCATATTAATGGATTTTGGATTGAGATGTTGGATGAGCAGGTGTCCATATACTTTTGGCCATGTAGTGTATGTTGCTCCAAAATGCATATGTACCCTTCAGCATTAATGGTGCCTTCACAGATGTGCAAGTTGCCCCCAATCATGGGCACTAACACACCCCCATACCATGACAGACGCTGGCTTTTGAACCTTGCATTGGTAACAATCGGGATGGTCCTTTTCCTCTTTGGCCCTGAGAACACGACATCCATTATTTCCAAAAACTATTTGAAAGGTGGACTCGTCAAACCACAGCAAACGTTTCCACTTTGCGTCAGTCCATCTCAGATGAGCTCGAGCCCAGAGAAGTCGGCGGCGTTTCTGAATGTTGTTGATATATGGCTTACGCTTTGTGTAGTAGTCTTAACTTGCATTTGTAGATACAGCGACGAACTGTTTACTGACAATGGTTTTCAGAAGTATTCCCGAGCCCATGCGGTTATATTCATGACAGAATCATGTCGGTTTTTAGTGCAGTGCCGTCTGAGGGATCGAAGGTCATGGGCATTCAATATTGGTTTTTGGCCTTGCCCTTTACGCACAGAGATTTCTCCAGATTCTCTGAATCTTTTAATAATATGGACTGTAGATGGTGAAAACCTTAAATTCTTTGCAATGTGTTGAGAAACGTTGTTCTTAAACTGTTGGACTATTCGCTCATGCAGCCTTTGTGGATGCTCTTTTTATACCCAGTCATGATAGCATCACCTGTTACCCATTCACCTGTTTACCAGTGGAAGGTGTTTTTTGAACATTCCACAGCCTTCCCAGTCTTATGTTGCCCCTGTCCCAACTTTTTTGGAATGTGTTGCAGGCATCAAATTTTGAATTAGTGTATATTTACAAAAATCAATAAAGTTGATAAGAACATTGAATACATTAAAAACATTAAATATCTTTTATTTGTACTGTTTTCAATTAAATATATGTAAAACAGAATTTACAAATCACTGCTTCCTGCTTTTATTTGCATTTTACATACTGTCCCAACTTTTTTGGAATTGAGGTTTGTATGTAATGATCATGGAATAGTCAGAAAAGACGTGTTGAGCATACAGCAAGTTATGAGAAGATGTAAAATGTGTTTGAGATTCATTGTATCTGATATATTCATCTTGATAGTTGCACTGCCATGGAGCTTACAGCATCAAAACAATGTGAATCACAGTGGGGATGCATGAAAAAGAAATTAAGGGTAAAAAGGGGTTAGCAGTTCTTCCTGCTAACTTTGATCCTCATTCCACCCCTCTTAGCACCAGGATACACTGGGCTCAGCTCCTGGATCAGTGAAAGTGAGAGACTTTGCCTTTTTCCTGCCAGATTAAACTGCATGCCACTGTTCCAAGATCAGTCTGTGCTTCTTTTGTCCCCTTCTCTGGGTCCTAATCCTCCCTCTCTTCTCTGCTTCTGTCCCCAGGATGAAGTAGACTCCAAAAACACATCACCATGGAAGGTAACAACCTCACCCGACTCTTACCTGCAAACACCTGGAGATAAACAAGCAACCAGTGTTTCACTCTGCATTTAGACTTATACCACTGATGGACCACATCATAGCATTTTGTCCAGCTTCTGACCATGCAGAAATATGAGCAGCAATGGGATGGTCCCCAGTGCTGCATGTCATAATAATCACACACTTTACCACACGCCCCTCATCAAGCCCCTTCAGGTTGATGTTCATTCTGTGCATTGCGTAACACTGGGGCAGCTTGGCTGTCACAGACAGTAGACATACAGTGCAGTTTGTAAGTATTTGGACAGTGACACAATTTTTGTTGTTTTGGCTCTGTAATCCAGCACATTGGATTTTAATTTGAGGGCATTTATATTCATATTGGGTGAACCGTGTAGGAATTATACCCTTTTTTATACATAGTTCTCCCATTTTAGGGGATCAAAAGTAATTTGACAATTTGTTGCTCAGCTGTTTCTTGGCCAGCCTTGTCATTGCATCATTCGTTGATATGCAAGAAAGCTAGCAAAAGGGGCTGCTGAATGGCTCATTTGGTGCATGGATGAACCTCACAACCTCGGCTTGAATCTGGACCATGCCAGTGCCAACTATGGCCGGTAGCTCCACAGGGCAAGGCACAATTGGTGCCTGCCACACCCAGGGTATGGGAGGGTTCAGTCGGATCGGGGTCTAAATTTCATTGCTCTTGGGTGACCCCCGCTGGCCAATAAGGGCACTCAAAAGACTACAGACTCTTTGGTACATTGTTAAGACTGCACGTCAAAGCCGCAGATGAGAGGTCCCTTCTCCAACACTGCTACCTGCGAGCTTAGCTGCAGTCTGCGACGCAAAAAGAAGCAGCTGTAGGACAGCACGTCTTTCAGAAGAGAACCGTGGGTGTAGTAAGATGTAATAAGAAGTTGTGTAAGTCACTCTGGATAAGAGCGTCTGCTAAATGCCTATAATGTAATGTCATGTAATGTGTACCAGTTCACTGGAATTAATAGGGTGGTTTGCACATGGAACTTGGATGCGGTTGCAGACAGTTGGACATTCCAGATTGGAATGAGCTCAGTAATAGCAAACGACCTGGTAGACCACGCAACACCCATGTAGTAGATGACCGAAGAATACTTTTTGTGAAGAAAAACCCGTTTTCAACTGTCAAACAAATCAAGAACACTCTCCAGGATGTAGGCATAAATGTGTGAAAGACCATCATAAAGAGAAGACTATATCAGAATAACCTTAGAAGGTTAACCACAAGATGCAAACCACTGGTAAGCCTTAAGAACAGAACGGCCAGGTTAGAGTTTGCTAAAAAAAAGTACTCTAGTCTAGACTAGAGTTTGCTAAAAAGTACTCTAGATTTCTGGAACAAAGTCTTATGGGTAGATGAGATTAGTATTAACCTTTACCAAAGTGATGGAAAGAAGAAAGCGTGGATAAAAAAATGAACTGCTCATTATCTAAGCATACCACTGTAAGGTGGAGTGTCAGGTTTGGAGAACCAAGTGCGACAGCTAAGGAATCTAAAAAGTGTACACCGTAGTGTGCACCAATAAAACGGACATATACAAACAAAAATAAAGAATGGAAAATACTCCAGGCATAAGCCAAATCAAAACAACCCAAAAAACAGAGCAAACTCGATATCCGAGTGAACAGAGAAAACCTCTTGCTCACAATACGAGAAAGCGATATAAACAGACAAAAAGCAGAAAGGAAAAGGAATTAGATTTCTCACTCTCCATACAGGAGAGCACTAGAGAGATAAACAAAGGAAGAAAATAAAGGAAATCTGTCTAATGAGAACAGAAGTGAAAACCAAAACAAGGGACGGAAAGCACAGAAGAGAAAACAAAATCCAACTAAGGAAAACTCTAATGCAGCTAATAAGCAAGTCCCACGTAACTTTTTAGCAAGCTTAAAAGTGAAGTGGTCGCTTGAATACCTATACCTTACCAGCTTCTATGTCAAGTAGCAATGACAATATTGAAGCACCGGAAAGCGGAAACCCTGGGCTAAATATAGCCGGTAGAAAACCCAAACTCTGATGACTTTGGAGAGTAAAAAGTTACTTTATTCAACAATTACGTGGCTGTCAGATAATTGGCTTGTGAAAACTTTTCCAAAATACATCTCAAATGGTCAATTCTGATGACTTCTGAGGGTAGACAATGTCAGGAGGGTCCATTCTCCCCCGTCAAGTTTTTCTAAAATCACTCTGAAATGGTTAATTCTGATGACATGGCTGTCATGGATAATTACATGGCTGTCATGGATGCATTTTGCTTCAGTGAGGAAATACAAGTGTAGCCTTTGCAAAAGTTTTTTTTATGTGTGACATGTATAGCCTAAATGATCCACCTCTCCACATCTGCCACAGGCAGGTACACCCCTACACAAATCCAATCTTACCATTCCTTTCCATTTATTATAAAGTGCTTTAATCCATGACAACACTCATTTTTTAGGACAAACAAAAGCTACATTTATTCATGAAAAAAGAGGCTAAAAACATTATAGTTAAGCGTGTAAGCATAATATTTCTGACGTTTTTGTTTCCCATATCATTCAGTTTGTTTGTTACTGCATAGGAAAAGCAATCTTCAATGCTTAACGTTAACCCGTGTCGACTCAAAACAATATTTCACCGTATGTAGCCTATGCAATATGTCACTAGACTATGCAATATGTCACGTTTAGCCTATATGTCCATACAGTTGAATGCATCCAGCAAATAACTCAAAAATAGTTGGTTCTACAATCGCGGCACGTTTTCAACTGCAACAGTTTAAATACTCAAGCTGCCTTGCGTTCAAAACATTTTGTTCTCACTCTTGTATGACTGAGAAACAATAATGTAATTTACATCTATTTACGTATGTATCATTTACCGTACATATTTCAAGCCTGAAATACAGCGTCCAATAAAACAGTGCAAAAACAAGCTCTGAGACAAGAACAATCTGTTAAAAGCCCACCAACAAGTGATTAGTTGTGCTGTGCTGTGATTAACAGCTGTGCAACACGTCAATAGTCATTTACATCGCTTAAACAGATTAAGGAAGAACGTTCCATTTGCCTAATGCATGTTGCCTCGATTCCTTCATCCTCGTATCTCATGCTTGCATCTCTTCCTCGTGTCCTCCAATAGGTAGAGCTAAGGAGCAAGGAAAGGACGCGAGGAAAATAAGTGATTGGAATGAACCCAATGTGTTTCGTTTTACAGAATTGCGTATGATTAACAATAGGCTACAGCATTTAATTAAAAAATTACTCATTGCCATAAAATGTAGCCAGTTCTCCTCAATTAGGCTATTAGGCAAGTAATAAAATTGTGCGCATTTTAATCAACATTATAATTGTGGATACAATTGTGCTTTTCGTTCTCCGCACTCAAATTTCGAGAATATTCATGGAATGAAACTCTTAAAGCTCAGATTTTGTTAGGTTATTTTTATTGCAGGTTGGGCTTTTTTCATAAAGTGTACTTTTCCGTTTATTCTCCCTAACATGATGTGAAGAATGAAGCTGTGTCTTCACCTGCAAATGGATTATTCAGATCGTTGGCACACTTTAATCAAGGAAAATTATTGAAAAACGATTGAGTCCAATGATCAGTTTAAAGGGAAGTTTTCCTCAATTTTCAGCTCAGCAGCCGCCACTGCGGTAGATGTGGCGACTAATGGTTTGTATCTCTTACAAAACTGGATTGTTTGCCGTAAATTTGCAGCTAATATGTAGCACATTTGCCAGAGTTTGCCAGTAATGCTAATTTGCATGTGAAGATATGAGCTTGCTGCAAACCTGATATAGGCGTAGCTAACTAAAAACTTGGTGTTTGCAATGTAGTGACAGTAGCCTAGTTAAAGAACATTAGTTAACAGTAGAAACGCAGCGGTCATTGTCACTTTTAGAAAATCAATAAATCTGCCGTCATGAAATCCTTAGCCTATGGCTGCCCTTTGTGACTTTTTCTACACACATGTATTGAACATTCTGATGTAACTTGAATATCGATATTGCATAAGGAATAGTTGTAAACACTTACTTAAATGGCCATGAATGATGAAATTGATCGTCATTTATCTTGGCAGTATGCTTGATCATGCATGTACATTGCGTTGCCTAGTAAATGTAATCATTATTATAGTTAGCTATATTATTGTATGACTTATGCTAGCCATCCAGCTAACGTGAATGATTATCATTGATCCCAAATATGGCATTGCTGGCTAGCCAGCAGCACTTAAAGTAGTTTCATTTTTTATTTTAACTGAACAGAGCTGAATGAAAAGCCAGGCAGGTAGCCAAGTTGTAGCCTATGAAAGTAAAACAAACATATGGCTAGCTGGTTCAGCTTGCTTTAATAACAAGTGAACTTGCGCCATAGCAAGTGAACTGGGCGTGTTGGTCTTAAGATGAGGTGTGGCGGGATAATTTTTGGTGTATTGCTATCTTGAGGCAGTAAAAAGTGTTTGCGCTAAAACCACCACAAGACTGGTTTTAAGTCATGTCGCAGTTGTATCAATGTTATTTTAACGGCGCAATATAAGTGTGTCTACATAGACGTGTGCACAACGCGCATACACCCTGCTGTCTGTTACATACCTGCCAACGCTCCCGTATTTTAGGCCGATTTTTCCGCCTCCTCCTGTATTGTGATTTCTGCCCTATTTCTCCTGTATTCCACAAATTGTTTTGTTAAAAAATGTAATCATATGAGCTGTACAACAACCCAATGAAGGTCAAATGCATCATTGGCAGTGGTTTAGAATTATGCCAGTTTGCGTTCATAAAAATCCCCCTTATGAATAGATCAGAAAGGGTGAATCTTATGGGTGATTTTTATCAGAGAGAGTGGCAACTTTTCGTAGCTATGAATGTTACCATAGCGACTAGCTACTGAGGTAACACACTGTACCCGAGCGCTTCTTCTCACAGCGAGAGCCCAGTGAGTGGATTGCTGTGTTACGATATAAATTTCTCATAAGCTAACATAACAAGGTTATCACTTTTGCTAGCAATATAGCAGCTATAATAATGTTTTTACAACTAATGTTATCTCGCTACTTGAAAAGTAAAATAAATCTATCGCAAAATGCAACCTGCTTTGTTCATGGCAGGGTTTCCCTTCAGTGCAGACTCTCAGTTTTTAACAATCTCTGACGTCACCCCGCTCGTTTGGCTTCTACGTCATAGGCTATAATAGGATATAACCTACCTTTTAAATCTAATTTACTAAGAAAAAACTGAAAGAAGACGCAACAGGTAGAGAATCAAGAATCAACAGGTAGCAAACATTTAATAGCGAGCCAATCAGATTCAGAGGCTTTATTGTCAATAAACAAACAAGTATTCATCTTGTTTTTTATTGTAGTTTTCAAGTTCAATCGAAGAATATTTTTGAGCTAGAGGTGTTCTGCCAGGAAGAATGGGGAAATTTTTCAAAATCAATAATTGAAAGACTCTTAGCTGGCTACAGGATGCGTTTGCATACTGTCATAATTGCCGTAGGAGGAGTTACAAAGTACGAACTGACTATCATGGTCCGTGGCTATTTTTTCCTGTTTCGCTACGGTTCTCGTCCTCTCTCTCTGGTAAGCAGTCTATCAGATTTTTTCCATGTTCCGGTTCGGGGTTTTGCTTCTCCCTGCTTATCATTCGTTTCACCTGTCTGATTACCTGCTAGGTATTTAAGCCTCTCACTTCCGCTTCCTGGGGCTTCTTTGTCATTTTGTACCTTCATGTAGTCAGGGTTAATAGCTGCTCTATATTTTCACTTCTAGATTGGCTTTAGCTGCCCTTGAAGCTTTTTAGGGATTAGTCCCTTTCGTGATTTTTTTTTCTTACTTGCTTCTACTCTCTGCTATATTGAGAGTGAGAGGTTTATTTTAATTTTGTTTATTCTTCACCTCTTATCGGGTGTTATAGTCTACGTTCCGAGGGTGATTTTTGTGTTTTCTCTTTTTCGAGCTATGCTCGTGTATTTCTGTTTAGGAGTATCTGTTCTCTTACTTTTCTGCTTGTGTCTACGAGCCACACCCGTGTTAGTGGGTTGTTTATTATTTTGCTACTGAGACTCTTTTAGTGGTCCTCACGTTCGTGAGTGACTTGTTCTGTAATCGTGTTTTGTTTTGTCGCATTTGGCTCAAACCCTTACACTGACAGGGTTCCCAAACTTTTACACAGAACCTTTTTCCTTTTTCTCATTATTTTGAAATTGTAATTTTTTTAAATAAAAAGTAATCTTGCTTTTAAATTAGAATAAATGTGTCATGTTTAACTTTGTACCATTTAAAGGTCAGTTTAGCTTCTGTTCACTTGTAAGGCATTTTGACCAGGGGTGCCCACATTTTTTCACCCCAATGTATAATTAATGAAGAGACTAAGTTCAGCCCATTTGAGCCTTGCGCCTTACTTTGCGCTCAAATTATCCGTCCTCTAACTAACAAAAATGGAGTTGGACACGTCCTAAATACCATGCCTTTTAGACCATGCACTAAGATCAAGATAGAGCCCAAAGCGTCACACCCGCCTGGCTGAAGCAGCCATATTGCATCAGAACACTCCCCACAAATATCTGTGTGAGAGGGAAGAGATTAAGTAGACATAATTATGATTTTTGAAAAATACTGTTAACAGCATATAACAGCATGAAAAAAAGAATATATAAAAAATAACAGCATAAATTTCCAGAATTACCTCAAAATTAGGAAATGTTTCCCAGAACTTCACAACCCTAATGCAGCACAGTGCTGTGTTCAGTCAAGAATGTTCTCTTTTATTTGAATCAATGCATTTTGTTTTACAGAATTGCTTATCTTAACACGGCTTTTCCAATTTTTGGTTAAGAAGGGGATGGCGCGCCGCTCCCCCACATTCAATGACAATTCGAGCCCTGAAAACAACCAAGCAGCTATTCATCACTCTCAGACAACAAATTTGTGCAATCCCAGTAGATGCATTCTTTCCAAATGATGCCGTGCACCAACTCCTCCAACAGTGCAAGTGTTGCAATGCTGGCTACAGATCTGTAAGCCCCTTTAAAGCAAATTTCATTCATTGGTTAAATGTGTGTTTTAAGCCCTTCGCGCAGATCTCCTAGTGGCCATGCCGCTGTGAGATTGCGCAACGGAGACATTCATTACTATACCGAATACAGAGTTTATAAGTGCCACTATTGTGGCATAGCTCGTCCATTTAACAAGCAACCCCCCACCCAGTCTCACCTGCAACTATATCGACCCATTCGTGACAGTGGACAATAGCGAAAACCAAAAATTTGTATTCCGTCATAGCAACAAACTGCTAATGAAAACATTTTTCCCCAATATTTCTTTGCATTTGTGGAACTTTATTTGGACCTAAATTATGAAAATAAACTCATTTCAGTTAGTATTGTAAATGGTACAACTGTCTTGTTTCATTTAAGCCATTTTCCAAGTTTCTGTGATGCACACACCTGGTATAAAGCCTTAACCCCTTAGCGCAGATGGCATATTTGGTAAATCATGGGGGTACTCTGTTTAAGGCTTTATAACTCCAGGTGTGAGCATCACATAAACTTGGTAAATGGCTTAAATGAAACAAAACCGGTGTACCATTTTTTGTACAAACTTAAACTTTGTTTATTTTCATCATTTAAGTCAAAATAAAGTGCCGGAAATGCAAGCAAAACTTTGCAAAAAATGCAACAAAATATATATTTCTTCAAAATACTGAGAGCTACATAAGTGAAACAGGTAAAACTACACATTTCCTGGATCATAAACTCCTTGTCCACAAGCATTCAATAATCGCAGGGTGATATACAGAACTACTAAAGATCTATGACACGAAATGTAAGCAGTGTAGCCTGATGTACCCAGGGTCTCCAAACCTATCCAAATTGGCTAAAATGTGAATAGCTGTAAATCTTAAACTAATCATACATTTCAGTGCAAATCAACCGTTTTGACTCATTTAACTCACCTTTTTATCATTTTCATGTCGGAATTATTTTGGATCAGTACAGGGGGGTGGATATCTAGGTGTCCAATAACCTACCCAAAACCTCTCCAAGAAATTATTAAAAAGCCTTTTGTCCTTTATAAAGCATAGACATTTTCCCTTACGATCACTTCATGGATGAAAACATTGATATTGCACAGTTTCAGTTCAGTGTTTGATGCCAAGTGTGCCATTTTTTCACCATTATCCTTCATATACTGCTTCATCCTGTGCGGTGCCTTCGTAAGGATGCTGTAAGGATCTGGTCCTGCAGTGGCTTCACTCTGAACAGTAGAGGGCACTGCTGGAGTGGCAGAGGTGGAGGGTCAAGCATGTTATAGGAACAAATTACATAATGCAGAAGCATTATAACACTGTGGTACACACAGCTAAATATGAAATCATTCACTCTTGTACTTCAGTAAACACTTTCTTCTGTATGCTACATTATGTTATATTTTGTTGCGTGCTCTAGTATGGCATTACTCTGTAGTGTGTTTCACAACTGTTGCTTATTTATTTTACATTCATCTTGCACACATCTGGACACAGTACATTTGAATACATATTTTCCATTCCCTAAGTGAAAAGCATCACCCATGGATATACTAATGCCCCATAGAGTACATTATGCACAAAGAAATTACAATACAATAAAATAATATCGGAAAACACTACCAATGTTCTAGCTTCACGGCAAATCGAGCCATCTAATATAACGCACGACTGAGCAACCAAACAGAACAGCGCTAAAATACTCAATTTCATTGTGAGTGGTATGAATTCAAACTAAGTAGGCCACCACGAGCCACTACGCTAACAGATATTATCAATACAAATATGTTCAGCATTATTAGCAGGCTAACAGTGCTCTATTACGACCGATGCAAATAAAAAAATAACGATTATATATCTAGGTAATGACGCAGTGGAAAAACGAATGTATATAATCAAAATATTACAAGCTGTAATACTTACATGTCGAGGAGGATATCTTCCCCATATCGATAGGCATCCTCTTCTACAGAGTCTACGCTACAGGGATTAGATGAATCTCCGTCGCTTTCCTCTTCTGACCCACTTCCAAAAGCGATTTGGTCAAATGCGTGAAGTTTATCTTCAGCCATACTGTTAAACCCGTACCAAAGCGCAGGCAAACAATGATTACGCAGGCAACCAATGTTTACGCGCACTTATATCGCGTAGTGCGTCATGCGTCACGACATGCGTAAAATTGTAGTGATTGAACAAGTATTGCAGTTACGCTCGCCCTTAAAATAGTTCACCCAAGCTTTCAATTACACATGTAAATTACTTTTGGGAAGCTTGTCGTGCCTTCTATTGGATAAAACAATTGTCGATCAAACCAGAATAAAATTTAAAGCGTCACAGCAGTGCAATCCGGAAGGGGGGGTTACGCAGAGATAGTTTCGTTTGTCTAATAGTGTTCCAATGCGCTGTGTATTTTTCAAACGGATTGTCCAAGACAATAAATGACCACGGAATCTTGAAAGGGACATATCTACGCTTAAATCCACGGTAGGATTGCACACGAATTCCATATTTAATCGCAGATATTGATAGTAGAATGGCATTGTATGATTTCACTTGTTTATGTCGGTATTGATTGAGCAGCGATTTGCACCGCTGTATTTGCATACGGTCGGGCTATTGGTGGGTTTATCTGGTTGCTGGACGGAATTCTGATATTATATGATGAATACATATATTTATGAACTCCCAACATAGACGCTATTGCCCACTATGTCACGCATGGGTAGGTATAGGCTGTGTGGGGAGTGCTTGTTAAATGGACTTGCTACGGAAAGATAGTGACACTTAGAAACTACGCATTGGCCAGAAATCGTCGCGAATCGTCTACCAATAAAGTTAAAATACCGCGTTTGGGTTTTCCACTAATAGTTTGGCTGCAGGAGCAACGCGTGTCTCAGTTGCGTAAAACTGTCTCGCAGGCGAGAAAAAATAGACTATCTGCACTAAGTAGTTAAATAGGAAACTTTCTAAATAGGTGAGAAATTTCCAAATTTGGCATCTGTGTAAAGGGGTTAAAACATTTAAAAATATTGCAAACACTTACATTTATTTGTAGTTCATGGTAAAGGATATAATCCAGGCCTATGTCTTTCTTTGTGCTGTGCTGTGTGTTTGCATGTATGGTGTAGTGTATGCATGTCTCTAGATTCATTTTCTTATGGTTCATAAATTTAGTTGCATTATCATCATCACAGCTACTCATAACAAACACAGTACAAAAATAAATTATATCTCAACAGAAAACTATTTTCAATGTACAAAAATGCTCAAAAAGTTACTCAAAGTTACTCTGTCTTTAAGTAATTCATTTTTGTATCAATACTTTTAACGGCAGGCCTAGTTTTGGCAAGTTTTAATTAATGACTGCACGTTTTAAAAATAACAAATTTCACATATGAAAACTATGAACAAAATTGCTTATACAACCGATTTACGCACAAATTTGTTTTGGGTCCATTGGACGGTACTTCACCTTTAAACAGGATAGTGATGCAAAACATACTGCTAAAGCAACCCATGAGTTTTTCAGTGCCAAAAAGTACAAAATAGAGTATGTTAATTTGTCCACTTACTTTTGGTCCCCTAAAATGAGGAAACTATGTATTAAAAGTGCTGTAATTTCTATACAGAGTACTCCCAAATTAAAGCTATTTAACCTTATATTCATAGTTTTGTTTCAAATCCAATGTGCTGGAGTACAGAGACAAAACAACAAAAATTGGGGGACTGTCCAAATATTTACGGACTGCACTGTAGCCGATTGCGTTTCATCTCACAGGACTATAACGGGGCCTACTCTATACCTGACACAGAGACTCATTTCAATGGCGTGTTTCTTCCACTCTCTCTCTTCTCTCTTTTCCACCACAATCCAGTCAATTCGCTTGGTTGTGCAAACAACGGCTTACTTTAATAGCATCAAGGTAAGAGTTTCCCCCTCAATTGTGTACCTGCGTATCCTGCATTATCTCTTCTCACCTGCATACCTGTGTACCTGCGTATCCTGGGCCCGTGTCTCTTACCTGCATGGGAATTTAATCACATGCATGACACCAACCTCGTCTCACAGCACCTGCCCTGCCCCGCCCCCATGTTGGTGTCACTCATCTCTCCCACAAACCCATCGCCTCATTCGATGAGGAACCTTGAGATTGGTCGATCAACCTTGTGCTGCCCAATCAATGCCTTATATCCAACTAACAGTTTTTGATTCCCTGAACGTTGCTCTGAAAGTTAAGGTAAATGTTCCCTGCACGGACATTATGTCCAGTTTCCTGCACGTACCTTGAATGTTATTTTTTAAGCCACAACAAACTTTGCAGGTTTTTAAATGTCATTCAGTTTTGTTATTACAGTACAAATAAGAATTTAAATAGAAAAATGTTTGTGTTAATTTGCAATGTTCAACAAATCTGTAATTTCAGTACTTTAATTTAGTTATATGTATCCTGACTGCAGTGTTGGGGAAGCTACTGCAAACTGTAGTTAAACTACTAGTTTAATTACATGTAGTTCACTACTCCCCAACACTGCCTGACTGATAACTATCAAGAGGATTCAGGGAGCGGGAGTGTAGTATAATAGTTAAGGAACTGGCCTTGTACATTACATTACAGGCATTTAGCAGACACTCTTATCCAGAGCAACTTACACAACTTTTTTATTTTATACATATTATCCATTTATACAGCTGGCTATATACTGAAGCAATTCAGGTTAAGTACCTTGCTCAAGGGTTACAAGGCCAGTTCTTTAACCATTATACTACACTGCCGCCCACAGTGTAACCGAAAGGTTGCAGGTTTGATTTCCAGGTAGGACACTGCCATTGTACCCTTGAGCAAGGTACTTAACCTGAATCGCTTCAGTATATATCCAGCTGTATAAATGGATAATATGTAAAAAAGAAAATGCTAAAAATGTTGTGTAAGTCGCTCTGGATAAGACCGTCTGCTAAATGCCTGTAATGTAATTCAAGAGGACTATCAGTCTCTGTATATGACACAAATGTTTGAAACATTTTTCTGTGCCTTGAACATAACTTTGTTTGGAACAATATAAGTATCAATAAAAATGTTCTAAGACTGTTTGGGGAATTTTCTCATCATAACATTATATCACAAACAAATTGTAGTCTAACTGTAGTGCTCTCCAACATTATTTTTCATTGTTGAGTTAGTTGCGTACAAACCAGTCAAAATCAAAAGAATTAGATTTCCATGTCAAAAGCCATATGATCGTTTTAGATGATCAAAACTTGTACGGCAGCACATGGTGGCACCGCCCATTTTAGGATTCATGGGGCCTTGCTCTATGGGAGAACTTAGTTACAGCAGAAACTAATTTGTCATGCTTAAACTGAATTATTGTATTTAAAAAATAATTTTTGAATTTTAATTTCAAATTAAAAATTCAAGTGCAATACACTTTCAATTTTATTTCTTACAATTAAATTTCAAGTTTTCTGTAACACACATCTGGGTATTTAGTAAAAGAAAACTAGCAAAGATTCAGTCGAACTGCAAACAGCGGTTAGCACCGTAAGCAGCACCAATACTTTTTATGTCCAATACTGACCACATAACAGAGCTCTATACCCACACTTTTTAACCATGGGTGACCAGAGACCAAACTCACAGGTAGGCTAAGTAAAGCCACGTGAAGCTAGCCGCAATAAGACTTCTAACAACTAGGCCTATGTGTTATGCTATGAGTGAAATCGTATTGGATACTACTCTATATGCCAACAGTGTATGATTTAATATATTTCATACTATTTAGGTGCACATGAGTGATTTTCATGGGTGGTGATATAAGCCTAGGGCACATGTCCAGTATAGGCTATTCCTTGTATGGATGATTCTAATCTGCAAATTAAGAGTAGAATTTATGATGGTATAAATCACAATAAAAAACCGCTCACGCCTCAAATAAAAAATTTTGCAATACAAATTCAAGTTATACTATTCCAATTCAATTTCTGCTGACACTAATTCCTGTCCATATTGTTCTCTCATCATTGTGCCCATCTATGCCCACAACCGCTTACATCACTGTGTTTGACTTGCTTTTATCTAAAAATTATCTTAGATTTTTACAAATGTAACCTACCTTTAGGCTGAGACAAGCTTGCAAATGTTTGTGAAGAAGTGAAAGCATAAAGACCTCCTTAACATCACAAACTGATAACAGATTATTGGTGAATTGATTAGCAATTCAGAGCCAGGTTGCCTCTGAGCTTTTTGCTCTCTGCGGAGAATGTGCAGGAAATTGTATGTATCACTATCATTTATTTATTTGCTGTATATTTCTAATGATTCATTTATTTAATTTCTATGTGTCTGCATCTTACTTCCATGTCCCTGGCTGTATGATGTCATCACAATCCCTATTTAACCAGCGGAAACCTCTCCATAGTCTGTCTGACTGATCTAAGTTTAACTTGCATCTGTGAATAACGACATAAATACAACATTCTGTATCCTACTTGGGAAGATTACATTCCTTTGAAATGGCTTCCCTGTGATTGGCTGAAACCTGAGAACCTTCCTCTGATTGGTGGCAATGTTGTTGTGATGTTTGTCAGGAGCTGAATAACCACTGGACATCCCTGCAGCACCTGGCCGAGGAGAGGAGCAACCTACTGGGGAGTGCGCATGAGGTGCAGAGATTCCATAGGTACGCACCCCTGTAAACACACCTGTATACCTGTATGCACACCTGTATGCCTGTACACAGGTGCACACACGTTCCAGATTACACAGGGTAATACACTTGTAGTTTACACACCTACAGGTCAGCATACTTGCATTATATATCTGCACACACCTGAGCACATACATTTATTACTGTAAACAGGTATGCATACTTGTATGTCTATACACAGATATGCACACCAGATGCCATTGAAACACACACACTAACCTGTACACATTCCTGTATAACTGCATACGTCTCTATATCTACACATACTCTATATATACTCCATTGTACATCTGTACATGTACACACACACACACACACACACACACAAACACACAAGTGCACACACAAACATACACGCAAAACACACGTACATGTACGTGCACACACATACACAAGCACACACGTTCAGATGTTCTGTGCTCCTCGCTTAACCATAGGGATGCTGATGAAACCAAAGAATGGATTGAGGAAAAGAACCAGGCGCTAAACACTGACAACTACGGTCATGACCTGGCGGGTGTTCAGGCACTTCAGCGCAAACACGAGGGCTTCGAGAGAGACCTGGCTGCCCTGGGAGACAAGGTGAGCACCTGGACACCTGTCTGGCAGCCAGCGACAGGCAGGCTAAGAAAGAAAAAAAGAAAAGTGTCGGTGTTTGCGTGTGGTCACTGTCCCTGCTCTTACCTGCGTCCCCCCTCAGGTGAATTCCTTGGGCGAGATGGCGGCGCGTCTAATGCAGTCCCACCCAGAGGCCGCTGATGACATCACAGACAAGCGCAGCGAGCTGAACACGGCCTGGACCAGCTTGGTCGGGCGTGCCGATCAGCGCAAGGACAGACTGGGGAACTCACACGATCTACAGCGCTTCATCAGCGACTTCAGGTACAGAGAGAGGAGGAGGGGAGAAGAGGGGAGGGGAGAGAGGATGAGGGGAGAGCAGAGGAGGAGGGGAAAGAGGAGGTGTTGAGAAGAGGGGAGGGGAGAGAGGAGGAGGGGAGAGGAGGAGGGGAGAGGAGAGGGGGGAGGAGAGGAGAGGAGAGGGGGGAGGAGGGGAGAGGAGAGGGGGGAGGAGGGGAGAGGGGGGGGAGGAGAGAGGAGGGGAGAGGGGGGGGAGGAGAGAGGAGGAGAGAGGGGCAGAGGAGAGGGGAGAATAGAGGGAGGGGAGAGAGGGGGAGATTTGAGAGGAGGGGAGAGAGGGGGGGGGGATTTGAGAGGAGAGGGGAGTGGGGGGATTTGAGATGGGGGAGGCGAGGGGAGGGCGGGATTTGAGAGGGGGAGGGGAAGGGGGAGGGGGGAGGGGAGGGGGGAGGGGGGAGGGGGGAGGGCGGGGGAGGGGGGGGAGGGGGAGGGGGGGAGGGGGGAAGGGGGAGGGGGAAGGGGGAGGGGGAGGGGGGAGGGGGGAGGGCGGGGATTTGACTGGGCTGAGGGGGAATTGGGAGGGAGAGAGCGAGAAGGAGAGGGGGAAGGTTAGCCTTATGTTGTATGTCATACTTTACATGTTTTGCGTATACTTTGGCAATGCTACTTAGATTTTTCTGACTATAAAGCACCATTGAATTGAACTGAGAGAGGATGCTGAGAGGCTTGAGGTTTAGAGGGAATGGGGACAAAGGAGAGAGAGAGTGTGTGGTGAGGTGGGGGTTGCGTAACAGGAGAGCATTAGTGTATGGTGTAACTCATGGCTGGTGAATCTCTGAGTCACAAGTGTGTGTGTGTGTGTGTGTGTGTGTGTGCGCTGCCCCAAAGGGATCTGATGTCCTGGATTAATGGGATCAGGGGCCTGGTGTCCTCAGAGGAGCTGGCGAAGGACGTGACTGGAGCTGAGGCTCTGCTGGAGAGACACCAGGTACAGCTCTTTCAGGCCCTGCCCCTAGGATTGAGCTCTGCCCCAGAGACCTAGCACTGCCCCCAAAACACAGCCCCACCCCCAAGACTAAGCCGTACCCACAGTACAAAGCTCTTCTATAATCATGGTTGTAGGCCTGACCCATGATTTCCCATATTCAGTTAATTTTACCACATTAAATTCATAAATTTCATATGGTCAAGGTCCAAATCTCTCAATCTTGAGATTTACTGCGCCCAGAATACACTGTTCTGCTGTGCACTCATCCTGAGCACTTCCTGTTCCTATTCTCTCAGGAACACCGTACGGAGATTGATGCCCGTGCCGGAACATTCCAGGCCTTCGAGCAGTACGGACAGCAGCTTCTTGGGCGGGGCCATTATGCCAGCGCAGAGATCCAGCAGCAGCTGCAGGCGCTGGACCGGGAGCGGGAGGGGCTGGAGAAGGCCTGGGCCCAACGCAGGGTCATGCTGGAGCAGTGCCTACAGCTACAGGTGAGCCTGGCCCCATGACAGCCAACACACACACATACACATGCACAGACATGCATACAAACACAAGCGTGCAAACACACATACTTTCTCTGACATGCACACACACATACGTATACTCACACACACTCTTACACAAAAGTAAACATGCACTCATAGAAAGAAGAATTTGAACCGTTAAAACTGTGCACCTGTCCTCTTCCTCCTCCTCCTGCAGCTGTTTAACAGAGACTGTGAGCAGGCGGAGAACTGGATGGCAGCGCGCGAGGCCTTCTTGGCAAGTGACGATAAGGGGGACTCCCTGGATAGCGTTGAGGCGCTCATCAAGAAGCACGAGGACTTTGATAAAGCCATTAATGTGCAGGTAAGTACCCCTGTCCCCTCCAACTGACCCCTCCTACTTCTGACCCCTCCCACAGTATAAGCCATCAACATGCACATCCGGCCTCTTCCACAGACCCCTGTAACTGACCTCTTCCACTGTGTTTGTGTGTGCACGCGTGTGTTTGCTGTCTGATTACAGTTTCTCGATTGTTTAGACACATTTCCTGAAACTTTATCTAATGTCTCTAAGCTATAAACACAAAACGAAAACACTCAACTTCAAAAATCTCTGTCCAAATGTTCAAAACCATGACATTTTGCCTCCAAAACATAAACACAAGTTAACAAATGAATATACATTATAAATGCATTATAAATTACACACTGGTGTGATAAATGAAAGACAATACTATTATATTATTTAGGCATAAGTATGTGTTTGCTTTTTCAGTGTTACAAAAAATAAGTTTATAAAAATAGGCATGTCTTTACACTTTTTCTGAACTAAATCCCTGCCAGTGTAGACTACTTAAAGTGCACTTTAATTTTACTTTACAGAAGTAAATTCTATATAAATATAACTTCTATTTTTAATTAATTAATTTTTTTAATTTTATACAAGAAACATTCCTCCTGTAGTAGTATACATTAGGCACTCTGCAGTACTGTAATCACTGAGTATTGTATTGATATGTGACAGTGAATAACAATTGAGCCGACTTGCCTTGTGCTGAAGCTCTGATTTCTGATTGAATAATTAAACCAACTAGTGTTTCACCTGTGAGGAGTGAGTGTGAAAATTGGTCGCTGAAGTTTAGCATTTTGGATGCTAGTGTTTTCCATGTGAACACAAGAGATGTCCTTTATGGATATTGTGCCTAATGAGGAGAATAGTGTGTAGTGCTAAAGAGACTGACATTTGTGTGAACACAAGTGAGGGAACAGTCAAAGGGAAATTGAACCCACCTCGAGTTAGAGAACGCCGCAAAAACATATGCTCTCGGGATATCCACAACGTGTCGGTAATTCCCAACCTCAAGACTCACCTGAGTCAAAGGAAACAAGCTAGCACATGAAACAATCAGAACGGGGCCATACATTGAATGGCAGTGCCTTCTAGATGAAAACATGATGTTACCCGTGCTTTATGAAGAGACTTGTGTGTAGGGTTTTGCAAAAAAGTTTAACAAATCTGCAATTTGTGTGAAAACAGGTGAATAGTGTTCATAGTTTTGGGAAATTTGTTTTTCTTTTGGTAGCTGATGTAATGGTTTGGGATGTTTTGCTCATATAACTTTTTTTGTGTGTAAGCGATTGATAAACAGTGTAATTGGATTCATAGCACCAATTGTCATGTGTAAACAATCGAGAAAAACTGTAAGAACAACTTTTTTACAAGATATGTGAAAGATTTGTGCTCTCTTTTAGTGTGTAAACAATCGAGAAATTGTCCGTCCACCCTGCCCTGCTGTGTTTCAGGAGGAGAAGATTGCAGCACTGCAGTCATTTGCAGATCAGCTGATCAGCGCCAGCCACTACGCCAAACCCGACATCTCTATCCGGCGTAACCAAGTCCTGGATAGGTGAGCACCCTGTGAGGCAGTTTGGACAGGTGAGGGTCTGTGCGGGGGGGATTTGGACCCCACGCACACACATCTTCCTCCACAACTGTCTGTGTGGTGCAAGAAATCTTATGTAAACTGTTTTCAATCCAACCCAGACTGCCTCACAATTTTTGCTCCTAGCCTGCTTGTGATCACTTCTGCCAAGGAAATATTTGCCATCATTTCCATCAGGTGTATTTCCATGCATGTTTATTTTCTGAGCAGACACTGTTATCCACTGTTATTATTACTCTTACACTGAGCAGCTGGTTGTATGTTAAACTAAAGGTTATCAAAAAACTTGGCACACCAAGATTGATTGTACAGTCAAACCGGAAAGTCTGAATACCCCTTTCACCTTCTCCACGTTTTATTACATTACAGACATATTCTACAATAGATTGAGTTAATTTTTTGTCTCAAAATTCTACACAAAATAGCCCATAATGACAAAGTGAAAACATGTTTTTAGAATTTTTTGCAAATGTATTAAAAATTGAAAACTGAAATCTTTCATTTACATAAGTATTCATACCCTTTGCTTTAACATATTTTTAAAGTATCATATTTAATATTTGGTCGCATATTCTTTGCATGCTGTTACTTCCTGAAATCTGTGACCCATCAACATCAAAAGACTCTCAATATCTTATTTCCAGGTACTGTTACAAGCGATACTATAAGCTCTCTGCATTTGAATGGATCTCTATGGGAATTGGGGGGTGAGACTAGATTCAGCTGTAAATTACACTGGTACAGTATGGAACACATGACTGGCGAAATGGCTGTACGTCATCAAGGGTACACACAAAAAATGAACTCAATCTATTGTAGAATATGTCTGTAATGTAATAAAACGTGGAGAGGTGAAAGGGGTATTCAGACTTTCCGGCTTGACTGTAAGTCTCTGTAATTAAAAGCTAAGCTTTCGGTCAACAGACCTTCATCAGAGTGTTACAGTGAGTCCACAATGACTTTACAGCTCTGATGAAGGCCTGTTCACTTTTATTAGCGTAGCTTTTATTCAAAAGTTTTATTTGTGCCAAAGTTTTTTTTCTTTGAGGGGTAATTTATTCTTTGCTTCACCTGGGACTATAAATAGACGATCTACGGATGTGTAGACGTTTCCTTTACTAAGCTGAAGCGACTTGGCCGGGAATCAAACCCGTAACCCCCCGGTTGCAAGTGAAGTCCCCCTAAGAGAGTACCCTTTCGGGGGGTGGGGCAGGTGGCGCCGGCTGAAGGCCCAGATGATCGAGAAGCGGTCTAAGCTGGGCGAGTCACAGACCCTGCAGCAGTTCAGCCGTGACGTGGACGAGATTGAGGCCTGGATCAGCGAGAAGCTGCAGACCGCCAGTGACGAGTCCTACAAGGACCCCACCAACATCCAGGTACCGGCCACACCCACAGCCCTGCCTGGCCACACACACCCGGGGCCACAGCTGATGTCAACGAACTTTACCTTGATTCTATTGCCCTCCGTAATCTTGTGACAAATTCAAGCAATGCCCTCTCAGGATAAATCTGGTTATTTATCATTTTTGTAATTGTCTAGCAGGGTTGGGGGGTCAATGCCATGATGACTCAGTCAACTCATTGCAAAGGAATTTAAATCTAGTCTAGATCTCCTAACTGTCTCTGTTATTTTGGTTGTTGCTGGTTATATATCAGGTTGTATTTCCCCCATTTTTTTATTTTAATTGACTTGTGAAATGGTGAAAAAGCATTTTCCTCACTAGAATCTGACCCCTCTGTTTCTGCTGTCTGTTTCCAGTTGTCCAAACTGCTGGTAAGTTGAGGAACAACGTCAGAGCTAACTTACGTGTGTGTCAGTGGACGTGTCTTTGCTGTGTCAGTGGACATGCCCCGAGACCCTGTCTGTCTGTCTGTCTGTCCATCCCGTGCTGGTTTGCACATAAATGTGTGTGCTTGCTTCCACTCCTTAGTTAATGCTTGTGTGTTTATGCACATTGACATGTAAATGCACATTAAGCTTTATCTGCGAGTGCAGAGATGTTTCGCATGAGAAAGTTAAGTTGCTAAGTGTTTTGGCTTTGTTCTTTTTGTTTGACTTGTTGACAGCCTGAATACAATGATCTTTATTTTAAGCTCAGGCCACTGACTAAGTTCACAGTTAAAGGTACATTTTATTATTAAGAGAAGGGATTTGATAGTTTGTCAGTTACAATGGTACAAATGTGTTCAACCTGCCATTCACCCACTTCACAGGGAGTCATAGATCAAGATCAAGAATATCTTTATGCACGGGCTTTCTTCAAGGACCTGATCTTATACAGGTCATTTAGACTGTTTAAAGTCATGCCAGCGACCTTACCACAGACTTTAATAAGACCTTCTAATCGATTTCTATTTTTAATGCTGATTGACCCATACCAGCCTATAAATGAAAACGTAAGCACAGATTCAATAAAACAAGAATAAAACATTTTCATAAAAGTGTTATCCACGTTAAAATTACGAAGCTTGCGATAAAAATACATACGCTGATCAGTGGCGGGCCGTGCATTTCACACCTAGGCCTTCAGTCCTACCTGAATTATTCCACCTCTTAATACCATCATTATGACGCCATGGCTCTAGAAACTATACATTTAGACAGAAACGCAGTATAACCGGGCGTTGCATCACCTTAACATAGTCAAGTACAACAGAGTTATATTAATATTTCCGAAGCATTTATAATCAATAAATCCGCATTTACAATTAAGAGTGTTAAACTACCAGCTTTAAGATGGGATTAGTCTACAAAGTTTTATTAAGTCCACCAAAAGTATGTGAGCTTTAACAAGTTTGTTCACTAAACAGCGCATTGTCGCACCCAAAGCAGTTTCATTTAAGAAACGTGACGATAAAGACACATGCATTTGTTCATGAGGATATATTTGCGACAGTGGTGAAAGTGTATTCCTAGCCTTGAATGTCCACTTTGACTCGCTAGCGTCGGCTCGCTAGCGTCGGGGGAAATGTTCGTCTTGAAAATGGCGTTGTAATTATATCTGCGACCAAATCGATCTCTTCTCCTCCTTCAGCCATTGTGGGTTGAAAAAAAAACAGCTTGTAGAAATCTACACAAATGAGCTCGTTCAAGTTCAGTTTGCTATCTTCCAAATCTCGATCTGAGGCTGGAAGCAGCGCAACCAAGAGGAAAGCTATGAAATGAAGAGAATAGACTATGGGGAATAATTTAATACATATTTGTGGAAAAAATATATCAAAATTACATTTATATTCTGATGATGTTTAGGCCAGCAGAGAAGGCCTTGCTGGCCCTGACGGCCCGCCACTGACGCTGATGTACCTTTTTACACACAGCGTCGACCTGTGGCTCAAAGGTCAGTTTATCGTCAATTAAAGTGCCCAGATATTTATAATGATTGACGACCTCGACTGTCTGATCACCAGTGACCACAGGGGAGATGACTGCAGGATTCTTCCCAAAATCTACAATCATCTCTTTAGTTTTGGCCATGTTGATGTCTAAAAAGGAGGACTTACACCACTCTAAAAAATCTGCCACCACAGGGCCATGATCAGGATTGTCATGGCTCACTAGGGACAGAATAACAGTGTCATCAGCAAACTTAATTATGTGATGCCCTGCATATTGGCTCTGACAAGCATTAGTATATAAAACAAATAAAAGCGGTGATAAAACGCAGCCCTGGGGTGATCCAGTGGATGATAAAAGAATATTCGATAAAACACCATTTACCTTCACACGCTGTGACCTGTCGGTTAAAAAATCCAGCAACCAGCATAATAGACCATGATCAATGATGTGCTTGTCTTTGTTTCATTAGCCCATGTGAAAAACAAGCATTGTCTTGTAATGATGTGGCTCTCTAAGGCTTCTAACAGAAGGAGTTACCTGTTTGTTATACCTGGAATACCTGGTGAGGTCACTTCCTGTCCAAAAAAGATCTGAGTTTATCAATAAGAAGGACTGGGAGTTTCCCTGTGACTGTGGGCAATCCTTTCCCATAGCAGTGTCAGATGTTTCTTTTTTCCTCGCTCACTAGTGAAAGTGTGTTGAATTACGTTTTAACCAGCATACATGGCATGTCCGAACTTTGTACCATGTATGCAGTTTTAAACTTGTGCACTGAAAAGTGTCTGTCAGTGCTCTAACTTTTACTTTCCCCCGCTGTTTCCCTCTGGTTATTAAACAGTTTAATTTACCTCATGCAATCCCAGCCCACTCGCTATACTGTAAAACACACATGTCCATACACACATGCACACACGTACACTACATTCACAAGAATATACTATATCACAGTGAAATGGACTCAGAATAAGATTGCCATTATCGGTTAATGTGCAATCACACAATTACAACAGGAATTAAAAAATACATTTATTCACTATGTATCATGACTGGTACTGTATATACAACATTATAGTTGTCCTAGAAGCTAGTTCTATGGAGGTAGATTTCTATCAAAAATAAACAAGCACAAAAGTATAATCCACAATTGTATTTACCATCTACGCACGCACACCTCTCAATTTGGGTTCGTAGATATAATCCACAATTGTATTTACCATCCACACACACACACCTCTCGCACACCTCTCAATTAAAACAACCGAGTTTTGAGTTTATTTAGGTTGTAAAGTTAACCCCACGCTAATCTTGCGATGGGGAGTTTTTTTAAACAGTCATTGCACAAAACTCCTATCAGATTGCATGTAGCTAGCTAGCTAGATTACATTACAGAGGGGTAGGTCCGTACACAGTAGCTACATAACTCTTTCGCCCCTCATGGGAAAGATTATGTAAAACAAACTCAACCATGTGAATTATTGTAGCCAATTAAATTTATTTGACAGCTATTCTCACTGATACCGATGTCTCCTATGAAATCTTTTATTTGTTCAGCTAGCTAGCTAGTAGATAAGACACCTAAATGAAAATGATCATTCAAATTGCATGGAGTGCTCTCCTTATTTTAGCTCATAGTGTTGTACTTCCTAGTTCCTATCAATGTACGGACCTACCCCTCTGTAATGTAATCTAGCTAGCTAGCTACATGCAATCTGATAGGAGTTTTGTGCAATGACTGTTTAAAAAACTTCCGATCGCAAGATTATCGTGGGGTTAAAAAAATTATAATAATAAAAAATATTGAAAAAAACTACAACAATGTGTACTATATATATATATATATATATATACATACACACACACACTCAAACATGTACATACACATATCTACACAAACATACATATATACACATGTATACATGCTCATGTGCACAAATATTGATTATTGATAGTAATTGCAAAAAAAACAACAGTACCTGCTAAGCTGAGCATCCATATGCCCTCCCTCCTACCCACCCACCCACCCACCCACCCCTGGCAGCCAACCCCGGCAGCCAACCCCTCATACCCCCCCCCCCATTCCGATGAGGCTCAGAATGGAAAGAAAAGAAAAAAAAAAAACAATAATAACAATTATACAATAATAATAATATACATACGCACATATACCCATGCATGTACACACATACACATATGTCTGTGTTTGGTTAGTTTAACATGCCTTGCCTGAGTAAAAGTAAAGCTATACAAAATTGTTCCTGTTAGATCCGTATTATTTGGGCATCTAGATTCTACAGTAAAATTTTAATTCAGTACATTTCAAAATTTTCTATCCAGGAATTTATTTTGTCCATAGATTTTTTCCAAGCTTCAATAGTCATCTAAAAATTATCTAAGCCAGTGTTGCATAGGGAATGTGGGGATTGCCATCAAAGAGCTAATATTTTTTTGCAGCAGTGGTACCAGCAAGCCACATGCGTTCCTGTTTGAGAGTTAAATTTAAGGAAGTATCATCATTAAGTAAGAACACTATTGAGCAGCAATGGATGGTAACCTCTAACATCATGGACAATTGTCTAGCTACGCGTGACCAAAACGGATTAACATCGGGACAATCCCAAATCATGTGTAAGAATGTGCCAATAGATTGTTGCGGACATAATGTGCATAAGGGACTAGATAATTTTATTTTAAAGCGTTTCCGAGGAGTACAATATGTTCTATGGATTCATTTAAAGTGGATGAGTTGATGATTACGATTACTAGATGCAGTGGTCACATTGTTCCAGACCTTACACCAGTCAATAGGTCAAACTCCCTATTACATAATTTTGTAATAGTTAATTCTTTAGTAGATAATTTAAGCAATTATTTGTAAATATAAGTAACCAATCTTTTTGAGAGAGCAGAAATCATTCTCAAAAATTCAAACAGGGGAGGATTTAAAAGTTTCTTCTTCCATGGAACACCATAGGCCAGCATTGCGGATTGTAGTTGCAAATACAAGAAAAAAGAAGCAGGTCTTCATAGGATTCCTTCAGTTCCTGAAATGATTTTAAGCCACCACTGCCCATAATATCCACCAATGTGTGAATTCCTTGATTTCACCATAGGGGACAAATAAATGGCCATCCCCCAGAGCGCAGAGCTGTATTATAAAAAATAGGGGTCTGCCAGGTGCCAGGTCGAAATAGAATTAGTTATAATAGGACCGTAACGTAAACGCCATTGTTTAATGGAAAGATTAGTAACAATAACTTCTTGTAAGGTAATCGGTGAAACAAGATTTTTCTCCAGTGTCAACCATGGAGTAGGCACATCAGAATTAATCCATTTAATAATGGGGCAGAGTGACAAAGCTTGGAAATAGAATATGAAATTGGGTAAAGATAAACCCCCTGTACTTTTACTTTGCAGCGTATCAGTTTTTATTCTGGGATGTTTCCCTTTCCAGATGAATTTTGTAATAATACTATGAACTTTTTCCCAGTAGCCTGGTTTTGGTGATGGAGATAGCATTCCACTAATAAAAATTTAAGCAAGGAAGAATATTCATTTTTACAATGGCTATTCGACCTCCAAGAGACATAGGAATGTTTAGCCATTTGCCAAGATCATGTGAAATACTTTTAAAAACAGATTTAAAATTGCGATCTACAGTTTTAGTACGTGAAGGAAAGATGTCTACACCTAAATATCTAAAGTATATAACTGTAGGTACAACAGATGGATGAGTACTTGGAGGAATAAAATTAAGAGGTAACAATGAAGAGGTAACAATTCCAGTTAAGTTTATAACTTGATATAGAACCGAAGTATATTCGAAAGAGCTTTGGGGGAATATTCAAAATATAAAAGAATGTCGTCCGTATAAAGAGAAATATTATGAATTGTGGACTTAACTGAAATTGGTTTCAAAAAGGTACACTGGCGGATCATCTGGGCCAAGGGTTCAATTGAGAGCACAAATAGCATGGCGGAAAGGGGGCACCCTTGACGGGTGCCTCTTGCGATTTTAAATTGGGTAGAACAAATATTACCTGTAAAAATAATTGCTGAGGGATTAGAGTATATGTTTTGACCATATCAATAAAATTATAACCCAAACCCATATGCTCAAGAACCGACCACAAATAGGACTATTCTAGACGGTCAAATGCTTTTTTCGTGTCCACTGGCCGAATAGCCCATTCAGGTTTAGAGTCTTGAAAGGCATGTAGAATATGCAACAGACGTCTTAAATTATCAGACGACATTCTATTTTTAATAAATCCTGTTTGATAAAAATGAACTAATCTAGGTAAAAAAGTATCCAGATGGCATGCCAGAACTTTTGCAAATGATTTTAATATCTGCTCATTAATGAGAGTGGACGGAAACTAGAACATTGTGTCGGATCTTTATCTTTTTTCGGTAAAAGGGATATGATTGCTGTATTTACATCTCAACCAAATTAACCTTGGCTAATAGCAGTATTTATTATATCTAGCAGAAAGGGGCCTAACTGTGACCAGAAAGATAAATAAAATTCAGGAGGAATCCCATCTCAACCAGGTGACTTTCCCCTTTTCATTTTCTCGAAAGCAATTTTCAGTTCATCGAGAGAGATTGCAGCTCCCAAATTGATGGATTTCTCTGATGAGGCTAGGAAGTGTGAGATCTTTGAGAAAATAATTTTTTATCTTATCTGAAATGTGAGAATTCTGAAAATCTTTGATTTATTAATGATGGCTCAGATAGTAATACACCCTCTTCAGACAAAATTTCCGAAATGTCTGCAATTTCTTCGTTGTTGTGTAAATCGATTTCATTCTGTTGTCCTCTTCATTATGTCCTTTAGTGCAGAAATCTGTTATCTTACATACGTCTCGTTCCGACCATCATGAGAGAGGTATGTAAGATAACAGATTTCTGCACTAAAGGACATAATGAACAACAGAATGAAATCGATTTGCGAGAACGATTTATGCCTAGTTAAAAAAAAGGTGTATTCTCTACTCTATGATTCTATGATTACCGATTCTCCAAATGTCAACCAAATCAAAGTTGGTTATTAACTGCTGTAAAGAAAATGATGATTGGGAACCAACATTAGTATTGTTGGATCTGTCCAGGTTTTGATCCAGAACAGCGTTCATATCTGTACCAATAACCAAATGGAATTCCGCTAGTTCCAGTAATATAAAACTTAGAGAATCAAAAATTTTTAAGTCGTATGTGTTCGGAGCATATACAGGTGCAGCTCAAAAAATAAGAATATCGTGAAAAAGTTCAATATTTTTTGTCACTCATTTCAGAAAGTGAAACTCATATATTATATAGATTCATTACACATAGAGTGAAATATTTCAAGCCTTTATTTCTTGTAATTTTGCTACGGGTGTTATCAGCCATCGGCTAGTTCGATTTGTGAAGTGTAGCCAATAAGATTTAGGGGAAAAAGAAGAGGAAAGAAGAAAATACAGAAGCAAAATGTACAGAAAACTATTATTCATTACAACCAGTCCCAATTAAGATTAAGAACATAGTCGTTACTGCATTTTAAATTTTGAAAAAAAGAGCACCAAGCAGCGAGGTAACAGCCACACGTGTTCAGTGCATGCCACAGGAAGCGGAAGTAAGTTCAGGTGTTCTCTGAAAACATTAGGGAATTTAAGCAGCGATGGCTGCGGCGACGGCTACGGTGACCGGAAATAAATGTGTGTTTACACCGTAGCAATAGAAATCAAAGTCCCTGGGCCGCCGCGGTGGTACAACGGTAAGAGCGCTGACTTTCAGTCAGTGCAGTTGTACTCAGAGGATCGGGGTTCGCGCCCCGGACCTGCCAGTTCCGAGCATGGCCGGTGCCCTGTGGGAGCAGCAATTGGCGGCTGCTTCCGGGTGGAGGGAGGGGCTCGGAGAGAATCACTGCGCACAGAAGGCCCTGGGCGAGTTGGAATCACGGTCAGGAGCTCGAGGAGTCGCGCCCTGTAGAGGACGTCACGCCCTCCTTCCTACTACCGGCTGACAGGGTTGTATAGCGGTGGTTCTCTAGTGGTTGCTACATGGGGGGAATTGAATTAGAATAGGGATTCAATTGGCTACTAAATTGGGAGAAAAATGGGAAAAAATCAGAAACAAATTTTTTTTTTAAAGAAAAGAAATCAAAGTCCCTAAACATCAACTCTTCCGAGTCAACGACGGGAGTGCTCATCAATCTGATTGTAAATGATTAGCTATGAAAAATGTCATTTAAAAGGGCCAGAGAGGAGTTACTGTATGCTTTCGACAATTCATTAATTTCAGTAGAGGAGTTTTTAATGTTATATGATGTGAACTGACAACTTTATTTAACTTACGACCAGTATTCACATTTCGTTCTTGATGACATGGAAAACGATGAGTGTCTTGCCGAGTTTTGTGTGAGAAAATGCGACCCACCAGTGCTGGCAGATGTTCTCGAGATTCCTGACAAGTTCACCTGTGAACAGAGAAGTGTCGTGGGAGGAATGGAGGCGCTTCAGGATTATACTCCTTGGTCAGCGACAAGTAGGCTACCTGTCCTGAGCAGATTAAATTACTTCGGAAAAATTGGAAAAGCGTTTAAATAATTTTTTTTATAAAGTGTTTTTGAAAAAATGTTATGAAATCGTTGAAAGTATAAGTGTCATTATCTATTGTAAAACAAGTTTTATTTCAAAACACAATAATAACAGAAAATTCACTCACTTAATCCACACGTTGTAGCAACTATGTGAAACTTAAGTTAGATCTACAGGCAGGCGGGAGCGAGTCAAGTTCATGCACAAAAGAGAACAAATTAATTTCCGGTCACCGTCACCGTCACTGCTTAAAGTCCCTAACGTCGGGGAAGTGAGGTTTAAGGAAAAATTTGTTTATTTTCTGAATCCAGCAGTTCTAACACTCAATGCTCTTGTTAAAATGTCCAGCATTCTGAACACAAGTGGTATCATGTGCTAAAACCCCTTACTCAACCTACATTTAATTATATTCAATGGATTTAATTTACGATGACAATCGTCAATTAAATCGCCGAATTCGTTGATAGGTCAGTCGAACAGTAACCTGGTGGATCAACCAACAAGTCAAAACAGTCTAAATCAGGTCTTTAGATTAAATAATTAATTAATTAATGAACGTAGGCTCACTGCTTATACTTTACAAAAAGGAAGACATTAAACCAGAAATTTAAATTACCAAAAAAGAGAGAAATTAGCCAGAATTTGCCAGAATATTCCAATTTCAGCACAGGAGGAATAAAAGAAAAGCCAGCGGTCATGAGTTCACAACCAAGGAAAAACCTCTACTCTGTAGACTCCAAGAACTTAGTTGCCACACTAACACCACTCACAGGACTTCTGAGCTTCACTGCCCGAACTTAATTGGCCAAAAAAAACTATAAAAAGAAAATGTTTCTCCTTCGGCCCCACCATAAATACGTTTCTCCCCAAGCGTTGAGGACCTGTGCCCTGATTGGGTGATGCTGAAGTTTGGAAGGAGGGGGGTAGGGGTCAGACTCCTTTATGACCAGGACAGGCTTATCTAATAGCGGACAATTGACTTATTAATTAAAGTTTACTTATGTGGTTGAATTAATTATTTTTATTAAATTATTTAGCGTTTTAACATCTTTGTAACGAGTCCAAACATGGCTATTCTAGCAGGTAATTCCACTCAACTTATTGAATACTTTGCTTTTGCTTTTAACAACAGAAGTTTAATAATTTTTGTCAAATCCTTAAGTCTATGCAGTTGTGTAATCTTCAAATTTGGGCTAAATATTACCTTCATGTGATAAGATCAGTGGTAACACCCTGGTCTCTGCTTGAACATCAACATTAAGACTTTCAATTGATGATTTCAATTGAACACAACAGATTGGCATTCAAAATTAAAATGGAAAAGGAAGCCATGTGGCCATGTGGTATTCTCTGGTAGTTGTGTGTTCTGGTCTTTCTCCTGAACAGGGGAGAAGACACCTTTATATCCATAGATAAGCAGCGCATCAGCTTGATTTTATTGCCTCTTTTGTGTCTGTGGAGTGGAAAAGAGAAAGGCAGATCCTAGGTCAGGTCAATTAGAGCAGGCCTCTTGATAACTAACTAATGAATGGACAATGAGCAAGTTTGCCATATCAAATTATGCTTTTTTATCAAAGGCCGTAATCTAAAAGCTATATACCTCCCACTTCCACCTCCTTCTGAAGACAGCTTTATTTATAGATTTACAGTGATTGAGATTCATAAAAAAGAAACCACTCCGATTCCCTCCCCCCACCTCACATGATTCTTCACAGTAATGCATTATAGCTGTCCTAGCTGACTGTATATTATTACATTACATTACAGGCATTTAGCAGACGCTCTTATCCAGAGCGACCTACACAACTTCTTATTACATTTATCCATTCATACAGCTGGATATATACTGAAGCAATTCAGGTTAAGTACCTTGCTCAAGGGTACAACGGCAGTGTCCTACCTGGGAATCGAACCTGCAACCTTTTGGTTACAAGTCCAGCTTCTTTACCATTATACTACACTGCCGCCTATACTAATGCATCATCCCTGTCATATGAGCTGGTTCTGTGCATAAAACATTATAGCTGTTCTATGGGCTGGCTCTGTTCATAACATGTTATAGCTCTCCTATAAGATGGTTGTGTGAACAACATATTATAGCAGTCCTACATGTTGGTTCTGTTAATTACATATTATAGCTGTCCTGCCATTAGCTAGTTTTGTTAACATTCATTATCGCTGTCCTATGAGCTGTCTCTGTGTATAAATCATTGTAGCTGTCCTATAAGCTGACTCTGTAATGTGTCTCCAATTAACTCTTCCCGCTTTGCCGTGGCTGTACAGAGTAAACACCAGAAGCACCAGGCCTTCGAGGCAGAGCTGCATGCCAACGCTGACCGTATCCGCGGCGTCATCGACACCGGAAACACTCTCATCCAGAGGGGCGCCTGTGCTGGGAGTGAGGATGCTGTCAAGGTAACGACCCTGTGTGTGTGTGTCTGTGCGAGTGTATGTGTGTTTTAATGCATTACAACCTGATACAGGGTATATCTCTGGGAATTTGATTATATACTGGATATATAATCAAATTCAATTTCAATTAAATTTGATTTGTATAGTGCAGAAATCTGGGCAAAAACCAGGCCCGAAACCCCAAAAAGCAAACAAGGTAAAAACTCCCCAGTGGGAAGAAAAACACTCAAACAGTGGCGAGAAAAAACAAGAAATCTCGGGAGGAACCTGGGTAGAGTGGGGGAGCCCAACCTCCACTGGCCGGACCGGTTTAAAGTAAAGGTGGAATGGATGGTAACAGAAATATAATGACGGGTCTATCACAGCAAATAATCAAATAGGTTCAGCAGGTTACAGTCTAAGGTAAGAGATAATATGCAATTCAGAAGGGTGGGGTGATACATCTGGGACTCTATGAAAAAATAAGTCAAGAGAAGAAACTCTTAAAGTGATCTGTCCGCACTCTCTCTTAGGTGCGTCTTGGTGCTCTGGATGAGCAGTGGCAGTTCCTGGTTCACAAGTCAGCCGAGAAGAGCCAGAAACTGAAAGAGGCCAACAGACAGCAGAACTTCAACACCGGCATTAAGGACTTCGACTTCTGGCTGTCTGAGGTGAAACAGAAAAATAAATTCCCCAAAAAAACTGCTATTTATGTTTCTTCCTAACCAATTATTTGAACATAAAATGATCATAGCTGTACTCACAAACTCAGAGGAGACAACTAATCCTACAGACATCATTTTAATTCAATTGCTGAAGTCTGTTAGACAGGGTAATATTCACTAAGTGATGTGAGTAACTTACATACCTTTTACAGTTGGTTATGAATGTGTGTATACTAGTGTTTTTGCATATTTGATTTGGTTGAATGATCTATATACTTTATTGTAGTATACAGGGGAACTCTGTGAAACTGTATACAGCAAGACAGAGAGCCATGCCTTTGTAAAGCAGTCAGTTTCCACGCTTAACACAAATTTCAACCATCGCTCGCTGATTTGACCATTTCTCTATCTGTCATTTATTCTCTTTCTATCATTCTCTTCCTCCCCCTATACCAGGTGGATGCTTTGCTTGCCTCTGAGGATTATGGGAAGGATTTGGCATCCGTCAACAATCTGCTGAAGAAGCACCAGCTACTGGAGGCTGACATTTCTGCCCATGAGGTAGTGTGCCCCTCTCACATTTCCTCTGGCTCTCACTATTGGTCAATACACCCTTAAAATCGTAGATTCAGCCAGTGAGGAATAACAGGTCTTTTATAGCAATCCTGCAGCAGATTTGGTTTTACACTTTAACAACCACATTGCTTCCTTCAGCTTCACACTTACACCAGTCAGAAATCAGTGTTATGATGGCTATATGGAATCGTCACTGTTCTGGCTACTTGTCAAGGGCTGATCTGAGATCAGTGTCAATATTAACCACTCACAGATATGATTACTTTCACACTGATCTGAGACCAGCTTTACTGAGTATGAGCATTGATCACTGCTCACATGACGCACTGAACTGAGGTAAGTGTTGCTGAGGGGGTTGTGATGGATTGACAGCCCCCCCCCCCTTTTTCCTCAGGAGCGTCTGAAGGACCTGAATGGCCAGGCCAACAGCCTGATGACGAGTGACGCTTTCGATACCACCCTGGTGAAGGAGAAACGCACCGCCGTGAACGCTCGTTTTGTGAAGATCCAGAGCATGGCTGCCGGCCGCTGTGGCAAGCTCAACGAGTCCCACCGCCTGCACCAGTTCTTCAGGGACCTCGACGACGAGGAGTCATGGATCAAGTCAGTGAGCCAGAGCCCCCAGGGGCCCTTGAGTGTTACTGTGGCATATCCACACGTGAGTGGCAAACAGGAAGTAAGCAGCTATATTTGTTAATATGGCTAGTTTACTTTCTGATTGGCACCAATGTGTGGAAACATCACAGTCTGCCCTGTATTATTAACAATGGTTCAATGTGTTTGTTGGCTGGTGTCAGTAGGGAATTCTCTGGAACTCTGCCTTGTACAGAAACCAGTGTTTTGGAAGCTCTTGTTTGTGAAAAGGCTCTGACCCTTTTGGAGTTTCCTCACACCTCAGTAACCAAATAAAACTAGAAACTGTGACACTGAATTTTTTCATTTTTACTCAGAGAGAAGAAGTTGCTTGTGAGCTCAGAGGATTACGGACGCGATCTGACTGGAGTTCAGAATCTGCGGAAGAAACACAAGAGGCTGGAGGCTGACCTGGGGACCCATGAGCCAGCCATACAGGTACAGCCCAGAACTACCCATCTCACCTGTCCCAGCCATACAGGCACAGCCTAAAACTACCCATCTCACCTGTCCCAGTCATACAGGCACAGCCTAAAACTACCCATCTCACCTGTCCCAGTCATACAGGCACAGCCTAAAACTACCCATCTCACCTGTCCCAGTCATACAGGCACAGCCTAAAACTACCCATCTCACCTGTCCCAGCCATACAGGCACAGCCTAAAACTACCCATCTCACCTGTCCCAGCCATACAGGCACAGCCTAAAACTACCCATCTCACCTGTCCGTCATACAGGTGCACCCCAAAATTACCTGTCCCATCCATATACAGTGCCCTCCACAATTATTGGCACCCCTGGTAAAGATGAGTAAAAAGAGTAATAAAAAATTCTGCTTTTGGTGAATTAGCTTAATCTCACACTGAAAAAATGAGAAAAATCCCTCATAAAGAAATAATTATTTTTATGTGTTAAATTTTCACAATTTCACAATTATTGGCACCCCTAGAAATGATTATGAACAAAATGTAACAAGCATTTTTTCCATTTATATTTTACTTTTTAGATCAGAGTAGATCAGAGTGTTTAGGAACTTTGAAGCTGTAATTTGTGACTTCCTGTTTTACTGGGGTATAAATATAAGGTGACACAGAGGCCATATTTTCTTATTCATTCATCAACATGGGAAAGATAAGAGAACACACAAATCAAAGGATGGAAAAGTGTGTTGCGCTTCATAAGTCAGGGAATGGGTATAAAAAATATTGCTACTCACCTGAAAATGCCCATTTCTACCATTAGGGCAATACTTAAAAAGTTCAAACAACTGGAACTGTTACAAACTTGCCTGGAAGAGGACCCAAGTAAATTTTGCCCCCACACACAGTGATGATGATGGTAAGAGAGGCAAAAGATCCCCAAGGATCACTGTTGGAGAATTACAGAGGAAAGTAGCATCTTGGGGTCATCAAGTCTCCAAAACTACCATTAGACGGTAATTTTACCACAAACGTAAGCACCTGGAGTTTGCTAATCGCTACTGGTACTTTGACTGGAACCGTGTTCTATGGTCAGATGAAATGAAAATTTAGCTTTTCGGCAACCAACAACCAGAACCAAGCTCTAAGTCATCAAGGGTCTGATGTATTAAACAAGCCTTTAACCATCACTCTGCTGCCAGAAATACAGGAGATATGGAAGGATCACTTTAAGGGTTGTTTCTCCTGACAGATTTTCCTATTGAACTCTATGGAAAAATAAGTCAGGAGAAGAAACCCTTCAAGTTATCCATCCATATCTACTGTATTTCTGGTAGCAGAGTGATGGTTAAAGGCTTATTTAATACATCAGACCCTTGATGACTTAGAGCCACTTAGCCAACCATGTGTTCTATACTGTTCCAGTGTAATTTACAGCTAAATCTTGTCTCACCCCCCAATTCCCATAGAGATCCATTCAAATGCAGAGCTGTTATAGTATCGCTTGTAAGAGTACCAGCAAATAAGATATCAAGAGCCTTTTGATGTTGTTGGGTCACAGACATCATAAAGTCATGGCATGCAAAGGATATGCAACCAAAAAAAAATATGGCTTTTCTACCAAGTATTAAATACATTTAATTGAGCGTGTTCAATATTTTTTTCCTGTGTCATTTCACTTTATTGCACATAACTTTTTTAAATAATTGGAACGTTACAATTTCTTTAGCTGTGTAGTTTTATTGCGTTAATACCAATGTCTGGTCAAAATCTCATGTGAATAGCTACATTGGAAATATGTTTGATAATAAAATTGTTGACGTGTCCAATACTTATTTCCCCCATTGTATGTCCTCAAAACCACTGCTTTGAAATTTGTGTGTGTATGTCCAGTCAGTGCTGGACACTGGAAAGAAGCTGTCGGCCGATAACACCCTTGGGCAGGAGGAGATCCAGCAGCGCTTGGCTCAGTTCATGGAGCACTGGAAGGAGCTGAAGGACTTAGCTACTGCACGGTGAGACACTGCCATACACAACTTCCTGTCAGCCTGATACCTGACTTCCTGCCCGACTGACACCTGACACAACATTCCACATTGTTTGCTCAACACCAAACTTTCTGTCTGCATGACACCTCTCTTCCTGTCTGTAACACACCTGACCCCTGGTCTGCCTGATAACAGAATGCCTGTCTGTCTGATGCCGATCCTTATAAAGTGATGTGGTTATAAATATTCATGAAGTTGCAATTCTAACAACTGTGCTTGGTGTGTGTGCGTGCATGTGTGTGTTTTTGTCTGTGTGTGCATGTGTGTCTTTTGTAGGGGGAAGAGACTGGAGCAGTCGTTGGAGTATCAGCAGTTTGTGGCAAATGTGGAGGAGGAGGAGGCCTGGATCAACGAGAAGCTGAACCTGGTGGGGAGTGAGGACTACGGGGACACGCTGGCCGCTGTGCAGGTGATCACACAGAGCTGAGGGGTGCGTTACACCTCACACAGAGCTGAGGGGTGCGTTACACCTCACACAGAGCTGAGGGGTGCGTTACACCTCACACGGACCTGAGGGGTGCGTTACACCTCACACGGAGCTGAGGGGTGCGTTACACCTCACACAGAGCTGAGGGGTGCGTTACACCTCACACAGAGCTGAGGGGTGCGTTACACCTCACACAGAGCTGAGGGGTGCATTACACCTCACACGGAGCTGAGGGGTGCATTACACCTCACACGGACCTGAGGGGTGTGTTACACCTCACACGGACCTGATGGGTGCGTTACACCTCACACGGACCTGATGGGTGCGTTACACCTCACACAGAGCTGAGGGGTGCGTTACACCTCACACAGAGCTGAGGGGTGCGTTACACCTCACACAGAGCTGAGGGGTGCGTTACATCTCACACAGAGCTGAGGGGTGCGTTACACCTCACACAGAGCTGAGGGGTGCGTTACACCTCACACAGAGCTGAGGGGTGCGTTACACCAGCTACAGTGCAGTCCGTAAGTATTTAGACAGTGACACTATTTTTGTTGTTTTTGCTCTGTACTCCAGCATATTGGTACCAGCAATTTTCCTATTGAACTCTATGGAAAAAATAAGTCAAGAGAAACAACCCTTAAAGTGATCCATCCATATCTACTGAATATCTGGCAGCAGAGTGATGGTTTAAGGCTTGTTTGATACCTCAGACCCTTGATGACTTATTTAGCCAACCATGTGTTCCATAGTATTCCCGTGTAATTTACAGCTTAATCTAGTCCCACCCTCCAATTCCCGTAGAGATCTATTCAAATGCAGAGAGGTTATAGTATCACTAGAGTACCTGAAAATAAGGTATCAAGAGTTTTTTGATGTTGTTAGGTCATAGACATCAGGAAGTCATGGCATGCAAAAGATATGCAACTGAATATTAAAAATTACTTTATTTAAGTTTATTTTAATTTGTCTAATTAAATTTGATCCCCTAAAATGGGGGGGACTGTATAAAAATGGCTATATTCGCTACACGATTCACCCAATAAGGATGTAAAAAGCCTCAAATTAAAGCTGAAAGTGCACTTTAACATCATAGTCACTGTTCCATTTTTTATCTAATGTGCTGGAGTACAGCCAAAACAACAAAAATTGTGTCACTGGCCAAATACTTACGGATTGCACTGTATGTGTCTATACACCCTACTGTTATACTGTATACCCTGCTCTAATTCTGGTCTTTAGAAGTGTATTTGATGATTAAATATTTTATTAAAGGAATGTGGTGGTCTTTGTGAACGCTCTTGCAGGGTTTGTTGAAGAAGCACGAGGCGTTTGAGACAGACTTTACTGTGCACAGAGACAGAGTTAATGACGTGTGCGCCAACGGGGACCAGCTGGTTAAGAAGGTATTCACATACAAATACACACTTATGGCTCTGATTGGTTAATCCCCATATGGCTCTGTGCCTGAATGTGTGATCCCTGCATGGCAGTGAGTCTGATTGGTTAAACCCCATATGGCAGTGATACTGAGTGGTTGATCCTGGCATTGATGTTCCCTCCTGCCGCAGAATAACCACCATGTGGAGAACATTGCGGCTCGTATGAAGGCCCTGCGAGGTCGCGTGGCGGAGCTAGAGGGTGCTGCTGCGCAGAGGAAAGCCAAGCTGGACGAAAACTCTGCCTTCCTGCAGTTCAACTGGAAGGCCGATGTGGTGGAGTCTTGGATCGGTGAGTTGGCAAAGACGCTCTATGCCAACCAGATGTTCAACTCAACTCCTATGTTCATTCTGTCCTCCCTGCTTCTTAACCACAGGAGATTCCCATTAATAAAATGAGTTTCTGGTGCTATATTATGGAACTGTATTCTATCTGCTAATATGAGTATTTATAATATGCATAAATTGACAACTTTCAATGTTAAGAATACAGTTCAGAATAGTAAAATAATTTGCCCCTCCCAAGAGACCAATAATTAGGGGAATTAGAATGCTACTCCTCCTAGTAAGTTTGCCCAATTTGCACAAAACTTGGTACATTGACCCAACTCATGGGCCTTCATATTGCCATTACTTTTCTAAGGCCTCCGTCAAAAAAATGGCAGAATGACGATCCAATGAATTTGCAGTGGGCGTGGTTATCACATAAATGCTAATAGTTGCCATTTGACATACAGTTCTGAAACTTGGTGGGGTGATTGCGAGTTAGATCAAGACTCCAGTTACAAAGACTTAGCCAAATCAAACCACATGGTAACTTACAATAATGACAAAAGCCCTGATAAGAAACTGATATTTGCTTTTTGGGTCAACTCTGTCTTGAATTGTCCACCATTTTGGTGTTTTTCACATTTTGGAGACAAATGTTGCTTATTCTGCTCGGTCCGTGGGAATCGCTGCTTCATTACTGAATTGCTAAATCTAAGTTAATGTGAAAATATCACAAGCCGCTTTGTGTTCTGTCAGGTGAGAAAGAGAACAACCTGAAGACTGATGATTATGGCCGTGATCTCTCCTCCGTGCAGACCCTCCTCACTAAACAGGTATGATGCACTCAGCTCTGCCTCCCGTTACCATGGAGATGCACCGGTCTGCATTTTCTTTGTGTGTCAGGGGTTGGGATACATAAAGTAAATGAGGTATAGAGCTCATAGATTTAAAAGCCCTCCAAAGACTTCCTCTGTTTAACACCTGCCAAATGTGCACTTGCTACATTTGTGAATAATCCAATGGAGGGCTGCTGCTCATCCTGTTGAAGTGATGTTCTAGTGCACGGATGCGCTCCACGGGCTGGTATGGAATCCAGACTGTGTCAGTGCTGACTGTGGCTGGCAGACCCGTAGAGCGAAGCACAACTGGCTCCAGCGTTGCCCAGGGATGGGTGGGTTTCAGTCAGCCAGGATTTTGGTGTCTCATCGCTCACTAGCTACTCCCGCTTGTCGAACGACAACTCACAAGTCCACCTGTTGAGCTGCACTTGACGTGTCATGTCAGACTTGGGAGGTGCAGTGCAGCGTCTGACATCACATGCTTCAGAGGAGGACACGCTTGCCTGTGCTCTCCTGTATCGATGGCGGAGGCTGAAGCGATGAGCGCTGATTATAATATATAATATAAATACAGATACAGACAAATATTATAATATCGTATAATTAATATTATATATTAAATTAATATTAATAAATAACACGCGAACAATACAATAATATATAATAATAATAATAATAATAATAATAATGCAAATAGTGAAAGCAGCATGGTGTTTATGCAAAAGCAAATATGTAAGTGTAGTCCAAGGGAGCACGCACAGCAGCAGTGGGAGGGAGGCTAGAGACCATTGTAGTCCTGGTGTAGTGTGGAAAAAAAAAGTGTCTAGTGAGGGCCCTTCGGGGCGGGCTGCGATATGCCGCTTGCAGATGGTGGCAGCTGGAACATGCAGGCCGTGGTTGGGTGGGGTGGGTCTCTGGATGATCTGCGGCTTTTTTGACATGTGGTGTTTGGTGTACAGCTCCTCGATGGAGTGTATTGAGCTGACCGTACAACCCTGTATATTCTGATTCTGATATACTGTATATTCAATTGGGCATTCCAAATTGGAGAGAATAAAGGGGAAAAAGCACTTGTGACATGTGACTGTGTCTTCACACTGTAATTCTCATTAACCCCCCGCCCCGGGCTGCCCTGCTTTGCCACGCCCCACAGGAGACGTTTGATGCGGGGCTCCAGGCCTTCCAGCAGGAGGGCATCTCCAGCATCACAGCGCTGAAGGACCAGCTGCTGGCAGCCAAACATGTGCAGTTCCGCGCCATTGAGGCACGCCATGCTGCCCTCATCAAACGCTGGACACAGCTGCTGTCCAACTCCACCGCCCGCAAGAAGAAACTGCTGGAGGCACAGGAGCACTTCAGGAAGGTGTGTGTGTGTGCTGTGTGATGTGGATGAGAAATAAGAACGTGATTATTTTTCTGATTCGTCTAGCTGGGGGCCTTGGCCTTTTTCTCAGTGAGCCAATCACATTTTTTGGTGTACAAGTATGAATAGATCTCTGTGACAACCACACACTTTCTCTCTACACTGAATCTGGACGAGGGCATGTCCTCACTGCCCACGTCTGTCTGTCCGTCTGTCTCTGTCCAGGTGGAGGATCTCTTCCTGACCTTCGCCAAGAAGGCGTCCGCTTTCAACAGCTGGTTTGAGAATGCAGAGGAGGACCTGACAGACCCAGTGCGCTGTAATTCGCTGGAGGAGATCCGGGCACTGCGTGACGCCCACGAGGCCTTCCGCTCCTCGCTGAGCTCCGCCGAGGCGGACTTCACCCAGCTGGCAGAGCTTGACCGCCAGATCCATAGCTACCAGGTGGTTTCCAACCCCTACACCTGGTTCACCATGGAGGCCCTGGAGGAGACCTGGCGCAACCTGCAGAAAATCATCAAGGTGAAGTGTGGGGTCAAGGGGTCAGGCCTCGCGGTTTCTGTAGTGTAACATGGCCATCTATGTGGTTAATAACTTGGTGTAATTATATCCATAGTCATTTATAGTCTTATTATATAGCACTTATAATTGTATCTTATTTCAATGTAGAAAGTTATTTTATTGGGCCTGTTCATCTGTTTGTATGTGTGCTAATAGTGTGTAGTGTGCATGCATTTTGACTGCAAGTAGTACACTCAATGTAGTGATTTAGTGTGCATAGTTTGTGTTGTGTGTGTTTGTGTATGCTTGTGTGTGCTCCACTATCAAACGCTCATATAATAACTTCTTCTGTTGTGTGTTCAGGAGCGAGAGCTGGAGCTGCAGAAGGAACAGCGCCGCCAGGAGGAGAACGATAAACTGCGACAGGAGTTTGCACAGCATGCCAACGCCTTCCACCAGTGGCTGCAGGAGACCAGGTAGGGGGTGCCAGAGAGCAGGGGACAAGAGGAGGGTCCTGTGACCTCCGCCTCTATGTAAATATGCTTTTTGTAGCCAGTGAGCTACACATATGGGTCATTCCATGTCACTTCAGCGCGATTTTGCACCCGACCCTCACAGATTGAAATTATATTTGGTGTGATGATTTGCCTACATGAGAAACCCCCAAAACAGATTTTTTTTTGTAATTTGGCTCGTTAATTTTTGCGGTACGGGTCAATTAACTTTTGACCAATTAGCATGACCAACAAACTTGAAATACTTGTATCTCCAAAAGTATAGCACCTACAAAGCCAAGTTCTACATAATTTTAAAGCTCTTTGAATGGCCTCCATTTCATAAATTAAAACGAAAATCGTAGCATGAAGCACGGAGAAAATGCGTGGCAGTGACACGAGACTTCGACACTCTTCTGCATGGGTTTAGACACGCCCTTCTCATTATCATATAAGTGATGAGGAGAATAGTAAAAAGGTAGGAAAAATTGGTAATAGATTCATTATTAAACGCATGCTAGGACCGAGAAAATAGGAAAAGTGAATAGTTGAAAAATAAAAACAGCCAATAAATGATAAATGGGAGAGTAAAATAACTGATTGACTGATCACTGACTAAGGAAATAATTAAAAGCTTTTTATTTTTTACACTCAAGATAACCTATTAGTGACATTTGTCACCTTTAGGATTCCATATTCACAAGTACCAGTGCACTTATGTTAATAGTATGACAGACTTTTTCCACAATTTTATCTTGAAGCGAGCCGAGGTGAACGAGAGGACTGTGTAACTTTTTATTTCAAAATACAGCTGAAGTCGGAAGTTTACATACACTTAGGTTGAAGTCATTAAAACTAATTTTTAACCACTCCACAGATTTCATGTTAGCAAACTATAGTGTCTGTAAACATGTTGGAAAAATTACTTGTGTCATGCACAAAGTAGATGTCCTAACTGACTTGCCAACATGAAATTTGTGGAGTGGTTAAAAATTAGTTTTAATGACTTCAACCTAAGTGTATATAAACTTCCGACTTCAGCTGTAAGTGCTTTACACTAGCTTGTGAATTCCACATTACAATCTGAGAAAGTCGGCGGTACAAAAACAGGATTTTACACAAAATAAAATCGTTTTGAAGTGATCGGCTTTCCCTCAATTGCAGTCAAGAGAGACTTTTATTCCTGAGGTGGTCAGGACGGTCCACGTTCAGGCAAAAGGAAATTTACATGGTTGACGTGCGGTTTTATCTAGCAATTTAGAAATTAATTCCCGCCCACTAAACCCATAAACCAATTATATGAAATTGTAGTAAGTTTTGAAATTAGAGCACTCTGGAAAGGGTTAATTTAGTCCCCCCCTGTCCCCAATTCCCATAGAGATGCATTCAAGTGCAGAGAGGTTATAGTATCGCTTGTAAGAGTACCTGAAATTAAGATATCAAGAGTCTTTTGATGTTGTTGGGTCACAGACATCAGGAAGTCATGGCATGCAAAGGATATGCAACCAAATATTAAATATGATGACTTTATATGAGTTTGTTTATTTATCCAATTACTTTTAGTCCCCGAAAATGAAATGCTGAAAGCCTCAAATTAAAACTGAAAGTCCACACTTTAACCTCATAGTCACTGTTTCATTTCAAATTCAATGTGCTGGAGTACAGACTACAGAGCCAAAACAAAACAAAAATGTGCTTTTGGTCTGTACTGTATTTTCAAATATAAGTTGCATGTACAATATCAAGTGCCTCTCATAACCCACCCACGGTTTGGGTTGGCTGCCGGTTGGCTCATTCAGTTCATCTGTGGCCACTAGCTCCATAGGGGCGATTACGTTGCCCAGGGCATGGGAGGGTTCAGTTGGTTTGGGGTCCATGATTTATCGCTATCTAGTGACACCCACTGGTCAATCGGGTGCCCGTGGACTGCAAAAGCCACAAATGAAAGGTCTTCCTCGAACTCCACTCTATGCAAGCTTAGCTGTAGTCTACAGTTTTGAAAAGAAGCAGGCTGGCGACAGTACGTGTTTCCGAAGAGAATGTCTATGTTGTACCGAATCAGCAGTGGGGTTCACGGACGAATGGGTGGTTGCAGACAGTTGGTCATTCCAAATTATGTTGATAATTGGACATGTTCAGCCCCATGTTGGCCAACAAATTTATCTTAAAATTTTTTACATTTTTTAAAGAATGTAACTGTGATAAGTTGCTTTGCCATGGGGGCTGAACAATATGTTGTACCTGTTGTGGTAAGAGAATACGGACGACTGTGTTGACCTCTTTTCTTTGCAAGAGAAGAACAGGTTGGGGGTCCTTTACCATGAACACCAGAACTGGGTCATATGTATAACTTTTTAGATGCTGTTAAAAAAAATTTAAAAGCCTGCAGATTCAACAAAACATCTTACTCAGCAAAATGTGACAATGTTATAAAAGATGGTTGTTTTGAATATTAGTGAAAATAGTGATTTTATTGTCAGTGATCTGCTGGATCATTGATATTTGACTGATATCCAGGTTTAAAGTGTTTGAACCAGGTTTCGTGTGCACATGGCTACTGTGAAGCTGATGTTACATTCGCTGACGTGTTCTTAACCAGTGTTTTTTCTCTCTCCCTCCCTCTCTTTCCTCCCACCCTGATGTATGGACCCCCGGCTTTGGCCAGGACGTATCTCCTAGATGGGTTAATATCAGTTTTCTGTCTCCTCTGCTTTGTGCTTCATGTCGTTGTGCTGTTGTGTTTTTTTTCTTGCAAATGCTCTCTTTTAACAACCATGAAATGGGAATCAAATTGGGAGGGAGGATCATTAGTGGATCTGCAGGTAATCATTAATGATGAGAGTTTGCAATAAATTATTATTTCTTACTGCCCCTCTATTATCCTGTGAGGGGTATGTGTCATATGGGTGTGTCATACATGTTTACGTGTGTGACCACTCCCCCTGGCCATGATGTCACTGGGAAAGAGGTGTAATTATACGACCAATCCGATGGCTTCTTAGGATTACAGTATGCTTGAAACTTAAAAATAAAAAAATTGTTTCTGATTTTCCCCCGTTTTCTCCCATTTTGGTAGCCAATTGTACCGTTGCGAATTGTTCCCTGTGTTCTGTTGAGAATTTGCCGCTACACAGCCCGTCGGCCAGCAGTAGGAAGGAGGTTGCCACGTCTTCTCCAAAGCATGACTCTTCATGCCCCTGAACGTAATTCCAGTAGTACACGGGGCCGCTATGTGTGATGAATCTCCCCGCCTAGTCCCATCCACCCATACTCGGATCTGGCAGGATCCGGGCGTGAACCCGGGTCCTTGATATGCAACTGCATTGACTCAAAGGCCAATGCTTTTACCGCTGCTCCACCTTTATGCCGTATGTCTGACACTTTAAGTGTTACCATTAGGGATGCTCCGATCAGGATTTTTGGGGGCCGATACCGATCACCAATATTTCTTTTTTTAAAGATCGGCTGATAGCGATTTATATTTTTATTATTATAATAATTTTTTAAAATAAAATGCAAGGAGAAGATTTAAGCATTATAATGATTCATTGAGAGATCCACTCTAAATTGAAAAAGTTAAATTTTTGTATCTGAGCAATGGTATTGGTAAAAAGCTCTTGAACAAGAGCAATGGTAACAACAAAGCTCTTGAAAATTAAAACATTTTAACACAAGAAAGTAAACAAAAACATAAATATTTCCAGATGGGTGAAGACATTGCAAGCGTAGCTGTGCCTAATCTCGCCACCATTCAAAACTGTAGGCTATTTTTGAAGCTAAAACATTTAACTGTTAAATCGGTAACTGTCGATTGACTTAACTTTTATAACGTTAATCTTAATGTTAATCATCCTCCTTCCAAGTAGCCTAAGTTTAACCCCCCCAAATTGTTCCACATAAAAATACCAGAATATAATGTAGCCTATAACTGATCATAAGTTCAAACATTTATTTTTTCTGCGGAGTAAAACGTCACATTTTCATTTTATTAATTACATGGCAAGTTTGGGCTCATGGAATGACAAGGAACCACCACAGATGGAATCAATACAGAGGCGGAACAGATAGTCTATGTATTCAATTTAAAATTGCAACAAACTAGCATACTATAATAATGATTTTGATGTCCAGTAAGTGACATTTCAAAACGGGACACACAAGGATTTCATCTGTGTCTTTGCTTTCTTTTAAAATGTGTTTTTAAAGGCACACGTTATCAAAAAGTGGCGAGATTAGGCGCAGCTACAGCTAAACTAAAAATTATATTGTGCTAGCAGCATTGTGAGGGAGACTAGGCCTATCAAATTTGCACACAAGATATTGAGATTTGTTTATTTTTTGTGTTTTCTTTTTCTCTCAATATGGATGGAGGCCTATATAAACAAGGCATGCAGTTAGATTATAAAGAGCATGCTAAAGATCGGAAGAATATCTGTGACTTTCGGGGACTGCCGATCGAGTTACATAGAAGGGAAATCGGCCGATGCCGATCGTTCGACTCCATCCCTAGTAACCACTGTAACCACCTTGGCCACCTTGTGTGTGGATCGTTCATCCAGTCAACGCTGCATTGAGCTGCATTTTTTTTTCTCCTTTCCATCTTTCTATTTTGGGGCAGGGGGGTTGCTGTTCATTAAAAAAAATTCCTGATTGTGTCTTCAAATTCTGATCATTTTTCTCTCCCCCTCTCCATTGATATTCACTCTGTTTCTTCCTCGTCCTCCTCTCCTTTCCATCCTTCCTTCTCTGAATAGCATAGCCTATCGGCGGGTTATCCATGTCTATCAGTATGAAGTTGATGACGACCTTGCTGGAAGGTTTAATTGACTATTTTCTGTGTTTCTTAGACACCCACCCCCGGCAACTGGCCCTTCCCAGCTCACCACCCCTAAACCCCCTCCCCCACACACGCACATTCTCCAGGATGCATTCCCCTTTTCACCCCTCAGCACTTGATTCTAAACCCCCCCCCCCCTTCCGTCACACCATTTTGGCTCCTGTATGCGCTTTCCTCTCTATTAACTCTCACTGCACTTTGGCTTCCTGAAACTAGGCATTTTTCCTGATCCAGCTGCTTTCCTTCTCCAGGGCTTCATATTTGTTGTACTGTACTAAGGAGTGTCTTTCTGGTTCTTTATTTACCCACCAGTGGTTTTTTTGTGTGTTTTTGGGGGGTTGTGTGTACCAAATTTCAGGAGTGGAAACTGCTTTGTTGAGGCACACTGACAGTCAATATACCGTATAAATACATACTTGCAGTCAAAACTATTTAATTGCCTGCACAGAAGGATCTAGTAATTATTTGTGGAGGAAAAAAAATATGAGAAAATGTAGAATTAGATTATAGTACAAAACACAATGCTGTCCAACAATAAAATCAGTTGTTTAATATTTTGTAGATCTCTCTTTAGTGCTAAGCGAAATGAGACTAAGGTGAATTGATTTATGATTTTAAATCCATGAAAGAGATCAAACAAGTGAACTACAAAGGATTTTTCAGGTTGAGCTGAGTTGAGGTCAGTTTTTATAAAGCGTCTCAGATTAGGATCATTTTGCTTTTTTGCTCATAATGTATAAGGTTGGGTTGGGACAGCCCTCTTGCCCTGAGATGCTTTATGAATACAGGCTCAGCTCCACTCTGCAGTTCAGGTCCATAGGCCTTGCTCAGTGTGGGTGAGCTTCTATGTAGGTTCAGATTTTTTGCTGCTTTGTGCATTGTAGTTAATTCACACCAACAGTTTAGTTGTGTGAAAGAAAACATGATGCAGTTTCCACTTCTGGGCACTGATAACTTGGCATGGTACGGGTTACTATGGTGACAGACTTGGCTACCTGTGAGCATGCACTGTGAGTTGCCACTGAGACAGGGGCCAAGTGCATTCTCACACCCCAGAACCCTGCCGGTGAGTCTTTAGGTGCTGTTTGGGGGGAAAGGCCTATGTGTGCATGTGTGCGAGTTTGTGTGTGCTTGTACATGTAGGGGTTGTATTTTGGGGATGGTACCACATTTTAGAACAAAAGGGAATACTTCTAAATTCTGTATGAAATGGGTAACTAAAAAAGACCTTTACTTCTCCATAAAGGGCTAATATATACAACTGAACATCATCTTCCTCCAGACCAGTTTAAAATAATTTCTGGACATGAGGTCAAGCCTAAACCTTAACTGCGAGAGCAGTCAGTTAAGGCTTGAAGGCTGATCTCAGGTCAGATGGTGTGAGATACATGTTTCTTGCTTCCAACACGTGGGGATTTTTGCGTTTTCAAGTTTGAAAATATTTGTTTTTCCTCGATTGATGCCCAGTCACATGATGAATGCCCCCCTGCTTTATCCTCACCTGACCTCTGAGAACCTAACAAATTCAACCAAGACTTATGGACTTATTAAAGGACATCTGGGGCTGTTCTTGGAAAAAATTATTTTATTTACCATTTTAACTCTCATCATTCAATATGACCTCCATGACATGAGAAGCCACGTTAGGGTATCTGAAATCAAACTCACCGGAAAGGGACTTAATAATATAATGAGTACTTTATTGACCCCGTGGGGTAATTTGTCCTCTGCATTTGACCCATCCAAACTACTTTGGAGCAGTGGGCAGCCACAGTGCAGCGCCCAGGGACCAACTCCAGTTCTGTGGCCAGTGCCTTGGTCAAGAGCAATGGCAGGAGTTATACCTAATCTGACATACATGTCTTAGTACCATAATAGCGACCAAAAACCTTCAGCAGCAATTTCTTTGGTGGACCCTGCATAAGAAGTACATTAGACCTTCACAAACACTACGTTTCATTTTTTTATACGGCTGGCATAGACATAGACTGCACAGATGCATAAATATATATACAGTATATTTACAAATATATATATATATATTTGTATTGTAAGTAACATTACTATAATATTCTGATTCATTATAAGTGATAATGTGATTTATGATATGAATGTATGGATGTGGACACAGCACACCCTGTGACTGTGGCCTAAATGTTCATGAATGTTTATGCGGTGCTTATGAAGGTGTTATGTAGTGCGCATGAAGGTCTTGATGTGGTTGTTTATGTAGGACAGCATTAAAAGGGTTACCAATGTGACTTTGGAAACAGCCCTAGGTGCCTTTTCTAGGAATAAATCTTACTCAGGAAGTGGTTCCTAAGACATGACCATAGATATAGAATAAGTAGATTGGACATTCCGTTGAAGGCAGCTGTGGAATGGTTGGCCACACAGGTGTAATGGGCTGTAATGGAGTTATAGTATAAAAACTATGCTTATATAGCTGGGTTGTGTTATGCCATTTTTGTAATGTTTGCCTTGTCAACTGGTGGTCATGATAGAGAATTAATGTTTTCTGATCTAGTAACTATATCTATGGTCAAAAAACCTTTAAGGACACCCAGGTGTAAGAGTGGAATGGGTGTGGTTTCTGAGTTGGCAATGTAGGAGCCTCCCACTACTCCTCACATTCTCGTGTGTGTGTGTGTGTGTGTGTGTAGATCCTGTATGGTGGAGGAGTCTGGAACCCTGGAGTCACAGCTAGAAGCCACCAAGGTGAGAAAAAGTGTGAGAAGGAAGGAAAGGGGGAGGGATCAGCAGTGAGGATTAGAAAGGAACGGTAATGGAGGGATGCAGTAACAGTGAGACTGGTGATTTACTCACTTGTTTGTTTCCTTGGCAACCGTATTCTTGGTGCCTTACAGAACATCAGAAAACACAGTATGATCCAAAAACCAAATTCCAGTTTGCTTTTACCTGCATGAAGGCATCTGTATAAATGATAGAACCCACATCATTTGGTGTAAGCAAAAATGTATAGCTAATAATAATGATAATAATGATAATTCTAATGATAATTTTTCTTAATGGTGACAGTAATGATAGTAATGCCCAGGGCACAGGCCGATGATGTCATCTAAAAAGTGTCAGGCCTTTAAGACTTTGATTTTCATCTGTTCTCCATGCTCTGTGTTTTTGTGTGTGAATGCACATGCGTGTATGTTTGTTTCTGTATGTGTGTTTCTGTGTGCGTATTTCTGTGTTAATGTGTGTCCGTGCGCATGTGTGCATGTGTTTGGTTCTGTACGTGTACGTATTCCTGTGTGAATGTGTGTATTTGTTTTTTTGCTGTGCGTGTGTTTGCATGTGAACGCGCGTGCGTGTGTTTGTGTGAATGTGTGTATCTGCAGCGTAAGCACCAGGAGATCCGGGCTATGCGCAGTCAGCTGAAGAAGATTGAGGATCTGGGCGCAGCGATGGAGGAGGCTCTGATCCTGGATAATAAATACACAGAACACAGCACCGTAGGGCTGGCACAGCAGTGGGACCAACTGGACCAGCTGGGCATGAGGATGCAGCACAACCTGGAGCAGCAGATCCAGGCCAGGTCCGAGAGAGAGAGTGTGTGTGTGCGCGTGCGTGCGTGCGTGCGTGCGTGTCAGAGGTGCTCTGTCTAAAACATTCAGAATTGCCCTCGCGAGAGCCGCGGTGGCACAGCGGTAAAAGCATTGGCTTTAATTCAATGCAGTTGCACACCGAGGGCCAGGGTTTGCGCCTGGGTCCTGCCAGATCCGACTATGGCTGATGACTTGAGGGAGTGGCAAATTGGGTGGGGTGGGGGGAGGGACTCAGCAGGGAGAATGGCCCTTACACAACTAATAATCGTAAAAATAGATTGATAAATGCTGATGCATACATGCATAGATGTATTTATACATATGGCCACACTGTCACTGTGGTTTTGAGTCCGATCTGGTTTGAATTTTATGCGTTTCTTCCACAGGAACACCACAGGTGTCACAGAGGAGGCCCTCAAAGAGTTCAGCATGATGTTCAAGTGAGTACCTCTGTGTCCATTTCAGTCATTGAGTTGAGCTTAGGTGTGGAACAGTGTGCGTGTGATTTCATCTGTAATCAGTGACTCTGTAAATGTGAGAAGGAGCTCATTGACTTTATAAGGGTGTCATTATCCAGGATGACCTGCAGATCTTTCATGGCACACATTATACAGTAAGAACAGGTTCCAATTAAACACATTCTGCCTCATTTATCAACATGGATGTAAAAATGAGCGTATATATGAGCCTAGCAACTTGCGTAGTGTGATTCATCAAACTTGTGTAAATCACTGATCTGAGCGTAAATGTGTTCGTAGGTTGATAAATCAGACTTGACCGTATATTAGGAAGCACGTGCACATCATTATGAATTACCATACTCACTCACCCATTTACTACCATATTTGGCAGAACCACCTCCTTTAAAACACACATGCCAACGTGGTTTTCTCCAGTATTATTGGCCATGGCAGACAACAGGAAAGCAAAGATTTTTTCTGTAAGGGTAAAATTTTAATGATTATGAATGAATATGAAAATAAACATGTGCTTATTGGGAACGTTAGTAGTGGTGTGCAGCCTAGCTCAAAAGCCGCTATGTGGCAGGAGATAAAAATTAAAAAAGAAAATAACCATTCACGAAAAAAGTTCTGCCGGTACAGGTAGAAGAAAGGGCATGCCAGACCTCTCGTCTGCAGAAGAGAGGATGGGGGATATCATTGGGAAAGTGGCTGTGGAAGGAAAGATTCTCTCACGTCGGTTGCGACGTTTGCTAGGTCTTCTAGGCTCATAAAACTAAATCGGATTTATAGAAAATTGAAAAAGGTTACAGTTTTGCGTCTAGCATACAACATGAGTGGTGATGTGTAGGCCTAACTATTTTCATATGGCTGTCACCAATAAATCCTTATACAGAGGCTATTTCCTGATTAAATTTTAACCGGCTTCTGCTTCATTCCATTTAGACTGCACATGATGAGAAACGAATAGCTGTGTCAAATTTAAAAATCTACGTAGCCTATGGCTACAGCCGCAACACATAGGTCAAGTGCATTTTAAAATGATGCCCAGATGCATTAACGACTGTTAATATTTTCATAAATGGAATGACTTGGACGTTATTTTGCCATTTTTATGATCAGCTACTCATTTAAGGCAAAATCAGATTTTTTAGCTCACATAACCTATGTTTTCCAAAGAGCACCTTTTTGTTTATAACCTGTTGACTCCTCAGTGCTCTGAACAAAAGTTATTTTTGTTCATTATTTAGACTGCACAAAATTGTTCCCTCGCTGTTTATTGCATGCAATGTCGCTGCCTCACTACTGAGAAAAAGCGTACGCAAGGTCAAGAGCTGTCGTGAGATGTCATTGTATCGTAAAAAAAACCATGAACCCTGATTAAGGAGAATGGATAATTAAGATTATTTTGATTGTTCTTATTATATATATTTTGAATTTTGAATTTTTATGTTGCTCACTTCTAAAAAGGCTTTCTTTCCAAACACAATGGAGTAATGCACTATGGGATTTCTGCCTCTTTGGTTCCAAAGTGTCCTGTGTTGGCTGTTCACAGTATCCAAGGGTGTGATTTTAATGGCAATTGATTATTATTATTATTATTATTATTTTATTAATTTTTTTTAAAACAAGGCCTTCAGTTGAATCTGAATACATGAATGCAAATCCACGATTCCGAGCTGCCACAAACACAAGTGTACAGATCATCCTTATTTGGATCTGTTGCTTTTGTTTTCTCCTCAGGCACTTTGACAAGGAGAAGTCGGGCCGTCTGAACCACCAGGAGTTCAAGTCCTGCCTGCGCTCTCTGGGGTATGACCTGCCCATGGTGGAAGATGGCGAGTCTGACATGGAGTTTGAATCCATCCTGGACACCGTGGACCCCAATAGGTAAGGGCCCATCTGAGAGGGGGGTGGGAGAGGGCAGAGCAGGGGTGTCATTCAAAATCAAGTGTTCTTTTTTGTTACTGTTATAGTAATACATTATGTTTATGTCTAAAATGTCTTAATTGTTCACATACACAAATTTATAGCTCTTATCTTTCAATAAAGATATCTGCTCGTGTGTTCTGCTATTTTGGAGCACAAAACCTCCCCAAAGTGTTCATTGTTTTCCTTTAAGGAATTGTAGCTAAAATTTCTGAGATTTTGTGTGCAGCTCATACAGGGATTTTTCAGACCTTCATTGTGAGCAGAACTTTCTCGCTGCCTCCCTTTCTCTACTCCTCCATGACTACAAGCTTCAAAGAAAAGCTTCTGATTCAATTGGAAAACGTTCATGAACGTTGTTCTCTGTGTATACTGATTTCAAAATGTTATGGCATTCAACTGCAGTTTCAGCTGCAATATTTTAATACCTTTTCACGCTGGAATTTTTGTAGCATGTCACATTGCCACCAGTAGGTGGGGTGCAGTGGCTGTGTAAGTACTCCTGTGTGTGTGCTGGTCTGCCAGTCTGAACAGGATATTTGGGAAAGCTTGTGGTTGGACTGCAGGGTAACTTGGTGAGGTTGTGGTCTTTGGGGAAGGAAGAGAAATTATCAGATTTTAGAGCTGCTGGGACATTAAAGGCAGTGAGAGTGAGCAGAATGATTCTGGTTTATAAATGTGTAAATCAGTGGTCCCTAACCCTGATATACAGTCCTGTAGGTTTTCACTCCAACCCTAACAAAGCACACCTCATTCAACAGCTAGAGATCTCATGAGCTACTAATTAGTAGAATCAGCTGTGCCAATATAGGGTTGAAATGAAGACCTAAAGGGCGGGAGATCTCCAGGAACAGGGCTGGGGACCACTGATGTAACTGCATTTTCTGTCTCTCTCTCTCCTGCTCCAGGGATGGCCAGGTGTCCCTGCAGGAGTACATGGCTTTCATGATCAGCCGGGAGACTGAGAACGTCAAGTCGAGCGAAGAGATTGAAATCGCCTTTCGAGCCCTGAGCGCCGAGAACAAGCCCTATGTCACCAAGGAGGAACTGTACCAGGTACACACACCTGTACACCTACACACCTGTCCCCAGTATACACTCTAATAAACCCTATATCACCAAGGAGGAACAGGTACACACACCTATCCCCAATATACACTCACACAAACCACACATCACCAAGCAGGAACTGTACAAGGTACACACATCTATACACCGACATAGCTGTCCCCAGTATGCACTCACAAAAACCCTACATCACCAAGCAGGAGCTGTACCAGGTACACACACACACACCTGTGGCCTAATTTATAAAAAGTACTTTACACCAAATTTGATCTTACGTGTGGTGTATAGCGAAAAACACAACAAAGTAGTGATTTATAAAATTTCAACGTGACTCCATTTGGCAATGGAAAGGGTCGTAGCTTCAGGTATTTACTTGACGTACGCACATTACCTGCTGGTTATGCCAAAGTATTGCAGGCTTGAGAGCCGCACGTGAACGCTTATTGGTTGAAAATTATCGATGTTGTTATCAGCCTACAAAATGTTTAATTCAAAATGAATAGGCTTATTATTGAATTTTAAGTCTCCCTTACATTGTATACCATTAGGATTATAGTATGACATGTAGAAACATGTAGAAACTGGGGCATGGTGAATGCGACATTCATTATCAGCGTTTCCCCCAGGTTGTATTGGTAGGCGGGGTGGTGGTATCCGCGATCGTTGACCGGGGGGGGGGGGTTACTTTCGCTTTCCTGAGTTAACATAACTGAAACAAATACTTTATACTGTGCGTGCCCGCGAATTTCAGTGAATTATCTGCATTTAATATTTTCAGGCGGGGTGACCCGCCCTGTCTATGGAGCTTGCCGCCCCGCCTGAATATATAAAATGCCGATAATTCGTTTTGATTCGCGGAAATGATTGCATGGTAGGGGAAACACTGATTATGATTCACAAAGTGTTGCTCATTAAAGACGAATATATCCTATAAATAGTCTACTGTAAGAAAACAGTTAACACTCAACCATGGTTGTGCTAGCTTTATTATAGGGTGCCATTACAGAGCTCATTCACGAGCGTTCAATTTGAAGTTCGAGATTTATAGACAGAAGGCACGTACGACAGACGTATGCCATTTTAAACAAGCGCAGCCAATTTTATAAATAATGCTTACGTCCATTTAAAGAAATGTGCGTACATGAAAGTTAAATATACCAGGATGAACCCCTTATTTCCGGGGTTTTGTTGAGGGAATGTAGGAGCATCTGCAAAACGATACACTCATCTGACAATTTCAGTAAGTAACCCGGAAGTAAAAACGTAAAAGACAGAGTGGATATGCATATCTATGGTACAAGATAGGTTCATATTACAAACTTAAATTTTTTTTTTTGTTAATTCAATCTTCATTGATAATCTACACTTTGTAACAATCGTCATATGCTTACTGATTGATTCTCAATAGAAAAATTTAAATAAATATTATGAACTACTTCACTAGTTTGGAAAGAGTTGTGGGATTTCTTTCACACACTGCTTGCAAAGTGAGGGGACAGGGCACATAGTAGACAGGGGTCTCAGTGGACAGGGAACAGGGGTCGTATTAGGACACAGCCCTGCTTTGTGAAACAGACCCCAGAACAGCTATATGAGCACTACATTGGAGGAGAGTGTGATAGTCTGCACTATTCCAAAACTGACTGTAGACATTACAGGTGCCCCCTCCCTGATAGGAAGACATTCCAACATAGCATAAAAAAAGAAAGTGGCATATGCGGTTATAAAAATAAAAATAAAACTATTATTAATTATTGTAACATCCTGCTTTCTTCCTGCAGAACCTGACAAAAGAGCAGGCTGATTACTGCATCTCACACATGAAGCCCTACCTGGACAGCAAGGGCCGCGAGATGCCCTCCTCCTTCGACTTCGTCGAGTTCACCCGCTCACTGTTCGTCAACTGACCCCTCGAACCGCCCCGCCAATGACTAGTCGGGATGTCCCATCCCACCTGCACGCCACGCCCTACAGCTAGTTTAGCATGGTCATCTCCTGCTCCAGCACACGATAGCTCTGTGCACTTATCCTGTGGTTAACCATGTGAATCTGTCTGCTGTTTCACTGCGCTTGTTGTAGCCGTAAAAACGCTTTCGCTCGAGTTTACAGCCAGCTCAAACGACCATGCCAGTGGGGAAGGCATTGAGTGTTTAATTAAACGCTTCCAATTCAAACCGACTGTGACTGTGTCCTGTGTGGATTTATTCCTGGAAAACAACTGAACTCTATTCTCATCCATTTATTTCAGTACAAAAAAGATATGTTTACAACATCAATAATAGTGGTTTAAATAAGAAAAATGACTCGCTGTTCATTTAACACACGTTGGAAACATTGTTTACATTCATGCAACAGCATGAGATGTTTCCCTGCTCTTAAACTTAACAGGTTTCTGTGTACAGTTTGTTGTTTAGTGTGTTTAGCTGTCATATTCAGTCAGACATATGTACAGTCCCTTTATGTAGCTACACACACTGAAACCAAGGTAACACCCTGAAACCAAAGTAACAAACTCCCTCTGTTTGAGGTGTAAATACTCCTCTTGACTTTAGGATGAGATTTTTGTTTGGAGAGTGAGGAGGTAGCCACTCAAGTCACTCAATTTAGATTTCATTGGTCAGCTGTGTAAATCTGCCCCAATCACTCTGCCAGCTCATTGGCCAGCTGCTCGAGCTGCGCAGTCTCTCGAGGTCCCTGCTCTGTGAGCTCTGCGTTCAGGCGCCAGATGTTGACGGTGCCATCGGCGTTCCCGGCAGCCAGGAGGCAGGGCTGTTGGGGGTTAAACTCCAGACAGTAAGTGGGGCGCCCCCCGGTGGCTTGATCGATGGAAGCGACAGGGCGCAGTGACCGCTGGTCCAGGTGGAAGATCTGCACCGTACCTGAGAGGAACAAAAATTAGATTCAGTCCATTTTTATCTGTATAGACCTTTTTACACTGTTGGCAAGATGTATTACTGGAAAACAGGGATATTGGGAAAGACCAGAGGTCTGAAGCCCATCCTCTGCTGGCTAGCCTAGTATCAGCAGTGAAATATAGACATACATTATAATGGGGAATGAACTGAGCAAATGATCATAGTGTAAAGGGTAAAGCTGGTAAAACAGACAGTCCAAGCAAAGAAGTGTATATTAATACAGACCCACACCTGAAATGTCCACCTGCAAGGATCACTAACTCCTGTTCTGGAGGGACTGCAGTTGCTGCCAAATTAGCATCTGCTAAATGTAGGCCTTGGTAACAAGATGTATGGACTCTTTAGCCAATCAGCAACTTAAATGAAGTACTTGGTGAAGAAACACACAAAAAACCAGCGGGACTCAAAACCTCCAGGACTGAATTTAAGCCTGCAGTGCCGTGGCCCTCCAGTCCTGTTAAAACCTGGAGACACTGCGGTCTTCCAGGTCTGGAGTTAAACCTGCAGACACTGTGGCTCATCAACAGTTTTCATCTTAATCTTAATCGTATGGGCAGCGACGAGACTCACTCCTGCCCTTGGAGAGCGTTAGCATAGCTGCCTGGTTTTTGTTTTTAAAAATCAGCAACCAATTCAGACCCAAGATACCGGGTAAGATGATGTACTGTGTAACCAACTGCTTAACTTGATCAAATAAGTGCCGAGTAACAATCAAAACCTGCACACACTGTGGCTCTGCAAGGGTAAGAGGGAAAATGCTTTAAATAAAATTAATTGATGAAGGAAACTTGTTAGAATTCTCAGCCTCAACTTGAGTGTGGGCCACTGAGGCAAGTAGTAGAGATGATATTCTTTAAATCTGAGTGCACCTGCAGCTTTAAATGGATGTATTCCACTGCTGCTGAGCTCAGACAAAGGGACACGTTGAGACATTTTGGATGCCTCATCCACCATTTTGCATCTGGGTATGTGAGAGAGTGAGTCAGAGTCTCAAAATGATGTGTGTGGGGAACTGGGAGCAGCTGCTTGTGTAAGCCTGTTTGGATTTCAAACACTGAGCTCCTTCAGACAAGTAGACCGAGCCATTTTCAGCAAAATACAGGGGGGGTGAAGGGGAGGGGAGGCTTCAGATGAGCTCAGATTCACATTCACAACCTGGAGTATCAAGCAGTTTGTTGCTTCGCTGAAATTGTTTCACTTCCATTTCCCATGATGCACCCCTTTTCTTCCTACACACAGGTCTCTATTCAGGTTTATCCCAGCAGGGGTTTTAAGGTTTAGTAACCATGTGGAAATAAAATAGGCCATCTCTCTGCCTCCAGCCTGAACTCCACATACAGCCCTAGCCTCTCTCTCACCCCATATAATATGCTCTTTTTTACTTAAATTTTCTCCCATTTTAAATACCCAACAGCTCACACTGTGGCTAGCATCTCACGGGTGGGTACCTGTCATGTTGTTGGGAGGAGTGGTGGGATTGTTCCCTTTAAAACTGGGGGGGGGGGGGGGGTATTTTTGGTCTCTTCATAAAAATGTACTTTTTTTCACGTTTTACATTTGCAAACTTTAGTCAAGATTTTTAACAATATGAGTAAGTAATTAAAAGTATTGTAATTATGGCTCAGAACATACTTCAGTAAACAAGCTCCCCCCTTTCCCCATGTTGTAAGGTCCTTCCAATAGACAGTTGGCACAGTTGGGAAATAAGAAAAAAAATAGAGACATTTTGTAATGCAATGTATTCAGTCGTAAAAAGGGTCTTTGAAAAATTTAAGAAATAACATTGTGATCAGCAGTGTCTCAAACATGACAGGTCAATTCAAACAAAATAAGGATGTATTAAAAATGAGTATTTTCACTTGCATTAAGAGACCTTTTAGCAACTGGTAAAAAATAAAATGGCTACCCACTACAGCTATGCCGTGAAATGAGAAAATATATTTTGTTAATTCCGTAAGTCAACTCTATTATTTTATCTGATGGAGTTGACGTTTGTGCTGACGGAGGTCAATTCTCTTTAGTAATTTAATTAATTCAATTGAAATAAATTTTCAATTAAGTTTTCATCTGCTTTATTTAGCAAAACTAGTTTTTTGTAATGGGAGTCCTGTCTAAATGTTAACAAAAAAGTGCTATTTAAGATTTTTTTTTATCACTGGCCCCTTTGCTGGGTTTAACCCCTTCGCTCAGATGCCTAGTGATAAAGCCGCCAGCGGTAACATTTTGCTCAACTGAGACATTCGTTGCTCCTGCAGCGAAACTATTAGTGGAAATCTGTGTTTTAACTTTATTGGTAAACGATTCGTGACAACTCTGCTGAATACAGAGTTTCTAAGTGTCACTATTTTCCCATAGAAAGTCCAATTAACAAGCAACCCCGCACCCAGTCTATACCTACCCATGCGTGACATAGTGGACAATAGCGTCTATGTATGAGTTCATAAATATATTTATTCATCATGTAAAATTTTAATTCCGTCATACCAACAAGATAAACCCAAAAATAGCCTGATTGTATGCCACAAAAGCAGTGAAAAGCCCTGCTCACTCAAATGCAAAATAAACATGTGAAATTATTGTCTAGTTGTGCCACGTATTCTACTATGAATATCTGCTACTAAATATGAAATAAATATACAATCCTACCATTTACAGATAGAGATGTTCCTTTCAAAATTCAGTGGTTATTTATTGTCTGGTACAATCTGTTTGTGAAATACTTTATTACACTATCTGAAACGTCGACTCGTAATGCCCTGCAAGCCCGTCTCATTCATTACAGTTCATTCTGGTCTAATTGCCATTTCTTTTATCCAATAGAGTACATTATAACCTTAGCAGCGGTATATAGAATGTCTTATTGGGTGCGTTGAAAAATGTATTACAGCCCAGCGTAACGGCAGTTTCCGTTTTAACGGTCTAGTATTATGCAAGCTCTATAGAAAATGCATTAGGGAGGGGAGTATTCCCTTCCCGATATGGAAGTAGTACCGCTTTTAAAATGTGGTTGGTCTCGCTGGCTACATTTGTATGTTTGTTTTTCCACTCAAGCACTGTCTTTCCAATATGACTGATAGGCTTATTGTTATTTTCCCATTTTGAGTGCATTTCACATACTGTAGTGCAATCGTTAATATAATTTTTGATGTAGGCTACCGATTTTCATTGAAGATAGAACATTTGGCTGCATTTTGCAGATGGTGGAATACTATTTTATTTTCATGTTATCCTACATAATATAGGCTATGTCCTATATACACTTGTCACTTAGGGCATGGGAAATGCTCATTCCAATTTACTGTGCGCTGATATGTGATAGATTCATGTAAAATTTTCCTTGGAATCATTATGAATGGGAACATTATTATTATTTTTATTTTTTTTAAATACAGAAAAATGCAATCCCGGGCCAAAAGTATACATAAGTCTACTGTAGAGTACAGGTAAAAGTGATGTTTTATTGAGGTACAATAGTGAATGATTAGGCTACATATTTAAGTGTCTGTAACACCGTGATATCAATGTTTTTATCTTAAACCATCAGAAGGGGGAAATGTACATGCTTTATAATGGACAAAACTAATTTTATTCATTTTATGACATTGTATAGGGTTTTGGACCCATAGATATCTACCCTCCTATACTGATGAAAAGATAGTAATTCCCACATGAAAATGATGCAAAAGTGAGTTTTATGAGCCAAAACTGTTGATTTGTAGTTAAATATATAATTATTTATTTTTTATTTAGAGCAGTGCACAATTTAGCCATTTGGATAGATTTGGAGACACTAATGGACAACAGGGTACCTATATTTTGCATCATAGATCTTTAGTAGTTCTGCATATCATCCTCAGATTTTGCACACTAGTAGACATGGAGTTTATGATCCAGGAAATTTACCTGTTTCACTTATGTAGCTCTCAGTATTTCACTTTATTTTGACTTAAATTAAGAAAGTTTGTATTGTAAATGGTACACCTGTCTTTTATTTAAGCCATTTACCAAGTTTCTGTGATACAATTAAACTTTTTGTAATGGTGGCGATATGATCGGTACGAAATGGATGAATTGCCTGAAAAAACACTGAGAAAAAACATAAATGTGGACGAAGAGGAGAACATCCAACAAAAACGATGTGGCAGTAAAAAACAAAATAACCATGCAACTTCACACAGAAGAGACTAATCTATGGCTCGCAGTAGATGGCCTAACTAAAATTAAAACTTTTTTTTTTTTTTAATTAAACATTGCACATATAAACACCAACTCCGTGATAATGTAACTAGGCCTATATACCCATGTATTGCATTTGTATTAAAAACAATGATACAATTTAACTTATTGTAGCCCAGTTGCAGTAAATTAACCTCATATATGTAGCCTACGAGGCGGCGCAGGCTACATCTGCCAACCAGTTGTCACTGAGGGAAAGAAAGTAGCTACATTCTGCTTAATTTCTTTATTAGCCTAATTAAAGTTATTTACTCCACTTATTTTCTTGGAACGTTTTGGACTCTGAATTAGCCGGTTATGGAGCAATAGTTAAGGGGGAACGCCGGGATATTTCTTGAATTCTATATAGATTTTATATGTTTAATGTGAGTCTTGAAGCTTACCGCACTAGAACTGTGCCTCCTGTTTCCCTTGTTTCCAGACGCGCAGATCGACGTAAGTGGTTGTTAATTCCAGCTGCAGGTCGTACTGTATACTGGAAGGTTCGAAATTGATCAGATTCGCCATAATATTTAAATTGTAGCATTCTCTCTGATTCAGGAGGAATCATTTCTAAAATAAGTAGTTTACGGCTGTGACTGAAAATGCCTTGGTGTATTGTTCCTCAGTGCATAAGTGCAAAAGGACATGCGTTCCACAGACTTCCAATAAATTTGAACATATGCAAGAAATAGCTAATAGCAATTATAAATGAAAGATATGGCATATATACACCTGCAACAGCATTGAAAAATCTCCGGGTTTGCAGTAAACATTTCTTGAATGAAGACTATACAAACGAGATTTATGTGCTGAACTTATGGGTACAGAAATACAAAGAATACTGAAGAAAAGTGCTATCCCATCTATTTTCACTTGATCCAAGCGCGTTCCAGAAGTGTCGTTGAGAACAGAGCATATGCTGAGGTATATTGATACACAGCGGATATCTACCACGGATAACATTTACCATTTCTGAAACTTTTGACTGCAATAGTTTACAATGTTTTTGATTTTCATAGCTAAATTATACATCGCCGAACTCAAAAGAACCTGAAGATAATGAGGATGGCATCCCTTTAGTCATATCAGACTTTTATCTATCAACAGATCTGATTAACCACCACTTACGTAGATCAGCGCGACGTAGCGCGTCTGGAAGAAAGAGAACCGGGAGGCGCAGTTCTAGTGCGGTGAGCTTTAAGACTCACATTAAACATATAAAATCCATAGTTTGTGTAGTTATTAGCCAGTAGCGAACAAGCTGTGGGCCATGTTTGAAAGATTAAACTTTTGCCGTAACCTGTCGGCAGACAAAATACGTCCCGCTTGTCCAGTAAATATTTCAAACAAAGGCGTTACAGTGGTTTGAAACTTTCAATAGAATGTATTCTATTAATTCGTGAAATAATCCTGTTCAAAATTTTGTCTGTAATCTCCATTGTATTCTCATTCAAAGAGTTGCCTATCAGACTAGAAACACAACAGAACTTCCAGAAGGGAAGGCTCTTCCTGCGGTTATGGTAGCCGGTACTTCCGAGCCCTGAGATTCACTGTACGCTCCCAGAGGCTAAATCATTTAGCCGATGGGTTCCGAGATTGTCGGTAGGGTAGAGTGGTAGAGTGGTACAGTAAGGGTAGAAGAGTAAAGTAGAGGTAAAGTGGAACAATAGAGGGTAGGGTAGCGGGGTACAGTAAGGATAGAAGACTAAAGTAGAGGATAGAAGAGAACAGTAGAGGGTAGGGTACAGGGGAGCATTAGAGGGCAGGTGAGTGGATACCTTGTGCAGTGGCAGCGGTGAACAGCAGGGGGCGTGTTGGAGACCAGCGCACGGCGAACACATATGAGTCACACACGCGCAGAGACAGCAGTGGCTCAGCCTGCAGCAAACTATGCAGGTGGGCCAGACCGTCTGTCCCCGCACTCAGAAACAGGTTCCTGCAAACACAGAACACACTTCTACTCTCAAGTTCAATTCATGAATATAAAAATCTGTTACCTGTGTAAGGTGGAGCAGTGCAGGTGTGTTACCTGTGGAAGGTGGAGCAGTGCATGTGTGTTACCTGTGGAAGGGGGACAGTGCAGATGTGTTACCTATAGAAGGTGGAGCAGTGCAGGTGTGTTACCTGTGGAAGGTGGAGCAGTGCAGGTGTGTTACCTGTGGAAGGTGGAGCAGTGCAGGTTTGTTATCTGTGGAAGGGGGGGGCAGTGCATGTGTGTTACCTGTGCAGGGGGGGAAATGCAGGTGTGTTACCTGTGGAAGGGGGACAGTGCAGATGTGTTACCTGTGGAAGGTGCAGCAGTGCAGGTGTCTTACCTGTGGAAGGGGGGGCAGTGCAAGTGTGTTACCTGTGGAAGGTGGGAGCAGTGCAGGTGTGTTAAGGCCATTACACACCAAGAACGATGCGAAATTGCAAATAATTTGGAGGCGAATTTGACGTCTATAAAATATGCACATCAAACGCGTTGCGATTTTGGAATGAATTAAATAGGTTCTTTAAAAAAAATCACTCCACGAAAAAATTTAGTCAACATGACGTGACTATGATCTGGTCCTGCTGTTGTTGCTCAGTAAACCTGCCTGGCCACTCCTCACCTCCCTCTTTTATTCTTCTAGCCTATATGTGTCTCTCAAATACCACAACTTCTTCACTATAATATACAAGCATAGTAACTACACTTTACCTAAACACACAACGCCTGCTGATAAGAAAGCGCCGCCTGCTTTATGCTGCTGCAGTGGTAGAAAATGTTCCTCATGCTATATCGCGTGGTTGACTGGCGTTACAGTTGTGACAACAAACGTCCACAAAGAAACAAACTAATTGTGCAGAGAATAATAACTTTAATTGACAACTATGGGGCTGATAAGGATATAGGCTACACTAATGTTTTCATAAGCGGTTACACTTTTCCTGTGTCGCAATTTTGGGGTGTTCCTAATTAATTCATTTTAATTTATAATTTTGCTGAAATACGAATAGCCTACTATAATTAGGACATTGACGACCCACCACTAGGGGGGCACCGTGGATAGAGAAACAAATTAGTTGTAGTTGGCTATATTACCATAGCAACAGTCACACAAAGCCATGGTTGTTCATACTGAAGTGCTCTGGCTATCACTGATAGTAGGCACACTGTTTTCTTCGTTATTCTATAGCAGTGATCGGGAAATCTACACAGGAGTCGGAATACGTTTTTATTTTTTGTTGTTGAAAACATACACAGACAACATGCATACACAGACAACAGTGCAACAGCTAACGCTTCTCCGGTGACAGCGTAGCCTGCAAATCTAAAAATTAAATATAAGGTACGTATGTTTGTGTGTTAATCGCTGCTGGCTTGTTATCTTGCTTTCATATGAAGTGTGATCATAGCTAGATCTAACCAGTGGCGGGCCGTGCATTTCACACCTAGGCCTTCAGTGATGTCCTACACAGTCCTACCTGAATTATTCCACCTCTTAATACCATCATTATGACGCCATGGCTCTAGAAACTATACATTTAGACAGAAACGCAGTATAACCGGGCGTTGCATCACCTTAACATAGTCAAGTACAACAGAGTTATATTAATGTTTCCGAAGCATTTATAATCAATAAATCCGCATTTACAATTAAGAGTGTTAAACTACCAGCTTTAAGATCGCTTGGATACTGTCAAAACTTTAAAATAAAAGGCGCTTTTAAGGGATTAGTCTACAAAGTTTTATTAAGTCCACCAAAGGTATGTGAGCTTTAACAAGTTTGTTCACTAAACAGCGCATTGTCGCACCCAAAGCAGTTTCATTTAAGAAACGTGACGATAAAGACACAAACTATTCACTGAAAATAAAAGAAAAACAAATAATTTGCATAAGTTCATGAGGATATATTTGCGACAGTGGTGAAAGTGTATTCCTAGCCTTGAATGTCCACTTTGACTCGCTAGCGTCGGCTCGCTATCGTTGGGGTTGGCCGTTCTCTTCTGACGATGTCTAGCTTTTCTTGAAAAGTTCGTCTTGAAAATGGCGTTGTAATTATATCTGCGACCAAATCGATCTCTTCTCCTCCTTCAGCCATTGTGGGTTGAAAAAAAACAGCTTGTAGAAATCAGTTCAGTTTGCTAGCTGTCTGCATAGCTCTGCCTCTCAATAGTGCGTATCCAATCAAAAGACGTGCACGTGCTGACGTTATCGTACGCCTGCTAGCTGGCCCCGGTGTCGCCAACTCGAAATCTTATTGGTTAACACCACAGGTATGTTTACGTTCACTTTAAGCTACAGGCGCCCGCACTGTCGATTCTGAAGGCCTAAGGGCAGATTTCTTGGACCCTGGCAACACATTATGGCTGAAATATGATTGGATAAAAGCTCTAACATAAAGGCCAGCCCTCCAAATCTGGAAGCAGCGCAACCAAGAGGAAAGCTATGAAATGAAGAGAATAGACTATGGGGAATAATTTAATACATATTTGTGGAAAAAATATATCAAAATTAAATTTATATTCTGATGATGTCTAGGCCAGCAGAGAAGGCCTTGCTGGCCCTGACGGCCCGCCACTGGATCTAACTAGCATTAAAATACAACTAGCTGTAAAACCTGGAGCTCATCATCCATATGAAAATGTCTAAATTAGTAAAGAATATAGTAAGCAACTATGACTACAGTTGAGCATATTGTAGCCCAGGATTCAATTAACGTTAGCTGTAGTTTCGTAGATACTCTAGTGATGCTACTATTATCAAATTGAGGCTGCTAGCCTAATTGTTATTATAGCGGATGAAAGCACTATACGAGACGAGGCTACGATAGCATAACTAACGTATAGCAATTAGGCGAGACTACCAAGTCATTTTCGTATGCGCAGATAACAAGTTGTGTGTATTGCAATCATTTATCCTCATTTGCTCAGCTGCTTTTCCACAAACTGTCCTTCAAATTTATGTTTTTTTGTTTTTAATCAAAGAGTAGGCTAGCCTACGTGCAGGAAAACAAATCAATCAGTTGGTTCACCATATTGGTTGTTGTGTAGTTTGTGGCAGCGCTGTGACGTCTGTCGAGAGGAACTGTTATGATTGGACAGATAACTAATATCGCAAAAGAAAACTGGAAAAAAACAAACTTGATCCGAATAAAATAAATGCCGCCTTTTCGCAAACAAAATTTTGCGTTTGATGTGCATGTTTTTATGAACAATACAGGAGTTTGTTTTTATTTTTCAACGTGCGATTTATTCGCACGAATAAATCGCGGCCAGTGTGTAACGGCCTTTACCTGTGGAATGTGGAGCAGTGCAGGTGTGTTACCTGTGAAGGTGGAGCAGTGCAGATGTGTTACCTGTGGAAGGGGGAGCAGTGCAGCGTGTGGACTGGCCCACAACGGGGAGAGAAGGAGAAGCGGGCAGGGGCATGCAGGGTCACACCCTCTCCCTCTGAGGTCACACGTGTCGCCGTGGCAGCCATTGTGCGGCTGGAGAAGGAGCACTTGAGTAGCAGGCCTCCCTCAGACCCGGCCAGAAACATGTCTGGATCCCAGGGAGAGAGCGCCAGTGATGTCACGCCCACACAGCCACTGCCGCGCACCTGCAGGGGGTGACATACACCATTGTTAAAGCAAACCCATGTGCACACACAGCCGCGCGAACACACGCACGCAAGCACACACACACATATACTGCCTGTCACCTGCAGTGGGTGACATATGCAAGATGCTCATGCACACACAACCACACACAGACACGAACAGATGCACACGCAAAGTGTGTACACAGACTAGGGATAAAAATTTGGGCTATTTTTTCTAACCGATAGTCGACCCTCATTGATCGGTTATTATCGGTTAACCGATAAGCTTAAATAGGCTATAAACAAATGGACCTAAATCCATGAACCATGGCAGCCTATAATTGGCTACGGTGAGCCGGTAAAATTAAAAAAAGACATTTTCACACACCCGTTGTCAAATAACGTTGAAACACAAGGCCAAGCAGCAAAGTTTCTTAATTCAGCTAACGTTAGCTAGCCATTCCGTTTTGGTAGGTCTATGAATTTGAAAGGGTGTTCCACCAGCAGACTTTGTTATATCCGTTGCAGTATGGGAAAAAACGTGGCTAGAGCCGTAAATAAGAGTAACATTACCGTCGGTTAGATAAAGGCTACAGCAACTTTTAACACTAGGCTAACGTTATAGTAAGGGCAGTGGGTGAAACCTTTTTTTTAATAAACATGTCTGCACTTTGTTTAATGGGAAATTGATTGCGCAGGTAAAATTTGCGGAAAGTGAGATGTCAATATGTCTATCCATCTTATATTCACCGTAAATGCCAAATGCATAAAATAGCACGCTTGAACTAAAGGCTATTTGGAATACACTTAGCCTACACTTCTGTTTCTTGTCAGTTCGTTTAGACCGTTGTTTGTCTTTGATGTAGGCTAGTATATCGGCTATAATGTGCATTAATCATTAACCTAAACAGTCTAAATTATATCTAGCCAAATACAGACTTGATGACGTTGTATTTGAAAGACTGTGCTCCGGCACTAAAAACATTAACTTAAAGAAATACACTCAGTCTGAAACGAAATGTGAACTTTATTATCAAATTAAACTGTCCACTTCCCCTCCCCTCAAAAATGAACAAAATAGCTCAACATACACAAGCCTTTGTAATAAATGAACTAAATTAATTAACAAAACAAAAACAAAAAACTTAGGCTAGGCCTGAACATACAACAAAATGTGAATTTTATACAAATTAAACTGTCCTTTCCATTTTTAAAAAATACAAAATGGATTAGCCTTTAACAAAAAGACTGATTTAACAAAAATAAAACTTAAGACAGTTTAAGCCGATATAAAAAAATATCAACATGTCAACATGCTGTGGAGTAAGTCTGGTGCGCAGTCTGTTGATGTTTACTGCGTATGTAGTACTGCATTGTAGTCGTGCTGCTGCAAAATCGTTGTTTTTAACGAAATGGTCCCAAACCGAACTCTGTGAGAGCTAACTTTTGCTCGCTTCATTTCGTTCAACGACTCTGTGAGAGCTAATGTTGGCTAAGTAACATAGCCATGTGAAAGCAAAGGAAACAAAACTTAGGCATTTGAAAGTTAACGAAACGTAGCGTAGGCATCTGAATGTTAACGAAACGAAACCTAACCTAGCCGATATCACGTGATGGTGGCACCCTCTTGTGTTGGATTTAAGAATAGTTTTTTCCCAAACCCCAGTTGATATAGATGTAAATTCAAATCGCCAACATTATGCTGCGATTTGTTTAAAATGAACCGTTTAACCAATAAGATTAATCGGTTAAAATTCCTATTGTCGGTTAACGGTTAACCATTGACATCCCTAACACAGACCCACGCACACACATTCACATACAAACATATGCACACAGAAACACTTTCCTCGGTCAGCAAACAGGTTTCACATCACGTAGGCTCTTAGGGAAAGAATCACGGCAGAGCATATTTCACCTTGCCGAGCGTGCCGCTGTGGGGCACCTGCTGGCGGAGCAGCGCGTACCCTGTGCTGAGTGCCAGCCTGCCATCCTCACCCACATTCCACAGCACCACCCTTCCCCCTGTACCAGCACTGAGCACTGCCCACTCCCCTCTGCGGCCTGCAGAAACCCAGTGCACCTGCAGAGAGACACACACAAATATAAACACACACACACACACAAGTATAAACACATACACACACACAAATATGAACACATACACACACACAAATATAAACACATACACACACTAGGGTTGTGCTGATCTACGATGACATTGTGTATTGAAGAGATGATCGTTGATTGCTGATGCCTTTGCAAACATAAAGGCGATTTTTGGGCCATTTAAAAATGAGCATAAAAATGTACATTTTTACAATTATTTTTAAGGAATTGTTTACAAATTCTAATGCACAAGTAATTTCCTAAATATATATTTAGCATTTTTTAATTCCTAAAATAAAATATAATTGGTAGAAAATTTGAAAATAAACTATTTTCCCTTCAGTGCATTACCGCCCATTCGTGCTTCTGCATTGTATGCATGTGAATGACTGTAGTCCGACAGTAGTCTGACAGTTTGCTGTCGGCTGAACACATGTCAAGTGTCAACTGCAACAAAGAAGGCTGAATACATAGCCTAATACATTTAGCATACATAAATGATCACATAGCCAACTATTTGAAAGAGATTACTACTAGTTTAACTCCGTTAACCCCTTTGCGCAGATGCCGAGTGATCAGGATGCCGGCGGCAAGATTTTGCTCAACTAAGACATTCGTTGCTCCTGCAGACAAACTATGAGTGGAAACCTCAAACTCTGTGTTTTATCTTCATTAGTACACGTTTTTTGACAACTCTGCCGAATACAGAGTTTCTAAGTGTCACTATTTTCCTGTAGCAAGTCCATTTAACGAGCAACCCCACCACCCAGCACATTTTTACCATAGCAATGGTGTTTACAACGTCATGCTTTGAACAGTAAATTACAGCCGGGCGTAACACAATTTGTAGTTTTTTCAATTTCGTTTTACTAAAACAACTTGAATGTGCATTTGCTCGCCGAGGCTTAAGAGTTGTTTCATGTTATTTTCGGAAGTTTTTACTCCCTCCAGACTCAATAAATATTACGCAGAATCGCTGCACTTTGATTTGCCCTGAAGCTAGAACATTTGCCAGCATTTCCCTGGTGGTGGAATTTTATTTTATTAAAATCTTATCGTACATAATATAAACTATGCATGGTATGGCAATACTTGATGAATTGTTTACAAATTCTAATGCACAAGTAATTTCCTAGGTTACAGGTACGCCACTGAGTTGTAGTCTATCATTTTTCCACTCTGTAACCCCATAAGGACAGCACTCGAGTAGCCTACTGTTTGGTTTATTTTGCCAAAATATCTTTAGGAAACAACGTGTCAATGTAATTTTCTAACATAGCCTAACGTTACTAATTGCGCTAGGCATCGCCAGGGCAAGACCTCCAGCGCCTGGCTTGCACTAGTTGACCTTGTCTTGTTTCTAAGTATTACTGATTGATCCTGGTCCAAATCTTGACAAATTACTACAGTCAGCGCAAAAAAGCATACATTTTAAGAATCTGGCTCAAAAGTGTCTCTAGTGGTAAAACGTTAGGTACTGCACATTCAATCTGTGATTGACCAGAAATTTCCTCCTGTGACGTATTCCCCTCAATGACGGAATAGAAACCTGTACAGCTACACCCACCGATAGTTCGGTGGCTACGCCCTGAAGTTTTGGAGCGAGGGCGGCCTGCGCTGCAGCTATAAAAGCGAATCTCAGCGGTTGATCTGTGTGGAGAGAAAAATCAGGAGCAAGTGAGTGATATAGATAGCGTACAGTTGAGCTTTTTGGAATATAGTTACAGTAGCCCATTTATTTTTGGTATATATTTTTTTATAGTTAGCTTGATAGTCCCTTGTTTTTTGATAGTTCGATTTTCAGTCTAGCTTAGCAAGTAGCTAGCTAGTTTTTTTATTATTACTTATAAATACATAGGCTACTTTAAAAAAATAATTTTTATATAATATAAAGCATATTAAAATCTGACAGGGACGTAGAGAGCTACTCAAAAGGGGGATTTGGGTCAAATAGTTGAGCCAGGAGTTGTAGTAGCCTATAGCCTATGCATGCTACACGTTTACCTTTGCAACGTACGTCCCTACAACAGACATTCTCTCTTGGGCCTCGTACACACTGGGGTTTTAATTTCTAAATGTTTCTGAAACGTTTTAGTTTTGAGGTATTCGCTACCTTGACCTGGAGGAATGCTTAATGCCACTGGACATCTTGGGACAGCAGGGGCTATTTTTAATCATGGCTGTATTACTTTAATTCACTTAATTAGTTTGATCACTGCAATGATTCTATTGAATGTCTTTATTTGATAAGTTTGTTTCTGTGTTGTGGGTCTGCTCCACTGTCTATGTCTATTTTTGTTGTCGCTGGGGCTACAACAGAAGTTCCTTAATGGGAAAATAAAAGTTATTCTATTCTATTCTAGTACACATTATGCCAAGCTCACACTACACGACTTTTCCCCCGATTCTGACGTCAAAATCTCCTGACAAATTTTCCAGTCCTATGATAATCTTTTAAAAATCTGCAAGAAATCTTGGTTCCGTCGGCTGGAACGGTCTTTTGATCTGAGATGGTCAAAGACGCGATTATTTCTGTCGTGAACCAGTCTGGACCTCGTTGGGAGAGCCCACAATCTTTTTGATTTTGTCGGGAGTCCTGGCTGACCTGCAGTGACGCATCGTTCTACTAGAATGTGAACAGCGCACAACAAACGCAACGAAAAATGGTTTGAAATGATCCATACTTGCGTAGCCTTGGCAACTGTGCGTGGAAATTCGACCTCTTGATTTAGTCCTGTATAAATCGTGTATAAATCGTATGATGTGCGACCCCCGAGTAATTTTCTGTCTTCCTAAAGTCGCCTAGTGTGTGCTGTATCGTGCAGCGATTTTTTTAAAGACTGTCATTTGACAGTTGTTAGATCTGAGCTGCTCTCCTGGGACGAGATTTTGTAAAGATTTAAAAGTCGTGTAGTGTGTGCTTGGCTTTACTTGCAGGCATTCTGTGGTTTTAGAATTCCCTGCGATGCAAGTTTCCTTGACAACCGATTTGATATTTTGCGTTCCTTGGTATCCATATCGACAAAATAAACAATGTGGATCATTCGCGATCAAGTGGTGTAAATGAGTCTCCTCCTTCCAAATTGAACCACGATCGGCAGACATAATATAGAGATAAAATTATATAATAATCATAAAATAAACACAAATGTTCAACTGTCAAATTAACTTTGTGAAGATGTTTGATTCGCGAGTACCGCCAATGGAACTGTAGGCTACGTTATTTATGACGCAAGCAAAATTATTCTCAAGGTAGGTTTCGACAACCGATCCTGTACACACCGACAGCTAAAACGATAAAAATGTGTAGCCTACATGGCATGGGTACCTATTTGAACAGTGTGTCATTTTCTGTTTGCTGGCCGCATCATTATAAGCTCAAATGAGGGCTTGGCAGCAGTGTGAGCTACCATGTTTCGTGTGTATGAGTGAGAGGTAGCGAGAGAGAGAAACAAAGCAGCCGCTGTGAGTGCTGTCCAGAGTAGAAATTAGCTTTTGGCTACTAGTGAAAAAGATTGCTGGGGCGAGGTTTGATACCTGGAGCTCAGCCCCAATAATATTACCTTATCACGCCCATATTTTGGCATTTTTCTAATTTAGAAATGGGCCGGGGTCTAGCTAAACCCTTTAAACGGAGCACCCCCTAAATAGGCCAGAATTTACCAAATTTGCCATCTGCGTGAAGGGGTTGTGAAGTGAACTACTTTGAAAGGTCAGCCTACTCCCCATAAAATTGTCAACGTTGATAATAACAATAAATATATTAAGTGTTATTTTAAATAAAGCTTGTCCTCCTACTTTAATTTGTGTGAACTGTTTACGATAATAATCAAGATGACATGTTGCTGTTTTTTGCCATTTTAACAACAACCAATGGTCTCTACAATGGGAACTAAAACGCTTCCAAGAGCACGTTTCTTTTTGCTTTCCCACCGCACCTTGAGAACCGTGAAGATTAGGCAAAAGGAAGAAGTGACGGGGAAAAAAACACGGTTACGTTTAAGAAGTAGGCTAGCCTATTGTGGTCTTTATTACACCCGCGCGGGTAGCGCAAGCAGGGGGTATTGTTTTTGCTCCTGTCTGTGCGTGTGTTTGTCTGTGTGTCCCTATCATCCATAACTCAAACATTTCTACTCCGATGTGACGAAACTTGGTGGAAATGTTGACAGTTGGGCACTGACCTGAATCTTTAATTTTTTTACCTGCTTCAGTTTTTTTCCCAGCACTGTTTAACTGAATGCTCTATGCCCAGTACATATATATATATATATATATATATATATATATATATATCTTGATAGACTTTTCCGTTAAGTTTGCCACTCATTCCTTATTCTAGTACGGAATCGCCCGTATAAAGAATATAATGTTGCACCTTTGATACGGAACGCAAATTATGGGACGTGTCAATGAACTCAGTACACACTTATACTTTCATTGAACTACATTAACCACGCCCCCTTTCATATCTCATTAACACTTTGTCGTACAGACTTATGAGAGGTGTCAATGAACTTAGTACAGACTTCTACTTTCATTTGTCTAGGTTAACTACGCCCCTATTATTATGCCACGCCCCCTTTCATATCTCATGAACCGTTTGTCCTACAGACTTACACGCAATACTATAATCTCTCTGCATTTGAATGGATCTCTATGGGAATTGGGGGGTGAGACTAGATTTAGCTGTAAATTACATGGGAATAGTCACCAAGGGCCTGAGGTATCAAACGAGCCTCAAACCATCACTCTGCTGCCAGATATGCAGTAGATATTGATGGATCACTTTAAGGGTTGTTTCTCCTGACTCATTTTCCATAGAGTTAAATAGGAAAATAGGTCAGACTGATACGTCTACCACTATAGTACGGGGAAACGTGGATCGGGTTAAAGCTATTACCTTTTCAGAAGTTAGTGCTTCAAAGGTAGCCTAATTCGAAATTGCAGCGTGTTCCATCCAACTCGCTGCGCACGCTATGTCTTTCTACCGAGTCGCCCCAAATTTATTTTTTATTTTTAGGCCACAGAATAGCTGAGCCACATTTGTATACAGTCTATGGTTCTATGCTTCTTCTAGTCGTCTCCTAGTACTGACATCTTGAAGGCGACTAGTACAATATATATACAAAAACCATATTTCACCCAAAAAATTAAATTTAATTCATTCGGATAGGATTTTATTTGCCGTTTTCTCAATTATTGTCATTTTGGGGGTTGCAATTTCCCTTTGGCGGTCCGTGAAATCATTTATATAAAACAAAACCATGACTGAGGTTGGTTCAAACACTGCTACATGACAGTTAATTAATGATACATGCAAAGAAAGTGTATTTCAGTAAATTACATTACAGGCATTTAGCAGGCGCTCTTATCCAGAGCGACTTACACAACTTTTTTTTTGCATTTTTAAAAAATACATATTATCTATTTATACAGCTTGATACTGAAGCAATTCAGGTTAAGTACCTTGCTCAAGGGTACAACGGCAGAGTCCTACCTGGGAATCGAACCTGCAACATTTGGGTTACAAGGCCAGTTCCTTAACCATTATACTACACTGCCGCCCGTGTAAATGCTCCTCACATGTTACACATTATATTAGCACTAGCTATCAAGACAATAAGACAACATTAAAACTTCTGTGGTGCGATGGGACCGTTCTTTTATGTTCAGTGGATGGGACACAAGAACTCGACCATAGTACACTGATTCCCACATTACTAGCAAAAGGTATCAACGCTAACAATAGCTAGTTGGCACATTTGAGCTACTAAATAGTACAAGCATAGACCCTACTTGCCAAATAGTGTCAAGCAATTCCTAAAGCGCATCAATATCAATATAAAACGAAAATTAACAGTATATTTATACTTTGTTTGGCCACATACCTGATGTCTGCCTCAAAGTAACTCATCACACTTACTGACTCACAACTGTCGAGTGCCTATGCATGCGTGTGCATGCGTTCTTTCACCACACAGTGCTCGCCACTGCGGCAGAAAACCAGGAGTGAGGGAGAGAGGGTAGAGGGCACCAATCTCCCGACCTGCTATTTTCATTCAATCAATGTATCTGTTCGGCATGGCAGGCTGTCCACAAACAGGAATTTATTTATTTATATATTTTAAAAAAATAATTACAAATATTTTTTAAAAACTGAAAAAGGGCACTTCTCTATAGGAGGCAAAACGGCAGGTGCTCAAGCCCCCTTTGAGGTCTATCTATGCACATGCATGTACACATACATAGCCAGACAAATAGAAAAACACACAAATATAAACAAACACACACAAAATTACACACAAAATATACTGTAAACACGCACACACCCCCATATAAACACACACATAGCCAGACAACTAGAAACACACACACACACACGTAAATTGCACATACACACAACATTATACACACAAGCACCCAGGTATACACAGATATAAGATATATCACCCAAATATAACCGTACACACACATACTGTACGTACATACATACATGAATATAAACATATACACACATACATGCAGGCATCTAAATGTACACACATACAAACACACGGGCAGGACAGCAGCAGCACCTGATAGACAGGGTCCCTGTGGGTGTCCTCACACATGCCTGTCTGGGCCAGCATGATGTCCTGAGACCGACTGGTGTCCCAAACCACCACCTCCCCACTGTATAGACCCCCTGGAAACAAAGTGTTGGGAATTCCATTAAATCCATTGGTCACCTGTGATAATATATATTGATTATATTTGAATATGAATCACCTTTAAACTATGTTACCTGTGATAATATGTATTGATTATATTTGAATATGAATCACCTTTAAACTATATTACCTGTGAAAATATGTATTGATTATATTTGAATATGAATCACCTTTAAATCCATTGGTTACCTGTGATAAATATGTATTGATTGTATTTGAATATGAATTTCCTTTAAACTATATTACCTGTGATAATACGTATTGATTATATTTGAAAATGTATCATGAGCACTCAAACACATAGTAATAAATATATATGAGATCATAGCACATTATGTGGGCCAAAAGTACAGAAACAGACTAAATATCTATACAAAGCAAGTTTCCTTAAACAGGTCCAGAGAATAAGATAAGATGTTCCTAAACAATGGGAATTTTAAAGCTGGGGTGGTTTTTCAGAGAAGTCCAGAGAGTCTAATAAAATGAGGGGGGGCTTGGCGCTCCTGGCGCCAAGACACCTGCTCTCTGACCGACTAAGGCTCGGTACACATAAACAGAACAACACATTCCAAATATGCTAATTACCCATTGTTATTTTTGCACACAGTCAGCAGTCCAGAAGTTGAAGAAGAAACTTGGATAGTAGCCAAGAAACCAAAGTCTGATAAGAGATGGTTCCCAGGCCTGAATGGCAATGCCAGGGGGAGGGGGGCACACAGCTGGAGATGGGTGGCTGGGAATCTAAAGGGGGGGGGGAATTTTGAGAGATATCTTGGTAGGGCGGAGCCGGGAGATTGAGAACCCAGGTGTCAATCAGATACAATCCAATAGGCGTAGGCCCTACAAAGAAAGAGTTGGGAAAGTTCTCGAAGAAAGGCGGGGATAGAGATTGCCTGTGTTTGTATGGTCAAATATGTCAGATGGATAAAAAATGAGATGTACAATCTGATAAGAAACTGTATAAAGATGGACTGTAAACCAAGAATAATTGAGAGTGTCTCTGGGGAGATGGCAAGATCTTGATCGTGCGGTGTATGGGATAAGGTCTGGCATTTTTGATAGTCTCTGCGGGGGCACTCCGCTGGACTTTTGTTGTATATTTAATGAAATAAAGTCTAGTATTCTCTGAGAATTATTGCCTCGTCCTCTATGATTAAACACTTAGAGAAATTTGTGAATTTCTGAAAACAACTCTGAGATATTTTCACTCGGAGATCCACAACAAATTTGGCATAATCAGACAGGTTTGGATCAAGTATCCACAACAAAAGCAAGGAGACAGACGTAAGGGTACATAACAGCCTATGACCCAGCAGGCTGGGGTTTAGGGACAATTAGAGAAGATAGGAGTTTAGTGTTTATAGGTACAGAGGTAAGATAGGAGTTTAGGGTGTATAGGGACAGAGGGAGAAGAGAGGAGTTTTGGGTTTATAGAGACAGAGGGAGAGCAGTTTAGGGAACAGGACAAAGGATGAATGTTTCATACCCGTGATGAAAGAGGGGTGGGACGGGTGGAAGGCCAGGCACATTACAGGGGAGGCGGTGTCTATAATTATGTCTGGACGTCCCGGGTCCATGCCTCGGCGCTCCAGGTTCCAAGTGCACACAAATGCCCTCTCCATGCTCCAGTCCCCATCATCCACCCTGCAGGGGCAAAGAAATTTACCAGCGCAGATTGGTTCATACCAGTCAGTGACTGACAGCCTGAGGTAGCTCCACCTACTCTGGGGTTCATGAAACCCCAGTCTGCCCTCAATATTTTTTGTAGGGGAATGGGGGGCTGGTTTAAATGACAGAATGGAACAGCAAGAGCTGGGGCATGGATGCTCACCGGCCGAAGCCACAAGCGATAACAGAACCTGTGCAGTTCCAAGACAGGCTGGTCACATGCAGGCCTCTTTCCTGCGCATCACGGTGGTGAAGTCGATGTGCACACGACACCTGCACAGACACAGACAGATGGACACACACATGCAGGAACGCACCATGCCTGAATAAATTAATATATTAAATACTTTAACTCTAGTTTTTCGTAAAACATGTATTATTCCTACAAATCCCAGTTTTCAACAACAAATCAAAACTTGCACTGTACGGAATAATTGTTCTGACTACTGGTGAAAATAGATGTGTAGTGTCAGTAATGTGCAGGATTTAACCCCTTCCCAGATGTCCTAGTGACCATGCCGCTGGCGCCGTGAGATTGCTCAAGTGAGACATTCATTGGCCCTTGCAACCAAACTATGAGTGGAAACAACAAACTCTTTCTTTTAAAACATTCTAGCTTTATTAATACACAATTTGTGACAAATATACCGAATACGGAGTTTCTAAGTGCCACTATTGTGGCGTAGCTAGTCATTTTAACAAGCAACCCCCCACCCAGTCTTACCTGCAACTATACAGACCTATGCATGACACAGTGGACAATAACGTCTATCCCCACTTGAAAATGATGCAAAATTAGTTTTATGAGCCAAATATATTGTAGTTAAATATATGATTTTATTATGATTTATAGAAGTGCACAATTTAGCCATTTTGGATAGATTTGGAGACACTAAGGGACAACAGGGTACACTGCTTATATTTTGCATCATAGATCTTCAGTAGTTCCGCATATCACCCTTTGCATGATATGTATAGTTTTACCTTTTTTAAATGTATAGCTCTCAGTTTAATTGCAAACAAAAACAAGATTTGTTTGCATTTGTGGGACTTTATTTTTACCTAAATTATGAAAATAAACGAATCTAATCTATTGTAAATGGTACAACTGCCTTGCTTCATTTAAGCCATTTTCAAAGTTTCTGTGATGCTCACACCTGGTGTTATAAAGCCTTAAATAGAACATCTGTGAGAAGGGGTTAAAATGCTACTCCTCCTACAAAATTTGCATGAGACTTGGCATGTGCACTCATCTCACATGCCTTTATATGCGCATTACTTTTCTAAAGCCTAGGTTATAAAATGACCGAATGACAAGCCAATGAATTAGATTAGTTAATTTTCATAATTTAGGTCAAGATAAAGCGCCACTAATGTAAAGAAACTTTAAAAAGTTTTTCTTTAGTTTGCAATGAAATACTGAGAGGTACATGTGAAGCAGGTAAAACTATTTCTTCGATCATAGATTCCATGTCCACAAGTGTGCAATATCTGAGGGTGATATGCAGAACTACTAAAGATCTATGTTGCTAAATATAGGCAGTGTACCCAGTTATCCATTAGTGTCTCCAAATCTATCAAAATGGCTAAATTGTGCACTGCTGTAAATCATAAAATAGTTCTATATTTAACAACAATTCAACAGTTTTGGCTCATAAAAAGAAATGTCATAAAATGAATAAAATACTTTTTTGTCCATTATAAAGCATATACATTTGCCCCTTCTGATTATTTAAGATATCACAATGTTACACACACCTAAATATGTAGCCTAATGATTCATTCTTGTACCTCAAACATCGCATCAACATTACTTTTTCCTGTACACTACAGTATGTATTATTTTGCTACATGCCCTGAGATCACATTTCTCTGTAGTTAAAAAAATTAATAAAATTAAGATTCATAAAATTTTACATTCATCTAGCACATATCAGCACACAGTAAATTGGAATAAGCTGTAATTTATTGTTCAAAGCATCCAATAAGACATTTTAAACACCGTTGCTAAGGTTATAATGTCCGATATTGGATAAAAGAATCGTCAATGAAACCAGAACGAACTGGAATGCATTACGGTTTTACGTGTCAACATTCCAGATAGGGTAATAGCTTTATAAAGTGTTGTGTATTTCTCAAACGGATTGTCCCAGACAATAAATGATCGCTGAATTTTGAAAGGGACATCGCTATTCATAAAACCAATTGTAGGATTGTATATTTATTTCATATTTAGCAGCAGATACTGATAGTAGAATGACATGGTATAATTACACAAGAATTCCATGTTTATTTCGAGCGAGCAGGGCATTTTGTGGCTGTTTTGGACTACAATCAGGCTATTGTTGGCTTTATCTTGTTGCTATGATGGAATACAAATTTTTGGTAGTAAAAAAATATTTTTATGAACTCACACAGACGCTATTGTCCACTGTGTCACGCATGGGTAGGTATAGTTGCAGGTGAGACTGGGTGGGGGGTTGCTTGTTAAATGGAGTCGATATGCGACAATAATGACACTTAGAAACTGTATTCGGCAGAGTTGTCACAAATCGTGTACTAATAAAGATAAAACACTGAGTTTATTGTTTCCACTCATAGTTTGGTTGCAGGAGAAATTAATATCTGAGTTGAAAAAAATCTTGGCGCCAGTGCCATAGCCACTAGAGGATCTGCGTGAAAGGGGTTAAGTGTTTTGCAAAAAATGCTAATTAGCGAAAAATCCAATATGGCGGACTTTATGGGTCCTTGAGGCAAATTTGTTCGTCATGAGCAGAGAGACCTGTACACCAAATTTTGTGACTCTACGTCAAACAGGGTGTCGGCAGTGGGCGTATCAATGTAAAGGTTTTGGTGCAATACAGCACCATCACGTGTTCAATCTGCTTCATAATTTAAAGAATCCAAGAGTTCGGCCATACCAACACACCTACCAAGTTTGGTGATTCTAGGCCAAACAAGCTCACAGGAATTTTAGGTGCAAGAGAAAAAAAACAAGAATATAAACAAAAACAATAAGGTTCTAGCAACTTCGCTGCTCTGTCCCCTAAATATATTGTATCACAGTGTCAGAAACATTTATTAAGTTTTAATTGTATTTTTTTCGAGTATATGTCACCTTGAAAAATGTAGGCGTTGCACTCAAGTTCCGTCAGATCATTCAATTATCAATGATGGTGCGTGTGTTCATCCCCTTATAGCGCATTGAAATCATGAGAAATAAAATGTATATTGGTTGTTTTCCGATGTATTTCCTCAAGTAAAAATAATATAAATCAACGGCAATGCACATAGGCTATGACGCTTATTAAAAATAAAACTATAATTTTGCAATGTGACACACACTCGGGGGTGAAGGGAAAGACAACAATATCACACGCAAGCTCGCAATCAAAGTAAATTAACACTAAGCAGAGTATTAAAACCGTTTGATCTAACGTCAGTCTATTTAAAGCAAGCTAAATTGCAACGCTAACGTTCCACCAAATGCATGTTACACACAAATTATTACACAATGGTAAGTTTTTATTGAGTTTTCTTTTTTTATTTAAAGGCCCACTCATTAATTTTGGTTCCCAATCGAACGAAAATGACGTGCTCGGCAACTAAGTACTTCCGTGGATCATGGTTCTCTTCGTTATTATTATTATTATTTTTTTTTTTACTGTAACCAGCCACAGAACAATACGACAAAACCATTTCCAAGGCATGATTAGCTAACTATTCTTTTGGCTATAAACATCAAACAAAAAGTTAGGAAATTTGTGTTTGGTAGATTATTTCTCTGTTGTAACAATGCTTCTTGGCAATAAATTTTATACCGTTGGAAAGCCTGTTTATTTCCCTTTTAAATGGTGCCCCATTTGTAAGGAACATGCATTTGTGGGATGAGCAGCACAGCTGAGTATGTGGGTTGCGCCCATGAAAAATTTGCCAAATCTTCTCTGCCAATGCCAAACAGCTTATTCTGCTGTTGCTATTGACTCTTGTTTTGAGCTTCCGGTACCCCCAGGTGCTGACAATCAGGTGCCTGATTGGCACCTGATTGGCAGCACCTGTGAGCATGGGCCCTGCTACAGTGGTCAATTGGTGCCTGCTCCAAGAATCGGCATGCCACGTTTGTCTGATCTCGATAAGGCCCGTGCGATAGGGCAACTTCAAGCTGGTGTTCCGCAAAAGCAAGTTGCGGCATTATTTGGAGTGAGCCCTAGTACCATCTCCAAACTGAAGGCCAAGTTCCATGAAACGGGGGATGTCAGAGACAGACCGCGAAGTGGGCGTCCCAAGAAGACGACACCCCAAGAAGACCGGTTCCTCACCCTTTCAGCACTTAGGAACCGTAGGCTGTCTTCTACAGATTTGCAGTCAAGGTTAGCAGGACGATATGGCACACGGCTCTCGGCCCAGACAATCCGGAACAGACTGCACGCAGCCAATCTCCGGGCTCATAGGGCTGCCAGGAGGCCTGCCATGACTGCCCTTCACCGTCAGGCCCGTTTGCGCTGGTGTCGGCAACACCTGCACTGGAACCTGAACATGTGGAGGAATGTTATGTTCAGCGATGAGTCCAGATTCTGCCTACGGAAGTTGGATCGTAGGGTCAAAGTGTGGAGAAGACGGGGAGAACGCTATGCTGATTGCTGCACCGATAGAGTAACACCTTTTGGTGGAGGCAGTGTGATGGTGTGGGGCGGCATCTCCATCACTGGAAAAACGAGTCTTGTCATCATTGGAGGCAATCTCAATGCAGAGATATCGAGATGAGATTCTGCAACCAGTGGCAATCCCATATCTCCACAGTCTGGGACCGAACTCCATCCTCCAAGATGACAACGCTCGCCCCCACAGAGCGGGGTTTATCAGAGACTACCTCCAGAATTTGGGAGTAGAGAGAATGGAATGGCCTGCCAACAGTCCTGACCTCAACCCAATTGAACACTTGTGGTATCAGCTTGGGCGTGCTGTTCGTGCTAGAGTGACCAACACAACCACGTTGGCTGACTTGCGACAAATCCTGGTTGAGGAGTGGAATGCCATCCCACAGCAGTGTGTGACCACGCTGGTGACCAGCACGAGGAGGAGGTGCCAGGCTGTTGTGGCTGTGTATGGTTCTTCCACACGCTACTGAGGCTCCTGTTTGTTAAATTAATAAATTGTAAAATTGCCAATATGTCTTGTTTCTTCCTTGTTACTGATAGACTTCAATCATCCAATCCACCAAACAACACCAAACAAGAGTCACTAGCAACAGCAGAATAAGCTGTTTGGCATTGGGCAAATTTTACATGGGCGCAACCCACATACTCAGCTGTGCTGCTCATCCCACAAATGCATGTTCCTTACAAATGGGGCACCATTTAAAAGGGAAATAAACAGGCTTTCCAACGGTATAAAATTTATTGCCAAGAAGCATTGTTACAACAGAGAAATAATCTACCAAACACAAATTTCCGAACTTTTTGTTCGATGTTTACAAGGAGCAACCTAATGTTACTTGCTAGCACCACGGAGGGATGGATAAAAAAGTGGTGGGATTGATGGATAAAAAAGTGGGGAAAGAGATTGGGAGAGGGATAAAATTGGTATAGGGATAAGGAGAGCGGGGAAAAAATAAACACTTTAGCCAATTAACTATTCCAAATCTCAAATTCCAAATGCTGATAACTAAAATAAAACAAGTGTTTGGCTCAGACTCAAAAAGGATTTCTTAGTTTGAACGAGATTGCAACGGAATTGATTCATTGTGCTTTATTGGTGCTCAATACATACCTTAATAGCCATAAATAACGTGGTTAAAAGCTCATAACGGATTTTCCTTGTCCATCACTTTAAAAGTTATATATTTTCTTCGATTTCGATTTTGCTTGGCCGCTGATGACGATGCACAGTGATCTGAGCAGTTGTTGTGTAATTCAGCATTGTTATTTGCTACCAAGACTTTGCAGCACCCATGTCATTTTTAACATGAATATAGCCTGAAATATAAATCTTCAGAATACGTTTAAATCATTAACCAATAAGCGGGGACTTTAACGTTATAAGGTGGGATTTATCCAGTGCCAAGACTCCAGCGAGTTAAATACACAGACTGTTTCCAATTGTTTTTACCAGTTTTCTTTGCGCGATTTCTTGAGGGCGGCTTAGGCAGCTTGAAAAAACACTTAGGCAGCCCACCTAACCGTAACTCACGTGCACGCTGAAAATTGAACAGAATTTTCACTCGTGCATAGCCGCTTAAACAAGCCATTTTAAATTCAATATTGAAATTTCTTTTTTTGGTACAATTAACAGCCCTATCTGTTACACTCTGTTTTCTACCTGTCTGAATATAGCAACAACAACAAAATCAGACTGTCAAATCTCCTTTTTAAAAGAATGTAAGCTATACAAGTTGCTAAATATTTTCTAAATGTCTAAAAAGGATAGGCTTATAATTATCTCAAATAATTAATTTTAAGTGAAAACTATGCCTTCCCCACCGTTTCATGCCTCTCCTCCCAGTTGACTTGGAAACCATCGAAAGCGTGACTCCGAGCATTCTTAGCCAGCTCCTTCACTACTGTGTCCTCAATTCGCTGCAAAAAGTCTGTCAGTCCAGGCGGGTCCGGGAGGTCTTTGCAGTCAGGGAGGTAGTGGCCTGTGGGCGACTCATCTGATTCGGTCTGTGTTCCGCATTCTGAGTTGCAAACAGCCTGAACTCCATTCTCGACCGTCTCCAAGGGCACCGTTTGACAGCCTCTCTTAAGGAAAACCGAAAACAAAAAAGAAAGTAAAAGCTCAATGCATGCACTCAGTCAAAGACTTACAAGCATGTGTTCATAACTTTGATTCACAATGAAAATACAAAGCGCTCCTCTTAAAAAAAAAAATTTGTAATTTTTTTTTTTTAAGTTGTGATATCATTTTGGCGATCATCAATCCAGCCAAATTGTGTTTGTGAAGACACAAATTCTTCCACAAAAGTATAATTTAGATTTTAGCCAAAGTTATGAACAAAAAATTACTGAATCCAGATCATTGCTCATGTACATACTTTCTTTAAAAAATATATATTTCAGTCACTTATATTTTGCAATTGCCACTTGATTACCATGCGTGTCCAAGGTATATAAATTTTACCTGTTCTAGAAGCTGGATATTAACTAAAGAAATTTGGTTTTCCCGGCTAAGTATCTGAGGCAAAATCTGCAATATTTTGAACCCAATATTCACTGGCTGGCTTCCCTGTTACTGCTACCTAGTTGTTCCACTGGGTGCTGGTGGATCTAGCAGGCAGGATTACCATCAGACGCCAACACTGGTATATTGTTGTGCAGTAAGATGAAAATTTCTCTACCCATGCATTCACCTTTTCATTGCACAGAAACCGCCAGTTCCACACCACAGGATGCTCACCTGCTATTCCAATTGGGGAGACTCCAAGGAAGGGTCACAGATCAACCTCTTACCAGGATAAGCAATTGATAAGGATTCTATGATCATTAGGGCAAAAGGGGGTCATTAGAGGTGTCAATGTGTATGGGCGTGCGAGGGTGTGTCTGTATGTGTGTGTGTGTCAACAAGGGCAGCATGACAAACCTCACACTGACCTACCCCATAATTTTAGGATTCCATACATTAAAATAGGTTAATACACCTACAGGCACTACGTGGAGATTCTGGGCCAGGCCATACCAGAATAAAGTGGTACTACTGGCTTTGTAACCTGATCTAGTCTCTCTAGATATAGCTAACAAACATTTAAATAAGAGCCAAACCAGTCCCACCCCTGATAATTAAGTATGCATGGGCCAGGAGAAGCAGAAGGGACCCCCTCCCCCTCTTCCAACCACTTAAAATGAGGTCCTGTCTTTATTTTTCAGTTGGCATCTGAGTCTTGTATCTGGTGTGGTGTCTGGAATTTTACATTTCATCCCTGGACTTTTTGAATATTCTTCTGTCTGTTGGTTTGTGGAACTTGGTGTTGGCGCATTCTGGGGATTATCTTGGGGGAGATATAACATTTTTATAGAGACAAATTTACATCCACAGAGCTTGATGAAAGATGCAGAATAAAAATATTGCTTTTCCCTAAAAATAAATATTGATTATGAATTTATCATTACAAAAAAACTTTTATGGGCCTTAAAAGAGTGCAGTGTTTCTCTCTGTCTAAGAGACGTCAGAGTTTGGTTCCCAGCTCTAACAAACTCCTCAGCCAGTAGCATTATGACGTTGATGCCACACCCTATGACCACACCCATGTCTGTATCAGGAGTCTCAATGGGTTGCCAGATTCAGCTAGTCCAACAGTGATGGTGGAATCTGATGCCAAGCAAGTGCCCAGCTCCACCACCGGAGCCCTCATCCAGCAGTAATGTTAGACACAAGAAACCCGGTAACAGTCCTTAATGACAAGAACTGGAGCAAGATGAGGGTCAACCTTGGTTCAGCATTTGGTCGTTGAAGGGAGCTCAATGAATCACAATGCTTGAGAAGCGACACGGAGAAGGCCACTTTTCTACTCGACCGGTTGAGGGTCGTGTGCTTCCAGTTCCGGCTGTGTTGTTATGAAATGCAATCTCCATGTGAGACACCAGAGGGGGTGAAATGCTGTATCTATAGCCTTTAACAATAATACTCTCTTAATTTTTATCTGGCTGTGAGTTTTTGATAAAGGTTGATCGAGCAGGCTGCTCTGCCTATCAATGAATTTGGCTATTTAATACACAATTGCAATCTCATAATCTTAATAAATTGTTAACTTTTCTTAATTAGGTGCTTTTCATGTATAAATTATTTACCCTCTGAGGCCAAATTATGTGAGATATAGCTATGAATGTCATGTAGAACATTGTGTTTATTGCAAACAATTTAAAGGGTAATTCCACTCAAAAAAATATGTTTGGTTTGTAGAAAAGTAGTTCCCCTCCTGATTAAAAAAAGCTCTCAGCCAACTTTCTACCTGTAGTGAGAGCAGAGATATAGCCCCAAACTACTGTGCATGTACCAGGTACCTGGTTTACTATAAACTACAACAGCCAAGGTACTTACAGTTCAAACAACAGGTTCCCACGCCCACTGAATGACGTTACAGAAGCGGAGGCCGTGGGGCTGGGCATTTTACAACTAGTGTGTAGTGCCTGTTAGTGATGGGCAGTTCGGCTCTTTTTTCTGAGTCGGCTCTATTCGTACCATTCAGTTTGAAGAGTCGGAGTCGGAGTTGCAATTTTGGTACTTCCGGTTAATACAGAAGAGCCGTTTGAGCCGCATCTTTTTCTTTCAGCGGCGCGACTCGCGAGCTGGAATTAGAAGCTGTTTCAGACAGCAGACCCTAGCTGGTAACAAAGTAGACAAAATAAGTTTGTAAACTAGCCTTGATATTTTATTCAGACCCAAATCATCTGAATGATACTCATTGCTAATATTCTCAATTTACAGTAGCCTACTGTCTCAAGCTAGTTTGCAATCGCAGGTTACGTTTATTTACGACTTTCCCATCTCCGATCATAGATTGTAACATTAGATCGTACAGGTAATAATAGACATTGAATGGTTATATTTGTAAAGAGATATTTAATCTATGCTAATATTAATCTTATTTTTTTATCAGATCCCAGAATCCAGTAGTCTAGGTCTACTGAAAATGAGGTGGATGGAAGACTGTATAAGAGAGATAGCCAGCCAAATTTGACAAACAAGCCAGATATTTATTGTGTGTGTCAGTGTGTGCATATGATGTACAGGAGCCTGTGTCGTTTATTTATTTGGACACCATAGGGTTATTTAAATGTGTTTATTTTAACTGTACTTTATTTATTATATCATCCGCAATTGTAGGCTATTTATTCTGTTCACTGTTGTTGTTGGTCAAGAGTTATAAAATAAAAATGCCACCACAAGTGTTTTCTGTAATTTTTTTTGTAGCCTAATCTAGCTGAACACAATCGCAATATCGCATATTTGGCCTAATTGTTTCATAGTTGACTGGAATTCGGTTGCAATTCTATTAAAAAAAATTAATAATTTCGTAATATACAGTCGGCGTCTCGGAAAATCATTAGATATAGGCTAACATAATTCCTTTGTCAATAGGGTTTTCGTTTGAATCACGCTGAGTAGTAAACCTGATTAATAGCTTAATGGTGTACTTCATTTTGCCCTTTGTTAAAACCACAGAACTCTATAAGAACAGTTATGTGGTTAAAACTCGAAAATTACTTCGGTTTGTGTCACGGCTCTGAGCCGTGGAATATTGTTACGGCTCATGGCTCTTAAATTGAGTCGAGTTGATTTTGTGCTGATCAGTTGGGTAGTATAGCTACTGTAGCTACGTATCTTTCTTTTAACCATTAGTAGTCATAATAACTTTGGAATGAGCTGGGGCGATTATTAACTTCACAAAAGTGTGTGCAATATTGTTAGATCAAATTAAAATGTATTCTTATGTAGGTTCTAACTTAGCAATCAGAAACTGCACGCAGCGCATTAACCACTGCTGAGTGTCTCGGGGAAGTGTCTCCCGGCTGTAGTAGAAAGCAGGCAGAGTCAGAGCCAGAGCTAAGAGCCAGAGCCAGAGCCAGAGCCGAGAGCCGAGAGCCAGAGCCAGAGCCGTGAGCCGAGAGCCAGAGCCAGAGCCGTGAACCGAGAGCCAGAGCCAGAGCCGAGAGCCAGAGCCGTGGGTTAGCACGATTCACTCGAACTGGCGAGTCGACTCAGACGACTCAGCATAAAGAGTCGTTCAAAAATACCGATTCGTTCGTGAACTGCACATCACTAGTGCCTGTCTGCAGCGTTTCTTCGAGACTAGAGAGGCCGCGTAACTCGCTGGCAAGTTAGCCACTAATGTAACAGTTATACTGAAAAAATACCACCATCATTAGCTCAGTCTCCAGAAAAACGTGAGAAATACGACCCTTCATTTATCTATGTTTGGTATCATGAGAACATTAGCCAGCCTAGCCAGAAGTCTGTAACACTTAGCTACGCTACGCATTTCTGACCCCGGTTCCATATGGGAAAATCAACACCGACCTCCCGTTTTTAAGTATGAAATGCTTTTGTATCGACCAACATGCCGATACAGAATGATAAACATATACAATTGAAAGTTAAAACGTCATTGCTGTTGGGTAGTTGTTAGCCATTTTAGCTATGTTTGCTAGCAAAGTCAAAACTTTCCCAGTGCAACTCGAACGCACTGATGTCGGTAATAACACGGAAGTTACGCGTTATCACCCCAATATCCCACCTCCTTCCATTACCGAATGCACAGTTAGCTACTATAGCCTACTGCAAGGCAAACATATTTAAAAACCAATTTGTTTTATGCCAAGAAACCCGTGGCTAACAACAGCTAAGGCACTAGCCCAGAAAAAATACATTGTTTCTATAATCGAATGCCAAGCCGAAGTATGCTTTCCTGAAGTGTGTCTCAGTGGCGCGGCCCGTAGAGTATGAATATTGTTTAATCACCATTCCACAGCTTCCATTCCCCTCGCCTCTACACTTTTCTTTATTTAAAAAATGTATTTGGTATAGTCTGTAGTGATTTGAGTGCCTATAGGCACTGTTGGGGTTCTACCCTGGATTTTATGACCGAGCGGTGCTGGGATGTCTTTCCTGATATCAAATGATAGCCTACTTGAGTAAACAGTAGGCTGAAGGGAAGTTGAACGAGGTGGACACTACAAAGGTTTATAAGTACTCTCATAGAGTATACTTTCGTAAAATAAGTGTAAGAGCTTTTCAGCTTTATTGGACAGCGCCGTGTAGAAACAAGAGGAATGGGAGCGAGTCACAAAAGGTCAGATTCGAACATACAAAGTTGTGGCTTGCAAAGAGCACAGGGAGAGTAGCCTACTCTACAGGCTGCGCCGCTGACAGGGTTCATACAGCTTTTCTGAAAATCATTTTTATGAAATTCAAGAACTTTTCCAGCACTTTCAAGGTAAATAATTAGAATTTTGGTTTGTGTGCATGTGCACATGTTTTTGTGTGTGTGTGTGTGTGTTTGTGAGTGTGTGTGTGCATGCGTCATAGGTGGCAACCTCTGCAGAGCTGCCCTTATTTTCACAGCTGGTAGGATAGCCGAGTCGACTGTTGACACAGGCGCCAAGTTCACATTAATAAATCTTGAAAACGTGTATTGTAGTTGTATCAATGACCTTCAATATGCACTTATTGTAAGTCGCCTTGGATAAAAGCATCTGCCAAATAATTGTTATGTAATGTAATGTAATGTAATGACATAGCTGTAAGGGGGAGGCGAATGGTTCGGAGGACCAAATGCAACAACAGGGAATCTTAGCGGTCAATAGTGAACACCACTAGAGCAGAAAAATCTCTGCGAATAGGAAAAATAAGGAAAACGAAAATCAGCTCCTACTCTCGTAGGCTCGAGAATAAAAATAAAAGGAAAAAATACCTCTCTCTCAAATAGAGCGAACACCAAGAAATAAAGAGAGGTAGAGAGAAACTGGGGGGAAAAAACTGTCTCCGAGAGACAAGAAAGGTAACAGGAGCGAGGGACAGAAAATGCAAAGAGAGCAATAATGCTAAATAATTCTAAAGCACAAGAAGGCAAGTCCCTCATAGTTTCAAAGCAAAAGCAATGAAGGAAAGAGGTCTCCTTAAAGTGCCTACCTATACCTTAAAAAATGAGCAAAAACAACCAAGCACCGGAAGCAGAAGGCGCTGCGTTCATATAGCCAGCAAAATCACCTGAACAGGTGTGCCAACTGAAAGCAGATTAGCAGAGAAAACCCGGACCGGCCGCCATCCCGGGATTGGTAGGAAGTTGGTCAAAACATGGAGGCATCGGAGAAAGAAATCAGAAATGCACCGTCCGTGTTTAAATCAAACGTCTGGACTTATTTTGGATTTTTTAACAAGGAAGGGAAGAAGGACATGGATATGACACATGCGATTTGCAAGGAGTGTCGTATGAAAATAGAATACTCTGGGAATACTACGAACATGAGGGCTCACCTCAAGCGCCACCATCCAGAGACAGCGTTAACCGATGGCCAAGCCAACGTTAAATCAGCTCCACCAAAAATTAACCAACACTGGACACACTTAGCTTGACAAAGCTACCTTCCAATTCTGAGCGAGCTAAGAAAATAACACAATCCATCACCTACTTCATGTGCAAAGACCTGCGTCCATACAATGTTGTGGAAAACGAAGGCTTTTGTTACATGCTCAAAACACTGGAACCCAGGTATGTGACTCCGTCGCGACGTTTTTTCACCGACACAGCCGTACCCAAGCTCTACAGAAAAGTGAAGCTTAAAGTTGAGGAATCTTTGAGTACAGCAGGAAGGGTTGCACAAGACACTGAACCCCAAATTGCTCCCAATGAGCAGGCTAGTGCCTTGCATGGTGGCTGCCGCCATTGGTGTGTGAATGTGTGTGTGAGAGGCCATTGTAAAGGCGCTATATAAGTGCAGTCCATTTACCATTTAGCTAATAAACACGGTCTTGAAAGGACTCCGGATTGTAGGGGTGTGGTCTAAATCCACGCCCTCAACCCGAGTGCCATCGAAGTCATCCAGCCCTACATGTTTGAACCACAGAACTGTTATACGGTTCTGTGGTTTGAATCCAGCGAGGAATTAATGCAATCAATAGATAAATATCACACGCAAGCTCGCAATCAAAGTTAAGTTAACTTAAACACTAAGCAGAGTATTGCAACCGTTTGATCTAACGTTAGTCTATTTAAAGCAAGCTAAATTGCAAGGCGACGTTTCACCACATGCATGTTCCACACAAATAATTAAATAATGGTAGGTTTTATTGAGTTTAAAATCTATTTAAAGGCCCATTCATTAATTTCGGTTGCTAATCGAATGAAAATGACGTGCATGGCAACTAAGTACTTACGTGGATAATGGTTCTCGTCGTATTTTTGTTACTGTAACCAGCCACTGAACAATACGACAAAACCATTTCCAAGGCATGGTTTATTTGGCAAAATCTTAACTATCTATTATTTTCTATATATTAACTGACGAATGAGCAGTGCACCAAGTAAAAACGATACGTGAGTGATTAGTTTGTTTCCATGCTGAGCTGTGCAACGAGCAAGCTAATGTTTCTAGCTAGCACCAGCACGGAGGGATGGATAAAAAGGTGAAAGATTGGGAGAGGGATATAATTGGTATAGGGATAAGGAGAGCGGGAAAATATAAACACTTTGTAACTATTCCAAATCCAAATGCTGATAACGCGGACAACTATTCTCAAGGGCAAATAAAACAAGCGTTTGGTTCAGACTTCAGACAGAATTTCTTCATGGAACAGGATGGTTATATTTGCCGCAAACTATGTGAGGAGTTATGTAATGAGATCAAAGTATGTATTGGTTGAGTTTTGACGTCTACGTCACCATGGACCAATTTCAGCATACAAGAATAAAGAGATATAGATAGACTGAAATTTTACGAGATTGCAATGGAATTTATTCCTTGCGCTTTATCGGTGCTCAATACATACCTTAATAGCCATAAATAATGTGGTTATAAACATATTATGGATTTTCCTTGACCGTCACTTTAATTATAAAAAATATAATCTTCTGTTATTCACTAGACATACACTAGAATAATGTGTTTATTTGTCCAAACCCTTCGATTTGTTGGAGTTCAATTATTTCTAATATTAGTTTTCATATGTAAACTGCAATTCATACCAACTTTGTTGCTAATTTATAACAAAACATCGCAGTATATTCAGTTTCCTTGAAATTGTAATTGAAAGCAAAACTGTGATACTAAAAGTCTCAGTAGCCAAGCTAGACGCACCGTATCACCACCACACATGGACGAACATAGGGTAACGCTATTGCCATGAACTATATTGACTGTCAATAAATCACAGATGTTATTTTGACAGGACTACTTTTATTATAAATGTCCCTCCCAGTGAACAACAGTCGTCCGTGAACGGCTAAATTGTGTTGGAAACGCGTCTTGGACACCTTTTCAATGACATTTTGTGGCATTTTGCGCACTAGGCTAGCGCCGCTAGAAAGGTAGCAATTCTTTCGAACAACCCGAGCCGCATCTTTTTCTCCCAGCGGCGCGAGCTGGAATTTGAAGCCGTTTCAGACAGCAGAGTCTAGCTGGTGTGGTAGCAAATTAAGTTAGTAAACTAGCCTTGATATTTTATTCAGACCTACATCACCTGATTGATGCACATTTTTAAAAGCCTAAGCTCAATGTTTTCTGTTCACTCCCCCTTACTTTTCAAGCTAGTTTACAATCGCATCCAGTTTACATTTATTTACGGCTTTCCCATCTCCGTTATTCTAGCAGAAGTGTAAAATATCGCTGTCGGTCATTGATTGTAACGTTAGATATTACATGTAAGAATAGACATTGAATGGTTAGGCTATATTTGCAAAGGCTACAGCTATTTTATTAGTCTATGCAAATATAAATCTTTTATCAGATCCTAGAATCCAGTAGCCTACTGAAAATGTGGTGGATGGATGGATGGCTGTATAGGAGAGATAGCCAGCCAAATCCGACAAACAAGCCAGCTCTTGATGCGTGTGTGTGTGTACAGGAGCCCGTTTTGTTTATTAGTTTTAAATAAAAATTTTGGTAAAGATTTATTTGGACACCATAAAGTATGTTTATTTGAACCATTAGGCTATTTATTTAGCCTATTCTATTATACAAAATTGTATTTATCTGTTCACTATTGTGTTGGTCACGAGTTCTAAAATAAAAATGCCACCACTTTAAATAAAAAGTAGCCTATTTGAACACAATCGCATATTAATTCTGTTTAATACTGCAATTCGGCTGCAAACAGCCACATGTTATAATTTCGTAATAAAAAGTAGGCGTCTCGGACTATCATTAGATATAACAGAATACTTTTGTCAAGGTTTCTGGTTGATCCGACGCTGAGTAGGCTAAACCCGATTATTAATCGTGTAGGCTACAGAATTTGCTCTCTGTTAAAACTCGAAAGGACTTTGGTTTGTGGCACGGCTCTGGAGCCGTGGGATATTGCCGCGGTTCAGGGCTCTGAGTCGAGTTGATTTCGTGCGACTGTAGGTACATATTTTAACCATTAGCAGTAGCCTAGTAATAATCACTTTGGAACGAGCTGGGCGATTATCTAATTCACAAAAATGTGTGCGATATTGTTAGATCAAATTAAAATATATTCTTAAATTATTATAAAACAGATTCGTGCGACCTATTTTGTTGGGCGCATCACTACTGCTGCTCAACCAAGGTTACAACTAGTGACACGGCTCCCGACTGTAGTAGAAAGCAGGCAGAGACAGAGCCAGAGCCGTGGTAAGCACGATTCCCTCGAACTGTCGAGTCGACTCAGCATAAAGAGTCGTTCAAAAATACCGATTCGTTCTGGAACTGCGCATCACGACTTGACTGTGATAGAGCAGTCTGTCAGTTTCCCGCAGCAGCATCTGAAACCTCGTTCTGAAAACTTCCAGATAAAGTCGGCAAGTTAGTGGGTGCACACGCTAGCTAAAGCACAGTAGCTACATCGTAGCTGGAATTAACTTTCATCTGCATCCTGTAACATAGTCACAGACATTGCAAACATTTACAAACGCACAAACTCCATATTGTTTTCTTTTCTGATAAATTACTGGTTTTATTTTAAACATCCCCGTATTGAGTCAGTAGCTACAAACATACCGCTAACACTGACTAGATATGCTCTATTCCCCGCACATTTTTTACCTCTATTGCCAGCCAGCTAGGATTACTTTAAGATTAAAACGGCTTGCCATAAACTATCGTTAGCTTGCTAGCTAGCTAACCCAGCATTGCTAAGCAATGGTAACGTTCATGGCAGGGGGAGTACGACGATTGCATACGGGAAGGGGTGGTATAGCTAAATTAATATCTAAATTGATAAGGTTATACAGGTATGGAGCAATCGATTTCAGATAATTAACCCACAGTTTGGCTGCTTGCTCTGACAAAACAGTATTTTTTTTTCGTAGTAGACACATCATAGCTTGCTCCAAAATGATTATGTGATGACAAACATGTTGAAGAGTGACAAGACAGTCAATTTATTATGTTACGAACTGCATCCACAAAACAACAGCTTGTTCATGGTAGGCTACTAAGGGATGTTCTCCATCGACTTCCACTCAAAAATACAGCGTGTCTCCCTGTCCCAAGCATAGACTGTATAAAAATAGGTCCCAATCATAGGTCCCAAGACGCCAGGCTTTATGCGATTTAGACCAATGATTGTTGTCTCCCCCTTCTGGTCTTGCCCATCCGAGTGAGTGCAGTGAGATAGAACCTATCTATGGCAGTGACCCCAGTGACTCAACCTGTCCCTCTGATTGGTCCTGAACAAATGTAATACCCTGTCCAAACGACACAATAATTTTAAAACAAATTGGCACATGGAGGCATTAGACGAAGTAAAAGCACCTATTGCGACTACATTTTCTTGTGGAAAAAAATGTATTGACATAGTATTTTGACAACATTGCTTCCATTGACTTACATGATGAAAGACCTATACTGGCACCAACCACAGTGGCGCTAGTGAGCAACTGCACTATGGCCGCTCCCAGCCCAACCAGGAAGTGAGCTTCAAAATGAAAGCCCGGTTTTGGCCCCTTGGAACATACCAGCGCTGGCACTGTTTAAAAACTCAACGTCCCATAATTCCCTCCGGACGCGCAACCATAGCGTTGTCTCCAATCTTTGTAATATAACGTTACCCAACAGTAGCACACAGCTCCATTTTTAAACACTTTTTTCTAATGTGAGCTAGCTAGCTTGAAGGACTGTGGTTAACCGTAGCGTAGTTTCTGACCTTGACGGACGAGCTTCTCACCTTAGCAAGCTAACGTTAGCTCGTCTTCCACGGCAGCACTGCCAAAAAAGTCCAGACAAGATGACGATATCTGATTGGTCGAGAACCACCTGTGTGTTGCAGTAATGCATATGCAGTCCGTTAAAGTGGACTACAAACCAAACTACAATCATTAATCCATTACTTTTAAAAATAAAAATTGGAACATGCGATGTATGGTCTATATCCTTATACCACACAGGCTAATCCAGGAACGTTTCGGCTCATTCTATAAATCAGATTTCAAGAAATAGTTGATAGTCTCCGAAGCCCGTTCTATCTGTCATAGGGAATTTACTTCCGAAACCAGACTCCGCCCACGTCTGACGGTACTCACTTGAGTACTCTATGGAGACGCCTTTTTCCAAAGCAAAGGAGTTGATTGGTCAAAGGGCGGTGCTTTCATACGTTTCAATCCGATAGCCTTAGTCTAGACAAGTTTTTGCTGAAAAACGGAGATAACAGATGTGGCCTGAGATTCCCACATCCGGTTCCGCTTCCCCGATTTCCGCCTCCGCTTTGTTGCTCTATTTATATTAATTTCCCAGTGAAACAAAAAGACAAAGAAAATGTATATTTTTATTAAGAAAAATGTATATCTGGGCAGATATTTTAAGAAGTAATTAAAGAGACGTGCATCGTTCACAAAATGTATTGGGTCTTTGAAGCCAATACAGCGCCTTTGCATAAAAACATCTCATTGCCGAAAGAGACGTTCTCACCTGCAACACTTTCCTATTGCCGAACACCTGCTTGCCTACAATTGGTAGATTGAAGCAGCTGACCAGACAGTACCGCCTCCAAGATGTTGCAAACGTATTTCCGTTTTTCGAGCGATTGGGTGGATTCCAATCGCTTATTGTATCTGTCCTCTTCTCCTTGGTCTTCACCTAACCCGGAAATCGATCGAGGTTCGCCATCTTTAAGGACATTCCAAACCGCTAAATGCTCCTCTGAGGAGCGAGGAGTGAGAAACGAGCTGGCTCCCGGAGTGTTCTTCAGCGAGGAAACACAAGTGTAGCTTTTGCGGAAGCCTTTTCTCGGAACATGTGACGTGTATAAATTATCCACTCCTCACATCTGTCACGTCGCAGGCACACCCCTACACAAATAATATTTTACCGTTCCTTTCCATTTATTATAAGGCGCTAATCCATAATGACACTCATTCTTTATAACTAACAAAATCACCGTTTATTCATGAAAAAATAAGCTAAAAAGCATTATGGTTAAGTACATGAGAATAATATGACGCCGACGCTTGATTGAGCAAGGACGTTCCATTTTCCTAATGCATGTTGCCTGTTTCCTCCAGCTTTGTATCTGATCCTTGCATCATTTCCTCACGTCCTCCGTTGGGCGGAGCTAAGGAGCGAGGAAAGCATGCAAGGAGTAAAAATAAGTGATTGGAATTAACCCATTGTTTGCCAGGCTTTCCTCATTTTGGAGGAAAGGCTGAGCTCAGGAGGTTAGATAGCCTAAACATAACCTGCCTCGGAGCAGGTTAGCCGTGCAGAGTAAGTTGCCATGGCAATATATCCCGATTAAAAGTTAGTCGGCTTCGTGGTACAGAAAAACCCAGGGTTGAAGCTTAAATTAGCCCACTAACCTGTATAAACAAAGGTTATGATGATATCACAATATGCAAAGTTCTGTCCTATTCCTCGTATATTTGTACCATTTCGAGCCCTTTGCACTCTCATGCACTCACGCAGGGCACGCATGTGACGTCACCCAAAGTCTGTGGGGGCTCAGTCCTTAGGGCTCAGGGCGGACATTGAGATTGGGCCCAACATAAAGTCTTGTTTATTTAAATTTTGTAAAGGGTTTCCGCGCTGTTATGGTTTTGAAAGCTCCGCTGCGATGGCTATGATGTAGGTTTGGCTAAACTGGTATGAAGTAACAGCATAACGTTAGCTCTTTTTTTAATTTATTTTAAAAAAAAAGGATATTTCGTTCCCGATATAATTGCTGACTTGTGGCGAAAGTGCCGCCGTGGTAACAGATTTCTCTAACATCTGTCCCAGAATGTAAACAAGTAGGGGATTTTTCACGTTAAAAAATGTAATGACAAAGTTAACATTACCTAACAAACTTGCCAGACTAGGTGGCTAAACTTCCTAGCTAAGCACGTTATTTAGCGAAGTCCAGTTCATTAGCTAGCTCGTAAGTTCGGTAAATTAGCTAAATTAATAACTTAGTGATAACGTTAATTGCAAGGGAAATAAACTGGCCAATCACTGTATTAACTTATATTACCATTTAAATTAAACAACTCTCGGCGGTGATCAGCAAATTCAATTACATGGCTTGCTTGATAACTAGTTAGCCAAATTAATTCAACGTACCGAATCATGCTCAGATTGATTTGACTTCCTCCACGACGATTCGGTGCCGACCGTCTCCAAGGTCTCATCCATGAACATAGTAACGTTAACGTTCTGGTAGGTTAACGTTACGCTAGTTTTCCAGTCACTCAAAACAATGTCTTATGTAACGTTAACGTAACAAGATCTTATGTCCCACGTAGCTTTCTAGCTATTTCGCAACATGAATCCTTGCTTTCACTCTATGGAATCCCATCTTCCCAATTCAGTATAGTAACGTTAGCGCAAATGAGTCACCTACTCAAAGACAAATATTAGACTAACGTTAGATAACTTGTCAAGTCTGAGTTAATGCGTATAGTATGAACTGAGACTAAACGACTTTCTTTTACACCAAGTGTGAGCGACGTTCTACTTCCGGATGAAGCTTATGTTACCCTGGAGACAGCGCGAGGTCTTTTTTCAGTTTTTTCACTTCACTCACAAAATTAGAATTTTTTTATTTTATCAAAAATAATCAGTTATTATATAATCAGCTTACATTATAGTTTATTCTCTATTATATAGTTACGTGGATGGATATTTTAGTAACAATAGTATAACAGTCTGTAGGTTACACGCCAAGCTCGCGTTCAGATGCAGCCATGGCGAATTGAGATGGTTTCACAACCTTGCCTCTAGGCGGCGTCGGACTCAGTGTTTTGGTTTTAACCAAACTACACATTGTTGTCGTGCGTTCCAAATAAACGCGAGATAGAGCACGTATCGTCTCGGACCGTACGAAGTAATCACGTTTGTGTTTAGAACATTTTCAAACACAATCTTAACTCATATTATATCCCTTAAATGCGAAACGGAGAGTGCACCTAAAATGGCTGTCACTGCTACGAAGTCAACAAAATGACAGATAGGGGATCAAACGCGCGGAAATGTAGCTAAGCTCTACTGCTTGGTAGGTTATGAGTCAAGAAACAATATTAATGAGCTAGTTGCTTTAGCCTACTAAACAATGCCCACTTAGACGGCAAAAGAAAATCCGGATAAACTACCATTTGTAGGATAAACGCGTTATTTGTACCATTCATTTGAATCACAATTAATTGCTTGGAATAAAGCAGGTTTTAAAATGTCACCACCTATGTTGGCAGACGAACGAGAACTTGGACGGGGTCCCATGCGGAGCACCTGTTGCCATAGAAACCTCGAACTAAGCATAATTCATTCCTTCACTGGTACAAATGTAAGGATCTCTTGTTGCTTAATATTTATGACTTTTATTTTCGGTCCAAAAATTGAGTTTCATTTGCAAGTTCTCAAGACCATGGATATTTGTCAGACACGAACGACTCCGGCATGTTGCAGCAATATTTGCATACGTTTATTTTCCCTTTTAGCTAGCTCCAAAACGACAGGCATATTGTAACTTGTAGTCATTTACACTGCGTTTGGGCAGACGCTCTTGTCAGTTGCAGTTTCTAACACTGACAATGTAGAAAGCAAAAAAAACTAATATCTAGCTGTATAAAACTAATTGTATGCTCAAAAAATGCAAGTACTGTCACCGGATTAGACCACTGAATACACAGCCAAGCATATTTAAAAATTGTAGACATTTCACTGTTCTTTGCTTACCACAGGATGACCTGGGGGTTCAGAGCTAACCACCAAAAAAAAGTACTGAAACATGTGTACACATTTAGTTTTATTGTAACAAAGCAACTTGTACACTTGAATGCCTTACGTGAGCAGGTTTTCTTTCCAGTGGAAAAAAAGGGCAAACAAAGATTAGATGTAGATTCCATGTATGTCTCTACAGGCTGCTTTTAATCATTTAAATATTCCATGAAGCAGCTGGGCTCAAAATTACAAGAATTTGTTTATTTTTTTTAAAGTTTTATTTTTCTTTATTAAAAATGTCATTTCAAACCCCATGGATGTCTGTAAAACATTACAATGAAAATGAAAATCAATTAACAAACCCCCTGATGTTGTTGGGGGAAAAAACAAAAACAAAACACTTAATCCCCCTCCCCATTCACTACCCACACCCACCTCCTCCCCACAAAATCTGCAATAAACCCCACCCTACCTCAATATCAACCCCAAAACAATTTTACAAGAGGAACAGGAAAAGGGAAAAGCTGGCTCTTCTGGTTTGTCCAATCAATAACATGAAAACCAGTGTCAACTCAAAGGGTCTACTCTGCACTGAAAGAAATACATTAAAAAAAAAAAAAAAGTGGAGGAAGGATGCTAAAACTAGCAAGTAATCACTGCACCATGGCATGGCTTTCTTTTAACTCACAACCTTAAACTGGAAGGGAAAAAAAAAAAGTATATATAAACAGATTTTTTCCTTAAGTTTATTTTTTCTTTAAGGTCTACATAAGACAGCGTGCAGAATTATTAACCTTTATTATTATTATTGGTCTTGATGGAGATGATACACAGGACTTCAAGAGATCGCCACTAGTTTTCCGATACAAAGTCCATCCAGGAGAAATGCTCGTGTTAGACATGGAAAGAGGACAGGAAAAGGCTTGGGCAGAACAAGGAGACAAATGTTATATATAAAAAAAATTATAAAAAAACAAAATAAAAAAAACAACCCAAAAAGCATATTTGCTCCCAAGGATTAGAAGATAATTAAAAGGGGGGAAATAGGAAAGAATGTGGGTGGAAATATGTCCTTTTCTGGGTGTTTAATCATCTTCGCCATCATCCTGAAACAGAGACAAGCACCTTTTAATTTCCCGTGACCACACTTAGTCTCACCATCACACACAAGAACCAAGTGGCCAGCTTTACAAAACTCACCTCCCCTTCCTCCCCATCATCATCATCTTCATCCTCCTCTCCGTCATCCTCATCCCCTTCTTCGTCAATATCCTCCAGACCCTCCTCCTCTTCGTCATCGTCATCATCATCCTCACCCTCTCCTTCTTCCATGTCTGGAACCTGAGGAACAATGTGAGGCGTTAAGGAACAGAGGGGAGAGGGGTCCGATCCAAATAAACGGCACGGGCTTTCATGCTGAAACCAGACTATAACAGTTCCGAACAACCTGTTAGGCTGTAAAACACTGAGTTTTTATAACAAATTATAGTAAAGAAATTACACAAGATGCAACAAGATACAACACTTTTTAGCCAGGTATTAACTCACCAGATAGTACTGTAGAACCTCACTGACTGCTTAACTGAACCCATTGTGTAACCAGGAGGAGCATACACAATTATGCCTCATCACGCTCCTTATCAAATTCAACAGTAAATCACTTCTACTGCAGAGGGGATGGGGACCTTGAAATACTACCATAATTGCACAAACGTTCATGTCTTAGCACTATTGCCAAAGACGACAAGGTGGTATATTTTGCATATAGCTAGGACAGAACAAAACAAAACTTCACATAAGAGGCCGAAGCAAAAAGTGTGTCACTGAAGACAAGTGGTATCATTTGGAAAGAATGCAAAATATTGAGATTACCACTGCTTTAATTACTGAAAAGCAATAATTAGTCTCACAATGATTTTCCCATTTAGAAATAGTGCTTGCTGTAAATAGAAGAGTCTCCTATCGATTAAGGATTTATTTATTTTTAAATTGGTGAATTTTCTAATGTAATGTGTAATGGGGTGTAATGATATGCAAAAAACAGTTTGGTACGTACCTCAGTATTTAATTAGTTTCGGTACATTTATTATGAAAATATAAACCGTGGCTTACTGGCCATTATTTGTTGCTGAACAAAGTAAGGCACACTTGGCATATGTTATTTCCTTCTTAAATATAAACATAAGTAGGCAATACAAAAAATGCAGTATGTCAATATTGCTGGATCAACCGTAATTTCCGGACTATAAGCCGCTACTTTTTTCACACGCTTTGAACCCTGCGGCCTAAACAACGATGCGGCTAATCTATAGATTTTTACAGGCTAACGGCCTCCAGGGGGCGCTCTAGCAGGAAGCGCAAGAGCGAGACAGACAGGTGGAAGAGATAATGCGCCGAGGAAGACGCTAGTTTGATTGTGTTTTGAACAGCCATTTTGCGCATATATATACATCAACACTAGATGACTCTCAGTATGTGTGAGGCGACGAGGGACAGTCATCATCTGACTCCGTAGCTAACTGCACCGTCTTTCATTTGCATTAATAAAAATATCTGTCAGCTAATTGTTTGTGTGGTGAAAATGTTTTTATTTTTAATATTTTTCACGTTTTCAAATAGTTGTTACAAGTGGTGTATTCCGATTCTAGCAACCATTGCAATGGACACCCATGTGTTGGTAAAGTAAATTTTTGAAGGTTGTACGTTACTGCTCACCATATGCTATGAGATGCTATTTATCTCTGATAAAGCTAATAACACGGGCGCAGCCATACAACATCATCTCTGGTCCAACCAAAGATGATAACGTGACAAGATAACTCACTTCCAGGTTAACTTGTTTGCGAATTGATATGGTTACAGTTGGGAGCAAGTGGAGCATCTCTTCATCGTGTATCATCTTCGGTTGAATGCGGAAGAACAAGATGGCAGCGCCACAAACCAGTATTAGCCTACTGCCGGATTATTTTTGAAAATGCGTTTTTCGAGTATTTCGTCAATTATTTTGATCACAGATGAGTTTACCCGTGATGTAAAACATTGTAAAGTGTAATCGCTATAAGATTGTGTATATTATATTTTCTGTCAGCCCGTAGTTAGCTCATTTTGACAGCTTGGTTAGCACTGACGTTAGCAAACTGTAGCTAAATCAACGTTATAGGCTAGGGGGTATTTGCTGCTTACATTACTTCTGTGAAAGCGTGAACGTCTGCATAAACAAATAAATGTAAATGTTGTAAAGATGTTTATTTGGTACAATGTTTTTGTGGAACAGTGTGTTTAGTCCTAGGGTTAGCCCACAGGTTTATTGTTGCGTCATTCGTAAATAGACGATTTGTGAATGCGCATGTAAGTGAGATCGTCGGTATAATACAGCTAGCTACGTAGTAACCCATATGCATACACTGCAAATTAAACTAGATGACTATTCGGATAACAACTAACGTTAACATAGTAACATTTGCATTTCAGTACAACAATAAACGACTAGGTACCGCACTGGAATCATGTTTGCACTTTTACATTAGGATGCAATTGTTAGCTTGTGAGGTTAAAAACCACCAAACTGCTAAGATAGCTCAGTGTTGATGTAACGAAGATATTCGATGCATAGCAATGTGTCATTTATCGTTCATTTCAGCTTCTGAAATCGCAAGTTGATGGTTTATTTTCCATAATATACACACCTCTGTGACGTGTCTAAACCGTGTTTAGCCAGCAGTAAACCATTGTGACCGCATTCTCAACGGAGCGTTCCAGTGATACGTTCTAATCACATATTTGTGATGGTACGCGCGAAAGGGTTAAATGTAATCTCATGTTACAACGTGGACACCTGCGGCTTATAGACAAGTGCGGCCTATATATGTACACATTTTTTTTTCTTTCTAAATTTAGTTGGTGCGGCTTATATTCAGGTGCGCTCAATAGTCCGGAAATTACGGTAATTTGGTAAAAGTGTATGCAGGTTTGCATATGCTTAAAACCTGCAGTCTCTAACAGAGTAATGTTGCATATTTGCTGCGATAACTCCAATGGCTTTGTTATTGCTTTAGCCCGGTGTGAATCTACGGCGAGAAGCTGCTTGAATGCCATAGAGAATGGCATGCACTCAAGTTTGTTTTTTCCTTACTCCAGTAATAGGCACATTCGGATGATGCCATCTCAATTGAATTGGCGTGTTCGACATCTTGCCAGCGAAATACCTGATTTCAATTGAACAACGCTGGCTTGAATGATGCGGGAGGAGTACTATAGGAAATTGGGATGGGAGTGGGGGCTCACCAGGTAGTACTGTAGGGGATTTGGCCAGATGTCGTCCTTTATGACCTCGCCCAGCTCGTCGGCACCGGCATCGGAATGATCGGTGAACCAGGTGAAAAAGCTCTCAGGCTCTTCGTGTTGCCTCTTCTTCCCTGCCTTGTTCTGTGTCTGACCTACACGCTTTGTCAGGTCCTGGGGGCAGATTTAAAAAATAAATAAAAATAAAAACTGCAGCAAGACACTCCAATATGTATTACCAAAACAATAGTGGGGGGGGGGGGGGGCAAATTCACAAAGCAGAATTAAGAAGTTAAGATTTACCCTCAATTTTTTGCCTGAAAAAAACCACAGTTCTGCGGCCTTAAATTTTACTGTGAAACTTTTCGCACAGTAACTCTTCAGTATTCACATCAGTCCTAGAATATTTGAGGCAGTATAAAGTCTGCATTAAAGAGTAAGTACACCCACTGTCTCAGCCAGTCTCCGTCTACTACACAATTTTGAAAAATACTTTGTGGGGTGAGCAAGGGAGAGGGGTGGGGGCGGAGGAGCTGTGTCCAATCACATTTGCATAAATGTACGTACAATGTACAAATTATTTTGTATAACTCGGATAAAACTGTTAAATTAGACGTTGCAGATCAAATATGAATCAAGATTCACCAACTGTGTGGCCTATTTCTCACCTCAAATATTTTCAGAAATGTATGCAAGTGGATAATTTGGGTGGAATAAGAGTTTATGAACAGGATGCCACATTGTTCCAGTTTTAAAATCTGGAGCCGAAAGGAACATAGTGGGTCTAACCAATCAGGTGCCGGCCGTTTCCGTTGTGGCGACAACAATTATCCAAATGACAGGTGCCTCTGAGGTACTAAACATCACGATTGGGGCGGGGGTAGTGTGGGGAGCAGAAAGGTAATTTCAACTGTTAGTGGGACACTTTTCTACCAGTTCCTTATGATATACAATATAATTTCAGAATTATTGACAAATCATTTCCATTATAAGGTAGGCATACAAACAGTGAAAAAAAGTGATCTAGGGTGTACTTACCCTTTAATGAATGTTCTATGCAAAGCATGTCTTGCAAATCAGACCACAAACCATTCTGTCTGCCTAAATTTCTGAAGGTGGCTGCACCACAGACCAACAAAATGACCAGGACAACTCACCGTTCCTGCTTTCCATTTGATCTCCGTGGACTTGGAAGAAGGATCTCCGCTCTCATTCAGATGGAACTCTTTGGATAAAACTTTGTTTTCAAAGTATGGGTTTTCATCAAAGTACTAAAAATGCACAAATAATCACAGTCAATGCAAATAAAGTAAATCAATAATCGATCCAAACAGCAAAATGCATTTAGTGTATTGAGCATGGGAAATCCAGTACAAGATGTTTGAGGAGCAGCTACTTACGAAATCTATTCTGTAACCTGACTTGATGTCTTCAAACTCTGTCACCTCCACTCTGGTCAAGTAATGAAGAGCTTCTTCATCTTCCTCACCGAGCAGAGCAGAGACTGGAGAGAGGGAGGGAGAATTCAGTCAGCACTAGGACAGTTGATCAGCAACAGTTTAGCAACAATTTTCCATTGGTCAGTCATTTAATGAAAAACCAAAGCATTCTTGCACCATGGTTCTGTGAAGCTATGCATCTGCGGCTGTGGACTTGTACTGAACATAACTTCATAGTATGAAGATTAAACACAGAATTGTTTAGGAGCACTCTCACAAACACACACTATTGGGAAGACTCACCCTGCGGGTGATTGACGAATGTTGTAACCCAGAAGTTGGGGATTTTGGCGATCAGTTCTGACCGCTTCTGGAAGAAAGGCTGGCGTAGCTTGTTGTATTTCTGTTCTACTTTTAAAATCTCCTCGCTGGCCTGTTCGTTCAATCTGCAGAAATGGACAGGAGAAAAATAACATTTAACATTTAGCCATTTGATATACTCTATACCAGAAAAACTTCTACAGAGCCTTTATTTTAAATCAATTTATACAACTGGGTCTTTACTGAATTAAATTCAGGCTAAGTTATTAGCACTGCGCATTTCAAATAAAACCTGCACCCTTCAAGTCCAGCTCACTAACCACTACACTCCTGTCTATAAAGTACATTACCATATAAAGTATAGTCACCAAACCCAGAATAGCATTGGCTGTCCAGGAATCCAGCTCACCAACATGAGCATGTTATCAGCAGTGTTACAAAGTGATTAAGGAACTGGGATTATTAACAGCCACAAGTTCAATTCTCAATTGGCCTGTTGTACTCAAGCACAAGGTACTTACAAACATCATATACTACAACATCATGTCATGCACTCGAATTATCCAAAATGTGGCAAGCAAAATCAAAGTAAATTATACAACCTTTTGCAATCAGAAAAAGGGGCAATTGGTTCCTGTAAATCATGAGAAGTGTGTCGTTTACCTGTCAATTTCATTCTGTACTTCGTCGATGTGTTCGATGGCTTCCTGTTGCTCTTTTTCTAAAATTAGGATGGAAATTAGCAAGGCTACTTGTATTCGTTTCAAATAGACATTTTACTCAAAGAAAACGATTTACATAGTTTCACAAATGGGCAAACGATAACAAAAAAAAGTTTAACTCAAGGGCACATGTTTGCAAAATCCCTAATGGGAGGTGGCGCTACGTTAACTGGTTATCTAAACTGGGCCAGTTACTTCTATAAACATTGAGCGGGACACAATCTCAGCATTTCAGATGTTCACCTATAAAGTCTAAGTTTGAAAATGGGTAGCAAGCGTTACGCAACTATGAAGTGAATGCAGTTTGCTAGATACCAATGGCGGTAAATATGGTGCACACATAGAATTTTGATATCCTCTCGGTAACAGGGAGCCAGTGAGTATCTGGCCAAATGCAACCCAACAGACCATAAACTGCCGACTTGTCCAACCTGGCTAACCGAACGTAAAGTGCTCTGATGCAGCTTCCTGCTGTCGCTCAGGGCCGCGTGGTTTGAATGAGGGAGGCCCTAGACACGCTGGGCTCTCCGACTCCACTCACTCCGCGTAGGATCAATCCCCGACCGCTCCACTGCCACCATAAAACACAATTCGCGGTTCAAATGGTCTCCTGTGTAACTTAAAACAAGCTTACACAAGATTTCAGAGGAGTCACTTTTGTGGAGTTATTCCTTTTAGAATGGTTTTCAAGTGCATAATGATGGCGGAACAGCACGGCAATTCTCGCCGCGCAGGGCCTCGCTCTAAGCGGCTCATTCATCGACATTATGGGGAATGTTAGTCCCACACCTGGGACCCACGCGTTCGCCAAGCACCCAAGAACAGCGTTTTTTGGAGGACAGACATTGTAAACTATAGCTCTAATCCGAAACACCCGGAGGGTAGAACGTTCCAGCTCGGAACATGCGTTTGACACAATGAATCTTTAGCAGGAAACATGGCCTCCACCAGCCGCTGTCTGATTCCCAGTCGCTCGCAACAGTCAGCGCTAGCGACTACGACCCGACCCTCAAACACCTACAACCAATTGCGACTCCACGACAAAACTGCGTCTAATCAACCAGTCTGGCAATTACTATTTGAATCGCATAGAAAACAAAAACGTTATAAACATGTGAAAATGGCGGTGCTGCGAAGGCCGCTATTCCTTACCGGAGGTCTCGTCCGCTCCGTCATGGTTTGAGTTCAGCTCCTTTCGACTCACTTTCGCCGCCGAGGCCGACATTGTTTTGTCGCAGACTATGAATTTGTAGCTTCGGAATATGTATTATTTTTATTTCCTTTTGTCTCTCCGCAAGGAGAAAATGTGTTTCTACCTTAGCTGTAGAAGTGCGAATAAAGCGTGTGTCGCGCTTCTCCACAATATAAACGCCAGAGACGGCTGAACACACTCGCTTGCTTGCTTGCTTGCTTGCTTTGCAACCACCGCCACAAAGCTCGAGCTCACTCACGCGCTCCCTTTTCCTGATGCACGCGCCTCACGAATGAAACTCGAACGAAGAACTCCGCCTCCGGGAGGACGATTTACAAACCGCGGCTCGCTCCCGTTGGTCACACCTGATTGGCCTTCCTCGGGCAAAGGGGCGGTAGGACCAAACAAAAAGAGGTGGGGTTTCATAATCCTAAACCCAAGTAACATTAAATTATGATAACAAGGGCGCGTTACTTTTCTCTTCGCACACAAAGCTCACTCGCCTCTGATTGGTCCAAATTGAACGCACTGAACGGTTACGCCAATCATTGATCAGTGCGCTACCTTATGATGTGTGAAACAACTGGCCCAAACAAAGGTTTGGAACTCGCGCGTACCACTTTTTATGCGTGTGCACTAAAGGACAGGAATTGAAATTCTCCTTGAAGCTCGCAGACTCCAGTGGTCGCCGGAGGTATTGTAGCCTCTGGTGCCAAAAAGCAAGTTTCCCCATTGAAGTCCATTAAAAATTACGAAATTACCCAGGCCAAATGATACTATTTTGGACAGTTCTTTGAAACTCTTTTAAATTTATTCACACCGAAATTCTTTCCCTCGCGCCTAATTGCTGCTTGATTCTGTTGTTTTATTTGATTTTCGGAGCACTTTCTCTTCTAACAAACCACCTCTAAATGTCAACAAATCACTCTTAGTTACAGATTGTATTGCCCTTGTTGGTTTCTGGCAATGTTAACGTAAACCCAGGCCCGCTGTCTACTTCTGAAAGTTTACACCATCTCTCAACTCTGGCTTTCTTCATATTAATACAAGAAGTCTATTACCCAAATTGGATCTATTGAAAACCTGGTTTATGATGGCTATCCCATATATTGTTGTGGTATCAGAAACTTGGCTTAAACCCTCTGTCCCTGATAATGTTATTCATGTGGGTGGATATAATGTTTTTAGAACTGACCGTAAAGGGCGGCGGGCGGGCAGGCGGGTGGGTTGGGTTGGCATCTATGTTTCAGAAAGGTTTCATGTTTCTGTATTGCTCTCCCAGTCTATCCCTAGACAGTTTATACTACTGGTATTACAAATCAAGGTTGCAAATGCCCCAATCACAATCATTGGTTGTTATAGGCCTCCCTCAGCTATCAATGAAACTGTCTCTAATTTAACTGATGTGCTCTCTAATTTGAATAACTGAAATTATTATAATTGGAGACTTAAATTGGGACTGGCTTAGTGACAAATCAGATCATTTAAAGCATGCTTGCAACTCTTTAAACCTAGTTCAACTTATTGATAACCCTACCAGAGTTAACTCATTAAAGCCGAACAGTGACACTTTGTTGGATGTGATGCTTACTAATGCAGCGTACAAGTACACAACAATTGGCATTTTTGCAAATGATATGAGTGATCACTGTGTAATTGCTTGTGTGAGAAATACCAAAATATCCAAATCTAATGGTATTACTGTTCGTAGATGCTGTTTTAAACATTTCACTGAACAGGCTTTTGAACATGATTTAGCAAGACAAAACTGGGATCGAATTTCACTGATTCCTACAGTTGATGCAGTTGCCTTTTTTGAGCAACAGTTTTTACAGGTTGCAAATAAACATGCCCCTTTTAAAAAGCTCAGGAACAAGAATAGAGATAATCCTTGGTTCTCCAAAGAACTTGCCCAGGTTATTCATGTTAGAAACCAGCAGTGGTCCCTATCAAGGAAGACCAAAAGTAACGAAGATTGGCATCGCTTCAGAACCCTGAGAAATCAGTGCACTTCAGCAATCCAGAAATCTAAATCAGATTATTATCTGACTTATTATCTGACACAGGACAGTTTGAATAATTATTAAAAATTTTGAAAGACAATTAAAGTCTTACAAAATAAGAAAGTTTCAGAATTTTCTTAGCAGTTTCAAATTGGTAAGGTCATAATCACGGATAAATCTGATATGTTAAATGCTTTTAACAGTCACTTTGAGAAGGCAGGTCATATTTTTGATCAGCAAGCTCCTTCACTCCCAGCTGAGTCCGCAGCGTATTTGAATTCTTTGGGTAGGTCCTCATCCACTACTCCTTCTTTGGACTTTGAAAATTTTCAAGTCTGTGACGTCTTGCACTCATTGAAAACTATCGACCCCAAAAAGGCTGCCGGGCCTGATGGCCTAGACCCCTTCCTCCTGAAATCTGCTGCACTGGTAATTACAGAGCCCATCACCCACATCTTCAACATGTCAGTTGGTCTTAATCAGGTTCCAACTACTTGGAAACAAGCCTATGTCACGCCCCTTTTGAAAGCTGGCAACCGATCTGACATGAATAATTATTGACCAATTTTAAATCTTTCTGTCCTTTCTAGAATTTTAGAATCATTAGTCGCTTCTCAACTGAAATCACATTTGAATTCACACACTGTTTTAAATGACATGCAATCTGGTTTCCGGTCCAGATAAAGCACTGTGACTGCCACTTTGAAAGTCATGGATGACATCAAAGAGGCCATAGACAATAAACTTACATGTGCGGCTTTATTTATAGACCTTACAAAGGCTTTTGATACTGTGGACCACCCATTACTCATTAACACCTTGTTGAGTGCCGGTATCGAAAACAAAGCGGCAAAGTGGTTCCACAGCTATCTGACTAATCGTTCTCAGATTGTTAAACATGGGAATGTCATATCTGACCCAGTCTTCTAAGCAAAGAGTGTCCCACAAGGATCGGTTCTAGGACCGTTGCTTTTTTAAATTTATATCAACAACATATGCGATCAGTCTAAGTCCTGCAAGTACCATCTGTATGCAGATGACACAATTATGTATTTCTGTGCCCCCACTGCAGATATAGTCATTTTAAATCTGCAGACAGATTTCAATACCTTGCAGCATGCCCTGTCTGATCTGAAATTGCTTTTAAATTAATTAAAAACTAAATCCATGATCTTCCTCCCTGGGCGAACAAAAGCTCCAACCTCCTCCATCAGTACTTTTGATGGTGTCTCCATTCAGTCTGTAGACCATTACAAATATTTAGGAATTTGGTTAGACAAAAACCTAAATTTGAAATGTCATATCGACTACCTTTCAAATAAATTAAAATTTACACTGGGTTTTCTGTACAGGCTAAAGTCCTGTTTCTCTATGGCATCAAGAAAATGGTTAGTTGCTAGCCTATTTTTGCCTCAGCTTGATTTTGGTGATACTATCTATTATGGATGTTAATGGTTAACCCACAAACCGTTAACCGACAATAGGAATTTTAACTGATCAATCTTATCGGTTAAACAGTTAATTTTAAACAAATTGCAGAATAATTGCGGCAGTGTAGTATAATGGTTAAAGAACTGGCCATGTAACCGAAAGGTTGCAGGTTCAATTCCCAGGACACTGCTGTTGTACCCTTGAGCCAGGTACTTAACCTGAATCGCTTCAGTATATATCCAGCTGTATAAATGGGTAATATGTTTTTTTTAAAATAGTGGTGTAAGTCGCTCTGGATGAGATACCTGTAATAAATACCTGTAATGTAATGTAATGTAATTACATGCATATCAACGGGGGTGAGGGGGAAAACTATTCTGAAATCAAACACAAGAGGGTGCCACCATAACGTGATATCGGCTAGGTTAGGCTAGGTTTCGTTTCGTTAACTTGCAGATGCCTACATTTCGTTTCCTTAGCTTTCTTGGCTATGTTATTTAGGCAACGTTAGCTCTCAGAGTCAGAGCAAAAAATGAAGCGAGCAAAAAAAATAAATCGGTTTAATTAAAACCTATAGGCCTACATGCACAATCAATTTCCCCTAAAACAAAGTACAGACATGTTTATAAAAAAACTGTTTTCACCCACTGCCCTTGCTATAACGTTAGCCTAGTGTTAAAAAGACAGCAGAATCTACGTATGCTGCGCGAGTGGAGATTTTAAAGCCATGTGCTTGCATTTGACCCATTTGCTTGAGGGAAAATGATAATTATACGCTATAGGGAAAATCACTTGGTTCATTTGTTTTGTAAAGTTAATTATTCATAACTGTTTAGAGGCTACGATTTCAGCTCCCTTTTTGAGATCTTTGAAGAAGTGGTGTACCGCTGCTGTAGCCTTTATCTAGCCGACAATAACGTTACTTTTATCTATGGCTCTAGCCACGTTTTCTTTTCCCATACTGCAACTGATATAAGAAAGTCTGCCAATTATATGCTGCCTGTGTTGTTCGATTGTCAGTGTTGGGGAAGCTACTAAATCACTGTGCTCGCGGGACCATGATAGCAAAAATGGCCTCTCTTCATTAGCTTTTTTCTCCCTGTTAGGCCTAAACTATAGCGGTCTTATCGATGGGGTAGACAGCCTATGTTTGAACATACGGCTGTATTTTTAATGGTTCATGGATTTACGTCCATTTGTTTATAGCCTATTTAAGCTTATCGGTTAACCGATAACGACCTATTAATGAGGGTCGACTATCGATTAGAAAAAATAGCCCAAATTTGCACCCCTACGATCTATAGGTCCGCCTCCTCCTCCACCTTATCCAAGCTTGACCCCCTGTATCACTCAGCCCTGAGATATATAATATCACAAATGCTAGCTTTAGGACCCATCATTGCACTTTATACAGCATGGTTGGTTGGTCATCCCTTACTTTGCGTAGGTTACAACATTGGTACACTTTCATTTATAAGATTACTTTAGGCAAATTTCGTATGTACGTAAGTACTTCCTATGTACTAACGTTTTTATTCGTGCAAAGCTGTCATAATTTGAGATCGCACAAATGGCTTCAGTTTAAAGTACCTTCTTTTCACACAGAGGCTGGGAAAACAAGTCTGTCCTATAGTGGTCCTTGGTCTAGAACGAGCTGCAGGCCAAGCTCAAACTTGATTCCCTTATTTCATTAAATTATTTTAAACTGAGAATTATGGATGTTCTCACGGTTAGCTGCAACTGTTTCAAGTAATACTGTTGTGTCTAATCACTGCTCTGCTGCCATGTGTTATGTTTTGTTATACTGTATGTATTATGGCAAGCCGTTTTAACATTTATTCCTCGAGACTTACTAGTAACTATTCATTAGATACTAGTACTTATTCTTTAGTTATTAGTAACTATTCCAATAGTTACTAGTATCTATTTCAGTTTTACTAGTAACTTTTCATTAGATACTAGTACTTATTCTTTAGTTACTAGTAACTATTCCAATAGTTATTAATATCTATTTCAGTTTTGATACTAACTATTAATTAGATACTAGTACTTAATTTTTAGTGACTAGTAACTATTCCAATAGTTACTCCATTTGTACAATGTTTTTAGATACTAGTACTTATATTTTAGTTACTAGTAACTATTCAGAAAGATATCCCCAACCCAGTAAGTACTAGTAACATTGACAACGTGATATTTACGTGCATTGTAAATTGGCTGCTAAATATTAATGAGGACCACACCACACTAAAGACATCAATCGGCATATGGCAAGCCGTTTTAACATTTATTCCTCGAGACTTACTAGTAACTATTCATTAGATACTAGTACTTATTCTTTAGTTACTAGTAACTATTCCAATAGTTACTAGTATCTATTTCAGTTTTACTAGTAACTTTTCATTAGATACTAGTACTTATTCTTTAGTTACTAGTAACTATTCCAATAGTTATTAATATCTATTTCAGTTTTGATACTAACTATTAATTAGATACTAGTACTTAATTTTTAGTGACTAGTAACTATTCCAATAGTTACTCCATTTGTACAATGTTTTTAGATACTAGTACTTATATTTTAGTTACTAGTAACTATTCAGAAAGATATCCCCAACCCAGTAAGTACTAGTAACATTGACAACGTGATATTTACGTGCATTGTAAATTGGCTGCTAAATATTAATGAGGACCACACCACACTAAAGACATCAATCGGCATATGGCAAGCCGTTTTAACATTTATTCCTCGAGACTTACTAGTAACTATTCATTAGATACTAGTACTTATTCTTTAGTTACTAGTAACTATTCCAATAGTTACTAGTATCTATTTCAGTTTTACTAGTAACTATTCATTAGATACTAGTACTTATTCTTTAGTTACTGTAACTATTCCAACTGTTACGGTTCTAACCGTTCCACGCCATGTTTTATGTTTATTGTTATGTCACGCCCTTATTTGTATTCACGTTCTGTCATAGTTATTAGTTTCATACATTTCTATGTGTTTCCGCGAACTCGCGTTCATGCTTTCTCTCTCTCTCGCTTTTGCTTACGTGTTTTCCATTGTATCTGCCATTCCTTGTCTAACTAACAGATTACTAACAATTAGCTAGATCATAGGTGTCAAACTCCCGGCCCGCGGGCCAAATCCGGCCCGCCACGTCATTTTTTGTGGCCCGCGAGAACTTAATTATCTGACGCGGAATCCGGCCCGCCACGTCATTTTATGCGGCCCGCGAGAACGTAAGTATCTGACGCGTGTATCTACGTGGCTGGTTAACGGGGATTTACTTTTACGATATAACAGACAAACGCAGACGCGGACGCACACCCGCGGTATATACGTTAAATAAAACGTCAAATGAAGTTTGTATAAAAAATGTAAAAAGGCGATACCACCCCCCCCCCCCCCCCCCGTCAACAATTACAATCGAGGTCCGCGAAAATCCCAAGTATGGTTATATTTATAGTCTTACAGTTACAACCGGCCCTTTGAGGGCAACCATAATGCTGATGTGGCCCGGGGTGAAAATGAGTTTGACACCCCTGAGCTAGATCATTGCTTACTAACCATCTAATCTCTTGTAGTTAATTGTTACCTTACGTTTCTAGTGCATGTCCTTACTAATTAACTAATTTACTAACGCTAGGATGGGATAATTACTAACAGACTAATTGACTAATGATCTTCATCTCGTTTTCCCAAGCTGTTTCTAATTTCTCTCTGTTCTCAAGCTAAGCGTTTGCACCTGTCTACACACACATATAAGCCCTCAGTTTTCACCGGTTCTGTGCGAAATTGTTGCCTCACTAGCACTCTTAAGCATTTGTCAAGTCTACGTATTCTGATTTCCTGTTTTGATCCAAGCCTGTTTTTTGACCACTGTTTACTGCCTGCCTTTTGTTTTCACTGCCTGTCCTGACCACGATTCCTGCTTGCTGATTTTGTACTTTTGCCACGCGGCGAGGACTCCGGTCTGACCCTGCTTGTTTTTTCGACTATTCTTTTGCCTTCTCCCGTTTGTACCTCTGCCACGCTGATTGCCTTCCTGGTTCCAAACTACTGCCTGGCTTACCGACGACGAGACTGCCTTCTCCCTCGGTGCTTTTGTTTATTGGCTGGATCTTTTTGTGTATGACCTTTGCTTGTGCTAAGACAACGATTACGGAACTTTCCTTAATAAAGCCCTTGCGGGTATTTATTACATCCATTGTTCTGAGTCGTGCTTCTCGGGTCCAACCCTCCACGCACTTCGTCTCACCAATAGTTACTAGTATCTATTTCAGTTTTAGTAGTAACTTTTCATTAGATACTAGTACTTATTCTTTAGTTGCTAGTAACTATTCCAATAGTTACTAGTAACTATTCCATTTTTACTAGTAAGAAATTTAGATTTTTTGCAATTGAATTTTATGGGGCTCTGCGGTTCAGATATCAACTATTTGCTTCTGACTAGTCACTATTGGAATAGTTACTAGTCAGAAGCAAATAGTTGATATCTGAACCGCAGAGCCCCATAAAATTCAATTGCAAAAAATCTAAATTTCTAGTTACTAAAGTTACTAAAGTTACTAACTAAAGAATAAGTACTAGTATCTAATGAAAAGTTACTAGTAAAACTGAAATAGATACTAGTCACTATTGGAATAGTTACTAGTAACTAAAGAATAAGTACTAGTATCTAATGAATAGTTACTAGTAAAACTGAAATAGATAATAGTAACTATTGGAAAAGTTACTAGTAACTAAAGAATAAGTACTAGTATCTAATGAATAGTTACTAGTAAGTCTCGAGGAATAAATGGCAAGCCGTTTTAACATTTATTCCAATTGCCGGACCCTGCTGTGTGCCGAGTCGACCACTGGGTGGCTTCTCGCTTGCAATTCAATACAATTTGACAGTATGCCATGTCTATTCCAAAGTCCAAAATCGGCAGAAATCCTAGCAGGGAAATATAGTGATGTTTTCACAACGAAACATAAGTTATGTTTGCACAAATATACAGCTTTTCATACCCGAGAAAGAACGGAAGAAATCCGTTATAAAATAGCCTAGGGCCTACAATAGACGAATGCACTGCACTATTATATTACCGACTAAAAGGCCTAAAAACTACATCTTTAGCTTATAATAATAATAATGAAGAAGAAATGGGCTACAGATCGTAAATTAGCCTACGCATGGCAAATTGTAGCCGACAAAATAGCCTGAAATCGAAAACCAATAGGCTAAAAACTAAGCCGATGAAACTAAAACCATGAGCCTTTTTTTTGCGAGAGTACGAAAAAATAGTTTTTCCATAGTTCTAATAAAAATAAGCTAATAAACTAAGACAATCATCTGGCATGGTGGGATCTGTTGAGAACGGCCTCCTTCAGTAGCCTGCTCAGCACTTGTTACATGTCATCAAAGATGCGAGAGCAGACGATATGGTTTCTTTTTTTTATATTACAATATTACAGAATATAATATGGAATATTATAACAGAATATAATATGGAATATTATTACAGAATATAATATTAGGCTACAGAATTTTAAATATATATAATACAGAATATAATATTAGGCTACAGAATAAAAAATAAAAAATGTGATCGGGTCCTCGCGGGGTGTCCAGTGACTGAATTGTTTCACGTGATGTCAGTGTCCGTCTGACTTTCAGCATTTCGCATTGAACAGTTAATATTTGAAACGTTGCCTTTGCAATAAACATATGTTTGTTAATGTGAAAATAATAACAGTGTAATAAATCAAAAGTATTTAACAGTTGCACATTGTTTTTGTCGAAAATAAACTTGTGCCCTGATCAGCTCGAACCCACAATCTGTATAGCGATTGTATTGGCGGTTGGCAAAACGGAGAGCATGCTGGATGTCTGCCTCATGTTTATGCATTCAGTCATTTGAATGAAGATATCTTCAAATTAAGATATCTCCAAATAGATTTTTACTAGTTGTTATTCGAGTTGAGGATATCTCCAATTTAATAGATACTAGTTGTTATTCCGATCTAAGATATCAACTATTTGCTTCTGACTAGTAACTATTCCAATAGTTACTAGTATCTATTTCAGTTTTACTAGTAACTATTAATTAGACACTAGTACTTATTTTTTAGTTACTAGTAACTATTCCAATTGTTACTAGTAACATTTTTATTGTACTAGTAAGAATGTTAATTGAACTATCAAATAGTCATTTTGACTAGTCATTACTGATGACGAGTAAAACAGAAATAGTTACTAGTAAGAATAAAAATATTACTAGTAACAATTGGAATAGTTACTAGTCACTAAAGAATAAGTACTAGTATCTAATGAATAGTTACTAGTAAAACTGAAATAGATACTAGTAACTATTGCAATAGTTACTAGTCACTAAAGAATAAGAACTAGTATCTAATGAATAGTTACTAGTAAAACTGAAATAGATACTAGTAACTATTGGAATAGTTACTAGTCAGAAGCAAATAGTTGATATCTGAACCGCAGAGCCCCATAGAATTAAATAGCAAAAAATCTAAATTTCTTACTCGTAAAAATGTAATAGTTACTAGTAACTATTGGAATAGTTACTAGTCAGAAGCAAATTAATGCTTAATGCTGCTATTTGACCCCGTCTTGGCTAGGTCTCATTTGTAAAACAGGTTTTAATCTCAATGTGACTTCCTAGTCAAATAAAGGTTATAATAATAATTACTCTCTAGGGACCCATTTCTTTTCTGAGCCCCACAGAAGAAATGATAAGATGTTTAAAGTTTCAATTGGGTCCACATACTTAGGTACCCAGTGTGCATGCTCCTCTGGTTACAAAAGCCACGTTAAGTACCCAGCGCACATGCTCTGGTTCCAAAAAGCCCCGTAGGCTAGCATGGCGTCTCCATGAATTGGCTTCATGCGCCAATGAGTAGCTCCCATAGGAATCCATGGAACCGGTAAGCGGAAGCTATCTCCAGCTCTTCTCATAGCCTATATCTCGATGGTGTGCACATTGGCCTTCGTCTGCCTTGCCTTCTCCCTCTAGTTTTTCCGTCTGAAATTTAAATGTCCTACTATCTCCACCCTCCCTGTTCTGTGCTTGGGAACATGCACGTGCATACATAGACCTCAGAGGGGGCTTGAGCACCTGCCGTTTTGCCTCCTACAGAGAAGTGCCCTTTTTATGTTTTTTTAAAAATATTTTTAATTACAATTTAAAAATAAATAAATAAATAAATTCCTGTTTGCGCACAGCCTGCCCTGCCGAACAGATATATTGATTGAATCAAAATATCAGGTCGGGAGATTAGTGCTCCCGAGCGATGCCCTCTACCCTCCCTCCCTCCTGGTTTCCTGCCGCAGCGGCGATCACTGTGTGGGCACCGAGCCTTTCTATGGTGAAATTGCACGCAAAATTGCACGCATACGCATGCATAGGCACTCGACAGTCGTGAGTCAGTCAGTGTGATGAGTTATTTTGAGGCAGACATCAGGTATGTGGCCAAACAAAGTATAAATATACTATTCATTTTTGTTTTATATTGATATTAATGCACTTTAGGAATTGCTTGACACTATTTAGCAAGTAGGGTCTATCTATGCTTGAACTATTTAGCAGCTCAATATGTGCCAACTACCTATCGTTAGTGTTAAACCTTTTGCTAGTAATGTGGGATTCAGTGGAATATGGTCTAGTTCTTGTGTCCCATCCACTGAACTTAAAATAACGGTCCCATCGCACCACAGCAGTTTTAATGTTGTCTTATTGTCTCGATAGCTAGTTAGTTAATGTAATACGTAACATGTGAGGAGAATTTACTGAAATTGCGACCGCCAAAATGACAATAATTGAAAAAACGGCAAGTAAAATCCTATCTGAATTAATTTAATAGAATTTTTGGGTGCAATATGGTCTTTCGGCTAACGGATGGTGATATGTCAGTACTAGGAGACGAGTAGAAGAAGCATAGAACCATATACTGTGGCTCAGCTATATATGCGGCTCAGCTATTCTGTGGCAGAGTGCAACCTAAATCTTTGGGGCGACTCGGTAGAAAGACAGCGTGTGCAGCGAGTTGGATGGAACACGCTCCAATTTTGAATTAGGCTACCTTTGAAGCCCTAACTCCTGAAAAGGTAAAAGCTTTAACCTGATCTACGTTGGCGCCCCATACTATAGTGGTAGACATATCGGTCCCAAGTACAGTATTCATGTTTGTCTTAAATTATAAACTAGGCTACAGCTTTAAGAAAACCCGCAGGATTGATACTGCAGTGCAATACAATAAGAGGGTGCTATTAATAGCCCAAAGCGCTTACGACCCTCGTCACAGCCACAGACTGTAAAATGCATAAAATGCACCGAATAAAAAATGGGAGGACACAGGAGTGTGGGTTCAATTATGTTTGGACACTAGTGATGGGAGGTTTTTACTAACTCGAGTTTGTATGAGTCACTCACCAAAGAGAGTCGGGTTTTGGAGTCACTCGAGTCATCAAGTCAGTCTAACTTCCTTACGGTTTAGCCCTACTGAATGGGATAAAGTAATTGAATTGTGCGGCAACATTGAGACTTTCCAAATGTTATGGGAATGAATGGATCAAATTCTGATAGTGAAACGAGTTATTTCGCGGGGGTTGTGACGCTCAAAAAAAAATTATCCATCGTTTTATAGCCGCTCTTTTTCCCCATGATTGTGTGCAAGAAAACTGCTTTTCGGACCTGGAAGTTGTAATTACACGGTTTGACCACTAAATAAAATTGGCTTCAATGCCCGGCGCTGTTCTGGGGGCTTGCTCAGTACTCTCACTCACGAGTTAATGAGCTCAGGGTTGGGTCGGGTTCCGGGGCTGGGGGAGCGAGTACTGGGTGACCGAGTGAGTAGCTATTTCGTGCAACCCGAGTCAGACAGCTCCGGGCGGGCAGGAATGTGAAGGAAAGGAGGGAAGGAATGTGAAGGAATTTTCTATTTTACAATGTATGTGTGTTAACATGGAGATAATCACTCCATTAAACATAACTTTCATATATTACCCAAATGCAGTATAAATGTGCTTGCATTCATACAAACCAAATATTTTTCTGTGTCTGTCCCTCTTAGAGGAAAAGGCAGCCTAGAAGATAAACGGCTATGTTATTGTTAGTGAGAGTCTGCTTGAACATTCTGATCTTATGGCAAGGTCAGAAGTTATCTGGAGACTCAATATTATTAAACTTAGGTTGTCAGCTAAATGTCTTTCTCTGTACTGTGATACATAGAGTCCGCCCCTTGTGGCAAATCAGTAAAAAGTCTATAAATGTCTTCTGTACTTCTTGTTCGGGAGAGAGATCTAGTAAGAGCTCTCTCATTCTGGTTTATTTGCAAATAAACTAAGTATTATTCTATATTAAAATACGGGTTTGTTGTGGTTCTATTTGATCAGACTTGCTCACTGTGTGTAAAAGGAAAAATTTCCACTACATAGTATACATTTTTCTGCGATATTAATGCAAGAAAGATATAATGTTATCGTCTTCCACTGCAGTCCGCTGTGAGCTGTGCGCTCCTCACCTCTGGTCCAAAAATAGTGAAAATTAGTAGCCACGCCCAGTGCGCCATGCGCCATTGACTATGACGGCTCGCCACGTGCCATGCGCCAGCCGGAAAATAGAGCTCATAGGGCCTATCTTACACCCGGTGCTAAGCGGAGCTAACCCAAACGCAAGTGTCTTTGCCATCTTACACCTGGTGCAGGAGTCATTATAGCACCTAGCACTCACGTTGTTTAAATACCAGGTGATCTTGCACCCATAGCAAGTGAATTGGGCGGTTTGGCCTTAAGATGAGGTGTGGCCAGGAAATGTTTTGTGGCAAACTCCGAGGTGGTTGGAGTTGTCACGCAACTGAAAACAATAACTTCAATGTCCACACCGCGACAATTCAATTTAACTTCACGCTTTATTGCTGTTTGGGGGAAACGAGAAGTCGAATTGCAGGGAAACGTCAGCCAGTCCGTAATCCGGGAGAATAGTCGGTGTACGTTTGCAGGGGTCGGTACACATAGACGGGTTCTCTTACGGTCCAGGGCTAATGCAGGAGCAGGGTTGTCAGACAGGCGGTGGTCGGTAACGGGGCGGGTTCTCATTCGGTCCAGGGATCGGGCACACAGCAGACTTCTCCTGACAAACACAAATCAAACACGGCACTTTACTTTCTCTCTCCGATAATACACTCCTCTCTCTGTACTCCACCTTGGTTTCGCATATGCTACTCCGTTTTCCTGTTGTTTGTCATTCCCTTTTCTAGGGCACCGATTAGCCTGGTGATACGCCACAGCTGACTGGCCCGGCGTCTTTTCCAGGTGCCGTGTATTTCCTTGTTGAGGCGCTGACTTCCCCGGAACTCCTAATATGGGCATGCCGTCTTTCCACATCAGCCGTACATACCTTCCCTCTATCACCTCTCCGTGGTTCTGTCCCCGCCGGGTGCCACACACCCTCCCCCTCAGCTCCGACCGGGAGGGCGGGGCGGCCCAGGAACCCAGGGCGTCTCTCCGAGACAGTGCGTCCGCGTTCCCATGGGCAGCTCCGGATCTGTGGACGACGTTAAAGGCATAAGGTTGCAATGAGAGGAACCAGCGAGTGACCCTTGCATTGTTGTCTTTGTTCCTGGACATCCACACTAGGGGCGCATGGTCTGTTACCAGGGTGAAGTGTCGTCCCAATAAATAATACTTCAGGCCCTCCAGGGCCCACTTGATCGCCAAGCATTCCTTCTCTACTGTGGAATAATTTTTCTCTCTGGGTAGTAGCTTGCGGCTTATATATGTGATGGGATGTTCTTCACCTTCTCGTAGCTGGGATAGGACGGCACCCACCCCGGTTTCCGATGCATCCGTCTGTACCACTAGAGTTTGGGAGAAGTCGGGGGTCACCAACACTGGCTCGGAACACAGGGCGTTTTTAATGGCTTCGAAGGCAGTCTCTGCCTCAGTCGTCCACAGGATCCGGTCTGGCAGCCGGCTTAGGGTCAGGTCCATGAGAGGTGCTGCTAGGGAGGAGAAATAGGGAACAAAACGTCTGTAATAGCTGCCGAGCCCAATGAACACTCGTACCTGCTTCTTGGTACGGGGGCGGGGCCATTCCCTGATTGCCTCGACCTTTCCTACCTGGGGTTTGACGCAGCCGCGCCCGATCGTATACCCCAGGTAATCTGCATCTCGGAGGCCGAGGTGACACTTCTTGGGATTGGCTGTTAGTCCCGCCCCCCGTAGGGCATTAAGCACAGCGTTGAGCTGTCGTAGGTGGGTCCCCCATTCCTCCCCGTGGATTACGATGTCGTCCAGGTAGGCCGCGGTGTATGTCCGGTGGGGTCGTAGGACCCGGTCCATTAGTCTCTGGAATGTGGGCGGGGCCCCGTGTAGCCCGAATGGTAGCATCTTGTATTGGAACAGCCCGTCTGGCGTAACGAAGGCCGTCTTCTCCCTGGCCTCGGGTGCCAGAGGCACCTGCCAGTAACCCTTTGTCAGGTCCAGCGTGGTGATAAAACGGGCTCTTCCCAGGCGTTCTATGAGCTCGTCTATTCTAGGCATAAGATATGCATTGAACTTGGAAATAGCATTTAGTTGTCTGAAATCGTTACAGAACCGAATCGACCCATCTGGTTTCGCTACCAACACAATTGGACTACACCATTCACTATTGGACTCTTCAATGATTCCGGCACTTAACATGGCTTTTACCTCGGCCGCGATGGCTTCTCTTCTGGCCTCTGGGATCCTGTAGGGTCTCAGTTTTACTCGTTTACCTGGTTCTGTGATGATCTGGTGGTGGATCAGGTCGGTGTGTCCTGCTTCCATAGAAAATACGTCTCTGTTCCGGTTGACAAGGTCTTGGAGGTCCTGTCGCTGGGTCGGGGTTAGTTGTTCTCCCATCTGTACTTCGACAGTCTCAGTTTTCACCGCAACCTGAGGGGAGTTGATAGAAAACAACACCTCACGAGCCACCCATTTTTTTAACAGGTTGATATGATACACCTTAGTGGGGGGTCGTCTTCCAGGCTGTCGTACTCGGTAGTTGACTGGACCCACCTTCTCTATGACCTCGTAGGGCCCGTTCCATTTAGCTAAGAATTTACACTCCGAGGTAGGAACTAAGACCAGCACTTTATCTCCTGGGGCGAACTCCCTGGGTTGGACCCCGCAGTTGTAGACCCTTGTCTGTGCCGCTTGGGCCTCCGCCATATGTTCTCTTACCATCAGCCAGATCGTTGCCATCCGTTCTTTTACCTCCTCCATGTGTTCCACCATGGTTCGATGGGGAGACGGCTGCTGTTCCCAGGCCTCTTTAGCCAGGTCCAATAGTCCTCGGGGTCTTCTCCTGTATAGTAGCTCAAACGGGGAAAACCCGGTGGATGCCTGGGGTACCTCTCGAATCGCAAAGAGTACGAATGGCAGCAGCTGGTCCCAGTTTCTCCCATCCGCCTCCATCGTCTTTTTGAGCATCTTTTTGAGGGTTTGGTTAAACCTCTCGACTAGCCCATCCGTCTGAGGGTGATAAACAGAAGTGCGTAACTGGGTTACCTTCATTAATTTGCACAGATCCCTCATGATCCGTGACATGAATGGGGTGCCCTGGTCGGTTAGTATCTCTTCCGGCAGCCCGACCCGGGAGAATAGTAACATCAGTTCCCTTGCAATTCCCTTGGTGGCCATGGTTCTCAGTGGGATAGCCTCCGGGTACCTGGTGGCGTAGTCTACCACAACCAGGATGTACTGGTGTCCTCGGCTGCTCCGAGGTAGGGGTCCCACCAGGTCCATGCCGATCCTACTGAAGGGTACAGAAATTATTGGCAGAGGTATTAACGGGCTCCTCAGGTGAGGGCGAGGCGCCACCTGCTGGCAGTCAGGGCAGCTGCGGCAGTAGTCCTCTACGGCCTTTTTGACCCCTGGCCAGTAGAACCGTGCCTTAATCCTCTCCAGGGTTTTCTCCACCCCTAGGTGGGCCCCCAGCAGGTGTGTGTGGGCGAGCTGTAAGACCGAGGGTATAAAGGGACGGGGCACTAAGAACAGTTCCTGCTGTACTCCCGCCTTCATTATTACTTGATACAATAGATTATTTTTTATGGCAAAGTGAGGAAAGGTAATTTGTCTTACCCCGTCTAATAGTCTGCCGTCCACTACTGACACCTGCTGGAGCGAGCTGGTGAGGTTGGCGTCCTCCAGCTGGGCGGTCCCGAATCTCCCGGTGAGAGTGATTGGTAGTGGCTGGTCGTCTGGGTTTTGGGGGAACAGATGGGCAATGTCATCGTCCCCCACTCCGGGAGGGCTTTCCTCTTCCTCCCTAGCCGTCTCCCAAGCGGTCTCTTCCGCTGCTCTGGCCGTCTCGCTAGCCACACCCTCTGAGAGCGGCTCTGTGGAGGCCTCTGGATCCACCTCCTGTAACCCACACATCTGTTCTGGCTTTTGATGGGGCTTTTTGTGCTTCTTAGCCCTTCCACTCCCCGCTATAACGTGCCATAGCCCGGGGAAGACGTCGGTGTCCCTGCCGATGAGTACTTGAACGGGGAGGTCGGTGACAATCCCAGCGGGCCCGCTATACCGCCCTCTGGTGGTTTGTAGGTCTAACACCGTGGTGGGATATTCTCGCGTCTCCCCGTGTATGCACGTCACTGTGATTTTCTCTGACCGATGGGGACGTCTGGCGAATTCTGGCCGGACTAGGGTCACCGCACTTCCGGAGTCCAATAGTGCCTTTGCGTCTTTTCCGTTGGCTTTCACAGGTGTAAAAGGAGATCCGTCGCTCTCCTGGGCCCAGCAGGTCGTCAGTAGCCAACAGGGTCGGCTTGTTTCACTGGTTGAGGCCGTGGGCATGGGGACATCCCCCCGGTGAGGGCAGCTCCAGGCGATGTGGCCCTGTTCCCCACACTCATAGCACCTCCTACTGTCGGCTGTCATGAGTGGCCGGTGCCTGGGTGGTTCGGTCGGGTTCTCTACTGCGAGGCCCCGAGTGTAGTTGTCTGTCCGTGGACGTTCCTTGGGCCTCATGCTCATTTCCGGTTTCCCTGCCCTACCACTGCGCACAAATGCTTGGGACGCCTGATATCCTTCCATTGCCTCAACCAGCTCTTCTGCATTCTTGGGGTTGCTCTGACCTGCCAGTTTCTTTGCTTCGGTCCAGGGATCGGGCACACAGCAGACTTCTCCTGACGAACACAAATCAAACACGGCACTTTACTTTCTCTCTCCGACAATACACTCCTCTTTCTGTACTCCACCTTGGTTTCGCATATGCTACTCCGTTTTCCTGTTGTTTGTCATTCCCTTTTCTAGGGCACCGATTAGCCCGGTGATTCGCCACAGCTGACTGGCCCAGCGTCTTTTCCAGGTGCCGTGTATTTCCTTGTTGAGGCGCTGACTTCCCCGGAACTCCTAATATGGGCATGCCGTCTTTCCACATCAGCCGTACATACCTTCCTTCTATCACCTCTCCGGGGTTCTGTCCCCGCCGGGTGCCACAATATCAAGATTACAATGTGAAATATTACTATTGTGTAGGGTATATCAAAAAATGCATAATAATGAAAGTCAAAATGTGTCAAAGACCACATACCTGTCCCTCAGTGAAGGGGAATGTGCATTAAATTGCTTTCCGCCCACTCCATAAACATCCAGGCGATGTGCGATGGTAGACTACGTGTAAGGTTACATGTAGACTATTCACAATTATCCTGCATCAAGCTATGACTTAGCCTATATTTGCTGATAACACCTATATCAAGCCTAATGGGCGAATTGTCATTCACACACCTAATGCGGGAATTGTCATTCAATGTGAAACTTGCGCATTAGACGGACATTTGAGTTCTGAAAATTCGCTTCAGATGTCATGGCTATAATACCACTCTCTTAATCTAGGCCTACAGCCTGTAAGTAAATAGAATGGTTTTTATTGAAAAAAGTTCAAAACCTTGTCCATTGAATATTGCATTTATTGTTTTTCAAATAACCTACAGTCCCCGGGATTTGCTGTGCATAAAGTTTTTTCGATAGCCTCCAGTTAAAAAATGGGGATTAATTTAAGTTTCACCATTTTAACTGAATTTTAAACTTATTCTAAGTCCTTTATATGTTTGTTAATTTCAGTGACCAGGTTTCCATACTCTCAGCTTATTAAAACCTTACTGATTTCACCTGTTTTCCATAACTGAACAAAACGATTTTAAAGAGAACTAAGAGTTTAATTAGAAACGAAAACAAATTTGCAGCACATTACACAATTAATTCAAACTGAATGCCATTCTCAGCCTGTGCGCTTTAACTTAATGCAGGAGCAGATATGTTTCATCTGTTGTAAATCACACTTTTCACTGTCTTCCCGGACTTGTTTTAAATCATTAAACTACCTCAGGTTGGTTACATTTCCATAAGCAGGACATATGTGTGAACCTATGGATTCCCAACCTGACAGCTTTAGGGTATTTAGTGTCATCATTAAGGCAAAATAACAGTATTTGTGTTCAATCAATATTAGAATGCACGTAATGAACTTCGGATGAATCTTGAACAGCCTCATGGAATTGATGTTTGACAATGATTCATTGTATAATCAAACGAAATTCATTAAACAAGCAGGCTAATTTGACGTATCTAAGGTGAGATGAAAGCCATATTCTGGTAACTTATTCTCAGCTGTGGCAGCTGCTTTTAACGCAATTTGACTGCATATATTTTCTAAAATAACAGCACTGTAGGGAATTACCGAGAACTGTGCCGGTGTTAAATCCTAATTATTATTGTGTATATCGAAACGCGTCATAATGGTTAGTTGGAATAATGTTGATCATACTATTGATCCATATAGCCTATTCATTGCTCGCCCTACACACGCACGAGCATGTCTGTTTCGCCCTCATATAAGCAATCCACCAAGCTGGAAAAGCAGGCTATAATTAATGAAGAGACTAGGTTCAGCCCATTTTAACCTTGCGCCGTACTTAGCGCTCAAAAAACATACGGTCTAACGAGCAAAACGTGGACTTGGACATGCCCTAAATGCACTTGTGCCATGCATTTAGACCAAGCGCCAAGATCGTCAAGATAGGGCCCATAGTGTCAAGAGATGTCAAACATTGAACTGGGTCAAATTGACCCTGAACATAATATGAGGGTTAAATGATTTTTTATACTACATGCATTTTCCCATTAAGCCTTTGGTAGTGGATTTGTTTTTTTGCGCCACTAGATGGAAACATTGTACAGGTGAACACTTAGCCACAGGCTGAGATGTATAGAGTATGGCTAGTTGGTTATAGTCATTATATTTCACAGCATAGATCAGATAAGGAAGTGTTGCAGTGTGTGAGTTGTGCCCAGCTGCGCCTGAGATGGACCATGTAATCCAATCAGCCAGTCTAATTTACATTTACAGTAACGGTAGGCTACGTTAGCTAGCTAGCTAAGTTAGCTACTTTTTTATATTAGCTAGCTAACGTTATAACTTAACCAAGTTTCTCTGTTCCTTGTTCTCTCTTTTTTGTGCTGGAGTTCTTTTAAGAGCTTGATGGCATCAACATATCCAGCCTAATAAACTTTTAACTTCAACCTTGTCTCTTCAGTTATAACCACACACAATTGTACCCATTTTTGATAGTCAAACATATTGTTTTTCATTGTCTTCTCCTTATATTCCCATCTAATTTGATGTTTATTACATGTTCATTTGCTAACTGAAATTTCATTGTCATGGATAGTGAAATATTTGCAGTCTAAAAGTTTTGACCTAACATTACATGAATAAATGGGTGCGTTTACATGCACTCAATATTCCTATCATATTCGGAATATGGCTGTTATCGGATTATTCAAATTGTCATGTAAACGCAATATTCCGAAAAGCTTTTTCGGAAAAAAGCAGTTATCGGAATATGAGAAATCCGATAACTACACCTGGATTTCTGCCGTGTTTTTCGTTTTATTGGTTGCATGTAAACGCTTATTCCCATCTAGTTCATTTTGTTTAAATCTGCGCATGTGCGTGTTTGACAGCAACAGCCATGGCAACAGCTACTCCGGATATTGTTAGTAACGTAACGCTAACGTCAAAACAGTTGAGAGGTCAGAGAGAGATGTCAACCAACGGGAGAAGTCATTTCTGGAGCGAGGAGGAAACCCTCCTGATGTTATCCGAAATAATAAAGAGGAATATACTTCATCTCATAGATGGGAAAAAAGTTAGAAACGCGGAAATAATGAGCACGTTTACATGCACTCAATAATGCTCTTATGGGTTTCGTCGCCATATGGTAAATTAATTCACCGATTCAGAATGGAGAGGCAACTTCAGTATGGCTCGGAGATCATTTATGAAACTTTGTGGTTTGGTACAGAACATAATGAGCCCTGACGAAGTGACAGTGCGTCCAGCTGTACCTCTTCAAATGCGAGTCGCAATTGCGCTGTACAAAGTCGGTAGCTGCGGGGAGTACAGGCTGATAGCGAACCAGTTTGGTGTCCACAAGTCTACAGTCTGAATCTCTCCCACCAGTCCTTGCTCCAAGTTTTTTCAGCTGTTCATTACACTATGTAATGAAATATATATGGTCTTTGAACTACTAATTTCTAGATAGAAACTGTGGTCTAAAAGCATTTAGTTATTGGTTTTTACAAATAGGCCTCTATGTCCCAGGTGTGTCCAAGGTGTGTAAACATCTTTGGTGATTAAACTATCATCATGTTGTGATTTTGATCAGTAGTCTAAGTAGATAAGTATTTTTCGGTGACACTTTATTTTGAGTGTCCCATGTTGATCTCAGCTTGATATCAACTGAATGTTGAGCTACAGCAAACAGTCAGTTTATACTTTGCTGAGTGTCAATAGAGTGTTTCTTGAAAAAAGTGTTGAGTGTCAATACAGAGTTTCTTGACACTCACTTCTTTGTGGAGTTTGTGGATCACCTGCCATGCAATTGACTTTAAATCAACACTGAACTGATATTCAGTTGATATCTGGTTGAGTGTCAACATGGGACAATCAAAATAAAGTGTTACTGTATTTTCCCCTTAAAATTCACCAGAAATGATCATTTCACAGCATGCCCCCCAGACCCCACTAGAGGGTTTCTGTTCTCAGGGTCTATGCATCTCAACCCCCCCAATGTTGAAACCAAAGTTACGCCCTTGTGTCCAGTAGTTATATTTATTTAGGCTAGTTCAGTGGCATTAGTATTAGAACACACAAGGATTTGCATATTGCTGCTAACTATAACATTAGCTAGTTAGGCAAATGTTAAATTGCATAATTCCCTTAGAAGTTTTTTTTTCGGAGTAAAATTTTTATGTATCTAACGTTACCCTGTTATGTGAGCTCAGGACTGGTCTTAGTGAAATTATTCGATTTTGCAAGGAGCTTGTCCAGTAGTCTAACTTAGTTATCCTTCAGTTGCCACCAGAAATATATGTATGTGTGTGTGTGTTAAAACGGTCTTGGTGATAGATGTGATCTTTTGCCTCCTATCTGTGTGTGCATATTCAGTGTGCAAGAAAACTCATTAACTTTATTTCGATGGACAAAAAAATTATTGAACTGAATAGATTAGATTCAACTACTTTACATGATGTCGTAATAAACCTACATGTAGTTCACACTTTTCATACCGATTTCTGTAGGCTATCTGTTAGATAGTCATCATCACGTGTTCAAGAAGACCAACCAGAGTCATCTCCGATGAGTAAAACAACAACTACCTTTGTATCGTGTCAAGTATAATCACGCATTGATTATTATTCTTATATGTATTGTGGATATAACTGGGTTTAATATATGACTGTTAACCCTTTAGTTTGGTAGAAAAAGGCAGGGGTTTCTAAATTATAGCCCAAGTGGAAATTAAGAGGTGCAGTGCACTGGAAGCCATATTGGTTGCTGTAACTTCGGCAATAGAAGCAAGCAGTTAAATCCGTTCAATATCATAGAGTTCAGTGCTTTGCCCACTTTTTTTTGGGTGTCTATCTCTCTGAGTGCCATTCTAGTTTTGATTTGTAAATTATCTTCTTTTAACAGTAGGGTCGTGGGAGATATGGCAGGACATGGCAGCGAAAATGGGTTTTTGGGATTTAGGCGTATCAGAAGAAACATTGATTGGTTTATTTTAATATTAGGTTTTCAAGGGTGCAGAGATCATTGAGCTATTTATTAAGTAATAGTGATGTGATGATAGGGTAATCATTACTATTTGAAGAATCTTGTGTGACTTTACTTGAATGGTCACAATTCATTGAACTCATAATTAAGTCATGATGAACTCATTGTTAACAAATGCTTGCCTCCAACCAATGTACATTAAGTAATCATTTACAAATTAGTATCATGCCATGACTTTACTTAGAGGGACACAAGTCAGCCAAGTAATTAGGAAGTAATGGTGATCGCATGTGTGAAATAATGATGAAATTTAATGATAAATGGTGAACTTCTTCCAATTTACACTCAGTGTCCACTGTATTAGGAATACCTACCTAGTATTATCTAATCTTCTGTTGCTGCAGCCCATCCCTTTCAGGGATCAACATGTGCATTCAGTGATTACCCTCTGCTCACCACTGTTTTTACTTTAAATTTTTTTGGCCTTTGTTAGCTTGAATGTATCTGGCCATTCTCCTCTGACCTCTCTCATTAACAAAGTTGTTTCTGCTCTCAGAACTGCCACTTACTGGATATTTTTGTGGTATCACACTCAACCCGACCCAATTTTTCCAACAAATAGCGTATATATTAACCTTGAGTATTGGTACATCATTGAAAAATAAGTACAAAGTATTAATTCTCTAAAACGGACACATGGCTGTCATAATCCACACACATTGACTCCATATTATTTACAAAGATCACCATCAAATCTGTTAAGCGTGACACATTAGAAATAGACCTACTGTAGGGTTCACCCAGAAGCATAGTCTGAATGACTGAATATTGGCAAATATAAGCTATCATTGAAAATAACTACTAATTATGCACTTTCTAAGATAAGTTAAAGTAACATAAAACATTTGATATTACTGTCACCATTTACACATGGGATGGCATCTTTCGATAGTTAAATGATAGGAGTGGGGGTGGAGGCTTAGAGGCTTAGAAGCCACACTGGCACAACTTTGTCAGTATGCTAAAATTTACTTAGCAGCTGAAAATGTGCCAACTAGCTATCGTTAGCGTTGATACATTTTGCTAGTAATGTGGGAATCTGGAATATGGTTGAGTTTTTGTGTCCCATCAACTGAACTTAAAAGAACGGTCCCATCACACCACAGTAGTTTTAACGTTGTCTTATTGTCTCGATAGCTAGTTAGCTAATGTAATACGTAACATGTGAGAATAATTTATTGAAATACACTTCATTAATTAACTGTCATGGGTTTGTTTTAAATAAATTATTTCACGGACCGCCAAAGGGAAATCGCGACCGCCAAAATGACAATAATTGAGAAAACGGCAAATAAATTCATATCTAAATGAATTCTATTTTTTGGGTGCAATATGATCTTTCGACTAGCGGATGGCGATGTATATTGTACTAGTCACCTTCAAGATTTCAGTACTAGGAGATGAGTAGAAGAAGCAGAACCATAGACTGTATAGAAATGCGGCTCAGCTATTCTATGGCAGAGTGCAACCTAAATCTTTGGGGCGACTCGGTAGAAAGACATAGCGTACGCAGCAAGTTGGATGGAACGAGCTCCAATTTTGAATTAGGCTACCTTTGAAGCCCTAACTTCTGAAAAGGTAAAAGCTTTAACCCGATCCACGTTGGCGCCCCATACTATAGTGGTAGATGTATCGGTCCCAATTAGAGTATTTATGTTTGTCTTAAATTATAAACTAGGCTACAGCTTTAAAAAAATCCGCAGGATTGATACTGCAGTGCAATATAGTGTATATATTGGGTGCTATTCCCGTTTTGCCACTGCACAGACTGTAAAATGCATCGTTTACAAGAAAATCATGTTCAGATACAGTATAGCTAGAAACAATTATATTTTTTAAAAACTTTGTACAAATAGGCCTAAGCATTCGGCGTTTTCCATTGCTTACTGTAGGCTACTGGCTACCTGATGCACTTTCGGTTTAGAAGACACCTCATTTTTTTCTACAAAATCTCTCGTAGCTATAATTATGTTAATGAAACCAAATATCTTACTTGTAGGCTATATGCAGCTACCACTGTGTTATGATTAATCCAGAAGAATTTATCTTGTTACGTTTCGCCAAAGTCCCGTACAGTCGACATTTCCACAGTGACCTATCGCATTTAGGGCTGAAATAACTACATTAACGTAGACTATGTAAAAACACACACGGTGCTTTTGTAAGGTTTTTTTTTTTTTTACTTGTAGCGACACATAATTTATTTGTGTTTTAGAGTGTTCTTTATTTATTTTTCTATTTGTGCGCTATCAAAATATCATAATTGGTATAATATTCAAATATTCAATTACCTTTGATTTCTAAAACCTGACTCCTAAACACAACCCTACTGGTACTTTACAACCATAGCCTACATATATACTCCAAAAACTGTATTTACGGTAAAATTTATGGAACAGAAATTTGCTGCGTGCGCTCGCATAGCCTACGTACCACCAAAAACCATATTCTCTGCCAGGAAAAACCCTGAATACATACATTTTAATATCCCTTCATTCCAGGCATATATTTATTTAATTATTTGCAAAAATCGCCGGCGTGCCCTTTTATGAATTTGGGCCCCTGCCCCTCTAACATCTTCTGCATGTGCTGTGAACCAAACAATTTCACTCTTGCTTTAATGCAGGTCTATCTGGATCGGGAGTTTCCAGGGCGATCCGTAAACAAGACCAAGGAGCATCGGAAACTATGGTTCTATTGGCCACCTGGGGGCCACCAGAAGAAGTTTGTGGGGCAAATTTGTTGATTCTAAGATGCATCGCGATGCGGACGTGGGCGATTCTGCATTGATGCAGTGACAGAACATAATCGATTATAGCCTACTAACGTTGATGTAAAAAAAAAAATTATAATAATAAAAAAGAGAGAGAGAGAGAGAGACGTTGACTGTTGATTTTCCAGCCTCGGCTGGACAATAAAGTTGTAACTTTAAAAAATGCAACGTCGAATTGTGGGTGCGACATGCTAGGCTAACACTACGGGAGATATGGCGGAGGAAAGCTGTAGTGTCCGGCGGCAGCAGGTGATAAAAAACGCGCCCAGTTTTTTGAAGGCGGACATTTGGGCACATTTCAAATTCTATGAAGTCACTGGGAAGCACAAACTGGACAAGACACACGCCGTGTGTAAAGTTTGTCACACAAAAATTAAATACTTCGGTAATACGACGAATTTGAGGAACCACGTTAGCCGTTTTCACCAAGAGCTAGCGTCTGCTGCAAGTAAGAAAACAGAGGACCCAGCCCAGCCACGAATTGAGGAGACGCTGTCAATGTTACCGCCCAACTCTGAGAGAGGCAAGAGAATCAACCAAGCAGTGGGTCTGTCGTCGTCGAGAACCCCGGGTTTCGCCACCTGCTGAAGACCCTGGAGCCACAGTATAAGCTCCCATCACGAAGCCACTTTACAGAAAAGACTATACCGCTTCTCTACTGCGAAACCAAAGCCCAGGTAATGGACTCAATAAGTAAAGCTAGTCGAGTACCCATCGCATGTGATTCATGGACCGCCGTTGCAACGGACTCGTATGTAACAATAACCGCACATTACATTAGCGAGGACTGGGAGATTTTGTCATGTGCTGCAAACGAGAGCCGTTTATGAGAGCCACACGGGTGCTCATCTTGCAGAGTGTTACATCCCAGTGTATTATAGAACACATTTATTATTGAGGGATGTTACTGTTTTGGGTTTTGGCTCGGTACTGCCATTTGTTTGTGTTCCCCTATACAGGTGGAGGTGAGGATGCATTGTCGTCGCTTTGAGACCGGACCAGATGCGGTCGTTGCTGGGGACGCCAGAGACGGTTGCGGAGCAACGCACGCGGAGAAAATGCGGACCTATAAAACAGCTGGACGCCGTCAGCGCGTCAGACACTTCTTTTCATCTGCTACTGAAAGCCACGCTCGACATCGCGCTGTTTTGAGAACACAACCTACCAACCTACCCTTTTAAGACTAGCTAATAGGTTTAGTTTAGTCGTGCTATTACCGGCAGTTCAGTTCCTGACCAGCAGAGGATGACAGACATTGTGGGGCCCTGTTGTTGAACTTCTTTAGAAGGACCGGTCACACGGAAGATCTGGACCGCTGTGCTGGCTGCTTGGTGAGGCACTGATAGGCTAATTAGTCTTGGTGACTCGGACATTTTAGCTGAACAGTCACTGCTAGTGCTAGGAAATCATTACGCTGTAAATAATAAGTAATTGTTTTCTCTTTAAAAACTACAGCGTGTTGGTTGTGTCTTTGTGTTGTGGTTGTGGTGGTTTAATATTACGGTTATTTCCACCCTCCTTGTTATTGCAACATTGTTGGGGTTTTCGATCCGTAATACAGAGCTACTGTCTAATGTCATGGAGGAATGGCAGCTAAAAGATAAAGCTGTAGTGCTGGTGACAGACAACGCATCTAACATGATAGTTGCAGCTCAAGTCGCAAAATTCGCTCATGTAAGATGTTTCGCTCATACATTAAATCTCGCATCACAGCGAGCACTCAAAGTGCCCACGGTCGCCAGGCTTCTGGGCAGAATCCGATGGATATCAACATTCTTCCACCGCAGCACTACAGCTAACCACCAGCTGCAAGTCAAACAGAAACTTCTTGGCCTGCCAAGTCATAAACTGAAAACTGACGTTGCCACAAGGTGGAATAACGCATATGACATGGCGGAGAGGTTTTTGGAACAACAACCAGCGATATGTGCCACCTTGCTGTCTCCTGAGAGTCCGACCTCTGCACTCTGAATGAAACAGATGTTTCAAACGCAGAGGACACTGTGGAGGCATTAAAGCCCATGAAGGATGCCTCAACACTGATGTTCGAATAGAGAAATCCAACAGTTTGTCTCATCGCTCCACTAAATGCTCAACTCCTCCAGAACATGTCAAACACCATCAGAGACTCACCCATGATCCACAAGATCAAGCATGCCGTCATAGCAGATCTCCTTAAGAGTTGACAACTGGTTTTTACAGTTGTCATCAAAAACACTTAATTATTTTGCTGTTACATTAAAACCAATTCTAAATAGACAAAAAAATTTAAATGTTCCCATTATCTAAGACTAAAAGTTAAAAATAGAAGTTAAAAATGTTACCATTATCTAATCTAAAATCCAATGTCACAGATCTCAAATATTAGGTACAACAGTGAGGCAGAGAAGAAGTTCCTTCATACAGCCTCTGCCCTGGATCCCCGCTTTTAAGGACTGCCTTTTCTCACAGAGGAGGAGAGACAAAGCAGTGACTGAGGAGGTTGCATCCTCTGAGGTAATTTCACCATGTTTCATGTAAAAAGTATACAGTTAAAACAAACTTTAAAATGTCATATCTCACCATGTTTCTTGTAAAACTTATTCAATTGAAAGAAACTTAAAATTATCATATCAATAAAGTAACTACAATGAGTAAAAGTTGTATAAGACTGAGAAAAATAGTTATCCTAATAGATGTGAGCTGCTGCATTGATTGAGAAAGAGCTAACACCTGGTTTAATGCTATTTTTCTCTCCTCTACTCCTCTCCTTCTTTCCTCCTCTCCTTTCAAACACAGACTGCGAGAACACCCAGGACAGAAGCAGATGAAGCGCCTAGGGGAATCGGCGAAGGAGAAGAAATGCTGCCCGTGGAGGACGAGAGGCCTACATGTCCCTATGCTCCCAAAAGAAGGGCCTCATCACTGCTTGTGAGTTTTCTGGGACAATTTTTCACCGACGCTGAAGGTACAAACCAAGATCGCCTATGCCAGGGCTGAGGAGGAAATGGACAGATACTGTAAAGCCCCATCCCTGCCTCTCACTGAGGATCCTCTGAATGGGTGGCGTGTCCAAGAGGTCACATTTCCTCTCCTCTCCAGGCTGGCAAAACGATACTTGTGTATCCCAGGCACAAGCGTGTTTGCAGAGAGGGTTTTCTCCACTGCAGGATATGTGGTCACTGCAAAAAGAAGCTCTCTAAAACCAGAATATGTGGATCAACTAGTGTTCTTACAGAAGAACCTGCAAATTCATAAATGCTGAGCAGGGGGCAGTTGCATGCCATATTTCATAGGAGGAGAGGAGAGGAGAAGAGGAGAGTGGAAGGGAGGAGATGAGAGGAGGGCAGGGGAGGAGGAGAGAGAAAGGGAGGAGATGAGAGGAGGAGAGGGAGAGGAGAGGAGAAGAGGAGAGAGGAGAGGAGAGGAGAAAAGGAGATGAGGCTAGGCCTATACTATTTATTTTTGTTTTCAATTAAATTTTTACTTCAGACATTTGTTAGCATTTTGTATTGTATTTTTTTAATATACAGTCCTGTTGTCTGCTGTGTTCAGACTGTTGAGACTCCAAGAGTCATGTTTGAGAGGACAGGAGAGGAGAGAGGGGAAGGGAGGAGAGGAGAGGAGAGAAAGGAGGAGAGGGGAGGAAAGAAGGAGAAGAGATGAGGAGGCTAAGCCTATATTTATTTTTGTTTACAATTTAATGTTTACTGCAGACATTTCTATTTTAGTATGCAGTCCTGTTGTCTGCTGTGTTCAGACTCTGAGAGTCATATTTGTGATGTTTGCCACATTCAGGAAGTGCCCTGTCTTAGAGCTGCTATGTGAAAAGAACTTATTTTTGTAGATTACAGCTCAGGTGCAGAAGTATGTTTTGTTTTTGAGGATGGAAAAAAATTCATACACAAATGTAGGTAGGCTAGGCCTATACTATGTATTCATTTTGATTTACAATTTCATTTAATGTAAAGACATTTATGTTGACATTCTGATTTAAGAACTTTCTAAATAAAAGAGTTATTTAGAAATGTATCTGACTGCTTGTATTCATTGATAAAAAAGTAGCCATGTGCAGTAATTGTGATGTTCTGTTATTATGTATGTCTGTTTGTTTATTATTATCATTCATCATTGCATTCCCCTCTGTTCGTGGGTTGTCTGAGTCACATTCGTGTGTTTGTTTACCCTGTCTCGTGTATGCACTGTTTAGGTGACTTCGGGATTTCCGAGGGTTTCGTGTTCTGCTACTTCCTGGTTTCCCTTACGCTAAATGTATAGATTACTAACTCGTGCTAACAATCACTCGGGTGGTTTATTAATTAAATGCACTTACTAAACCTATTAACATAAATGTCTACTAACGAACTAACGGTCTGTCTTATAGTTAGGTATTAACAAGATTAACCAGTTTGTCCGCGATCTCTTATTCGCCCCAGCTGTTTGTATGTAGTTTCACCTCTCGTGATTACTGAGCACACTCCGCTCCACTTCGAGCCCGTTGTTTGTTATGCATGTTTCCGAGTCCCTTCCATGTCTTTGTTATGTTTACGTGATTGTTTCATTTCTACCTCATGTGTTAACCTCACGTAGTTTGTTACCCCTCCCTTTCCTATACGTATATATAGACCCACAAATCTGTTTGTTCCCTGTCAGAACGTACCCATTATTTCCTGAGCCTGAGAATTAGAAAGCCAGTGACTTATTGCATACCTGAGACAACCTTTTCCGTACGACCCGAGATAGCCTAGCGATTTTGTTTGTTTGCCATTTGGTTTCGACTTTGATTGTTTTTGACTTAGCCTTTGCCTACCGTTTTTGTACCTCTGCCTTTGATTTCTGGTTTTTCGACTTTTGATTGTTTTTGACTTTGCCTTGCCTGCCGATTTTGTAACTCTGCCTCTGATTTCCGGTTTTCGACTTTAGCTTCCTAACTACTCTTTGCATTCCGTTTTTGTACTGTACATTTTGATATCCTGGCTTTTTGACCTCACCTTCTGAAATAAACCTCGTTCTTGCTATATCCTTGTCTGCTATTGGGTCTCTGTGTCTGAAACGTAACAGTAATATAGATTAGAAAATTGAGGATGTAATTTATTATTGAGCTGCATCGAGATGCATCGTAGAATCGAATCGAATCAAATCGTGGACAGCTGAATCGTAATCGAATCAAATCGTGAGGCCAGTTAAGATTCACAGCTCGAGTGGTGGCCCGTGCTGACCCTGTGCAGGGTCGCCTTGACCAGCAGTAACGGCAGAAAAGTGTACAGTAGGCCGTCCGGCCATTTGTGCGCTAATGCGTCTATCCCCAATGGGCTCAAATCTTCGTTCATCGAGAACCACTGGAGGCAGTGAGTAGACTTCTCAGAGGCGAACAGGTCTGTCGGTGCATGATTGAACCGTCGCCATATCCACTCTACCACCTTGGGGTGGAGACGCCATTTGCCGGGATGAATCTCCTGGCGAGATCTCCGCTGTATCGTTTCGAACACCTGGGAGGTGTACGGCACGAAGAGAGGCAAGCCTGGGAAGTGCCCAGGGTTAATTTCAAGGACTGGTGGGACCTTACTCCGCCCTGATGACTTATGTGGTAAACTGTTGAGGTGTAATCTTCCATTACATGCTTGCCCCATAGTACGGGTTGTCTCAGTGCTAGAAACACTGCTCGGAGTTCGAGCACATTGATGTGGTCTGACTGATCACACTCTCTGAGCTGGCCAGTGCTAACAGACAGCTCCCCAACTGGTCAGGGAAGCGTCCATCGTTACCACGCGCCGTGATGGTATAACCCCCATCCGTACCCTCTTTTTTAGGAAGCAGACTCGTCGCCACGGGCGGAGTAGCTGACAAAACCGACGCGTCACCCTGATTCGAGTGTGATGGTCCCACTTGGGGTGCAGTGCCATGGCATTCAACCATACTTGAAGTGGCCTGGCTGCCAGGAGTTCGAGAGACACGACTGCTGAGGTAGCCGCAATTAGGCCCAAAAGTCTCTGAAAAACCCTAATTTCGAGGACCTGGTTCACGCACCGCGTCGAGCACACTAGCTTTGCAACGGGGCGTCAATGATGCCTTCATGCTCTTTGAATTGAGCAACAGTCCGATGTACTCGATGGACTGTTTCGGCGCTAGATGGCTCTTGCCACAATTGACAATGATGCCCAGGCTGGAGACATGTTCCAACGTCTGGGCAGTGTGTGTGATTGCCACTTCGGCTCAGTACATATTAGCCAATCGTCTAGGTACGACAGAGTATTTTGAGGTTGTTGGGTCACAGACATCAGGAAGTCATGGCATGCAAAAAATATGAGACCAAATATTATAAATTATGACTTTATTCTATATATAAATGCAGGGGTGCCAATAATTGTGGCACCTGTGGTTTTGTTAAAAATAATTATTTCTTGATGAGGGATTTCTTTTTCTCATAATAAATTTACTTCAGTTAAAGGTTGGATTTTTCTAATTTTTTCAGTGTGATATTAAGCTAATTGACCTAACGGTGACTTTTTTATAACCCTTTTTACTCATCTTTACCAGGGCTGCCAATAATAGTGGAGGGCACTGTACATAAGACTGTATATTAAACATAACTGTATATAAGACATACCACTGTACATACCTCTTAAGGCAGCTCAACTGTTCATGCACGCCATGATATTTTCACATTTATCTTATTGTGTTACTGTATGGAGCCAGGCTTCACAGTCAACAGTCAAACCTATTACATCATTATATAAGCAAACGCTAATAATAATGGATCAAAAACAAATTAAGTGGCATCACTGCATAATTTTGAAGTTTTGACAGCTTTATCAAGTTCTCTTTTATCAAATAGATTTTTAAATGTGTGAACAATCTCGCCCCAGCTGTACTTTGTCCATATGTGACAAAAAAATACCAATAGAATCACCACTAGTGGATCAGCAAACGGCAACTGCAAGGTGGCAGTCAGTCATCTTTTTCAGTAAACGGGACACATTTCTGGAATGCCCTACCAACTGAAATAAAAACACAAATTGATCTAAAGACTTTTAATGAAAAGGTGTAAACTGGCTGAAACAGAACCAAACCTGCAATCATTGATCACTGATCATGTGTAGTATGCACTCATGCACGCAAACACGCACACGGCCATATACACACAGATAGAGGAACAGACACACATAGGCTACTACATGTGCGCGTGTACACACATGCACACACGTACATAAATACACCCACCTATACACATATGCACATACACATATACAGAGCCCTCCACAATTATTGGCACCCCTGGTAAAGATGAGTAAAAAGGGTTATAGAAAATTAAGTTTGGTGAATTAGCTTAATCTCACACTGAAAAAATGAGAAAAATTAAACCTTTAATTGAAGTAAATTTATTCTGAGAGAAAACAAATCTCTCATCAAAATTTTTTTATTTTTAACAAAAAACTGTGTTCAGTTAACCATTTTTGTGTTGATTTGGACGTATGTTTTGGATCATTGTTCTATTGGAAGAGCCAACGACGACCCAGTTTTAGTTTCCTGGCAGAGGCAGCCAGATACCAATTTCCTGGTATTTCATGTTCATGATGCCATGTACCCTAACAAGGTTCCCAGGGCCTTTGGAGAAAAAACAGCCCCACATCATCACGGAACCTCCACCATACTTAACAATGGGGATCAGGTTATTTTCGGTATAGCCATCCTTCTTTTTACGCCAAACCCACCTTGAGTGTAGGTTGCCAAAAATCTCAATTTTCGTTTCATCTGACCATAAAACATGGTTCCAGTCAAAGTTCCAGTAGCATTTAACAAACTCCAGGCGCTTACATTTGTGATGAAATGACAGGAAAGGCTTTTTTCTGGCATGCCTTCCAAATAATTTGTTGGCATGGAGGTGACGTCTAATGGTAGTTTTGGAGACTCGATGACCCCAAGATGCTACTTTCCTCTGTAATTCTCAAACAGTGATCCTTGGGGATTTTTTTTTGCCTCTCTTAACATCCTCCTCACTGTGCATGGGGGCAAAATAAACTTGGGTCCTCTTCCAGGCAAGTTTGTAACAGTTCCAGTTGCTTTGAACTTTTTAAGTATTGCGCTAATGGTAAATATGGGCATTTTCAGGTGAGTAGCTATTTTTTATAGCCATTCCCTGACTTATGAAGCTCAACACACTTAAATAAAATAATTATTTCTTAATGAGGGATTTCTTTTTCTCAGAATAAATTTACTTCAATTAAAGGTTGGATTTTTCTAATTTTTTTCAGTGTGAGATTAACTAATTCACCAAAAGGTGCATTTTTTATATAACCCTTTTTACTAATTTTTACGGAGGGGTGCCAATAATTGTGGAGGGCACTGTACATATACTGTCATGAATTGGTGAACTATATACACACACGCACAAACACATATACAGTTAGATCCATAAGTATTTGGACAGTGACACAATTTTTGTTGTTTTGGCTGTGTACTCCAATACATTGGATTATAAATGGAACAGTAACTATGAGGTTAAAGTGCAGACTTTCAGCTTTAATTTGAGGGTTTTTAGTCCATATCGGGTGAACAGTGTAGCAATTGTAGCCATTTGTATACATAATCCCCCCCCATTTTAGGGGACCAAAAGTAATTGGTCAAATTAACATAAACTTTAATAAAGTTATAATATGTAATATTTGGTTGCATACCCTTTGCATGTCATGACTTTCTGATGTCTGTGACCGAACAACATCAAAAGATTCTTGATATCTTATTTTCAGGTACTCTTACAAGCAATACTATAATCTTTCTGCATTTGAATGGATCTCTATGGGGATTGGGGGATGGGACTAGATTAAACTGTACATTACACAGGAATCGTATGGAACACATGGTTGGCTAAATGGCTGTAATTTATCAAGGGTTTGAGGTATTAAACTAGCCTCAATCCATCACTCTGCTGCCAGATATGCAGTAGATATGGATAGATCACTTTAAGCGTTGTTTCTCCTGACTTATTTTCCTATTGAACTCTATGAAAAAATGTTTAAAAAAGTGAATAAAGTGCAAATATTTTTATTTATTAACAAATTTTATCAAGTCTGCGTTATTATTTTACAGGAAGCAAAAAAAAGGAATATTAATCTGTTCAAAAAAATAGCAGTGTCAACATTTTTCTCTTCAAACTCAAACACTTACTGTATAAACTGAAGAAATCTTTCAAGATTTAACTTCACTTTAAATTACTGAACTAATATTTAGTTGCATAACCATTGTTTTTGATAACTGCTGCACATCTGCGTTGCATCGAGTCAACCAACTTCTGGCACCTAGAAACAGGTATTTCAGCCCAGGATGAACTAACTACATTCCACAGTTCCTGTGAATTTTTGGGTTTTGCTTGAGAAACTGCATTTTAATGTCACCCCACAAGTTTTCAATGGGGTTGAGGCTGGGGGATTGAGCTGGCCACTCCATTACCTCAATGCTTTTTGTCTGAAACCAAGATGTTGCTCGCTTACTCGTGTGTTTGGGGTCGATGTCTTGTTGAAACACCAATTTCAGGGGCATTTCCTCTTCGGCATACGGCACCATAATCTATTCAAGTATTTTGATGTATTCAAACTGATCCATGATCCCTGGTATACGATAAATAGGCCCAACACCGTAGTATGAAAAACATCCCCATACCATGATTTTTGCGCCACCATGCTTCACTGTCTTCACAGTGTACTGTGGCTTGAATTCAGTACCGCTGGGTCGTCTGACATACTGTCGATGACCACTAGACCCGAAAAGAACAATTTTGCGCTCATCAGTCGACAAAATGTTACGCCATTTCTCTTTGGGCCAATCGATGTGTTCCTTGGCAAATTTTACCCGATTCTGCACATGCCGTTTTTTTCAACAATGGTGCTTTATGGGGGCTTCTTGCTGATAGCTTAGCTTCGATCAAACGTCTTCTGACTGTAACAGCACTTACAGCTAATTTTAGATCATTTTTTATCTTTCTGGAGGTGATGATTGGCTGAATCTTTGCCATTCTGACTATTCTTCGATCCGTTTTAACAGTAGTTGCTCGTTTTCTTCTGCGTGTTTTGGGTTTTTGTTGCCATTTTAAAGTATTTGAGATCTTTTTAGCTGAGCATCCTATAATTTGCTGCACTTACGTTTTCCCCTCTCCAATAAACTTTTTAATCAAATTACGTTGTTCCGCCGAACAATGTTTGGAACGGTCCATTTTACTTGCAATTCAGAAGGAAATATATTTTATAACAATGTGTGAAACATTTGCTTCCCTTCTTCCTTAATAAAGGACAATTAAATTAAATTCACAGAATGAAGGAATTCTCGAATTAAACGCCACACTGCTATTATTTAGAACACGCCCCTTTCAATGAATGAGTCAATTACTCAGAACAAGCAGCATGCATGTCATGACTACGGTGGCTCTGAAGTGCAAAACGGAAAAACAAAAAGGAAACGCAAAAACAAAAACTTGCGGCCCTGAAGTGCAAATACAGCATACAAAAACAAAACCCTGTGGTCCTGAGGTTTGTTGTTGTGTTTTTCTTTTTGTGTGTTTGTGTTTTGCACTTCAGGGCTGCACGTTTTTGTTTTTGTGTTTTCGTTGTTTTTGTGTTTTGCACTTCAGGGCCGAAAGTTTTTGTTGTTGTGTTTTTCTTTTTGTGTGTTTGTGTTTTGCACTTCAGGGCTGCAAGTTTTTGTTTTTGCGTTTCCTTTTTGTTTTTCCGTTTTGCACTTCAGAGCCACCGTACATGACAGTTGGGTCTGTTGTTTTTCTATTACACTACTACATCTACAAGTAAGTTATTTTCCATGCAGAAATATCACTACTACTAATAACAGTGGTTCATCAGGTTACTGATGTTGTACTGCTATTTTTTTTAACACAACTGTATATGAGTGCTGGAATGGGGAAGCTGTCAAAACTGCATACAAAACAATTTACTCGTGTGGAACAATAACTACTAAACTCAAACAAACAAACTTGGAACAGCTAATCTCCAGACACAGATAGCTAGCTGCTATGTGTAATTTTCCTGGCAAGCTTGCCATTGTTACAATATAGTAATGTTAGCTATATTCATTGAATTCAGAGGGATTCGTTTTATACATAACTGAAGTGGGATGCAAAAATTTGGGCACCCCTGTTTAAAATGCCTTTTACAATTAATATCCGAGTGAACAGAAGCTAACCTGATGTCTAAATGGTACAAAGTTAAACATGACACATTTCTTCAAATTTTAAAGCAAGATTACTTTATTGAAATTTTTTACAGTTTCAAAACAATAAAAAAAGGAAAAAGGCCGTGTACAAAAGTTTGGGAACCCTGTCAGTTAGTACTTTGTAATTCCTCCTCGGGCAACTACAACAGCTTGCAAACGCTTCCTCTAGCCCAGGGATCTTCAACAGGGGGTCCGCGACCCCTAGGGGGTCCGCGGAGGTACTGCAGGGGGTCCCCCAATTTTTGTGGGATTTAAAAAAAATTAAATAACAATTTTTAAATGTATTTTCGACAAAAAATATATAATATTGAGTAAATTCAAAGCATTAATAGGCAATAATAAGCTACTTTTGTTGACAAAAACTATATATAAAAAAGAATGATTCCCATGATGCAACCACTTGTTTTGTTTTTTTTAAATATCTGGTGGTCCCCGCTCTGTTTCTATCGGCCAAGGGGGTCCTTAGGCTGAAAAAGGTTGAAGACCCCTGCTCTAGCCAGATAAGAGTCTTTCAATTCTTGCTTTTGGAATTAATGCATGGCATGTTTGAGATCGCTCCACAGATTTTCAATAATATTCAAGTCTGGGGACTGTGGTGGCCATTCCAAAACCTTCATCTGTCTTTCCTGGAGGTATTTCATGGTTGATTTCGAGATATGCTTCTAACCAACCTGTTTTCAACTTCAATGTCTGGACTATCGAACATTAGCCCCTTTCCTGTGCCCCTAGCGGCCACACAGCCAGTCGCCTAGTATGTAGCATACCTCAACAAATAGCACTTTTTATTGTTTGCTTGTTTCGCATTTATTTCACATGCTTCATATGTGCATCAAACCAGATGAAACCACCCGTGACCCACATCAAACTATAACTTCACTGTGCAATACGATTCACCCTGCAATACGATTTGCCTGTGGGTGTCTGTGCCCTGAACACCCACAAGATTGGCGCCGATGCAATGAATAACAAGAAAATCAAAACTTTATAAAAATAAAACCCATAATCAAATGGAAATGTGATTTTATGTGACATTTACGCGCGAGTAGGCTTAGTGTTAGTAAGCATATTATGATAATTTCAGTCCTGCCAAACATCTGCAACTCCCGGCAGAAACTAAGAGACATCCAGGGAAACACTTCTCAATAAACTGAGAACAGTAACAGTAGCCTATACCCTACACTAAAAAATACCATAAAAGCTGCAACATATCTGCCAGTCTTTTCACCGTTTTCTTACAGTATAATCATTCCAAACACACAAAACTCATTTAAATATGGCTGTTTGCAGCTGGAGTAGTTTACATAATGACTCTTAGTTGATCACCCGTAAAGTGTGAAATGATAGCGTATGCAAATAATTCGACTGTGTCCGCAAAATAACACCCCTTATTTGGGATCTTACAAAAGTATGGGGTCGATTTACCATCACATAATGTTAGAATGGTCAATATCTGATCCAATGTTCTGTCTCTGTGCCAGAGGTATATTGATATGGTCTTCCTGATCTTGCTCTGCTTTACACATAGTTTTGTGGTTGCGCACTTGGATGATCTGCTGTTTTGGGTCTTGGTATATCTCCTGTTTAGGGGAGATTTGATATGCTCCCTGTTTGATGGGTAGTGCACGTGAAGTACCTAGAGCTGATCCATTCAGCGGCAATCCAGAATAACTGTATATTCATTATACATAAATTGACATATTCATTAAAATGCATAATTTCAATATGCAAGTTGTCCTGACCGAAATTAGCGTTGTGCATGAGGTGTGCAAAGGAAGTTCTGTCAGGAAACTCTTGCTGCAGCCAACCAGCGGTCAGCCTCAGCAAACACATGCACACATCAATAATGGAGTGCCCATTTTTAAAATTGAGTCAGTCAGCTGTTAGGGCCAGATTCAGATTTACTTCCGAAATTCCGCGTAGTTTAAGCTATTTGTGATTCAGACATTTGACTTATCCGCTGTTTTAAGCATCTCTCCAGTATATACACGACATTATGCGCGCAGGGTGGATATTTGATGAAAATGAGGCATGTCTGCAAATCGTGCAAGATATGCGTATTCAGTTTCCACTTAATATTTTTTTCCCACGCAACTTTGTTCGGGAAAAAGGTAGTTTATGTCTAGCGCCGCCAATAGATTCTTATGAAAAATGCAGCATCTTTCGCAAAAATGGATATTAGAATGAGTGCATGTTCTTTGAAGATAATATTGGTCTTATTTTCCTTTGCCTAGCCTACTTCCAATTATCAAAAAGCTGTCATAAAAAGAAAAATATGTAAAAGTAGGCTATGATTGACCATCTGGTATATCATACCAGACCAATATTAGATGGATTAATTGATAGTGTCTGGATCATATTCGCTTTGACAGAGAGACGATTTGTATCAGCACAGCTTCTCCAAAATGATTAAGTTCAAGACGTCGCATATAGGCTATTGTGTTACACCACCGTAGGCTACATGACTTTATTAGGTAAATCGTTAAAATTATTAATAGATTAAATTAGATTATAGATTAGATTTTTAAATCGTGTTTTTTCATTAAATCCAACGATTTATTTGTTTACTTAATATTGCGTGCAACCACTGTCCAGCGATTATTTATTTTGATTGAGTGATGGGTATATCCAAGTCGTCAATAGGAGCTATGATCATTTTATCAATGCGACGGATAAATATGTTCACTGCCTTCCCCATCACACAAGAGCAACGACGCATGATTTTACAAAGACAAATGCGGTTATTAAAGGCAATGTCACTGACATGTTAAAAATGTATACCCCAACACACGCTTTTTTTTAGTAGTAAGCTGGCAACCCAGGGAGCAGGTACAAGAAAAAAGCCTAGAATATCATGCCCTGTGCCACCCACATTTTGAGAAACGCACCCGCGTAGCGCAGGTTAGAATACGGCGCATCTAATCCCGTGTTAAATCTGCACAGGAGAGGCACTTAAGCGCATGACTTAAATTGTCCATCTCTGAATCCGGCCCTTATTGCCTGCGCCGCTCTTGTATGCTCTGATGCTGCTGCTGCCCATGAAAAAATTGCTCACCCTCCACCATCCAGCTTCCCCCTGTTGTTTGTATGTTTCTATGTACTGGGGATTTAGGTATATCTTCTGTTTAGTAGGGGAAGTGTGTCATGTCCCATATGAAAGATTTGGGCAACGAGCAGAGCTGATGCCAAGTCATCAGTGTCATAACCGATAGTAGTTTGGTCAGGACAACTTGCATATTCAAATTATGTATTTTAAATATGCAAGTTGTCCTGACCAAACTACTATCGGTTATGACACTGATGACTTGGCATCAGCTCTGCTCGTTGCCCAAATCTTTCTGTATGAACTAAGACGCTCTGGTTAAAGTATCTGTAAATATAAAAATTAATGCAGAAAGGTCTTACTTGCTTAATGTGGCATATATTGTGCTTTCTTATCTGTTGTGTAGTTACTTCGACGACCTTTCTATATGCACTTACTGTACGTCGCTTTGGATAAAAGCGTCTGCTAAATGACTGTAATGTAATGAAATGTAATGTAATATTGCCTCAGAAATGAAAATGCACATTTGTATTTAATGGAAACAGAAATACACTTGTCAAGGGAAACTTAGTTTAACACATTTAAAACATTTTATTATTTAAAATATGTATAGAAATATTGCAGAAACCATAAATACTGAAAGACAATAATATTGCATGAATAAATAAATTGTTCAATAAGAGCTCAAACTGTCTGAACTGAAACCAATACTGATGATATGTGACAAACCCAGGGGCAGAAAGACGCTAAAAACCACTACACATTTTATCTCCCTGCTCTAGACTCTAAACACTGGGCAACAGACTTTAAACAGACTGATCTACCTAGACTGATCTAGTTTTCGGGAGAAACATAATTATTGCTTATGGTTCACGTCCCCAATAGCTAATATTGCACAGCACATAATCTATTTAAGCTAGGTGGGGACACATTTATTTAATTTTAAACAGTATGGAAATAGTGCACAATACAGTATGCCTAGTTTCTGAAAAAAGATACAATTAAAGGCAGATGTAATGCAGACTTTACAAAAATAGAAAAAGTTCTAAAAAAGAAAAAAAGTGTAATGAAATTATTTAATTGAAAGGACTTGTTGATATGCATATTAAAAGAAAACCCTTGTTTCAAAAAAATTAAGAGGACATATTTTAATTTGCCTGAACAGAGCGCAGCAAAGCTGAGATTGATCCAGAGCAAGGAAATTACTCCAGAAAAATGTGTTTACTGTGCACTCAATCTCCCTCACAGCTGCACAGAACACAGTCTCCAGAAATTCTCACTTGGGTGATTGGTCACCAGATCCAATTTGGTTTCCAATCCAATCCAATTCTGCTCAAGCTGTGGATTTTACAGGTGGTGGGGTTGGTTGGGTAATGAAGTCTGAACCTATTTTGTTTTTTTAAAAGCATATTTTCGTTTTCTCCTACTTTTTGGAATAACCAGTTGTGATTGTAGGCCCAACCCTGTGCTGCGGCACCCTTCATTAATTTTGGGAATGTGCACAGTGCACACAGGCATGCAGCCAGCTGCCAGTATTTTTCAGCTCTCAGTTCACCTGTGCAGTCACTGTACTGGACGAAGGAGCTGCAGCTAGCCCTGAGGAGTTAGTGATGTGCAATGGCTGGAAGGGGCGGGCTATGACTGATCACAAGATGCCCTGCAAGAACACCCATCCATGGTCGGCACCAGTGCAGTCAGGAGTAGACTCCAGTTTGTGGATGTGAACTGGGTTTTGTTGGCATGAGATGATATCCAGCGATATGTAATGGAAGAACAAGACAGCATAAGCACATATTTTTGTTGTTCTGCAGACTGCTCCAATCCCACTAAGCACTAACTGAGTTTACAAATGACAGCACATCTCAAAATGGGAAGTGGGCTTTGAGCGAGTTGAAGCACAAGATTTGTGAGTGATTGGTTCCCCAGTGTCTTCTGAGTCTCTCCTATTTCCCTTCACTCCGTTCTGATTTTACATTACCCAGAAACCACTGCTTTGAGGAAGAAAAAAGCAATTCCCAAGCTTTACTTAATAATATAATTCTGATTCTGGACACCTGGTTGTCAGCTGACCCTGAATGCAAGGGGTCAGCTGACAGCCAGGTGCAAATGGCGGAGAACCTTCTGGCCAATCATAAATCCATCAAATGACAGGATCCGACAAAGCAGATGTAAGCCAGACAAAGCCCTCTTGCAAACTTGGATGACGGATGCATCTTTGTCCACTCCTATGTAACGGTGAATAGCCTATTGAATAACAAATTTTTTGAACGTTTTGTGACAGTTTTCATGTGAAAGCATTTGCAAGATTTTTGAGCACATCTGGGCTATCGAATCAAGAGTTAACATACTAGATTAACGGCAAACGACATTGTATCTGCCAGCCAGCTTGCTACCAAACTAGCTATATTATCAGGAAAACGTACTATATTGTACAGAACTAAACTCGCAGACTCAGGTCTTGAGTGAATGGCAAGGACCTGGGACGAGACAGTGGCACATTCCTTCAATTGCCTATTCACCCATCCCTGTATGCCAGCTTCCTAGAGACTTTCTGTCTCTGACCATACCCCCCATATAAGCAGCTGGCCAATAAAAACACAAGTTACTTCTACTGTGGAGGCATGTAGATTTTCAATGTCAGGCAGACAAACCAAACCAAAATGTCCAGTCAACAAATGTAATGTTTGCGACGGTAGTCTGACCAATCCTGTCCAATACTCCATAGCCACCCCACCCCCATTTTTTGCAAATATTAATTAGAAAATTCTGCTTTCATACTTTGAGTCGACATTTTGGTGAGTAATATGCTTCATTGAAAATTTCCAAGGATCTGGAGGAGGGTTTTCAAATTCTACCTGCACCTAAAATAAGTCTAGGCATGGTCGTTGGGCTCTGTGAAATACTTCTGCTCCCAGGCCACGGCCCCCCAAATGCAAAAGAAGCTCCACAGGTTGGCAGGGACCCCGAGATCAAAGGGGTTCTGGTCCGCCCCACAATGGCGCAGGTACGAGATTCGAGGGCGGGACATGAACTCCCAAGTCGTGGCATTATGGGAAATCAGGTACAGGTGTGAACCCAGCAATAAGACCACCACTACCAAGACCACACCCACAATGGAGGCGGCACCCAACAGGAGCCCATTGCCACGAAGCCACAAGTCCCAGGTAGGGGCGGGGCTAAACCCAGACCTGGAGAAAGAAATTAAGGGAGGGAGAGAGAGAGAGACAGTGTGTCCTGAAAGTTTCTCAGCACCATAATTACTTTAAAGGGGAATTCCACTGAAAAATTATGTTTGGTTTGTAGAAGAGTAGCTGTGCTCCTGATTAAAATGAGCTCTCATACAACTCTCTACCTGTAGTGAGAGCAGAGATATAGCACGAAACTACTGTGCATGTGCCAGATACCTGCCTTACTGTGAACTACAACGGCCAAGAGCGCTTACAGTTTATGGGTGGTGTCAAGACAACGGTAGTCACAGGTTGCCACTCCCACTGGCTGTCTCTGCATCAGCACACTTACTATTCAGTTGAGTATACTTTAAAAGAAAAGCTGTTAAGTATGCGACAATCCAGAAAATTGAGTGTTCATAATATTCCCAGACGATATAGGCTACTTATTTTAGTTTTTTTGCTGATAAAAGTATGGAGGATATTTTTGCAGTAAGCATTAGGCTATACAGTATGTTAGTACAAAAGACGCAGTAGATAGGGCTCTGATTCGGACACAGCCACTGAGTACAACCGGAGGGGTTGGGCATTACCAGAAGTGGTTCTTTGACAGAGAGGCTAACACTATGTTACTCACTGGCAAGCAAGCCACTACAGTTCTACTATTTTCACCACCAGCTAGCTAGTTAGCTGGAGTCTCCAGAGAAAAACAGGAGAAATACAGCCATTCATTTAGGAAAACACAGCCTTTCATTTAACTACTTTTGATATAGTGGAAACATATTAGCTAGCCTAGCCAGAAGTCTGTGACACTGACTTCTCCTCCCGGTCCTCTAACTTAGGACTGGGTCTCTCATTTTTGGAGATCCAAAAGAATGTCTCCCTTATGCATGTGGTGTTCAAAGTCAGGATGGGCAGTCAGACAGACTCTTCCCTCTTCATCTGTTTCTTGCTCCACAGGTGACAAATGAAAACCCAGAACCCTCCCAAATCTGCAACATAGACTGCAGTAAAAAGAGCTGTCCCGGATTTTACTCAGTGCAGTTATCCAGCTAACTCAGTAATCCTGCTTTGTGGAATACCCCCTGGAATTGTAACTTAGCTAAAAACTCTTGACTTTGAGCTAGCTCACAAATACCGTTTATTAGTCTCTCTCTGTGTGGTGCATGCTGGGGGCATGGGTGAGAGTGTGGTGTGGAGCGAGTGTGTGAGATTTCTCTTGCTTCTAAATTGCCTTTTTTTCCTTAAATAATTTTCTTCTTTATTTTTCTACTAATGCAAGATTGATTGTTTGTAGTTAGTTTTATTTTTACTGTTTTTGTCGGGTTTCTGTAGGGATGGCGTCTAGTAGAGAGGCGCCATCCCTTTCTCTCCAACATGGAGTTTTATGCCTGATCAGACTGTCACAGTAGAGAAGGTTCTCCTCTCTGTTGGAGATATAGTTGGTCATGGCAACCTGGCATATGCATTGCAATGCCCAGTCAGACAGAGCAGGCCAGTGGGGAAGAGGTGGAAAAGCTTTTGAGTGTCGCTGATAGTCAAGAAAAAAACAAAGATGACGAAATGGATTACAATTCAGATTCAGATGGTGTGTCTGTTTCAGAACCGTCACTTCAAGCTCAAAATTTATATACACTGGATGAGATAAATTATTTTCTTGACGAAACATATGTAAAATCCGTTAATGTGACTGATTATTTTCCTGACATTGCGAAATTCATTAAATCAGTCTCTACATTGCAGAAGCAAGTAGGTCTTGATTTATTGGATGAAAAGAAACACTTTCGTCTGAGGAAGCATGTCACTGCTTTGAGAAAACGGCCATGTCCAAGAAAGGGAAGACTGTTAAAAAGCAAGGAACGAAAAAGTAAATAACTTAATAAAATATGTTAATGATGATCATGCATCACCGGGTGTGTTTTCTTTTACTGATTTTTTTCCACTTTCACTTATTAAACCTATACATGAAAAGTCTAAGGGTGGGTTCTTTAAATATAAATGGTGGAAGGGATAGCCAGAAGAGGGCTCTAGTCTCTGAGGTGTGTGAGCAGAAAAGATTAGATGTAGTTTTATTACAAGAAACCCATAGTGATTTTAATGAGGTAGATTGGGGCTTATGGTGGAAGGGTAAACATATCCTAAGCCATGGGACTAATGTTAGTGCAGGGGTAGCCATTCTTTTCTCATAGTTTAGGGGTAAAAGTGCCATCTTCATCTGAAATAGTGAGGGGTAGAGTGGTATCAGTAAAAGCTTTATAAATGTTTATGCTCCTAATGAGGGATCAGAACGTATGGATGTTTTAAAGAAACTGAGGGATACACTACTGCAGTGTGATCAGAGTGAATCTATTGTTATGGGAGGGGATTGGAACTGCACTGTGGATTTTAACTTAGATAGGACAAGTTAAGAGCCCCACCTACAGTCATCCATTTCTTTATCCTGGTTAATATCTCAACTGGATGTAATTGGTGCTTGGAGGGTGAAACATCCAGCTGTAAGGCAATATGCATGGGTTAAGGTGTTAGACAATAGGGTGAGTGCAGCGAGGATGGACAGATTTTTATCTTTCACAGGCTTTTAGAGCAAGATTACTAAGTATTTTTATTTATCCTATTGGTTTTACAGATCATTTGACTACTGTTGAGCTATGTCTCTCCCCTTCAGTGAGACCACACTCCTGTTGGCGTTTTAACAATAAACTGCTGCAAGACAATGATTTTACTAAAAGATTTGTGTGCTTTTGGGAAATATGGAGAGCAAAAAAGGCGGAGTTTGTCTCTTTGAGCCAATGATCGTAGGTGGGAAAGGCACAGATCCGTGTCTTTCGTCAGCAATACCTTTCTAATTAAACAGCAAAAATAAGAGAAACTGTCCAGACACTGGAACAGGACATTACTAACATAGAAAGCAGTTTATTTAATCATAGCAACATTGAGAATGGAGGACTACAGCGGGATAAAAGAAGTGAGCTGGACATGCTTTTGCAAAAGCAAGTAAAGCGGGCCATGATCAGAGCTCGATTTGTTAAGGTAAAAGACATGGATGCTCCAAGTTCATTTTTCTTCAATTTGGAGAAATCCTATGCATGGAGCAACCAGATGGCTTGTCTTCACCTTCCAGATGGGAGGCTGACCACAGACTCAAATGAAATGAGCCATGCAGTGGAGTTCTATACTGCCCTCTACAGGGCGGAGGAATGTAATGAGGGCAGTGCTACAGAACTTCTTCAGGGGCTGCCTCAGCTGGAGTCTGGAAATCGGGATTCCTTAGAGATGGAGATAAGTCTGGAGGAGGTAACAAAGGCCGTAAGACAGCTAGCTTCAGGTCGGGCACCTGGAATAGATGGACTGCCTGCAGAATTGTATAAACCTTTTTGGCAACATATAGGTGCTGACTTTTGGGAAGTTCTGCTTGACTGTGTTAAAAAGGGTTCATTGCTAGTTTCTTGATATTTTTGATGTATGTAATTTATACAATATTGATATTGGTATTTTATCTCTGGACCAAGTGAAGGCTTTTGATCGTGTCGAACATGGTTTTATGTTTTCTACTTTAAAAGCCTTTGGGTTTGGCAAGGGTTTTATTTATTTGGTGGGGTTACTATATAAGGACGCCTCGTGTATGGTAAAGATTTTAGACAGAGGGGTATTAGACAGGGCTGCCCAATTTCAGGAGTTATATTCATCGGCATATTCATAACCATTTTTATGTAGGCTAAGGAATAACCTGACTGGGCTCTCCCTACCAGGGCTACCACAGAACCCAATAGTTGTGTCTGCTTATGCGGACAATGTCAAAAAAATTTATTAAGGACAATAATGATATTGTGGCTGTTGAGAAAAGCCTAGATCTGTTTGGGAAGGCTTCATCCGCAAAAATAAATTGGTAGAAATGTGAGGCCTTGCAGGTGGGGCGTACAGATGAATTTCAGAAACAGAACTGGGAGGGTATAGTGGAGAAAGTTTTTGCCAGGTTGTCTAAATGGAAATGGTTGCTACCCCAGTTGTCCTATAGGGGAAGGGTTCTGGTTGCTAATAACTTGGTTGCCTCAGCTTTGTGGCACAGACTTATTGTATTACCTCCATTAAAGGGCCTTATTGAAGAGGTGCAAAGGATAATGGTCAACTTTTTCTGGTCTGGACAGCACTGGATTCGGGCAGCTGCTCTGTATCTACCAGTGCATGAGGGAGGACAAGGACTCATGGATATTGCCTCAAGGGTGATGGCTTTTAGAATCCAAGCTGCACAGAGACTTTTATACTATGATGAACTAAGTTGGCTGAATACAGCTGGCCTGCTTTTGGCAAGGGCTGGGGGCCTTAACTGTGACAAACAGCTATTCCTGCTGTGGCCTGATGGTGTGGACTGGACTGGACTGACTCCTTTCTACGAGACAGTCCTAAAAGCATGGCAGGTCTTCGAAGCCATCCGTGAACCTGAAGCAACACCAGGGGTGTGGATGTTTTAGGAGCCATTGTTCTTCAATGGTTTTATCACCAGCAATATGCTGTCCTCTGCCAGTCTGTGGGATTTTGGCCCATAGGGGATGTGCTCTGTACAGTCCAGGATGGTATGTTGGTTTTTAAAGAGTCTCATTGTTTTGGCCAGCCACAAAGAGAGACTTAATTAGTTGCACACTGATCTGTTAACCCTTTCCAGCCGGACCGCTCTAATTTCGGATTAATTGTTACGATGGTGTGACGTTTAATATCTCTGCCGTCCAATCACTGATTTCCTTTTTGAAAAATGCGAGTTAGAGATGACAAAAAAAGCTACAATGACATCTAACTGGTTGGTGAGCTTAGTGGGCGGCGATTTCTTGCTTGACCGCTATATAAAAGCGCCCGTAAAACACGGAAGTCTCCATTTGCCTCACCGCGGACGAAGCTACCACATCGGACAAGAGACCATCGTTTGAAGACTTGACGGCGACTGAAGAAACCCCAATAAGCTAGGTAGGTAAAAAAGCATTTAAAGATAATAATTAACCATAAATATTACTTCAGAAACGGTTTTATTTTGAATAAAATCATGTTTTTGTACCGCAGACTTTCTCAGATTATCATTTAGAATTCGAACAAAAACATGAACATTCGTGTAAAAGCTATCACGTTTGCTTCAAGTGTTATTCTTCCCCCAACTCGTTTCGAGATGAAATTGTGAAAAAGTCTGTCATATAATGAATAAGTGAAGTGATAACGTTAGATATTTTTCGTATTTAGTGTAGACTTTGATAACTAAATAATAGCTAACTAAAGCTAAAACCAGTAACGTTAGTCTAGCAGCGAGCTCTGTGTCTCGGCGCGAACACAAGTACTTTGTCCTTTGTTTTGGTAACTTTTAACGTTAGCTCTTCTGTCAGTCTGGCTAGCTTTCTAAAAGTTGAATAGTTGAGTTATACTCAACTATTAGTCTTATCAATAGCAAGTACTAATTATCTAGCTAGTGTTTTAACATAACGTTATGCCTAAATCTGAAGGTAACTAATTGCCCTGTCTAAAATGGAGAAGGGAACTGAACGGCAAACTTTTTTTTTTTTGACTCACGTTTCTGACATGAGTAAGATAAGCCTGTTTAGACACATATGACAAAAATACATCATCCAGTTGAGCCAATGTCACTGATGATTTATGTCTGTTCATTCAAAACGTTATTTTACATTGATGGACATTATGCCAAGTAGTCTAACTTGTGATATTGTTGAGCTTTTTATCTAACGTTATTCTGGAGCATAAAGTGTTTTCTGTAAAATGTCATTCTCACTATACAGCTCTTTAATGACTCAGAAATGGTTCTATATGTTATGGATTAATGAAATGGCAACTGATAATATTATTTATCTATTACAGTGATGGATGGACATTATGCTTGTGTCCAGAATAGCTATTTTATCTATTCCTGACATAAGCATAAATTGTTTGCTGTAAAGATGTTATTATTGTAAGTATACAGCCCTTCAATGACTCAGAAATGGTTTTATATGATATGTTATGGATTAATGAAATGGTAAATGATTACATATTTATGTATTGCAGCAAAGGATGGACATTTAGCCATCTAATACAGTCCCTGAAGAGAAGGAGGGTGCTGAGGGTCATTGCAGAGCACGACATGCACTTACTGTTATCTTCTTGATTCTTGAATATATTTAAGGTATTTACGCTTGACCATAGATTTGTCTGCTGTACCTGTACTAATACATTAATGATTTTACTGTAAATAAATCCAATGTATTAATTTTACAGGCATCTAAACTGATATTTGCCATGGGTTGTATCTTGTTTTTATTTGTTTTGCAATGTTACCATTTACTTAGTTCATCCATTCACTATGTTAAACATTTGTTAACATTTTTGTGGGTTTCCTCCGGGTACTCCGGTTTCCTCCCACAGTCCAAAAACATGCAGGTTAGGCTAATTGGAGACTCTAAATTGCCCATAGGTATGAATGAGTGAGTGAATGGTGTGAGTGCTCTGTGATGGATTGGCGGCCTGTCTAGGGTGTATTCCTGCCTCTCGCCCAATGCATGCTGGGATAGGCTCCAGCACCCCCGTACCCTGAATAGGAATAAGCGGGTTGATGGATGATGATGATGATATATATATATATATATATATATACACATACTCAAGTGGCCGATTAGGATAATGGATAAGTGGTAATGTGAAATGTCAATGAACCTAAAATTCTAATAAAAATGTTTTTTAGCCTTTTCCCATACATCACTAAGTGGTTATAACTTTTGAGCAGTAGAAGATACATATCTTCTGATTTGTACTCTATATCACTTACAAAATAGTGAAGATACCACACAGTTTGTCTCCCTCGATCTTGAACATGAAATGTTTAAAAACCTAGGTTTCGCATGGAGAATAGCCATTTAGAAAGTTTTGTATGATTATTTATTTTGTGAATTGTTTTAGTAATTGATGATACTGTGTTAAAGTAAGCATATTATTGTATATTAATGGATATGAATGGAAAGCTCCAGTTATCCTGTTTAAAATGGTATATTATCTTTAGGGGTGTGACATAATATGATCACACCTCAAACAGTTTTCCATACGCACGTCATATTTTCAATGAACCTAACATTCTAAAGCGTTTTTTTAGCCTTTTCTTACCCATCACTGAAGCGGTTATAATATTTGATCAGTAGAAGATACATCTCTTCTGATTTGTACTCTATATCACTTACAAAATAGTGAAGATACCACACAGTTTGTCTCCCTCGATCTTGAACATGAAATGTTTAAAAACCTAGGTTTCGCATGGAGAATAGCCATTTAGAAAGTTTTGTATGATTATTTATTTTGTGAATTGTTTCAATAATTGATGATATTGTGTTAAAGTAAGCATATTATTGTATATTAATGGATATATATGGAAAGCCCCAGTTATCCTGTTTAAAATAGTATTTTAAGGTTAGGGGTTGTGATGTAATATGATCAATCCATAAACATTTTTGCATATGCACATCATATTGTCAATAAACCAACATTCTAAAGCGTTTTTTTAACCCTTTTCGCACCCATAACTGAAGTGATTATAACTTTTGAACGGTAGATGATAGCTCTATTCTGATTTTTATTATGTTTCACTCACAAAATGGTGAAGATACCATACACTCTAGGTTTTCCTATATCTTAAACATGAAATGGGTAAAAATGTAGGTTTCTCATTAGAAAATAGCCATTTAGAACATTTTATAAATTTAGTTGTTGAATGTCTTTCCATAATTGATGATATTGCCATTAAGTAATCCTATTGTTTTTTATATCAATTGAAAGCCCCAGTTATCCTGTTTACAATGGTAAATAAAGTTTAGGTATCTGATGTAATATTATCACACCACAAACATTTTTGCAACGCATGTTAATAAATAGAATGGAATAGAATGTTCACAAAATATTCGCTTAGGCTGGAAAGGGTTAAATAAGGTTAATGTTTTTTGGTGGAATTTCCCTTTAAAATGGATTTGTGCAAGGGCCAAATACTTACTGTTGACAGAGAATAAAATACTAAGATGCTCCTCCTGCCACACTGTGCACTCACCAGGCTATAAAAAGCGCCCAAAGCACAGCCAGAAGCTGCACGCCCAGGTACAGAACAAACCAGCGGTGGTTGCGCTCTCCCACACAGTTCTCGATCCAGGGGCAGTGGTGATCATAGCGACGGATACAGTGCTTACAGATCTGGCAGTGCTTGGCTCTCATTGGCTGCTGTGGAGGGGGGCAGAACAAACAGTGAGGAAGTATCTTTAGTAAGAAGGGTGTTTTCATATCCATTAGGGTTGGGGGTTTACTTTTCTGTCTATTCACAAAAGGAATTCAAATTAATTAAATTAACTGAATGCTGTTAAGTTCTATAACTTTCTGGGATTCCAACCCAAAGCAACCCAACCCCCTTGCACGCTGCCTGATGCATGCTGGCCCCAGTTTGGACATAGTACCTGCAACAGGCAATGGCTACACCGCCGTTGCCGGAGAGACTTGGTGGACTGGGAGATCATGTCTTGGTGCTCCTCACCGGCGCCCAAGGCCAGCTGCAGAACACAGGGGAGCATACTGTGAGAGACTGACAGGTACCGTGCAGACAAGCTCAACAAGGAGGATCCTAGCATGTGCACATGTCTGATTACCATGAACATTGAGAAGGAGGGTAAATCAAAATCAAATCAAATAATTTACAGTGCACTCCAAACGTGTTAGGACAGGGACACATTTTTTGTTGTTTTGTCTCTGTACTCCAGCACATTGAATTTCAAAAGGAACAGTGACTATGAGGTTAAAGAACAGGCTTTCAGCTTTGAGATTTTTTTTTACATCCATGTCAGCAGAACAGTGTAGCAATGTTTACACATAGTCCCCTCATTTTAGGGCACCAAAAGTAATTGGACAAATTAACATAAACTCAAATAAAGTCATAATATTTTATATTTGATTGCATATATTTTGCATGTCATGACTTCCTAATGTCTGTGACGCAACAACATCAAAAGACTTTCGATATCTTATTTTCAGGTACTCTTACAAGCAATACCTCTCTGCATTTGAATGGATCTCTATGGGAATTGGGGGTGAGACTAGATCAATTTGTAAATTACATGGGAATAGTATGGAACACATGGTTGGCTACATCAAGAGTCTGATGTATCAAACTAGCCTGAAACCATCACTCTGCTGCCAGATGTGCAGTAGATATGGATGGATAACTTTACGGGTTGTTTCTCCTGACTTATTTTTCCATAGAGTTCAATAGGATAATGTGTTAGGAGAAACAACCCTTAAAGTGTCTTAAAGTGCGCCAACCCCACTGCCAATTCGGGAGAGTGTAGACATCCATGGTTCTGCTTCGAAACATATGGTGTCAGGAGCCGCTTCTTTTCACAGTGCAGACTACAGCTATGTTTGCACAGAGTGTAGTCGGACGAAGACCTTTCATGATATTATGAGTTATCCAGCTAACTCAGTAATAATAATTATGTGGCTTAACATGCAGTGCACGGGCTCCTGATCGACCATCAGGGGTCACTAGATGGTAATAAAACACTTACCCCTAACCAACTGAACACACCCATACCCTGGGTGATGCAATCGCCAATTTTGTGCATCGCCCTATTGAGCTATCGGCCACAGTCCGCACTGGCACGGTCCGGATTCCATCCGAGAACGTGGGGCTCATCCATGTACCAGTGTGCTGCCTCAACCAAATGAGCCACCCATCTCTCTTTCTCCCTCAATTTCTTCCTCCAAAAACCCACAGTTTCTCATTTACATACTGACCTTAGTCTCGCTATCGTCATTGTCAGACAGCACAAAGCCTGGGTCCATAAGTGAGACGCAGAAGTAAAGCAGCACGGACAACAGAACCAGCATCACGAACAGCACCGGATGCACCAGCTTGCCCGTCTCCTCCTGCCTCCGTAAGTCTGTTATGAGACACAAACACAAGGGGCACTTGCCTGTCCCCCATTAGCTCCCCCTTAAAACAACAACCGTGTCCTCATGGCGGAGAAATGTGGTAATTTCACAGAACTTTAATTGCAAGCAAGGTAGCTGGTTTAGACAGCATGTTGTTGACAGTATACTTGGTAAATAAAGAATGCCGTCCTTACGACGGCTGGGGATGAGTTGTTTTTCCATTGAGTCAATTTGGAGAATTGCATGTGAAATGACCTGCATTACGTGGACGGTACCTGCATATTCAGGCAACGTCTCCTGTCTGTCTGTTCTGGCCCCCCAGCGGTAGAAAGAATTTAAAGGTCTGGGAAACTGAAATCTGTGAATTGCATTTGTGTTGTTAATACTTTTTTTGCATTCACAAATGGCCCAAAAATATTTAAGAATGAGTCTTGCACAAAAAAAAATGCAGAAAGGCCTGTGCTGAGATCGGCTTGCTTTCCCCCTTGGCTAAACACTAGGTTTTCAGTGTGTGGGATTGGCTGGGGTTCTATTTATGTCAATAAGGCCCAAAGACCAGTGAAATCCTTTCCACCTAGCATAGGCCTATTTAATGATGCTCTTGCCACTTCTGCGAGGCAACCAAAATTGAACATGGTCGTTCTGAGGCATTGCGCCTTCACTGGATGCATGAAAAAGGAAACGCTTTTCCAAAAAATAAAGAGGCCCACAAAAAAAGTATTTCATTTCTGGAGGCCCATGGACACTGCAATATTGCAATAACCACAAAAGTTCATATTGGTAGTGCCGATTTTCATGAGAACTTTACCAACTATCAATAAAAACAATGTGGCTTTGCTAAAAAGCTAAAGCTGGTGGATGGGTGCAGTGTCTTCCCTCCCTTCACCTCCCTTGGAGGGAGGACACAACGATCGATTCCCGGGGCACGGAGAAGACAAGGTGGTAGTGGAAAAATGAGAATACATTTTACCAATATTGGGATGCACCCAAGCTCAAACCTTGTGACAAAGAATTGTTTACATGACGTCATACGTACATTAATATATAATGAGCGCAGAATACACACTCACCCTGTCCTCATCTCCAGAACAGGTCATGGTAATTAAATCAAATTTAATGGTTATATAATTGGGTTAAAAACTTGACCGAAATATTAAGAAGACAATGAATTGTTATGTTTGGGAAATATGTATGGAAGACCAAATGTTACAAAATGAATACATAAATAAATGAGCAATTAAATCAATAAATATCTATTCATTATTTTATGTCTCTTATTTATTTCAAGGCGTATTTATTTCAAAACGACTCGGCCTGTCAGTCAACATGAAAGGGGCAGGGTCAGCCATGATCCTTGATTGCTCAGTCCATAGATATAGAAAACCTAGGCCATGACCGAATATTATCCCTTCACCCCTTTGATGGTACATATTTGAGTCAACTTCAAAGTTTTTGAGTGGGCGACTTTTTCTCACAAATGGGGGACACTTAAAATCCCTGGGTGAAACCCTTAATTCCGAGGTTTTGTTAAGGGGATTCAGGAGCACTCATCCGTGTATTTCAGAAAGTAAAAACTACAACTTGTAGTACAAGACATAAAACAATGAATAGATATTATTTCATTGCATATTTATTTATACCATAATAGATTTCATTGCTTATTGATTTATTTAATTTAGTCACATTTGGTCTTCCATAAATATGACCACAATTTGAATCCAGTTTCCCAACCCTTAAGACTCACTCACCTCTTCAGACTGCACCATGGGGTTAATTCCAATTGCTTATTTTTACTCCTTGTATCATTTCCTCGCTCCTTAGCTCCGCCCAACGGAAGACGCGAGGAAAGGACGCAAGATTCAGATACGAGGGTGGTGGAAACGAGGCAACATGTATTAGGAAAATGGAACATCCTTGCTCAATCAAGCATCGTCGTCATATTATTCTCACGTGCTTAACTATAATGCTTTATAGTACATTTTTTCATGAATAAACGGTGATTTTGTTAGTTATAAAGAATGTGTGTGATTTCTGATTCTTTCTTTGGATTTCCCTTTGAATAATGCTAGATCTGTGTAAAAATAGGTTGTCGAGTAGTAGGCCTATAGCCTACTTTAGTTGCAATACAAATCGCTCTTTGTTAGGTTAACATTAGGCTACACTTATTAGGTGATAATCACATTTTTGTCTTTTGTGTTCCTGAGAGTAAATTAATGAATTAATGTTGAATTAACATAAGATGAAGCATTGATTCAATGTTGATCTCTGACGTTGATTCTGCGGCCAGGTGCTTTACGTTGAATCAATGCATTGAAATAATGTTGAAACAATTATGTTGAGGTTAACAATGGAAATCAACGTAACTGATGTTAAAATCAATTTATTATCAATGTAATATATCATAGCTAATGATAATATCATTTTATAACCACATTTTACATTGTTCAAAGTAACTCATTCTTGCTCAAAGTAGTTAGACATGGAACTCCTAGTTGAAATGGCGTTTTATTACATTTCCCCCCGTCGGATATCGGGATTCCTATAGTTGGAAATGAATAAACGAATGCAGCATTAGCATCAACCACAAACAGTTACGTTTTGCTGTTAAGTCTCGTTTTGTTTATTTTCCTACGTCACCCTCGTCGTAGCAACTTGAACTTTTAACTTAATCAATTTAACCAAGAAAAAACGAATTCACTTACCACGTAACATACACATATACGAGCGTGCTAACAGGCTACAGCAGCGACCGCAGAAACAGGCAATGAATAATTCTAACGGTTTCTTATTTGAAAATGAAAGCGCACCATCTATGTTATTCATCAGCATGATGACTTTGGTTGTTATTGTTACATTGGTACAATGTTTCAATTTCAACCCAATACATCAGTGACCATTACCATCAGAAATGTTGATTCCACCATTAAAAATTGGTTGATGACCGATACTGATGCTTATAACACAATATCAATGTTGATTCAATACTTCCTTGCTACCAGGGATCGCTCTGGATAAGCGGCTAGAGCTAAGTGAATGTACCGTAATGTCCTCATAGAACATTCTGAATTTGTCCAATGTATTCATTATATTTCAGTTCACTTCGTAAAGTGACTGATTTGAAACTAAATTGAGTTCTACCCTTGTTTTCACACAAATAAGTTAACTGAGCAATGGCTCACCTGGCTGGCTTGAACTGTCAGATGGTGCCCCTTTGCAGATGATAACATAAAAGTGAACGGTTGAGTATTTCACATATAATGTTAGCTAGTTGACGTTATCCCACAAGGCTAAACCAGACATGACGAATATCGTGGAGGTAAACATGAGAAACAGTGGTTGCCAATTATGGTAGGTGGCATCTTGGGCATTGATGTCATAAACAAGCAGATACGGATAGTTATTTATCTATTTCGAAGCTAAAGAAGAATGACTTACCCGTGTCGTGGAGGAAGAGTATCAGTGTTATCACCCATGTCAAAATAACATGTGCGGTCCTCACAAGGAACCCGGACCCGAACATATTCTTAAACATCGTAGCATCCTCACCAACGTGTTCTCTTCAACAGATCATGTCAGGCTAGCTAAATCCAACGAGATTGCTATAGTTACACACATCTCAGCAGACAGCTGACGATACACTATATCCGACTGGCTAGTAAGTTGGCCCCACTTTGGTCATTTCATTGGACCCGTTTGGAAGCAGTAGCCAGCCAAGCAAAACGAGCCGCTGGGTATTTTCAAAGCAAACATAACACATGAGCGCCTAGCTATTCCAGATCTGTGAGAAATATCGCTAATAGCTCATTTTATTCCTGACTGATTTGCCTCGGTGTGAAACGCAGTAGCCGAAGCGTCAAAAATAAAAGCAGCTCAGTCTCTATCAGGATTTTCATGGTCCCTGCATAACCAGCGGGCACTAATATAGCCAGGCTTGTTTTGTTTTGTTTTTGTGTCGCTCTCCGCTGTTGGTCAGATGGCCGTGTCTATTGGTCTAAATAAATCACGTGGGGCCGTAATGCATGGGAATCTCAGTCTGATTAATGTAGTGGTTCTCAAACTCGGTCCTGGACACATTACATTACATTACAGGCATTTAGCAGACACTCTTATCCAGAGCGACTTACACAACTTCTTACATTTATCCATTCCTATACATCTGGATATATACTGAAGCAATTCAGGTTAAGTACCTTGCTCAAGGGTACAACGGCAGTGTCCTACCTGTGTCCTGAAACTCCCTGTGTATGCTGGTTTTTGTTCCAACCACAATTGCGATCCAATCATTTTAACTAGCTGTTAATTTTTCTTAATTGCACTTTTCATGTTTTGATGGATTATTTACCCTCTTAAGCCAAATTGGGCCAGAAAATAACTATGCATTCCATGTAGTATAAATGTCCCATGTTCACATTTTGCTTATTGTGCTATATTTCAAACAATTTCATTAAAAGAGGTAACAAAACTGAGCAAATGAAAGGCCGAGGTGAATCAATAGGCTCCTAATTGGTGAAAGTGTGGACACATGGCCACAAAAACTAACCATTTGGTTGATAATGAACAATTCAAAGACAACGCAAATTGATAATGAGCCAAACCTGCATTGTGTTAATAAGTTTAAGGAAACAAAATTGTGAAAGAACTTACGTGTTCAACGACCTAATTAGGAGCATATTGGTTCACCTTTTTTTTAAATTTGATCAGTATAACATTTTGCACGGACGGCGCTACACCGGAGCAAGGGTGGGCTAGCCACGTCACAAATCTGCTTAGCCCCACCAGACATTTTTATAAAATTTGTATAATTATAATACATATATATAAATAATATATAAGTAAATCAACAATTCTAATCTCTTTCTGATATTCACCCTGGCTACACGTGTGTAGCATACGCTATGACGTATGGGTGTGTGGGGGTGTGTGCGACTGTGCGTAGCCTACTGTGGTAGGGAGCTAACGCAAATGACAAAATAGCGTAAACTGATTTCTAACGTTAGCTAACCAGTGTTTCCCATAGCCTACATTATATCAGGCCTACAGAGTTTGCTGCCCCGTCAAAAAATATAAAATGGAAACGTCATTGTTTGAAAAGTAATTGAGGCTACTATCGTTTAAAAATCAATAAAAAATGTGTTCGAGTAAGCTCTCCATGTTGTGATCCGTGTTCGGAAATGATAAACTAGCCTATTCAAAATATTTGTGGTGTGTGTGGACTTCCCTCGGTAGCCTATGATAACCAAATCCAAGTGTAAAACTAGCTACAGTGTTTGTTTTTGGCGGGTAGTAGACTAATAACACAAAGTGCTGGCTCACGCACAGAGAGAGATTTTGGAAAGCGAATACCTAACCTAAATTAGCTAAATGATAATCTTCGATCTTCGTCTTCTTCAGCTAATAAGAGGAGCTTGCCTCCAAAAAATGGTCAGGTAACAGATCTCATCTTTCTTCCCTGTAAATGTAGCTATAGGCTAAATGAGATATAGGGGAGAATGGTGACAGTGGAAGCTGTTCTGATAATACAGAAACCAACGCAAACATTACGGTGCAGCTTTATGAAACACGCCTAGGAGCGTAACCAGTAAGTAAAGTTTGCGGTCTTCGTTAGAAAATGAAACTCCTAAATATCCCAATCACAGAGCAGCGGTTAAAAACGATATTTTAGCCATCTTTTTTTTAAACATAACGTTAAACTGATCATTTATCCTCTTCTCGCATCCTTTTTCATAATTTTCCAGTGTCTTATTTTTTTTTGTCTGATATTTTTAAGCACTCGTATTGATGAAGCCAAATTACATTTTGAAATGCCATTTCAATTTACAGAATGATACAATTCTGACTGTTGTCGGGATGCTCTCCCAGATAGCAAGGAAGTATTTAATCAACATTCATATTGTGTTATAAGCATCAGTATCGGTCATCAACCAATTTTCAATGGTGGAATCAACATTCACTTTCTGATGGTAATGGTCACCGATTATTAGGTTGAAATGGAAACATTGTATCAATGTAACAATAACAACCAAAGTCATCATACTGATGAATAACATTGATTTTTGATCAATCAGATTCAGGTGCGCTTTCATTTTCAAATAAAATTTGGTTAAATTGGTTAAGTGAAAAGTTCAAGTTGCTATGGGTGACGTAGGAAAATAAACAAAAGGAGACTTAACAGCAAAGCGTATTTGTGGTTGATGCTAATTCTGCATTCGTTTATTAATTTCCCGATATCCGACGAGGGAAAATAAAACGCCCTTTCAATGTCGGAAATCAGGTATCGGGAAATCAACCCCGACCTCCCGACTAGGGAGAACTTGACATCACATCATCATGGCAGCTCACACAACGACCCACATTGTGAACAGCTACAAACATTATTTTTAGACGAGTTTGGCTTTTAAATCACTTTCGTTTTTCAGCATGAAACTATAACTATTGCATGTAGCTATTATGTCCATTAAGCAGAGGTTTAAAATCAATAAAGAGGTTTGCATTTTTAAAATTGATGTCAATGTGTTATCTATTTTAGTAGCCTAATTCAAAAGTATTTAGATTTTTTTATTTTGACTACTTTGAGCAATAATTGGTTACTTTGAGCAAGGTAAAATGTAGTTATAAAGTGATATTATCATTCGCTATGATAGATTGCATTGATAATAAATTGATTTAACATCAGTTACGTTGATTTCCATTGTTAACATCAACATTGTTTCAATATTATTTCAATGCATTGATTCAATGTAAACTCGATGAGCACCTGGAAACAGAATAAACATCAGAGATCAACATTGAATCTTATGTTAATTCAACATTGATTCAATGTTTCCTTGCTATCTGGGCTGCTACTTGTGCAGGTAGCACAAGCAGGCAGTGAAGAGAGGCAGGGCAGAAATGAGTTTTATTGAGGTGCCTAGTCTGTACTGTTGAAGTTGTGTGTAAGTGCTGGCAAAATCCATCCATCCACCCCACCCCCCTGCTAACCGTAGCACCCCCATGTATTGACCTAGTCCACCCTTAGCCCAGGGAGAGACAAGTTCCTGCCGCCGTCACTGGCATTTTGTTAACTCTTTATGTAGTTGTTTGCAATATAGCACAATAGGCAAAATGTGAACATGGGACATTTATTCTACATGGCATGCGTAGCTGTTAAGAGGGTAAATAATCCATCAAAACATAAAAAGTGCAATTAAGAAAAAACACTTATTGTGCTATATTGCAAACAACTACATAGAGAGTTAACAAAATGTTATAACTGATCAAATTAAAGACTGAGTTAGTTGAATTAGGTTTTTTCAAAGTTCTTTCATAATTTCATTTCCTTGAACTTATTAACACAATGCAGGTTTGGCTCTTTATCAATTTGTGTTGTCTTTGAATAGTTCATTATCAACCAAATGGTTAGTTTTTGTGGCCATGTGTCCACACTTTCACCAATTAGGAGCCTATTGATTCACCTCTGCCTTTCATTTTCTCAGTTTTGTTACCTCCTTTTAATTAAATTGTTTGAAATATAGCACAATAAGCAAAATGTGAACATGGGACATTTATTCTACATGGCATGCATAGCTATTTTCTGGCACAATTTGGCTTAAGAGGGTAAATAATCCATCAAAACATGAAAAGTGCAATTAAGAAAAATAAGCGGCTTGTTAAAATTCTCGGATCGCAATTGTGGTTGGAAGAAAAACCAGCATACACAGGGGGACCGAGTTTGAGATCCACTGGATTAAGGTATTGGGGCACAGTGTGCATAGTCATGCCAATGGGCCATAGCTGCGCTTCTCTCCTTTTTTAAAGGATATAATTCCTTTGAACAGAAAAAAAACATGCACAAAAATCACACGCTAGATTCTAGCAAGAATAAACTGTCAGTTGTTGACAACTGTTTTATTTCCAGTTACTATGTATTCAAAGTAATATTACATCATTGTGTATCAATCATTTTTGGCAGACTACCAGGTTACTGAAATGTATATGCACTGAAATTAACTTGGAGTCACAATTTCTCTGTAAACGGTAGACAACAAACAATTGAATTAAATGGATATCAAATAAAAATAAAAAAGATATTTAAATCTTGATGAGTTGATTTCCAGGGAGAAGAGCAGGAGCCCTTTGTGCTTTTCAATCAATCACACAGGATTTTGGTTTTAAAAACTGACAGTGTACCAGTCAATGAAGTATTACTTCTTTGCATTTATTTATAATAATTTCACCCCATAAACACAGTACTACAAATATTTGGTCAAAATGAGTACATACAACTACTTCAGAGTTTGCACTTCACTACAGAACCAGTTTTCTCCTAACACTGTAGGCTCAACAGATGAGACGCCCTTACGTACACCTCTTGTAAATATGAGCTTCCTCAGCCGTGTAACTGCAATGAGTTGGTGTATTCTGGTGTGAACTGGTGTATTCTCCAATTTCTCTGCATACCCACATTCGGAGTCTGAAGAATACCTGAAGCTAAATGTTTCATTTTTCTTGATATGGTATGAAGTCATACTTTCGTGACAGGCACCATTTAAAAATCCCTTATAGTTGCAAAAACATATTTGGTCCCAGGTGAACTAGTCGCTACCCTGCCACCCATCCACCCTGTGGCACCTCCCCTCTGCCCCTTCGTAGATTTTGAGGAGGTGGTGGGGCCAGACTAATTTTTCAGGAGTTTTTCTGCTGCTGCATTGTCCAGGATAAAGGGATGAGTGATGGTCTTGTCTCTCAGCAGCTGTTCCAGTCCCTAGGGGGTGACAGACAGCGTGAGGACTTAGACTAGTGATCTGTATTTAGTGCAAACCACCACCATTTGTAAGCGGTCTCAACAAACATTAAATGTTTTTTATGTCAACCATTGTAGAAAACAGACACACACACACACACTGAGTAAGTCACTTGGGACAAGAGAATCTGCTGCAATCTGAAATCCCAGCACTTAAGATCTTTGCTACATGCAGTATAATGCATACACACTTTACCCACATTTGCAATGCATACAACCTTTATCCATACAAGCAAAGCAAGCAATGTAAACACACTGTTCTCACACATGCAATGTAAACACACTGTTTTCACATATGCAATGCACACACATTTAACTTGCATTTGCAGAGAAAACACCTCTACCTCTACCTCCATATGCAATACATATACACTTATGTTCGGGACTGAGAATAGAATCATCTGTGAATGAGAGACTGCTGACACATGTTCTTTCTGCTACAATAACTCAAGCCGGTTCAGTCAAGGGTGCTCATTATGAGCCCTGGAGAGGCTGGGACACACAATTCTCCATGCTAAGTGAGCAGTACCACACTGCACCTGCAGTGTTCATGCTATCTAAAATGTAGCCTAATTATAAGCCTATGAAATGTCAAGCAAAACTACTATAGCCTAATGTTAAAAGGCCTTGCCATGCGCACTCTTCTCTGTCTTTCTGTTCCGGCATCATAATCATTTCCATTTATGACCCCCCCCCCCCCCCCTCCTCTCCACATCCAGGCGTGTTGTTTTCATTTATGCTCCCTCTTTTACTATTTGCGATGCTAAATTATAGGCCATAGCCTATATGTAGCTACCAACTTTTGAAATACTTTACATTTAAAATAGCCAGTAATTATAGGAATTAGACCTTGTTGAACGCTCATCTTACCAATTGCTTTACTAGTTTGTTTGTTCTGCGATCGGCTGTTTGCTAGATTGTTTGATTGGATAGGCTGTTAGTTTCAGGTTATTGTGCCTTTTAAGTGGTAATAATTATTTATCCGTGCTTACGAAGTGTCTCCCACGGCTGTTAGCCGATTGCAATCAGCCGTGTGCATTTCAAAAGACTAGTGGCAGAGCGGTGTCGCTCTGTCCCAGTTTATGTGTGTTCTCCCTATCCCTGTCTGCTCCCTTCCATTCAGAACCCGCTTCCAACGACGTGGCCCTCCACGACGACGCAACCCTTCCAACCTCCGCTACCCCTCGCTGACTCCCTGTGAGAACTTCACCGTCGCAGGGGGGCTCTGGAACTGCCAGTCTGCCACACGGAAAGCAGACTTCATCTCCGGCTATGCCTCCTTCCTGTCCCTCCAGTTTCTCGCCCTCACTGAAACCTGGATCACACCGGACAACACGGCAACTCCCGCTGCCCTCTCCTCCTCCTTCTCTCACACCCCCCGACCGTCTGGTCGCGGAGGTGGTACTGGTTTGCTACTCTCCCCCTCATGGTCATTCTCTGTTTTCCCCCTCTCTGATCTATCTATTACTAGCTTTGAATACCACTCTGTGTTTATCAACCACCCTATTAACCTGTACATTATAGTTGTTTATCGACCTCCAGGTCCCCTGGGGTGCTTCCTCGATGAGCTTGACAGCCTGCTCGGCTCCTTCCCAGAGGACGGCATCCCGCTGATCCTCCTGGGAGACTTCAACATCCATCTAGATACCTCCCAGTCTGCGGCCTTCCTACCACTTCTCCGCTCCTTTGACCTCACCCTCCAACCCTCCCCCCACCCACAAGGCTGGCAACCTCCTAGACCTGGTCTTCCAGAGGAACAGCCCCTGCTCTGATCTCACTGTTACCCCTCTGCATGCCTCTGATCACCACTTCATTTCTTTCTCTCTTCCTCTTGTTCCACACCGTCCCCCCCCTCCCCACACCCCCACTGTCTCTGTCCGCCGTAACCTCTGCTCCCTCTCGCCCTCCTCTCTTGCTCCCTGTGTCACTGCTTCCCTCCCCCCTCTCAAACCCTTCTCTCAACTCCCCATCGACTCTGCATCTGACACCCTCTCACAGCTCTCTCCACATCACTTGACTCTCTCTGCCCTCTTGTCTCTAGGCCCACACGCCCATCTCCTCCCTGCCCATGGATGTCCGACGCCCTGCGCACCTCAAAGGCCGGTCTCCGCGCAGCAGAGAGGATGTGGAGGAAATCCAGAGACCCGTGGAGGTCAGAACAGCATAAAGTCTGACCGCTTTCAAGCGCAGATTGAAGACTCACCTCTTCAAGCTGCACCTCTCTCCACCCCTCCCTACCTCCTTGTGACTATTGTTATCAAAATTGTGTAGTCCCCCCCCCTCCCCAAACAAAAAAAATAAAAATAAAATCCCCAATCATACTGACTGCGCCTAGTACTTAGATTCGTGTTTACCTTTTTAGGATTGTTTTAACGCACTTGTTACTAGTTCGGAAATGCACTATGTACGTCGCTCTGGATAAGAGCGTCTGCTAAATGTCTATAATGTAATGAAATGTAATGTAGGCTACACAATTAGGCTACACATAATCCAAATTAAACTTTCTATATAAATATCAAAATAACGTTAAATAGCCTAACTATAGTACAGAGTAACAACCAAAAAAATAGCCTAGCATATATAGGCCTATATATAGAGATTGGGACTGGATGGGTATGAAGAATACTGCTCTAAATTGGTCCTGTGTCAAATGGCCTAATTCTCACTTGAACGCAGAGTGGGGTAGCCTAAACTAGGCTACTCATTCATATTGGTTTTCCATAGATTCCATAATATTAATTCACTACGTGGAGGTAAAGAAGAATTAATTTGGTTTTTGTCTGTTTGTCTTAATAGCTTTATCCATTCCTAATACCACTCCATCTAGAAAATTGGATTCGTTATGCCACCTAGTGGTAGCCTAGCTAAATCACTGCATCACTGCTCTAACAAGGAAATGATCACATAACATAACGTGATATTATCCTTAATGCTACACCTGATACGTATGACTTTACCGTGTCATTATTTTTTGTAATTTCTAATTAGCCAAAAGAAAAAAAAGAAGGACAAAGAAATACGAACAAAAAAAGAATCCTTAGCTTGTTCAATAGTTGCGTAGGCATAGTGTTCCACCCCGAGGCTGACAGAAATGTTTTAACCCAAATGCTCAGCAGCCAATAGGAAATTATGACACTCACACGTTAAAAATGAGCCAAACAGGTCAAAAATACGTGAAATTGACGTCAGGAATTACACGTTGTCTACGTGTGAAAAATCAACACGTTAACAACACGTAGCCAACGTGTAAATCACATATTTTTGACCCGTTTGGCTTTCCATACATTTTTTACGTGTCTAAGCGTCAAATTTTTAACACGTTAAAAATTCAAGTGTCAACATGTTCATTTTTGTGTTAAAATTTGATGTGTTGAGACATATTTTTAAAGACGTTTTGGCACCGTTGGCCTTGAGGCTGCAAGCTACCGCAGCGGAGGTAGCTAGACTACTAGTCTACTGTCATTGTGTTTCGTCAGTCGATGTGGAACCTTCGCTGGATCTTACCGGTCGGAATAAATATGTTGTTTTTGGTATTTTAGCTTTAGCTTGTTTTGATAATGTTTTTGCGGCATTTTTGAGCGCCACTACTACAAGACTTTTTACTCATCTTGAGAAATAAACCACGTAAATTAGGCTACTAAATTTGCAGCGTTTTGTATGGAGGTAGATTTCTATCAAAAATAAACAAGCACAAAAGTATAATCCACAATTGTATTTACCATCCACACACACACACACCTCTCAATTTGTGTTCGTAGATATAATCCACAATTGTATTTACCATCCACACACACACACCTCTCAATTTGTGTTTTGTAAAAATAATCCACAAGTATGTGTTTTCCACCACACACACACGACCGAGAACACCGTAGCACTAAAACAGCGAAGTCGAGGGAACGAGAACCGTGCAGGGGAAACGGAATTTAAGGTAATAATTACATTTAAAAAGAATGATAGGCAGCTTCCGAATCTGGTAAAAATGTCTAAGATTTTAGATAAGGACATAGGTAATATTGAATCGGCGAGATGGTTGAGGGGAGGAATTTAGTTTTTTACTCCAGTTTGGAGCAACAAGCTAAAGCGTTAGGATGCCGTAAATTGGAAGAACATGAAGCGGAGAAGGTTGTCTTGCCTGGCGGGGCTCGGAATAGGGGGGTAATCACAGGCGTTCCGTTGTCTATGGGTATGGCTGAGCTATGGAGCTGTATCAAGGAATGTAAACTTATGGACTGCAATAGACTGCGTCGTACTAGGGAAGGACAAAAAGAGGACAGTTTGTCGTTATTGCTGGATTTTGGGGGAGGAACACAAATAGGATACATATGCTATCCAGTGAGACGGTTTGTGCTACAGCCTTTGTGGTGTTTTAACTGTCAGCGTATGGGTCATGTGGCAGCTGTGTGTAAAGGGAAGAAGAGATATGTGAGGTGTGGGGAGGGTCATGATTTTGGGGAATGTGAGGAAGGTAAGGGATTGCTGTATTGTGGGGGTGAGCATAGTGCGGCGTATGGGGGATGGAGAGTGCAAAAAAAGGCCCAGGAAGTGCAGAAAATTAAAGTTAGCAAAAATGTCTCGTATTCGGAGGCGGTGAGGAGGCTTCCCAGAGAGTTAGCGCGGACGGGAGGTGCGGGTGCGACTCCGGCAGGTGAATTAGCGGAAGGTGGTAAGGGGGGAGGGTGTGCTCATAGGTGTGTTGCCGATCCAGATGTGCTTCATGTTAAGAAGTTTGATTTTATAGCATTTATTGCGACAGTTGTTAACTGTGCGTCTCAGGCGTCAAGACGTACGGAGAAACTGAAGATAATTCTGGGAGCGGCTGAGCTCTTTCTGGGTATTACTGATATGTCGTATGAGAATCTGTGTGAAAAATGGCATACTCGGGAAGGAGGTGTGCTGTCGCAGCCTCCTGGTTAGTGAGATGACGTTTTTGATTCTCCAGTGGAATGCTCGCAGCCTGATTTCCAACGGGCAAGAGTTTAAGAGGTTCCTTGTGGAAGCTCCTGCTCGGCCAGAGGCTGTATGCATCCAGGAGACGTGGTTGAAACCACATCTAGTAGGATTTTTTGTAGGACAGAGTTTGGGGACAGGGGGGTGGGTGTGCTACATTTATAAGGGAGGGATTAGGTTACCGGGAAATGCAGGTGAATACTGAATTGGAATGTGTGATAGTGGAGGTGTTTGGGGTGGAGAGCAGGTTGCTTGTGGTAAATTTTTATAACCCATGCGCTCCTCTGTCATTGGAGGCCCTTAAAGGAGTATGCGGCAATAGGGCTGCTTGCGCGGTGTGTTGATTTCAATGCTCATAGCACGCTGTGGGGCAGTGAACATACTAATGCAAATGGGGTGATTGTTGAAGAGCTTATGGAGGATATGTCGCTGGTATGTATGAACACGGGTAAGGGTACTAGGTTTGATGTTAGGACTGCTCTTACATCTTGCTTGGATCTCACATTAGTTTCAAGTGCCATGGCTGCTGTGTGTGATTGGAGGGTGTGGATCAACAGTGGGGAGCGACCATTTTCCGATTTTTTGTGAGGTAGGTTTTGGGGTTGACCAGAGGCCTCGTAGTAATACGAGGGCTTGGTATTTTAATAAAGCGGACTGGGTTCAATTTAATGAGCTGTGTGAGGTGGGTGTACAGGGAGTCTCTGTTGAGGGGGATGTAGATTTGTGTGTTGAGGAGCTGACTGACGTTTTTATTGGGGCTGCTAATCAGGCGATTCCGTTTTGTAGCACTAAGCGGGTTAGGAGGGCTGTACCATGGTGGACGGATGAATGCTCTGAGGCAATTCGGGCGAGGAACAAAGCGTTTAAGGCGCTGAGGGTATCTATGACTCAGCAGGCTGTGTTGGAGTATCACAGAATGGGGGCGATGGTTAGGCGCACCATTAAAGGGGCTAAGAGGGCGGCGTGGCGACGGTTCTGCTCCACTTTTGGGAGACTCGGATGACTGATGTGTGGAGGGTAGTTAAGAAAATGAGGGGCTGTGGCGGGTACCTGTTTTAGTGGATGGTGATATGGTTGCCAGATCAGACGGGGAAAAGGCAAACCTGTTGGCCAGGACGTTGTCGGGGGAAGCTGGTGGTGTGAGGTTGAGTGCGGAGTGCCTGAGACACCGAAGGGAGGTGTTGGAGGAACGCAGGGATTTATGTCATAAGAAGATAGTTTTTGATAGTGTATTGGATGTGTATTTTACTATGCTTGAACGTATTTCGGCTGTGAAGAGGGCGGGTAATTCATCCCCGGGTCAGGATTTAGTATGCTATGAAATGCTGAGGCATGTATCCGAGAAGGTTTTGATGGTTTTGTTGAAGGTGTTCAATAAAATCTGGGTGGACGGCAGCCTTCCAGGGCTATGGAAGAAGGCAGTAGTATTGCCGTTTGTGAAGCCAGGGAAGAATCCTACTAGTGCTGCTAGCTACCGCCCAATAGCCCTGACATCTAACTTTAGTAAGTTGATGGAACGTATGGTGGTGGGGCGGTTGACTCATTTTTTGGAGAGGTGAGGACTTTTATCGCAGGTGCAGAGTGGGTTCCGGAGGTCGCTCCACATTTGATGCTCTGGTGAGGTTGGAGATGGATGTTAAGAAGGCGCAGGCTATAAAGGATGTATTTGTGGCTGTGTTTTTTGATATTGAAAAGGCATATGACTGTGGAGAGAAGGCCTTTTGTTAAAGTTGGAAGGGTTGGGGGTGGTTGGACGTGTCTATAATTGGGTTCTGTCCTTCTTGTATAACAGGTCTATGCAAGTTAGGGTGGGGTCTGCTCTATCAGATCCCTGTGCAGTGAATATTGGTACTCCACAGGGTAGTGCAATTAGACCAATATTGTTTAGTATAATGATTGATGATGTTTTTACTAGGGTGGATAGGGATGTAGAGGTGGCATTGTATGCTGATGATGGTGCTTTATGGAAATGGGGGCGAAACCTTAGCCACGTTAGGAGGAGGGTGCAAGAGGCCATCTTTAGGGTGGAGGAGTGGTCTGTGAAATGGGGGTTTAAGTTTTCGGTACAAAAAACGAAGAGTATGTTTTTTACAAGGAGGCGGATTCCTGATATGGTGGTGTTGAGCCTATATGGCCAGCTGGTGGAGAGGGTACGCTCCGTTACATATTTGGGCCTATGGTTCGATACTGGATTGATCGGGAAAATACATATTGATGATATAGTGGCAAAGTGTAAGAAGGTTGTTAACCTTATGAGGTGTGTAGCAGGCTGTGAGTGGGGGGGGTGGATAGATCTTTCCTTGTGACCATATACTATGCACTCATCAGATCAGTCCTAGACTATGGATGTATGGTGTTCCAATCAGCTGCGCCTTCAACACTGAAGCATCTAGATGTGATCCAGGCAAAGGCTTTTTGGCTATGCTGTGGAGCATTTAAGACGACACCAGTATGTGCAATGTTGGTGGAAATGGGGGAATTGCCATTGGAGCTGAGGAGACGCAAACTAATGATGTCATACTGGCCCACATTGAAGGGCCACTCCAGTGCCCATCTGACATCTGCGGTGCTGCGGGATTGCTGGGAGTATACAACTAGGCCGGGTGTGGGATTTGGGTGGACGGCTAATATGTGGGCTACTGACATGAGTATTATGGACCTGACATTGGCGCCATCCTTTCCGGTGTCTGCGGTCCCGCCCTGGATGTTCCTGAAGCCTGATATTGATTGGTGGCTGTTAGAGCAGGATAGGGAGGGCTGGGCTGATGTTGGCGGGAGAGTTGATGACTATATGGAAAGAACATTTCATGCTTCTCTTCCTGTTTTTACAGATGATGCTAAGAATCCAGAGATGGGTCGTGTCGGCTCAGGCGTATTTGTAAGATATCAGAGAGGCTAGACGATGGCCTATCAGTTATTAACAGCAGAAATGGTGGCAATAAATATGGTACTGCAATGGGTCGAGGAGGTCACACCAGGTAGGGTAGTTATATGCTGACTCTGCATCAGCCCTGGAGAGCCTCACTGCCCCAACATCCTGCAGGGAGGATCTGGTACTGGAGGTATTGTCCAGTATATACAGGTGCAGCTCAAAAAATTAGAATATCGTGAAAAAGTTCAATATTTTTTGTCACTCATTTCATAAAGGGAAACTCATATATTATAGATTCATTATACATAGAGTGAAATATTTCAAGGCTTTATTTCTTGTAATTTTGATGATTATGGCTTACAGCTAATGAAAACCCAAATTCAGTGTCTCAGAAAATTATAATATTGTGAAAAAGTTCAATATTGGAAACTCATGGTGTCTCACACTAATCAGCTAATTAACTCAAAACACCTGCAAAGGTTTCCTGAGCCTTTAAATGGTCTCTCAGTCTGGTTCAGTAGGCTACACAATCATGGGGAAGACTGCTGACTTGACAGATGTCCAGAAGACAGTCATTGACACCCTCCACAAGGAGGGTAAGCCACAAAAGGTAATTGCTAAAGAAGCTGGTTGTTCACAGAGTGCTGTATCCAAGCATACTCATAGAAAGTTGAGTGGAAGGAAAAAGTGTGGTAGGAAAAGGTGAACAAGCAACAGGGATAACCACAGCCTTGAGAGAATTGTCAAGCAAAATCCTTTCAAGAATTTGGGGGAGCTTCACAAGGAGTGGACTGAGGCTGGAGTCAGTGCATCAAGAGCCACCACGCACAGACGAATCCAGGACATGGGCTACAAATGTCGCATTCCTCGTGTCAAGCCACTCCTGAACCAGAGACAACGTCAGAAGCGTCTTACCTGGGCTAAGGAGAAAAATAACTGGACTGTTGCTCAGTGGTCCAAAGTCTTTTCAGATGAAAGTAAATTTAGCATTTCATTTCGAAATCAAGGTCCCAGAGTCTGGAGGAAGAGTGGAGAGGCACAGAATCCACGTTGCTTGAAGTCCAGTATGAAGCTTCCACAGCCCCAACCAAGTATTGAGTGCATAGAAATGAACATACTTTTCAGAAGGCTGACATTTCTGTTTAAAACATCCTTTTTTATTGATCTTATGTAATATTCTAATTTTCTGAGACACTGAATTTGGGTTTTCATTAGCTGTAAGCCATAATCATCAAAATTACAAGAAATAAAGGCTTGACATATTTCACTCTATGTGTAATGAATCTATATAATATATGAGTTTCACTTTCTGACATGAGTGACAAAAAATATTAAACTTTTTCACGATATTGTCATGGATCTTGCCTTCCTTCCCTTATCTCCACGTTCTCGTTATTCTTTTTTGTCGTTTACCGGTAATCTATCGGATTTTCCTGTTCCACTACGGGTTTTGCTTTCGCCTCATCATTAGTGAGTTCACCTGTCATTTATTTCCGCTCACTATTTATACCCCGCTTCCTGCCTCTCTCGTTGCTTCCATGTTATTCCACTTAACATTCGAGCCGGTAAAGAGGTAAAGGAAATTAGTTAGAGAGCTAGTTTAAAAATAAAGGGTTTAGAAAGAAAGCAAGTTTCTTTTCGCTCTCATTTCAGAGCAGAGGCTTTCTCATTTCTTTCGTTTTACACTCTGACTTACGAGTGCTCTTACCCAAGAAGTTAGGGTCTTTTGAATTCTCGGTTTCCTTTCGTTTCGCTCCACAAACGGGAGTAAGATAAGCGTGTCTGCTTATTTCCTTTGTTCTTCTACGAGCGCTCTAACGGCTTTGGTCCCAGTGAAAGGGATCTTAATAGTTTTATTTTCTTTGTTCGTTCGCTCCACAAACGTTGTTAGATAAGCGTGTCCGCTTATTTCCTTTGTTCTTTTACGAGCGCTCTAACTGCTCTGATCCTAGTTAAAGGGATATTAATAGTTTTATTTTCTTTGTTCGTTCGCTCCACAAACGTTGTTAGATAAGCGTGTCTGCTTATTTCAGTTGTTTTGTTCGCATATCGAGTTCCTCGCCTTTTTCGTGAGGTTATTTTGTGTTCTCATTATTCTCCCTCTCCACTACGGATTATTGTCCGTTTCAGTGGTGTTCGTTGAACACTTAAAGAGTCCGTATCTGTCGCAACTGGACCTCCAATATTTCCTCTGTGTCTCTGACACAGAGAACCCCCACAGATATTCAAATCTTTTGAGCTGCACCTGTATATAGGCTATATATGAGGGGCATTGAGGTATATTTCTGCTGGGTACCGGCTAGGGATGCAAATTTTAATGAATTTCCTTAATCGAGTTGCTAACCTTAACAAACAATAGTCGATTAATTGATAACATAAAAGCTAAATATAGCTTATGATAGACAGAATACAAAATGCATGTTATATTCCTCAATCAAAGATTTATTGTAACATTTGAGAAACAGGCATTATTGTAGCATAACAAAAATAGAATATGAAGACGTGTATAGGCTACTTTAACAGAAAAGAAATTGCGCTCCGTCTCATCTGTTGCAAGCGAAACCGTTGCTCCGCTAGGCACTTGCAGCATTAACATAATCGCTCTTGAAATTGAAAGGCGACAGTGAAACTAGTAGACCTAGCCGAGAACAGTAAACTTAAAACATAGGCTATTATGTTTTGAATAGGCTCCTCATATGCATACTAGATAGACCTACGTATTTTTATTCAAGAACATTTAAGCATATCTACGTGGTCGGGAGTAGGGATGTGCGCGTTTAGTTGACTAGTCGAGTAAACGTTGCTACCCTCGCTAGTCGGCACCAGAAATACTAGTCGGTTAAACTTATTATTTTATTAATGTACACATTTAAATGACATATTAACATAATTTGCACTGAAATGTCATGTTTACCTGGTCAAATGTTGCTTTATAAAAAAACGAGCATCCGTTACTAATGTTAACAACGCCGGATAAAATAAAAAATAAAAAAAACGAAGGAAAGAAACAAAACTCATTAATAGCCTGTTCGCCCTGCAAGTTAAACCAGCGAGGTGGAAAGAGTAAGTAGGCCTATCGCGTTGTTGAATAGCCCAATAAAACGAATGTAATGTCACGTCGATCATTGGGGGTAATTGTTCTTTTTTTGTGGGCCTATTATTGGCAGTTTTTCTGATGACCGATTATTATTTTTTACTGTATTTGCTTTGCGATCGCGTTCACCCAATGAAAATGCCGTTGTAATAATTAGGCACGTTTCCAAAAAATGTTTTGTTATGTTGAATATTGTTTTCAATAAATGTTATTTGTTAACTTTTATTTAGTGAGTTGTTGTCATGTTTTCTAGGATAATGGGCAATGTTCATAATGCAAGGCACAAAGTGCCACACATTTCAGCGGCATTTAAAATACGATTTTGTTATTGAAGAATGTGATTAACGGTTTCAAATGGCTCATAATATATGCAATATTTTTTCGGACAATGTTTAACCTTATAGATTAAATAGTGCTAAATTTTGACTGTTTTCTAAGTGTTTTCTTACTTTTAGACTAGTCGACTAGTCTAAGTTTAAACTTCCGTTTAAACGTCAGGGAAATTAGTCGTTAGGAACATCCCTAGTCGGGAGTGAGTCGTGTGCGCAGCCTGTTTATTAGCTCTCGAAATCCCTCACCGTCAACGGTGCGTATTGCCATCATGTCCTTTTCAACCATGTTGCATACCCTCTGAGTAATAGCCTACTCTCCGCTCGTCTATCGTCACACACCCTCTTTGGCAACACTGAGGTGATGGTAGGTCGCGATCCACTTTGCCCTGGCTGCACGGTTGGATGTTCGCTTTTCAGGTGGTAGGCTACATTAACGAAGTAGTTATACTTCAAAACAGCACCACAGGTATTGCAATGTATTGCAAACCACAGGCGCTCTCGCGTGGAGACCTTAAATCACGATTACATTTCACACAAAAACTCCAGTTGAAACAAGACAGCAGATTGTTCAGTTAATAGTTTAATTTGAAATCTTATCGATTAAATTCTTATTAGCAATTAATTGATAGTCGATTAATTGTTAACATCCCTAGTACCGGCACATGTGGGTGTGAGGGGTAACGAGGGGGCTGACGCCCTAGCTAATAGGGCCCTTAGAATGGGAGTGATTACAGTGTGTCCCTTATGGTAAAGGGGAGGTCAAGGCTAAAGTGAAAAGTACAATTCAAAAGGTTTGGCAACAGAGATGGGATGAGGAAATTAGGGGGCGTCATTTGTATGCCGTCCAGCCAGGGGTCTCTGGGAAATCTCTTCTTTGCGGGAATAGGAGGGAGGAAACAATGCTAGCTAGGCTTAGGTTGGGACATACAGGGTTAAATGACAGTTTATATAGGATAGGGAAACATGACACTGGCAACTGTCCTCAGTGCAGCAACAAAGTTAGGCACATTCTGCTAGAATGTCAGACATATATCAGGGAAAGGGAGATAATTAGAAAACTGGTTGGGGATAAGGGTGGGCAGTTTACATTGGCTGGGCTCCTGTGTAGGTCAGTGGGATATGAGGTTCGCAGAGCTGTGGTGACATTTATTTAATCGATTGGTGTGGGTGGGAGGGTCTGAACCCCTGCTATCACTTTTCCACACTCCGTAACAGTAGGTGGCGGTATGCACCTGACAGTTGGTAGCAACCTGCCATAGAAAACCCAAAGAAGAAGAACACCACATCCTGTATTTTACTACCTCAGCCTAATTTTCGTTTCGTATCATTTCAGGATGGCATCTCACGTGAATTAAGTGTATAATTGTAGGTGAGAATGGGTGGGGGTACTTGTTAAATGGACTAGCTACGTGACAATAGTGAACTTAGAAACTGTATTCTGCAAAGTTGTCAAGAATAGTGTACTTATAAAGCTATAAAATGGAGTTTGTTGTTTCCACTCATAGTTTGGTTGCAGGAACAATGAATGTCTGAGTGGAGCAATCTCATGCGCCAGCACCGTGGCCACTAGGGGTTTTGCACGAAGGGGATAATATGTCAGTGACTGGCCAGCCAGACTGCTGACAATCTTATCACTTTCCCTCACTTTTTGCTGAGGGCCAGCGATTACACTGGAAGAATTCCCCCCCTCGATTCTATGCCGGATATTTTTATTGTTTTGTTAAGGCTGCAAATAAGCCTGGTTATTTATGGAGAGTGCCTCAGTGTTTAAAAAAATATATATAATAATTTAATTTTAGATGATTTTTCAGGACACAGGTTCAAAATACCCCAAATTGTAACCCCTCTAACGCCCCCTCCTCTCACCTCTCCGAAGTAGGAGACGAGTGGAGAGATCTCACACAGTGCAGGTGGGTCTTCATCCTGCACAGGTCTGCAGAACAGGAAAGCACTGATTAGAAACGCTTATTTTTTAAATTCGTTTTTTTGGCATCTCTAATCCCGAACTTAGAATGTCCAATTTGCCAACTATGAGAAACAAAATTTTTATATTTTAAAAAACCAACAGTCAAAAAAGACCAATTGAAGAACACACCAGGTCTTTGCACAACCTTATATAACACATTCCACATAATATAGTTCAGATTTCATGAAGGAGAAATGATGTGGCCAAACCACAGTGTCTCAATTTGCTGCTTGCGTAGAGCCAATCTAGGCCTCTTACCGGAGTTCAAGGGGTAAGGGCATCCCCTGCTTGTCCAAGAAGGTGGCTCCAGCGGCCAGCGCCCAGCGGTAATGCTGGGCCAGGAGGGAGCGCCGCGCAGTGGTGGGCGTATCCACGGGTGCCCCGTCCGCGTTCTTCAGCGGTGAAAACTCTTCATCGCGCAGAACCTCAAAGACCACACACTTCCTGCACACACACATGCACATGTTCACAAACATAAATAAATACACACATACATAAACACAAATACATACACACGCATGCATGGAGAAAGAGACGGGTGAGAAACAGTATTGCCACACCAACACAGTCCTCACAGGCACACAAATCAGAGGAGGTTTCTCTAAGACAACAGGTGAAAACAGTGCTTCAACAAAAAACACAATCACACACACACACACACACACACAACATATTCTTTTTTAAATATTGAATCATCACCACAATGACTTTCCTTTGTGAAGCTAAATAAAAGTGCCTAGATTCAAAAATATGCCTTGTATCTTCTTATATAGCTCTGTGCTTGTACCGTGAAAAACAGCGCCACCCTTAGAATTTTAAAAGGAACTTCAGTGATGCAAAGCTATCTTCTTCACTCCATTCTTTCTCTACGATTGCAAATCAATTGATGACTTTATGAAGCATGATTGGATAGTTGTGGCTTATGACGCGTTTTTGAGGCCACTCGTGAAGCAGAGCCTCACTGAAGTATCTCAATCGTGCGTGTTCTTGTGCGCGTTCTCGTCCTGATGATTGACATAATGTCTAACCATTCAGACCACGAGTTCAGATGTCCAGCAAGATATAATCATCTAAAATGCCAATTTGGAGTAGACCCTAGACTGTTGCTGTGCTACTTTATTAGAGAGAGAGAGAAATGTATTAACATTTTTATGGTTGTGGCGTTGTCAGTGATTTGTATTGTAAATAGTTTAGTTTTTATCGTGTTGTACTGGTAATAGCTAGCTAAACTAGCTAACTTTTTGTAACGTTAGCTTTTGGCTTGCCATTTAATTTGGCTGCATTTGAAATAAAAAATGGAACCTGTGAATGTAAACATCCTGGATTGGATTCTGCGGGATTTTCAATCCTTAAACTGTGAAGAAAGATTGCAAGTGAAGGCAGATGGGAGACCGAAGCCTCTTATCAATTTTATCCAGTGAGTGGGCTCGGTAAGTCAGAGCTTTAACGTTAAATGCACGTGGTAGCCTACGTCAATGTGGATTAGTTACAGGCAGCTTGCTACCGATTCTCGGGTCGTCGTGAGCAGGCATTTAGTGGAATAACAAGAGTGAAATTCGGATAACAGAGCAGGGAGTTTACAGCTACCTTCCCACTATGATGACGTTCTGGCTGCACGCTTAAAGCCCTCTGTGTTCTCCGGGATGTCAAATCTGGCCTGTTCACACTAAGCGTAGCCGATTAGGCTACCTGGTGACCTAATATGATTAAAGAATTATCCCCCAACGAGTTTCATGTGGCGCATTCGCACGGGGTAAACGCAGTCAGTATTTCACTCAAATTTACTTATGAAATCCCAGGAATTATCAACATACGTACCATTTCTATAGGCTACTTCCATATTCTCAGTTTTCTGCACATTTGCACAGCGTATGCAAATTGGTGTGTTGAAGCTGGCTACAAAGTCGAATAGGCTACAATTCCTTTAAATTCAATCACGTTAAATTCAGCAGTAACATTTAAATACTTTTGGTATAAGAACCGCACCTAAAATGTCAATAATAAATAAATTAGCAACAATAATTTCAGCCTCCATAAATCTCAACTCGGAAAGATGAAAAAAAAAAAAGCGGGGAAAAAACAAGGAGTCCTTGCTGGGAAAAAATATATATCACCCCAAATTACTGAGATGCCGATTCACACAGGACTAATATCTATTGAATATGAATAGTTGATGAAAGAATCTGGCTGCTAATTGATGAGTGTGTACACTACTTATCACCAGCTCTTTTCTGCCTACAGTCGGTCAGTTGATGTGGCCAGTGTTAAACAACTCAAAAATGGCCTACCTCAACAGGTAAAGCAGGGGTTCGATTTTCACAGGTAAAAAAAAGAAATTGTGGGTTTGTTACACCAAAAGTTCTGGTCAGCAGCCGCCAGACACACATATGTGTGCACAAACACACACATTTACACTTGTCCGATGAGTGAAGATCATACAGGTACAGGAGACAGGTGAAGGATTACACATGTTCAGGCATGTCCGAGAGGAAGACTCACTTGGAGAACTGGAAGACGTCAAATACGTATTTCTCCATCTTGATGCCGTTGGACTTGTTGGGTTTCACCAAGTTTCCGTCTTCATCCACAAAGGGAACCTTCTTCAGTGCCACATGCTGCTTCAGCTCCCCGAGAAAGTGCCTGACAGGAGCAGGCCAACCATAATTCAACCCTCAGATTCCTTACTGCCAACTCACATCTGGCTAACCAGTCAACAACTCTGAGGGTGCGTCCCAATAGTTGAAAAATGCAACCTTTCCTCCTCCCCTACCACTCCTCTACTCCGTGCCCTGGAAACGTATCTTTGTGTTTTAATCTAATGTCGCTGATTACATCTTAATTACGTATTAATGGTTACATATTAATTAATGTCTCAACGCAAACCGCAATGTCAGGTACATTGTATACGGTACATGCAAATACTCAAAACCTTCACAGTTTTGCATGCTTCCGGGTAAGAGAGGAGTGGTAGTGGGGGAGTGGAGGTGGGGAGTGAAGAATATTGGGATGCACCCTGAGAGAACCTTACCAACTTACATAACCTTTATGGTCAACCATAAAACAACCCTGGGTTGAATGTGCGGAAGTCTCAACGTGCAGTCCTACTGTATGCACAGGTGTTTCTAAGTGCAGTTGCTTGTGCAGGTGTTTCTAAGTGCAATTGCTTTTGGAGGTGTCTATAAGGGTAGTTGGATGTGGAGCAGACCTGGGTCAATTACCATTACGTATTTGTATTTACAATGACCTATTCCAAATAGTATTTAAAAATTACAAATTGTATCCTGTTTGGCAATTACTAATTTAATGTATTTGCAGGGGTGGAGGATACTCTGCAAACCATTTTTAGTATTCCTGTTTTAGTTAACAGTAACAGATCTGGTAGAAGACATGCTCTTCATACACATAGAAATTCTTAAAACCAAATAATTATCCATCCTCATTCCTCTACTTTAGAGGAGCTAACCTGTGATCAACCAGATCTTCCTGAATAGTCCAAGTTTTTTCAAGGCCAGAAAAAGATTTGGATTTTTGCATCTGAACGTTAGAAGTATGTTTCAGTGTGACAAATTGGATCACTTAAATATATTGGTTTCACAGGCTAACCCAGATGTCCTTCTAACGGAATCATGATTTAAAAAAGGTGTTTCCGATTCAGATATAGCCATGCATAACTATAATGTGTATATTATGTTGAATCTGGAGTGATAATTTTGGGTGATCTTAAACTAGACTGGTTAACTGATGCTCCAGATTATTTCAAAGAAATCTGTGGCAATCTTAATTTAAGACAGTTTCCCACTGAACCAACTCAACCAAACCTAAAAAATTTATCAAAACCTACTTTACTAGACATAATTGTCAAATTAACCATAGAAAATCATTGCAAATATTATTTTTGATCCAGGTATTAGTAACCACTGTTCCATAGTCTGTGTTTGGAGTACAAAACTGAAGAGAGGTCAACCACATATAGTTATGAGAAGAATTTTTATAATCTTCGATGAACAAGCATTTTTACATGACATCTATCATAGTGACCTTTATCATTCTGTATACATTCCAGATGTTCAGCTGGCCTTCAGTTTCTCCATATATACTTTTAACTTAGTAGTGAATAAATATGCCCCAATGAAAGAATTGAGAATTAAGTATAGATCAATCAATCTTTATTTGTATAGGTAATTTTGTACAATTGAATGTAATGCAATGCACTTTACATTATTAAAAGTCAAGATCCAGTCATTGGTTCACCTCGGAGCTAACATATTTATTCTAACTTTATTTCAAATGCACTTCATCAGTGAGGAGAGCGAAGGCAGAATATTATATTAATTCACTTACCAGTTCCGACGCAAACCTTGTAATGTTCTGGAATACTGTAAATTCTACAAAGCATAATACTGCCACATTATTGCCTGTCCATGTAAATTCTGGCCCTACTTTATTATCTGGTCAAAAGGAGATATGTACAGCTTTTAATAAGCATTTTTCAGCCGCAGGTCACCTCTTTTAACCACAACAAACACTCAGGGGTCCTCTTCCTTGAGTGATAAGGACTCTATGGTCCCTATCTTACAGCCGGTGCTAAGAGGCGCTAACCCAAATGCAAGTGTCTTTGCTATCTTACACCAGGCGCAGGGGTCATTATAGCGCCCAGCATTGGCGGAGGGTGAACCAATTACAGGGTAAGGCTAGGTTACGGCGGTGGGCTCGCAGCAAAATATTTAGCATTAATTTAACCGTAAATACAGTTTATTAGGCTTTGCTTGTAAAGTAGTCGTGTATCGTGAGCCTTGCAACTGTAGGCTACAGTTAACTGTGGTTAACGTTATTGTTATAGCAGCGCCTAGTGGTAAAAGTTGGTACCTAGCCATTTTAGGTTCTAGGTTTGGTTCGGATTTATGTAGTATTCGCCTGGCCCGACCAGACGATGCAAAAAGCCATGTCTAAGCATTACACATTAGTAAAAGATGGATAGAAAATATAAATTAATTTCAACTGAATTGACCACCAGGGCAACAACTGGACTATCAGCCAACTATTTCCAAGTGGGCCTAACCAATGGACAATTAATAAAACAAAACAAGAGCGTCAACAAAAAAATAAACAATGGTCTTAGAAGCGCTTTCATCTTGTTTTCCTGGCAGAGAAGTCCTTGATTATGTCCGTAAAATCCAATTCACGGAGGAGGCTAACGTGTTGCTGGCTTTTAGATTTTTTTTTTGCAACTCCTGTTCACGAACGTCTTTTTAAAATTTCCCTTTTCGTTTTTGTGATCCGCTGGCGTGCTTTCGTAACTCCGACATTTTAGCTACTGACAATAACAAGCAAAATCAGCACGTGTACGTAGGCGTATAGCCACCAAAGACGTAGCCTAAATATGATTTCCATTGCATGAATCTGACCAAACTATCGGTAGTAGGTCTATGTTTTTTGCTTTTTGTTAATAAATGAATGGATGAATAAATAAAATTAATCTGACCAGACGACCAATTAACAACAAAAAAATTATTTCAAGTGAATTAGTCAATCACTGGCAAATAACATTATATTCTGGCCAATCGAGGCTCGATCAGTTGAGGCCCTGGGCTTTAGCCCATGTAAGCCTGTGCATTAAAGCACCCCTGACGATCACATTTTCACATCATATTGATAGGCTACTTATTTAAGCGAAGATAGCATGTGCGTGATTTCTTCTTTTCTATCAGCATGGCAACACACATAATTTATAACATTTTTAATTGACATTAACAGAGAGTGTTATAGTGTGTTCAGAAATGCTTTGTGAGTCCGTGATGATCCTTCAGCTTGACTGTTGCTTTACTGACAGGACAACGCGTTGATAATAGCCAACGAACCAACTGACGTCAGTAGGCTACAGGTAGTCAAACCATGCAGCAATCGGCTACACGCAGCCGACCAGCTTATAGTTACCTACTCCGCAGTCGGCAGTAGCCTAGTGGATTCTCTATCGCTAGCATTTGTATTTATATATTTTATTTTATTTTAATTGCCACGTCCGGCCAGAGCCTTACACACCCTCCGCCTATGGCGCCCAGCGCTCAGGTCATTTAAATACCAAGTGATCTTGCGCCCATAGCAAGTGAACTGGGTAGGTTGGTCTCAAGATGAGGTGTGGCCAGGATAATTTTTGCTGTATTGCTATTTTGAGCCAGCAGAAACCGCTTGCGCTAAAACCCACCACAAACCTGGTTAAAGTCATGTCGCAGTTCATTCCATGTTATTTTAATGGCGCATAGACAGTGAGCACCATAACTCATTGGACAGTGACACATTTGATGTTATTTTGGTTTAGCTTTAATTTGAGGGTATTTTTTTAATCAATATCGGATGAACCGTTTAAAAATTATAGAACCTTTAGTACATAGCCCCCCCCCCCCCCCCCATTTTCAGGCATCAAAAGATATTGGACAGTTTAACATAATGTAGAATAAAGTAATAATGTTTAATATTTGGTTGCATATCCTTTGCATGCCATGACATCCTGATATCTGTGACCCAACAATATAAAGAGACTCTTGATATCTTATTTTCTGGTACTCTTACAAGCAATACTATAACTTCTCTGCATTTGAATTGATCTCTATGGGAATTGGGGGGTGGGACTTGATTTAGCTGTAAATTATGCTGGAACAGTATGGAATACTTGGTTGCGGAAATGGCTGTAAGTCATCAAGGGTCTGAGGTATCAAACGAGCCTCAAACCATCACTCTGCTGCCAGATATGGATGGATCACTTTAAGGGTTGTTTCTCCTGACAAAATTTCCTATTGGGCTCTATGGCAAAATAAGTCAGGAGAAGGAACCTTTAAGTTATTCTTAGCGCTGAAATGAAATGCCATCTAACTAGCAAAAGTGGACTGGGCCACGCAGTAAATGCACAGCTTAAATAATTTCTTTGGAGCCACTCTGGTTAGCCCCTATTAGTCTGGTTTCAGGGCTAAGCATAGCACAATCAGTGCTACATCCTCAGTTTTAAATGATAATGTGTCTGACTTAGATAAGAAGCTACATTGTGCTGCACTTTTTGTGAACCTTTGATACAGTAGACCATCCCCTGTGATGTATTCCCATTTCCTTTTGCTATGAAAATCTCTCAAAGTATGAAATAATGAATAATACCTTACCTGCATTATTAAAGCCAGACATGTCCTTTCTAACAGTATGTAGTTATTTTCTACCTTTTCTGTCTATATGTGGTGTACAGTTTAAGTTTCAACACAGAAGAAATCTCAAAAATACATCTGCATAACAGTACGCAATTCTAATTGGAAGTAGTAATACCTTGAAACTAATTGTAATTGATTGACAGCCTTAATATCCAAAAAGTACTTTTCAAAAGCTTTCCAAAGAGGTCGGTCATTGGACAGTTTGGAGCGATTGTCAGAGCTGTGCGTGTCACAAGCGCATTTCAAAACAACGCGTCAACAAGCGTCTGCATCTCCGTGGTTTTGCGCAGGAAAGCGTGTTATACGCATTGCGTAGTGACCACCGGTGAGTTTAGTTTTAGACCTAGCTAGCTAGCAACGTATTAGGTATTAGCTATAAACTAAGCCTGAATGATAAAGTATGGAGAGTCTGTGGAAAACATCCCAGCATGAGGCAACATGGATTTGTATACCATAAGCAATTACAATAGTTGTGAGCTGTCAATCTATTACAGCTAGACTAGAACATCACTAGGAATTTATACTACACTACAGTAGAAGCTTCCATGTGCGGCCTAGTCATTCAATACATTGGGTGAAACATCATAGCTCCTATTGGAACATAAATGAACAGCCCAGAACTTGGTCAACACAGGAAGACGTATCAAAAGTGGCACTAAACTGTTTCACGCCCATTGCTATGGTGGAGCTGTCTAAAATGGTTATGTCCTCAAAACAGACTACCTGTCTCCTCGATCCAATTCCTACAAAATTGGTTAAAGAACTTCTTCCTGACTAGGCCAGCACATGTTAAAAATCATCAACACATCCCTAGTAACAGGATATGTACCAGAGTCACTAAAAATGGCGGTTATTAAGCCATTACTGAAGAAACCAAACCTCAAACCTGACAAACTGGAAAACTATAGACCCATCTCAAATCTCCTATTTTTATCAAAAATATTGGAGAAAGCTGTTGCGAAGCAACTTGGTACATACCTTAGCTCAAACCATATCCATGAAATATTCCAATCAGGACCCTACTAGCACTGAAACAGCACTTGTTAAAGTTATTAACGATTTACTATCGTCAGCTGACTGTAACTCTGTATCTGTTCTTGTACAAACCCCAATTCCAAAAAAGTTGGGACAGTATGTAAAATGCACATAGATTATATATAGACCTATAGCCTATGCCTAAAGCTACTCTAGTGAAACCTCTATAATCCAGTAGTTGTACGTCACTTACCATTGTTAAGAGTATGAATTAGGCCCTTTGAGAGAAGGTTTGAACAAATCTGCCCAGTGATGAGGACATGGTTTGAAATGCAGTAGACCAATATAGCTGCAGAACTGTATAGCAGTCAGATATAAAACACGGGAGTACTGGAAATCCCTGATAGTTTAGAGAGCTGAAGTCTTTTGCGGCTTTTGACCAAGCCAAACCTCTCACTTGGTCAACTTTTCACTAGTCAAATTTGGTCAATTCTCATCTATTTAGGGGGTGTTCCATTTAAGGCTTTATAACTCCAGGGGCTCTATCTTGGCACTTGGTCTAAGCGCATGGCGTAAAGTCAATTTAGGGCATGTCCAAGTCCATTTTTTCTAGTTTACCGGCGTGTATTTTGGGCGCTAAGCACGGTGCAACGCGCAAATGCGCCGAACTTAGTCTCTTCATTAATTATAGGTATGTCTTGGGCGTGACATGCAATAAACCAATCAAAATGTCCTATCCCATTCCCTTTAAAAGCCTGCTTTTTCACCTTGGCAGATTGCTCGATGGCGAAACAGACATGCTCATGCGTGTTTAGTGCGATCAAGGAATAGGCTAAATGGATCAATAGTATGATCAATATTATTCAGACTAACCATTAGCCTATGAGTTCCCGGTAATTGCAGACATGGCTGTTATTTTACAAAATATATGCGGTTACATTTTGTTAAAAGGACCTGCAATACCTGAGAATAAGCTATCGATGGCTTCAGTTTCACCTTAGAAAATGCCAAATTAGCCTGCTTGTTCAACTAATTTCGTTTGATTCTGAAATGAAAGTGTCAAACATCAATTCCATGAGGCTGTTCTCATGGAGTTCTCGAAGTTCAAGCTTCATCCGAAGTTCATTAGGCTACCTGCTTTGAACTTTTTTCACTCAAAACCAATCTATGTACTTACAGGCTGTAGGCCTAGAGAGCTGTATTGTAATGACATCTGAAGCGCATTGTCAGAACTCAAATGTCCGTCTATAGCAGTGTGCAAGTTTTCCATTGAAAGACAATTCGCGCATTAGGCTTGATATAGGTGTTATCAGCAAATGGAAAGCCATTTTTAATGGATAGCCATTGTCCCATAACAGAAGATTGTCCCCCGATAAGATTACAGAAATTATTGGCAAATATAGGCCAAGTCATACCTTGATCCAGGATAATTGCGAATAGTCTATACATGTAACCTTACACATACCATCGCACATCGCCTGGATGTTGATGGAGTGGGTTGAAAGCAATTTAATTCGGCATTCCCCTTCGCTGAGGGACAGGTAGCTATGTGGTCTTTGACCTATGGACCCTTTTATAGTTATGCATTTTTTATATAGCCTACACAATAATAATATTTAACATTGTAATCTTGATATTTTTAGTCATGCTTGTGCGTGCCCCTGTGTGTAACATACAGGAGTGTACGCGCGTTGTGCACACGCCTATGTAGACACACTTATATGCGCCACTAAAATAACATGTAAACAACTGCGATATGACTTTAAACCAGGTTTGTGGTGGTTTAAGCGCAAGCGCTGTCTGCTGCCTCAAGATAGCAATACACCAAAAATAATCCTGGCCACTCCTCATCTTAAGACCAACACGCCCAGTTCACTTGTAATGGGCGCAAGAATACATGTATTTAAACGACTTGAACGCAAGGCGTTATAATGAACCATGCACCGGGTGTAAGATAGCAAAGACACTTGCGTTTGGGTTAGCGCCGCTTTGAGCCGGGTGTAAGATAGGGCCCCAGGTGTGAGCATCACAGAGACAGAGAAAATGGCTTAAATTAAATATGACAGTTGTACCATTTACAATACCAACTAGATGTGTTTATTTTCATAATTTAGGTCAAAATAAAGTGCCACAAATGCAAAGAAATCTTGGCAAAATTTTTTTTTTTTGTTTAGGTTGCAATGAAATCCTGAGAGCTACATATGTGAAACAGGTTAAACTATACATTTCCTGGATCATAAACTCCATGTCCACAAGTGGGCAACAACTGAGGGTGATATGCAGAACTACTACAAATATAGGCAGTGTATCCTGCTGTCCCTTAGTGTCTCCAAATGTATCCAAAATAGCTAAATTGTGCTGTAAATCGTAAAATAATGATATATTTAAATACAAATCAACTGTTTTGGCTCATAAAACTCAATTTTGCATCATTTACATGTGGGAATTACTATCTTTTCATCAGTATAGGGTGATAAATATCTATGGGTCTAAACACCTATCCAAAACCAGTCATAAAATGAATAAAATATTTTCTGTCCATTATAAAGCATATACATATTCACTCACTCCAAGGAAAAGTTTACATTCATCTAGCACATATGAACAGTAAATTTTCCATTCCCTAAGTGACAAGTATTGCCATACCATGTATATAGTTAATATTATGTATCATAAGATTACAATAAAATAATATTCCATCATCAGGAAAATTATGGCAAATGTTCTAGCTTCAGGGCAAATCCAGCATAAAACATGACTGAACCACCTATGAATGCTTACAGTACAGTATGTTAAATGCACTCAAAATTCAAAAATAACAATATTGAACATAAGGCACAACACTGTGGTGGAGTGGAAAAACTAACATACATATTTGAAATATCACAAGCAGTAACGTCAATACTTACATTTCGAGGAGAGAATGTCCCTCATGCATATTCCTCAGGCATATTCTCAGACAGAAGCAATGCTATGGTATTTTGGGAACTATGATATCTTCTTCTTACCACAATCCATGTAAGCAGGCGAGGATTTTCTCTTGCCTTGCTGACAAGTTAGTAAATTAGTAAAAACTTGCAAAAATAAATAACAGGATACAACTATTACGCCCCGGTGAGCAACTGTACATTCTACGTTCTTACACCTGACTGTAATTTATTGTTCAAAGCATCCATTAAGACATTGCAAACACCGTTGCTGAGGATATAATGCTCTATATTGGATAAGAAAGTCATCAATGAAAACAGAATGAACTGGAACGAATGAGACAGGTTTTAATGTGGGGGGTATTACACGTCAACGTTACAGATAGTGTAATAGCATTATAAAGTTGTGTGTATTTCTCAAACAGAATGTCCAAAACCATAAATGATGACTGACCTTTTGACATTTCTATACATAAACCTATGATAGGATTGGATATTTAATAGAAGTAGAGTAGTAGTAGGTAGTAGAATGACGTGGTATAATTACACAAGAATTTTGCATTTGAGTAGGGCTTTTCATGGCTTTTTTGGCATACGATCAGGCTATTGTTGGGTTTATCTTGTTGCTATGACACAATAAATAATTTTGGTGGTAAAAAAATATTTTTACAATTGTCCACTGTGTCATGCATGGGTAGGTATATTTACAGGCGAGACTGGGTGGGGGGTTGCTTATTAAATGGACTTGCTATGCGACATAGTGACACTTAAAAACTCTGTATTCGGCAGAGTTGTCACAAATTGTGTAAATCTAATGAATATAAAACACAGAGTTTGTTGTTTCCACTCAGTTTGGTTGCAGGAGAAATTAATATCCAAGTTTAGCAAAATCTTGGAGGCGGCACCATGGCCACTAGGTGGTCTGTGCGAAGGGGTTAATAACCAGTGTTTTTTTTTTTTGGGAGGTGTCCATTTAAATAATAATTTATATATATTTATTATTATAAAATGTACATAACTATTGCTACACATCCACTTTAACATTGAATAAACATAAGTTAACTGAAGATGAAAATTATATATCAAGTAATTTTCTACACACGAGTAGAAAATTCAATCAGTTTGCCGACAGAAATTGTGTGTTTAGCTGGCTGCTGATTTTGTTTGTGGCCCACTCCACTGATTCTGGGTTGTTGAGATTGCTGCTTAATAGCTTGGGAAAGAATGGCTAGTCAACACTGCAAATGTGGCTGCTATGGGTTGGACTGGAATAACCATAGACTGTAGAAAGGGAGTAACATGTTAATATGGCTGAATTTACCTGGCTATTCTGTGGAACTAGCCAAAAAGTTAGCTAACGTTAGCTAGACAGCTAAGCTAGTCACTCCACCTACAAGAAGGTGTCGTGATAATGAAGTTATTAATGTTACTAGCTGTGTTACAACCCGGTCTAGGGTCAGATCGTAACAAAAGATATGAGAGTGGGAAATGGAAAATGCGTAATACAATGGGCGAGCAACTCCAGTCCCTCACTGCCTAATAACCAAACTAATTACGGCCTATCTAGTCTTCAAAGGCTTACCGGGTAAGAGGCGGCTTTAAACGCAAAGCTTCAGACAAATCAGTCTGTGAGCTGAGACTGAATAGCGTAGCCCCACAGAGATTTATATTTCCACCCAGTCACCTTCAAAAACAATAAAGGAAAAATAATAAAGCAAAATAACAAAATGGTGTCCCGATGGAAGGATAGCAATCCAGCTGTGTTCACCCTAACTAACCAGAGTTACTACACACTGAACAAACTAGGAGGGTAGACAAGAGTCGGTGTCGAATTAGACTGAATAAGGTCGAGATCAATTATGCGTGGCAAACAAACAATAAGAGCTAGGCAATCAAAGTCAAATGGAACAGGGTCAAAACACACAAGATCAAATCCAAGGGCTAGGCAAGAATCAGTCGAATTTAGAAAAACAAGTCAAACACATGAAATCCACCAAACAATCACAAACCACAATCACTGAGCAAGGCCGAAGAGCAAGTCTCCGCCACTGACTAAAGAATATACTGCAGTATATTGTAAATATATCAAAATTATCATCACAATATATTACATTTCCATAAGGGAATGCAGCTCCAATATATTCTATGTGCAAAGTCATGTCATATGTGTGCAATAATTGTTTAAAGGGTTGATTAAAGTATTTATTAAAGAAATTATGCCAGAAACAAAATTTTGTAGTTGCATGCTTTATCCGGGAATGTTTCTGTTTTTATTCCCACTTGTCTGTACACATGAGGCCGACATGGAAGATTTCCGGAACATTTACAGGTTAAGATGCACGTGTGAAAGGGGCTATTGGGAGGGGGTGGGGTGTGGCAGAGCCAGATCTGGGATTTTCGTGCCACTCGCCTTCGAACATAGTAGTAAATATTTTTATGAATTTATTAATTGAAAAAGTATATCATATATCAGACTGAATGTTGGCAAAATGCAGCTATTTTGTGGGGTCAATACAGTGGTATTAAAATACTGGATTGATTAAAAACTTGCACAGAAAAAAAAGAATAATCAGCAGTCAATTCTATTTGGCTATTTCATGCCATTAAAGCCTCTAAATTGCAGGAAATAGCCGTTTTAGGCTTTTTTTCTGAGAGTGTAAATACATGCATATGCCAGCATCTTCTGCTGCTGAATAGCTTGTATTCAGCATTGGTGGCCGGGTTTACACGTATTTACAATAATAATGGCTGTCTGAATAGTCTTATCAAACATGATGAAGCCTAATGTGTTTTTGTATTGCTAACTTGCTAATTTAAGCAATTTTCTCATTTTAAAGTGCCTTTGCAGTGCCATCCATTTTTGAGTGACCCCTGCCGTCTCTTGGTGGTGCCAAAGAAATATTCAATGTCTTAACTTTAGGTTTCTTTCCCACATACTTTATCAGTGTTCTGTAAAAGCCATTGAAAAAAGCACCTGGCTCTCTGTGGTTGTCACAACTGGTCTAAGGGACCTTACAGATATAGTCTGTGTATTGGATTCAGAGATGGGGGTAGTCATGCAAAAATCCTTTAATGTCTTATATAACTTGGGTACATAAAATGGAGACAATGCAATGCATCATTCTGTTAAGGAAAGTTTAGCTGTACTGTAAAAAAGGGGGTGAAAACACTACATTTATATTTTACATTTCAATTTTTGAGTGAGTTTCATACCCGAGTAGTGTTTAGTTGTTATTGTGATGTACAAACAAGGTTGAATTTCCAAATACATCCCATAAATTGAAATACAAAAAATTGAAAATGCAACTTTACAAATACGAGCAAATGCATTTTCAGTAATTCTCAAACATGATACAATTTGTAATTGTTAATATACAATTTTGAAATAGTATTTGAAAACACAGAAAATATGTACTTGACCCAGGTCTGACATGAAGGTGTTTCTAAGCACAGTTGCATATGGAGGTGTTTCTAAGTACATTTGTATGCAATTGAAGCACAGTAGGATGCAAACTCACTGTGAGATGCTCCTCAGGAAGTCCCGAGTGAAGAAGTGGTTGCAGATGTTTCCAGCATTGTAGACCAACTTGCCGGCTGGACCACGCAGTTTGGCCGTTTCGGGAAGGATCTCACTGTACTCCACCACCTGGGACACCCCACCCACCTGGCAAACAACACCCACTGGCTCCTCTGGATATGCCTTTTCCACCACCTGACCCCACAGACCAGAGGGGACATGGGTACAGTCCAGGCATTGACACATACATTTATGCACACAAACACCCACTTTGGCATGGACACACACACACACACACACACACACACACACACACACACAGACTCACTCACCTTTGCACCGCAGTCCGCTCCTTTCCTCACACAGAAGCCAATGAAGGTGGGGTCGGCCATTTTAACCAGGATGTTGTCGACGCAGTACACATGCAGATACTCCACGCCCCTCCTTTCCATGTCCTCCAGAACATGGTTATCCACCAGGGCACGGTAGAGACCTCCATTTCCATCTGGGTTCAACACAGTCACAGACACAGACTCCTTACACTAACCAGATACTCAGTTCCTTCAGTCCTTCCTGATTCTTTATTTATTCATTTATTAATTTGGCACCCAATGTAGGGCTGAGCATATGCATTTCCCACCCCAATTTGGAATGGCCAATCATCTGCAAATGCAGCCGCGTATATGTGCAAACCTCATTGCCTATTCCGGAGAGCGTAAACATCCCTCTGAAACACGTGGTGTCACCACTGGCTTCTCTTCACACTGCAGACTACAACTAAGCTTGCATAGAGCGGAGTTCGGAGGAAGATCTTTTATACGTGGCTTTGACTGCAATCTAAGGGAACCCAATCGACCAGCAGGGGTCACCAATAGCGACATGCGCGGAACCCTATCCGACCATTACCTGGGTGAGTCCATCACCAATTGTGCGTCGCCCTATGGAGCTACCGGCCACAGTCAGCACTGGCACGGTCTGGATCCGAGGGCATGAGGGTAATCCATGCACCACAGTTCTGGTGCTATATTACAGTACAGATGTTCATCATGTATTAGACCACACCCCTTTAATGGAATTTAGAAAATACAGCTAATTGGAATGTTTTTGCTTAAACAGTAAGGATACAGAACACTGTGTTACTACATGTAACGGGATGGTCGTAACAGCAAGGCAAAAACAAATAAAAATGGAGCCAAACAAGCAAAATGGAAGTACCAATAAAGTTTTAATTCTCCTCAGATGAGCAGGCAAAGATGAGGGCTATTTACAGTGCAGATAGTGAGACTCAAAACCAAATGTGTCTCACCAGTGTGGATGCATTCATGGCCAGCTGATGACATTGCTGAGGCTGGGATTCAAACCTTTGACTGCAACTTGTAGTAAGTGGCTCTATTAATACAAATGCATCAGCGTCGTCTCTGACCTGGCGCCATGGCGATCTTTCCCTTCTGCTCCAGAAGCAGTTTTCCATTGAACCCCACGGCTGGGACCATCCTCTGCTCGAACATCACCACGTTGCTTGGGTCCAGGCCGAAATAGTGGTTCTCCCTGAAGAACTTCTCTGTTGGATCCAGGGTGAATTCGCTGGTCATTATGTACCTGTGGAATAGAAAGGGGGGACAAGTCAGCTCATGGTAACAGGTAACAGAGTTGGAGACTCGAGTCACACTGGAGTCTCCAAAAAAATTACTTGCGACTTGACTTGAGCTTAGCTGAATTGACTTGCAACTTACTTGCGACTTTCACTTAAGAGACTCGTGGCACAATGTTAATAAAAGCCCAATTTTCGTCAGTATTTTGTGATATTCTTTTGCGGGACTACTGAATTTTCTTTCATATTTTTGTGATATTCCTAGCTAACGTATAGCTAGTATGTTCACAAAGCATGAGCGCTGCATTAGGCTACTTCGCGTTTGATAAAATGTAGCCATAAGCATGTGTGTGCATGCGTCTCTGTCACAGAACTGTTCTGTGGTGTCTGTGCTATCATCATTTTGAGCACCATGTCTGCAAGCGATGCACTACACGCGATTGCATTTGGATATAAAGATGAGGTTACCAAACTACTACGAAAAAAAGAATGCAAAACGTGCGGAACAAAGATCTCCAATGGATGATGCAGAATTTCACATTTTATTAGGCATTTGAAACCCCACCAAGCAAGGTTAGTAAATCAGATTCCCCACTCAGAGTGATCAGACTTGATTAGCTAACGGTATCATCATAGTTGGTTCAGGAGCCAAACTAAAGACAGCTAATGCTAGCTAAATAACCAGTGGTGTAGTGGTGCGTATACGGCGGTGTATAGCTTATACCAACATCTGCAGGGAAGGATTTACCATATACTCACCTAAAAATAGCTAGTGATAGCCTACGTCTCAGTATCGATCAATGTAATGGGGGACATGCAGCAACCAATGAAATTATGTTGTTTTGTGTGTGTCGCCATGTAGGCTACTAAACTGCAACGTTCAGTGTTCTGGCCAATTTGGAAAAACACAATGTCAATGAATTCAGACTGTCAGTGTGTTAACTTGACGTCGCTGCTCACTACCCTATTTGAATTGGAAGTGATAAGGACAAGAGGAGAGTAGCTGGTCGGCACCATGCGTGACATTTAATGCCGTGGTTCATCCCACTTCTGCTAGTTATTAGCGCTGGGCAAATCATATATCTGTTTGTAAAATTATGGCTGAAATATATTTGTTAAAAGTTTTATTTTTGGTTTGGCGGGGGATACATTACATACAGGTAACTAAACTGTGGCAGCCCAGTTTGGCCAGTTGTACATTTTTAATGTGTGAGTGCCATAATTTCCTATTGGCTGCTCAGCACTTGGGTTAAAACATTTCTGTCAGCATAGGGGTGGACTACGATGCCTACGATGCTGAACAAGCTAAGGATTCTCTTTTTGTTCTTATTTAGGTCTATTTGTCCTTCTTTCTTTTCTTTTGGCTAATTCAAAATTATAACAAATAATGACACAGTAAAGTCATATGTATCAGGTGAAGAAGCATTAGACCTACAGATAATATCATGTTATGTGATAATTGGGAATGGATAAAAATATTAAGACAAACAGACAAAACCCAAATTAATTAATTCTTAAAACTAATGATCTTATGCTCTTAAAAATCATCTAGGCTGTTAGCCATCTAAACCGTAGCGAAGGAGTTATCTAACGTTAGCTAGCTTCGCATCTGGTGGTGGTTCTTGCCTCTGCATATTACTTTAAAATCATAGAGGCTAGCTATGGAAAACCAATATGAATGAATATCCTGCTCTGCATTCAAGTAAGAAGCAGGGCTTTTGACACACGGGATGGGAGAAAGCAGGGGCGCATCCATTTATTTTTTTATTTGTATTTTAAAAAAAACATTTGCTGGGAAGGGTGCAATATAAAAGTTATGATGGGAATTTAAAAAGTCGGAAAAATATCATAAAACATGTTAGTTACCCTAGTCTAGACAACTGTGGTGGTCAGATTTATTTCTGATCCAATATGATTATGATGCGCCACAGTGTTATTGTTGCCATAAATTCTACAATGATGCAGTAACTGAATATTTAAGCAATAACTCATGACAGGCCGCGGTTGGCCTATAGGCTATTGTGATTATATCGCAGCTAAGAGATGTTGTGCGCGTCGGGTCGGTGTTGTGACGTTTTTTAGGCATAAAATGGTAGTCTGTTCCTGTACAGTGTGTATGGGTGTCTTTTCATAATTTTGCAATAAATATGCTACTGTGTTGACGGTGCACAATTTGGCTTTAATACCAGCATCCAAAGAATGCAAGTTATGGATGAGATGAGTAGGCTAATTGAGAAACCATAGGCCTACTTACTGCTGTTTCAATATGCAGAAAATAACAACGGACAACTGTAGCTAGCGAAAACCCTCTCCATTCACTCAATGCGTTCCCATGCACATCTCAAAATAATAGCCTACTTCTAACACATCGTAAGTGAATGTGGACAAAGTAGATTCTGTAAAAAAAATTTTTTAAAAGAGCCCTGTTACTTTATTTTGCATATATGTGTGATTACTGAATGATAATAACTTCACTGTGTAGGTTCAGAGTCTAAACAATCTATCACTGCTAATAGACATCTTCATATAACAGTCATATCACTGCTAACAGTCATCTTTAATACTCAAATTAATACCTGGCTCCTTTCCTCCACTGTCACATCCTCTCCTCCATGCCCCATTAATGGATCTTTGTGTTTTAAACTAATGTTACATATTAATTGATGTCTTGACGCAAATCACAATGTCAGGTAGGCTACATTGTATACTGTACATGCAAATACTTGTACTTGAAACGTACAGACTAACGTACATGTGCTGTCTTTTACCGATGCAATTAATATGTTTTAGGCTTTTACTATTTGCATCATTCACAGCATCCAATGAAACCATACATCCCATTTTCTGTTCCAATACAAGCTTTGAGACAACAATATGGTACAGAACAATTGGTTACAAGCCCAATGACAGGTCATATAACTGTGCAACAGGTCATTAGTAACTGAGTGCACTTAAGCTGACACTTGACTGAGCAAGGACGTTCCACGTGCATTATGTATGTTGCCTCGATTCCTCCATCCTTCCTTCTAAGGATGCAAGGAGTGAAAATAAGCGATGGGAATGAATCCAATTATGGAACGCCAAATGGGTCACAATTCACCATTAACTGGACGTGTTTTACATCCAAAAAGGCATATTTTACGGTGTAAAATCTGTAATAATTAAATAATTTATGCGGTAATACATTAAGACGCTGAAAAAAATACGCCGCTAAAATCATCAAAAAGTTTTTAGCTTAGCTCTTAGCTCTATGCATCAGGATAATTTCTGCTCATTTTAAATGGCATTTTACAAAAGTGGTGTAAAAGATGCCGTTTTGTGGAAAGCCAACAGCACTTTTTATGCTGTTTTTTTTAACTCAGCATTTTTTACGGCATTTTATGGTGTAAATTACGGCATTACGACAGTTTTTACTCCATAAAATATACCGTTTTGGAAGTAATACATGTCCAGAATTGTGACCTTTTTGGTGTTCCACCCAGTAATTAATTTAACACGTGTACCGTCGCACCATGGCACTGTGCACTTTGAACCATGTTTCCCAGCTGCCAGCTCCTGAATCTTCCGGATGCGCTCGGCCTGGATGTGGTAGAGAGTCTTCTTGCTCGGCAGGCCCACACTATACATCCCCTTTGGGTACGGTACGCCGAGGCGAGTTCCCTGACCACCAGCTAGAAGCAACACAGCCACCTTGTTCTCAGAAATCTGCAAAAAACCTGTGGAAAAAAACCAGACAGGAGAAATGTGCATTGTGAGCTATGGGGAGAACCAAATTACAGAATGTCAAAAGGGTCACAATTCGCCATAAACTGGACATGTTTTACTTCCAAAACATTGGATTTTATGGTGTAAAAACTGTTATAATGCCATAATTACACCATCATACATAAAGCCACCATAAAAAAGATACTCTAAAATCATCAAAAATGGCATAAAAGTACGATTATTTAAAAAAAATATAATCACGATTATTTTAGTCAATATTGAGATCACGATTATTTAACACAATAATTAATTGGTTTTTGGAACATAATACTTTTATTGCACTTTAACATTTCGAATGAACAGAATAATGCTTATATTTTCACATTTTCTAACCCTAACCCTCTAATTTGTAAACAGACTGTGCCTTCGTAATCATGGAAAGCCAATATTGATATCACGATTAAAATTTGATTAATTGTGCAGCCCTACATAAAAGGTGGTATTGGCTTTCCACAAAATGGCATTTTCCATATTATAAGCAAAAAAATCTTTGATGCCTTTAGGGGACAGAGGGGGAATTTTCCAAATTTTTCCCTCTGTTAAACACTCAGCTAGCCGGTTAGCTAATTTGGATCTTATTGCTTATCAGATTCTGGTTAAGTTTATTTTTTTTGTCTGAGATATAAATAAAGTATTCCCTAACTATGAGTGGAAATCACAAACTCTGTTTTATCTTTATTGGTACTCCGAATACAGAGTTTCCCGTAGCAAGTTCATTTAACAAGCAACCCCCCACCCAGTCTCGCATACAACTATACCTACTCATGCATGACATAGTGGACTATAGCATCTGTGTGTGAGTTCATAAATATATTTATTCATCATATAAAATTATTATTCCATCATAGCAACAAGATAAACCCAACAATAGCCCGATCATAAGCCAAAAAAGCAGTGAAAAGCACTGCTCACTCAAATGCAAAATAAACACGTGAAATTGTGTCATTATAACACGTCATTCTACGATCGATATCTGCTACTAAATATTAAATAAATATACAATCCTACCATTGGTTTTACACAGAAATGTTCCTTTCAAAATTCCGTGTTAATTTATTGTCTTGGCCAATCTGTTTGAGAAATACACACCAGTTTAGCACATTGTTACACTATGTGGAACGTCTGTGCCATATGCCTTACTTGCAGCTCTGAAATATTTCACATCATTCCGGTTTTATTCACAATGGTTTTATCAGAAAGAGGACAGTAAGTCCTTCTCAACAGAGTGTGCAATTTTTTCTTGGATGCTTTCAACAATAAATTACAGCCCAGAGGAGTAACAGCATGTCGCAAACAGCAAACAGAAAACACATTAGCTGACGGGAGTTTTTCGTCCTCGATATGAAAAAACTACTGCTTGTAATATGCAGTTATTTTTGCTGGCTACATATGTACGTTAGTTTTTCCACTCGATCACTGTCTTGTCCAGTAGGCTATGTTAGATATGGTTATTTTAGAGTGCATTTCACACACTGTAGTGTAAGCATTCATTGCTCAGTCATGTTTAATGTTTGATGTCCCGATTTTCATTAGAGCTAGAACATTTGGCATCCTGTTCGGTGGAATATTATTTTATTGTAATGTTATCGTACATAATATAGGCTATAGGCTTAGGATCTTCCTGGGCTATACTTGTCACATAGGGCATACTCATTCCAATTTACTGAGTGCTGATATGTGCTAGATCAGGGGTTTTCAAAGTGGGGGCCGCGGCCCAATGGGGGGCCGCCAGGGGGCGCCAATTGGAAGGGAGAGGGAAAAAAAATAATAATAATAATAAAAAATGTATTAAAAAAATAAATTTCAATTCAATTCATAAGATTACTGTGCCGGTTTAAAATAAGATATAAATTGTTATAAATCCTTTCATATCGAAATTAGGTCTTTGCCATGCCCTTCTTTCAATCGCAGCCAATAACTAACCGTCTGCCTGTCAGTCAAAGCGTTACGTTGAGCTGCCAACGGCCCGATTATGGAATCAAAATAGGGTCAAAAGTATTGTGTTGTGTATTAAGAAGCTGTATGTTAGATTTTTTTATATTTGCCAGTGTAATTTAAAAGTTTTTTTTAAAGCCATTTCGCAATAGGGGGCCCCAGCCAGAGGCTACGGCTATTTGGGGGTCCTTGGCATGGAAAAGTTTGGGAACCCCTGTGCTAGATGATGCTAAATTAATGTAAAGTTTTCCTTGGAGTCATTATGAATGGGAACATTTATAAAAAGAAAATACATTTTAAAAAACTACAGAAACTATAGAAAAATGTGATCCCAGGGCAAAAGAATACATACTGTACAGTACAGGAAAAAGTGATGTTTTACTGAGGCACAAGAGTGAATGACTATGCTACATATTTAGGTGTGTGTAACAGTGTGATATCAATGTTTTCATCTTAAACCATCAGAAGGGGCAATTTTATGACATGTATTGGATAGAGTTTTGGACCCATAGATATCTACCCCCCTATACTGATGAAAAAATTGTAATTCCCACTTGAAGGTGATGCAAACATAATAATTTTATGATTTAGAGCAGTGCACAATTAAGCCATTTGGATATATTTCGATACAATAATGGACAACAGGGTACACTGCCTATATTTTGCATCATAGATCTCTAGTAGTTCTGCATATCATCCTCAGATTTTGCACACAGTTTATGATCCTGGAAATTTATAGATTTAACTGTTTCACATATGTAGCTTTCAGTACTTAATTGCACATTGTTTTTGTAAAAAAACATTTTTCCAAAGTTTCTTTGCATTTGTGGCACTTTATTTTGACTTAAATTATGAAAGTAAACAAATTTAGAATATGAACAAAGTTCATATTCTAAATGGTACAACTGTCTTGTTTCATTTAAGACATTTGTCAAGCTTCTGTGTTGTCCACACCTGGAGTTATAAAGCCTTAAACAGAGCACCCTTAAATAGGTGAAAATCTACAAAATTTGCCATCTGCGCAAAGGGGTTAAGGAGATGGTATGCACACCACAGCTGGGATGTGGGGAGACTCCAGAGCAGGCAGGGAGAGAGTTGGGTGACGGTAGGGTGCAAGCGCAAAAAAGGGCATGCCTACCACACAGGGACCGCTTCTCCAGAGGTTGTGGTGTCCAACCGATTACAGCCCTTGCAGGAATTGGACCTGCCCCTTAAGTGTGGGAGGACTAATGACCTCATGGCACCCAGATGGCCACATCCTCCAGGACAAGGGAGAGTGGGGGACTCAATTATTACAGGTGTAGACAGTATAGTATGTTCGCACGACAAGGAGTCTCATACGGTATGTTGCTTGCCTGGTGCCCAGGTTGGAGATCTCCTGGAGCATGCGGACAAGCTCCTGGCCAGAGCCGGGAGGGATTCAGTAGTCATAGTCCATGTTGGAACCAATGACATAGGTAAAGGTAAGTTTGAGGTTTTGCAGGGCAAATTTGCTGAATTAGCAGATAAGAATAGGAGCAAAACCTCCACAGTGGCCTTCTCTGGAATTCTACCGGTACCACACGCCAGCAGAGGGAAGCTAGGAAAGAGGGGTACATGTTTATGGGGCACTGCAACTCCTTCTGGGACAGGGGTGACCTGTACAGGTGGGACAGGTTGCACCTGAACCAGAGGGGTACTACTGCATTGGGGCAGCGTATGCTTAGGGTAGCACAGGATTATTTAAACTAGGGACTTGGGGAGCAGGGAGGTTAGAAAGTAAAAAGGGCAAGGAGGTGCAGACTGTCCAGATGGACACTGTCAAGGCTACCTATAATAATATTGAGAACACAAATATCTTTTTAGAGCAGAATTCTAGTAAGGGTGGCTTGGGGCAGCGAGGAGTGATGGAACGGAAGAGGATATTCAGTAGTGGAAGTAATAGTCTGAAATGTCTTTGTTTAAATGCTAGAAGTATAACAAATACATTTTTAGAACTCCAGGCTGTTATGAATAATGGGGGTTATGACATAGTTGGCATTACATAGACATGGTTTGGGGGAGGGGATGGAGATTAATATAATATAGAGGGGTACAAGCTTATTAGAAAAGACAGATTCAGTAAAAGAGGTGGAGGTGTTGCCCTCTATGTAAAAGAAAATATTAATGTGCAGGAAATTCCAGAAATTGACTATCTCATGCCTATCGAGGATACTTGGATTAAGCTCATAGAGGAAAATGTGAAGGGATTAAATATAGGTGTATGTTACCGGCCGCCAGCTTCAGACAATAGTGTGAATACAATGCTACTTGGAAATACGAAACAAGCTTGTCAGGGAGGCGAGACTGTTATTATGGGTGGCTTAATTTAACCCGCTATTAAATTGGAATTGTGAAAGGACAAAGAAAAAGTGAGGAGAAATTTCGAGATGTTGTAAATTACCATTTTATGGCGTAGCATGTCTGTCAGCCTACAAGAGGGAAATCAATTCTGGATCTGTTGCTATGTAATGATCATGACAGAATTTGCAGCACAGAGGTCGTGGAGCCACTTGGGACAAGTGACCATTGTGCAGTTAGTTTTGAGGTACTTTGGCAAAATAAGAGGGCCTCCTCGAAAAGTCCAGGATTTTTTATTCTCTTGACAAATGAGGTGTACAGAGGATTGCATTTGCAAAAGCCAACGGTAAACTATTTGCGCCATCGAATGAATTATTAACAAAGACAAAGAAAATAGTATAAAAATAATACCCAGATAGCAAGTAAACATTGAAACAATGTTGAATTAACATAAGATGAAGCATTGATTCAATGTTGATCTCTGATGTTGATTCTGCGTCCAGGTGCTCATCGAGTTTACGTTGAATCAATGCATTGAAATAATGTTGAAACAATGTTGATGTTAACAATGGAAATCAATGTAACTGATGTTAAATCAATTTATTATCAATGTAATCTGTCACAGCTAATGACAATAAAACGATATAACTACATTTTAACAATTCTTGCTCAAAGTAGTTAAAATATACAAAAAACAAATCAAAATACTTTTGAGTTAGGCTACTGAAATAACACATTGACATCAATTTTAAAAATGCAAACATCTTTATCTCTGCTTAATGGACACAATGCAATAGTATTAGTTTCATGCTGAAAAAACGAAAGTTGAAGTGTTTTAAAAGCTAAACTCGTCTAAAAATAATGTTTGTTTACTGTTCACAATGTGAGCTGCCATGATGATGTGATGTCAAGTTCTTCCTAGTCGGGAGGTCGGGGTTAATTTCCCTGATTCCGACATGAAACTCCTAGTTAAGGGTGTTTCCTACAGTTTCCCTAGTCGGATATCGGGATTCCTAGTTGGAAATGAATAAACGAATGCAGCATTAGCATCAATCACAAATATGCTTTTCCGTTAAGGATCGTCTTGTTTATTTTCCTACGTCACCCTCGTCGTAGAAACTAGAAATTTGAACTTAACCAATTTAACCAAGAAAAAATAAATTCACTTACCGTGTAACATAGGCTTGGCTACACATATACGAACGTATATGCTAGCATTGTACAGCAGCGACCACAGAAACAATCATTCTAACGGTTTTTTTTTATTTGAAAATGAAAGCGCACCTGAATTGGATTAATCTGATCAAAAATCAATGTTATTCATCAGTATGATGACTTTGGTTGTTATTGTTACATTGATACAATGTTTCCATTTCAACCTAATACATCGGTGACCATTACCATCAGAAAGTGAATGTTGACCATTGAAAATTGGTTGATGACCGATACTGATACTTATAACACAATATCAATGTTGATTCAATACTTCCTTGCTATCTGGGTATATTTATTTGAATTTAATATGCATGTTGATGTTTTAATTTCGCATATGCTGAAATGTTCTGTTGAAAATAGAAAATAGCTTATGTATTTCAACAAAGAATTTAATTGTTTTATTTATTTTACTCCTTTCCTTCTGGGATTCGGTTCGGGGTTCGGCCAAATCTTAACTGGTGGATTCGGGATTCGGCCGAACCCTAAAAATATGGATTCGGTGCATCCCTAGTAATTAATATGTAATCAGCAACATTAGATTAGGACACAAAGATCCGTTTCCAGGGCACGGAGGACAGGAGGTGGTAGTGGAGGAAAGGAGGATGCATTTTTTGAGCATTGGGATGCACTCTAACAAAGACTGGCCCAAAGTGAATAAACCCTCTAAAAGCTGCCCTGATTTTGCTATGGACCGCATATGCGTTCACCATAATATGAAGTCATGCATAGCTGCGAATAAGAAGCTGGGTTTTCATTTGTGTTTTTGAGCATTAAATATATACTGGGCCAGGCACAAATCATGTCATAGGAAGAGTAGCCTGGGGCCTAGATAAAAGCCGGAATGGAACAACAGAAGGAAGCTCGGAATGGCCAATAGTGCTCTGTGCCAAAAAATACCTCTGTTCAAACGCTTGCAGCACTCGCTGTGGAATGTGCATCAATACAATCTTAACAGTTCCTGAATGGGCATCATATGTACTTTCATTCAAGCATGGAATTTCCATGAAATATAAATTTTAAATATATGAGAAATGTATCAAAACTAATAGCATTAGTAGACATGTTTCAGAGCCCCTCATCACCCTTTTGGAATAAGACATCAAGGTTTTCACCTTTGCAGATTTTCTTCTTTAAAATTACTATATTCAATCCTTGATGACTCAATTATAAGTTGATCAAAATTATATTTTAATGGAAAAAGCCTGTTGGAGAGGATATTAATATATTTGAATATCAAGCCCTAAAACTCACATTCTGCATTTACACATCAAGGCATGATTGATACCAAATGAAAGCTCTGGGTTTGCCCTTCGAGGAACTGTACATGTTATGAGTTCATGCGGAAATTGTGCATTTTTTGGACTGCAATCAAGTCTGGCCATTACATCTGCCATCAGTCAATTATCATTCAGAGCCTCTTATAACCCTAACAGAATAAGACAACAAGATGAGGTGTTCACCTTTAGAAAGTGCAGAGTTCTCAGTTTAATATGAGTATCTCCAGTTCTTGATGACTCAGTGACAAGTCAATCAACATCATGTTTTAATGACTTCAGTCTGTTTGAATTAAATGATGTCCATTTCCTTTCCAAGCCCCAAAAATCACATTCCGCATTCAGACATCAAGGCATGGTGCATCAATGAACGCTCGGGATCTGCCCTTCGAGTATATGCATATGATGTTATGGTTTTCACAAACACAATATATTATTTCATAACTGGAGTGATACTGGACCATTAATTTCTCTAAATATATGTAGATTGAAACTGGAATCACTATTAGAGCCAGTTAGACCCCAGAGTTTGATTAGACTCTTTTTAAAGAGAAATTTGTGCTGTTTAACTTGATGTGTAACACTTTGTGGGGAGTAAATAGGAACAGTCTTTTGGGGTTTGGAGTGGAATTAGGACACACATCACTAAGTGGACATACAAGTCTTCAGTCATTAAATAATATATATTTTCTGTACAAACCCATAACATAATATACATGTAATATACATGTAATGGTCAGATTTGATTGCAGTCCAAATAATGCATGATCTCTGTACGAACCCATAAATCCAGCCCTGCCGGAATATGCACCCCCTTGTAATTATTTTTCTGGTGACCCCAGCATCAAATGCTTTTTAGGGCATTCATATGGAGTCAAAATGAGTTACCACTGTGAGTTTCATGTATGTGGTACTTTACTAGCCAAAGTTAGGAGGGGGTGCATTTCACGGCAAGCGGAAATCCAGCCCTGCCGGAATATGCACCCCCTTGTAATTATTTTTCTGGTGACCCCAGCATCAAATGCTTTTTAGGGCATTCATATGGAGCCAAAATGAGTTACCACTGTGAGTTTCATGTATGTGGTACCTTCCTAGCCAAAGTTAGAAGGGGGTGCATTTCACGGCAAGCGGAAATCCAGCCCTGCCGGAATATGCACCCCCTTGTAATTATTTTTCTGGTGACCCCAGCATCAAATGCTTTTTAGGGCATTCATATGGAGTCAAAATGAGTTACCACTGTGAGTTTCATGTATGTGGTACTTTACTAGCCAAAGTTAGGAGGGGGTGCATTTCACGGCAAGCGGAAATCCAGCCCTGCCGGAATATGCACCCCCTTGTAATTATTTTTCTGGTGACCCCAGCATCAAATACTTTTTAGGGCATTCATATGGAGTCAAAATGAGTTACCACTGTGAGTTTCATGTATGTGGTACTTTACTAGCCAAAGTTAGGAGGGGGTGCATTTCACGGCAAGCGGAAATCCAGCCCTGCCGGAATATGCACCCCCTTGTAATTATTTTTCTGGTGACCCCAGCATCAAATGCTTTTTAGGGCATTCATATGGAGCCAAAATGAGTTACCACTGTGAGTTTCATGTATGTGGTACCTTCCTAGCCAAGGTTAGGAGGGGGTGCATTTCACGGCAAGCGGAAATCCAGCCCTGCCGGAATATGCACCCCCTTGTAATTATGTTTCTGGTGACCCCAGCATCAAATGCTTTTTAGGACATTCATATGGAGTCAAAATGAGTTACCACCGTGAGTTTCATGTACGTGGTACCTTTTTAGCCAAAGTTAAAAGGGGGTGCATTTCACGCCAATTAGAAAAACAGCCGTGCCAGGAAATAAAACACTCTCTTGACTCATGATATGACATACATTTGGGGAAAATTCCCCCACTGGAATCTGATTGGCCACCCCTGGTGCCCCCCCTACCAGAACCGGAATATGATAGGCCATTGTCTTGTCAGTATCGATGAAAGAAGCCTCTGTAGCCCAATGGGAATGGACATAAAATGAGGCGGAACCAAAGTTGCATCTTCCAATGACAGAGCTAGCCGCGTCACTTCAGCATTCAGCAATCAACATTTTAACGTCTGCCGCTGAGAAGATGCAAGATCATTTGACGCTGTCGTCGCTGAAGAACAAAAGTGGAATATAGGTAGGTAAACTGAAGTTCAAATGTGTTCTTTTTATGTGGACTGTAATGGACTAGATAATAGAAGTTAAAAGGTAAATGCATAACGTAACTTCTAGATAGCGTTAGCTAGCTAAGTGAACTCTAACACAGGCTCAGAAGCAAATGCCAACGGGCTCGGCTAAAGGCCGTGACACACTGGCCGCGATTTACTCGCACGAATAAATCGCACGTTGAAAAATAAAAACGAACTCCTGTATTGTTCATAAAATCTTGCACATCAAACGCGAAATGTCCTTTGCGAAAAAGCGGCATTTAATTTATTCGCAGCAAGTTCGTTTTTTGTGAGTTTTCGTTTGCGAAACTATTTATCTATCCAATCATAACAAGTTTCCATGACTGACGTCACCGCACTGCCACAACAAACTCCAACATCCAATATGGCGGACCAACTGATTTTATATGTGTCACAGTATAGCGTCCTCTTTCATAAAAGACATAATAGTTACAAAGACAACGATTTGAAGGACAATTTGCGGAAAACCATATCCGAGAAAATAGGCTATGAAGATGGTGGGTTTATAGCTAAATGGTTGCAATACGCACAAATTGCTATCTGATCAGCTCCCACAGGTTATTAGCATTGGCTTAAAAGTTGTCTCCAGCTATTTTAGCCAGCTAACATTAGCTAACCTTTAGATCTAACGTTAACATTGATAGCAGTTCATGTAAAGAAGATAACAAGCCAGTGGCAATTACACACAAACATAGCTACACGATACGTAGGCCTATTTTTTTATTTTTTTACTTTAGGTGAGTTAATGTAGGCTACGCTGTCACCGGCTGGGTTGTTTGCCTTGGTAAAAACAAAGGATGAAAGCTAGCGAACCGCTATATGTGATATTGTTTCGTGGATATTTGCCGTAGTAATTGTGGGCTATATGCTAACCGAAGGAGAAAGACGACACGTAGTCTAGCTACCGGGTCTGGCCAGGGGCAGCCACTGTGGTGGAGGGAGAGAAAGGGGGAGGAGGAGAAGGGCAGGGGCAGCCACTGCAGTGGAGGGAGAGAAAAGGGGAGGAGGAGAAGAGCAGGGTAGAGTAGCCTATATGAATTTTTTTTGCTGTCACACTGTTGTCTGTGTGCGCGGCAAATAAAGTTCCCCAAAAATCTTATTCCGACTCCTGTGTGGATTTCCTGATTACTGATAACCAAGTTATATAAATAACAAGGAAAACAGACGAGGTCTGCCTGTAGCGATCGTTTTGGAGAGAACTCTTCAGACTTCATGAGTTGCTACACTGTATAGACTACGACAAATTTATTTTAAAGATGTTTGCTGAAATGACGTAATGTATTGTTATGTTGTGGTTAACCCTTTATATTCGTGGAAGAGATCAAGAGGCAGTGGAACACGTATGTCCGTAAAAGGAGGGAAGAGAAGGAGAGCATGTTGTAGACAAAACAAACTTTACATAAGTAAAAACGGACACATAATAAGCCTGGTTCAATATTTTGCCAATGTAATTTAAGCATGCTCTGTTTTTAACGTTCTGGTAGAGGAAAAAAAATACACTTTCGTTCCATGATGGACCGAACGGATAACCATGTCGTCATCGCTCGACGAAGAGTAATCAATTTTTATTCGCACGGATTTTCAAACGCGAAAAAGAACGCGAGCTTTTCGTTTTTTCGCAGCGTTGCAGGTGTGTCAGATTTTTACGCGAAATATTCGCCGACGAATTTTTCGCATTTTCGCCTCGCTTCTTCGTTACGTCCCCGATGTGTCACGGCCTTTATGGCTAAAGTTTATAAAAATGCAAAAAATATCTTCATATATATGGAGCCAATCCCCCCCACACAAATACCTTTGTTGCCCACCAGTCACAGAAGTGACCAGTCAAGAGCTAAATGGTTATGTTTTGTTTTTTTGTATTCATTTTATTTTATATATTTTTAGGTTCAAAACCTCATTGTACTGTGTACTGTGTACTGTACAAACTACTGTGAATATTGGAATATTGTACAATGGTGTACAGATTTATTTAGACTTTATTGTTTGGGTACAAACACATTTATTTATAATCTTACTTTTCTCTATACTACATGGGTATTGAAGATTTGCATGACTATTTAACTACCTGCAAAACTGTACACAGTAAGGGGACACTACACAATAAAGGGTAAATAAAAGGCATTATCTTTCAGTATATTGGTTATGATAGAACAGTAGAATAATATTGAAGCAGAAGAATAAAATGGAAATCTGAACAAGTGCTACAATCTTGAGGGGATATTCAACCATACAGTTTGGAAATGTATAATGCAACATTTAATATATGTACAGTGCCTTTGGAAAGTATCCAAACCCATTGGAATTTTTTCAAATTGTGCTATGTTGAAAGCTCAAATTAACATTTCAATTGACTTTTTTTTGTTACTCATTCACATGAAGTGCTCTATAATGTCAAAGTAGAGAAAAAAATACACCCTTTGCTGTAAAGGCTTAAAAATAAGCTCTGGTGTATCCAATAGTGAAATAATCTAAACATTTTACTCCACTTTGACATTATAGAGCACTTTGTGTAGATGAGTAACAAAAAGCCCATTTAAACATATCTTAATTTGAGCTGTCAAACAGCAAAATGTGAAAGGGTGTTCATACTTTCCGAAGGCACTGTATATGATTACCTAGAATCAGGGGCAGGTATAAAAAAAAAAGGCTGGGGCTGGGGCACAGACCCAGAGGAGGGGGGCCAGCCATCAAGGCTTACCTTTTTTTTTTTTTTGCCGCGTACAGCAGACACACCTGTATTTATCCGACCAAACCTTAGCCCTAGCCTTAACCCTAGCCTAACCTTTTTTTAAATTTATTTATACCTGCCCCTGATTCTAGGTAATCATATACAGTGCCTTCGGAAAGTATGAACACCCTTTCAAATTTTGCTGTTTGACAGCTCAAATTAAGATATGTTTAAATGGGCTTTTTGTTACTCATCTACACAAAGTGCTCTAAAATGTCAAAGTGGAGTGAAATGTTTAGATTATTTCACTATTGGATACACCAGAGCTTATTTTTAAGCCTTTACAGCAAAGGGTGTATTTTTTTTCTCTACTTTGACATTATAGAGCACTTCATGTGAATGAGTAACAAAAAAAGTCAATTGAAATGTTAATTTGAGCGCACGCTCCCGTCAGGGGGTGCAATCCACGGCAGGGGTGCATTCTACGGCACAACACCGGCTTTTACCCAGGCCCAGTAGCCTGTCTGTTTTCATTGATATAATATGTGTAGGCTAATGTGTGGCCCAAGACTATTTAAACCTTTAAAAACTGTTCTGAACCAGCCTGTGAAATTGCGAACAAGCAGCTGCAACTAAGAAACCAATTCAAAAAAATTAAGGTGGACCAGGAATTAGGCTACGAATAAGAAGTTGTGAATAAGAACCAAGTTAAGCCTAGTAATAAATAGGCTACCGACATATCCTACCTTCGTTTTCCCAGTCATCCAGGGTATTTTTGTCGCTCCGCTTAACGCCGCCAATTAACTCAGGCGGAACGGGCTCCATCTCTTGGTGCAGCCCATCATGAGGACTCGTTTCTTGGCCGAAGGCTGCTTTGGTGGCGCCTCGGCAGTGATCCTCCAGTTCCTCCATGTTTACATCTGACAATTCGGCCAGAAATCGACTTTTCTCCTCCTCGTTTAACTCAGGCCAGAACCTGAGAAGGTGAGACTGACCGACGAGTTCCAAGCGGGTGTTTGCCTCTTCAAATGTTATCATTTTGAGGCTGTGACTCACATTCAAAAAGTAGGCTAATCTTGTAAAAGTTAAAATGGCTATTTGGCTAACTGTAGCTTTCTACTTGTTTACTAAGTAGAAGCAGATTGGTTTCACTTGCCAGCAAGCTGAATAAAACTCGGTGTAGCCTATAAGGCAAGAGACGGTGTCCCACTCTTACCTGACAGCTTTCCTTTTATTTCTTTGGACGGCGAGACGCAACTCGTGACTAGTGCTCAGAGGGAATAAAGACGAACATGTCTTGTGATGGGACCGGAGGTAGCAAAGCAAACATTGGGCTGCAGAACCGCAGCCAACATATAACCAGCTGTGTCCGCCTTCAGAAAAAGGGATGTCACTCACTTTTTATGCCTATCAACGCAGAAGCACAAAGTATTGTGCTGACACATTAACTGCCATTAGCTACAATGTGGAGGTCATGTGATTTGAGACTTTTGCACTTATCGCAGAATTTTGTTCCCGCGGTAGCCTGCTTCTAACTCATTCCTCGCAAGACGAGCAGCCTAGCCTGGTTATAAAACATTAGCGGCTGAGATAGCAAAGTTAAAATAAATCAATTGTCATCTTCCATCTCACACGACACCTGGAGTTGCATAGCCTACTTTTGAGCTTGAGGCTACATTTTGAGAGATCAATAAACAAGCGACATCCGTGTATCCGGACTGGTCTTTAATTCCTGAACAGTTCAGTTCTGTGTCGCTCTGTAGCCTAAAGCCAGTTTATAGTCCAGCGACAGTGTGTCGCTCGGCTGAAATCGCAGAACTTTCATATTGTCGCTCACACACGTTGTCGTTCGAAAAAAGTAGCCAAGGCTATAAACGCACTCCCAGCGACAGTTTACACTCGGGACAATGGAGGAAGAAGCAGTTTTAATAGGCTACATCTCATTATATCTGCTGCTTTACCCCTTTTTTGTCGGAGCCCGTTGAAATAAAGTTGTCCATAAAGTTGTAAATAAAAGTTGTAAATAAATGTCAATTTCGAGGGCACCGTATTGTTTGAAATATCATTCACTGTGTATTTCATACACTTGTAGGCTATGTGGGTTTTGAACGAGGTAGCAAATAATAAAACGTTTGTAATTAAACCTCAACATTGATGCAACTCCTCATATTAAACGTTATTTAGTAGGACAACACGGAGTGCATAGCCTACGTTAGTGAATAGCAACAAGACGAGACGCATTGGGGGAGCAGCCTACAATTATCTAGTTATAGAATAGAATAACTTTAATTTTCCCGTTAGGGAACTTCAGTAATGAGGTTCAAGAATGTGGAGTAGCCTATTTCACTGGCTATCAGAATGCCACGGATCAGACAGATAGGCTGTCACTCGAGTCGTTGCACAAAGTTTAAGCTGGCAAATCTAAGTTAGGCCAACTGTTAAAGCAAATTACTTAAATACATTGACAGGCGCCTATAACGCTACAAATGTGTCTTTGAAACCATTCACAATAGCCTATACAGACTAATAGCCAGCTAGGCTATTGGTAACATGTAATATTGGAAGCGAGCTTCTCGTTTTGCATAATTATAATACTATTCACGCGCTTGCTAGGTAGGTAAGCTATGGGTAGGTAGGCCTACCCTATGGCAGCACTTAAAAGTTTTCCAACAAAAAGATATTTCCATTAACAGTTAACTTATGTGCTAGCTAGTAAGTTGACAGCTTGAGAGCCTCTGCTGTTAGAGACAAACGTTACCATAACAGAGGCAGCGACAGGGTCAAAGTAGGATTTATTTTATGTCTCAGCGACATCTTCAGCGACCGTCGCCCGAAGTATAAACCAAATGTCGCAGCTTTCATGGCACGTTGTCGGTCGCAGCGACACTAGCCTATGAACTGGCTTTAAAGGGTAACAAAACACGCTGGTTTTGATAGACCCCGCCCCCTTTTGAAATGTCTAAATCTGGGCGTGATAAAGTGGTAATATAGGGGTGAGCGCCAGGTGTCAAACCACGCCCCAGCAATTGTTTTCACTAGTAGCCAAAACTCCAATAGCTAATTTGTACTCTGGACAGCACTCACAGCGGCTGCTTTGTTTCTCTCTCTCTCGCTCGCTACCTCTCACTCATGGTGCTGCCATGCCCCGTTTGAGCTTATAATGATGCGGCGAGCAAACAAAAAATCACATGCTCGTGACGCTGTCCAAATAGGTACCCACGCCATGTAGGCTACTCATTTTATCGTTTTAGCCATCAGTGTGTACACGATCGGTTGTCGAAACCAAATAATTTTTCTTGCGTCATAACATAGCCTACAGTTCCATTGGTGGTACTTGCGAATTCTGGGGGAATTTCAAACATTTTCACAAAGTTAATTTGACAGTTGAACATTTGTGTTTATTTTATGATTATTATATTATTTTATCTCTATAAAGATCGTGGTTCAATTTGGAAGGAGGAGACTCATTTACACCACAGGAAACGTGCATCGCGGATAATTATAAAACCACAGAATGCCTGCAAGTAGGCTAAAGTGTACTTTGTGTACTGCAGGTCTAGGTAGCGAAAATCTCTAAAATAAAACCCCAGTGTGTAGCAACGAGGCCCAAGAGAGAATGTCTGTTGTAGGGACGTACGTTGCAAATGTAAACGTGTAGCATGCATAGGCTATAGGCTACTACAACTCCTGACTCAACTATTTGACCCAAATCCCCCCTTTCTGCAAAAAAGTGACTTCATTAACCAACAAAATGTAAATGACTGCTCTCGTCCACAGCGAACACTGCAGCTCACACTGAACGGTGTCGTGCAGTGCGAGTAATAATTTGTTTACAAAAATATTCGACATAAACAGGCTAGCAAGGGCACAGTGTGAACCAGAAGAGGCTGGTCCATAGAGGCAGAGGAGGTTGCTCCTCGTCTATTTTTGAGAGGCAAGAGGGAGATCGAAATATAAAAAAGAGTAATTGGTTGAAATAAACCATTACCAAATCTCAGTATCATTTATAAAATAATTCTTCTCTCTTCTTTGGAAAAAATCCATTGTTGAAATTCTGATTAAAATGCTTCAACAGCGACACCTGCAGGGCAGGCAAGAGGAGAATGGACAGTCTGTGTGAAGTGGTGGTGGGTGTGGGGGGCAGAGGAGGACGGACTCCTGCTGCCCTCCTTAGGGCGGGATCTCTTATATCAATTTAATGTACTTAATTTTTTTTCATGCTAATCTGTTATTGGCCAAAACACGTAAAATTATGCTCCAACGGAGGACGTCCTCCCTATCCAATCAACAACCAGAATACAATATTGACATTGTGTTGATCCAATGATAATTTCCAAATTTCATCTTCAATTTTCTACCACTGTATTGTACGTGAGTGTGATGAACTGGACGTAATGCGATAGATTATACAGTAGCATATTAGAAAATACATTATAACAAACTACTTTTAAACACAAAACTAAAAAATGACATTTTATTTAGGCCTTTTCAACCAGAGGAGGCTGGTCCAAATTTCCTTTTTTCAGATTTACATTTCCTTTTTTTATCGCGCAGTAGCTAGGTACTTGCGTTAGCCAATGCAACAGTTAGCTTGTTGCAGCAGCCCTGAAGGACTGTTAAGCTAACGGCAATAATTGATTTGGAGGAGAGTGGTGCTGCAGCAATTAACGGCAGTGTGAGTGAGGGGGTCACAGAGAGGCATGGACGCAGACACGGAGAGCGGGATGGGGAAGAACATCTTGTGGCTTATTTGTTGTCACAGCCATTCCACAGTTTGGATTACACAGCAAAGGTGAGGATCAAGGCTGCTGGACGACCACTCATTGGACTGACAGGTTTCTAGTGACACATTACACACACACGAGGTTCATTCCCATCCAGAGCCCGCAGTGATTAGATGTGTCTTTTTCTCTCGTTCACCTGGCCCCCTTTTTATATTCATCTTTTGTGTTGTAATATGATAATATGATATTTGTTAGGTTAGGTTTAAGGTTATTATTATTAGGTTGCTAGTTGGATTATTGCTACATTTGAACATAAGAACATAACATAACTTGAATGTAAGAAAGTAGAGATAAGTAGCCAAATAGTGTAAAATAACATGACACCGTGGGTTGGTTTTCCTCCTGTCCTCCCCAATTTTTTGAGTCACCAGCCGCCACTGGTGTGAACACAGTAAACAATTGATACTTTACTTACCTCGTCATAACGTAAAATTTAGTTTTGTTTTTAACATAAAAATATAGGAAATATCCACACCTTGCATGCCTCACGGAGAGTAGCTCTCCACGTCCCTTTATACTACACTGCTCAAAGAAATTAAGGGAACACTTAATCAACACAGTATAACACCAAGTCAATTAAACTTCTGGGATATCGATCTGTACAGTTAGGAAGCGTAAACAATTGTGAATCAATTTCACCTGCTTTGGTGCAAATGAAAGTGACAAGAACAGATGGACAGGAAAGGCAACAGCAAGACAACCCCCAAAAAGTAAATTGTTTTGCAGATGGTGGCCACAGACCATTTCTCTCTCCTTATCCTTCCTGACTGATTTTTCTCTAGTTTTGCATTTTGCTAGTGGCCTTGTCACTACTGGTAGCATGAGGCGGTACCTGCAGCCCATTCAGGTTGCACAGGTAGTCCAGCTCCTCCAGGATGGCACATCCATATGTGCCGTCGCAAGAAGATTTGCTGTGTCTCCCAGCACAGTCTCGAGAGCGTGGAGGAGATACCGGGAGACGGGCCATTACACGAGGAGAGCTGGACAGGGCCGTAGAAGGGCAACAACCCAGCGGCAGGACCGGTATCTGCTCCTTTGTGCGAGGAGGAACAGGAGGAGCACTGCCAGAGCCCTACAAAATGACCTCCAACGGGCTACTCGTGTGCATGTTTCTGACCAAACTGTCAGAAACAGACTCCATGAGGGTGGCATGAGGGCCCGACGTCCTGTAGTGGGACCTGTGCTCACAGCCCAGCACTGTGCAGCTCGATTGGCATTTGCCAGAGAACACAAGAATTGGCAGGTTCGCCATTGGCGCCCCGTTCTCTTCACAGATGAGTGCAGGTTCACACTGAGCACACGTGACAGACGTGAAAAAATCTGGAGACGCCGTGGTGAATGTTATGCTGCCTGCAACATCATCCAGCATGACCAGTTTGGTTTAATTGACTTGGTGTTATACTATTTCGTCACTGAGGGAGAAATACGTAGGCAAAGACTATTCTGGCCAATCAAAGATTGAACGTGCAGTACCGAACGTTTTACCACTAGAAACACTTTTGAGTCAGATTTTTAAAGTTTATGCTTTTTTGCGCTGACTGCAGTAATTTGTCAAGATTTGGACCAGGATCAATGAGTAATATGGGGCGGCAGTGTGGTATAATGGTTAAGGAACTGGGTTTGTAACCGAAAGGTTGCAGGTTCGATTCCCAGGTCGGACACTGCCGTTGTACCGTTGAGCAAGGTACTTCACCTGCATTGCTTCAGTATATATCCAGCTGTATCAATGGATACTATGTATAAATGCAAAATAAATGCTGTGTAAGTCGCTCTGGATAAGAGCGTCTGCTAAATGCCTATAATGTAATGTAATGTAATACTTAGAAAAACCCAAATGTATCAGTTATCATCTAAAATAAGTGGTTTTAATGCTTTGTTACCATTTAAAGCAGCGGTCCCCAACCTTTTTTGGGCCGCGGACCGGTTTCACGTAAGACAATATTTTCACAGACCAGCCTTCAAGGTGTGGGGGGATAAATATGACGAAATAAAATGATACGACTGGCATAAAAACAAATATAAAGTGCATAAAAAATACAACTCACCATCTCAAGAGACACAGACGCACAGATGGATGGTTCCGTTCATTTTTCTAAATAAAACATCTTTCAGATCCTGAATAAAAAAATATTTTATTGATTATCAGTCTTTCTGTGCGGCCCGGTACCAAATGACCCACGGACCGGTGTTTGGCTGCAGCCTGCAGACTCCAAGACACGCCCCCAACACACTACGGTGGCCTTGGGGGATCCTGTTGGTTCGCTGCTGTTAATCCGCAGCAAAATTATGCACGCTAATATAAATGGGTATATACTGAAAGTATTTAAATTTATGTAAGGCAGCTAAACAGTAATTTCTATCCATATCCATTCTATCTATTGTTACCACTCATATTTCTGTCATGAGCCAAGTGAATTACGAACGTTAGCTTGCTTGCGACGAGTGCTATATATTTTTACAATACAAACTAGTGAAAATGAACATGGCTGGGGGGTCTATTGAAGAAGTCACTTGTTTGTATTGAAATTGTCTGTTATAGCTCGCTAAAAGTATGGATTACGGGCGAACCATTCATAGCCTGCCCCAGCCGGCTGAGATTTGTGGAGAGGTGAAGTGCTACTATGCTAGAATAGATAAAAACTTTCAGAATTACTCGATTGCGTTCGGCCGCAAAACGGCTCTTATGTTACAACGTCTGTCTGAATATATTCATATCGAAAGCCAGAGGTCCAGATGGAGCAACTTATTACATTATTATGTCGTTGTATGGAAGACAAAAGTAGAATAATTTCGGAATATTTTATGAATGAAACTCATTCGTTAATGCAATTTAGAACTGTTCAATTAACCTATGTGTAGTAACCTAATTGTAATTTTGAATTGTTATTTTGTATTTCTGAATCATTATTGTTTAATCATTCGGCTGGTAATCATTTGAGCAAGCTTGTTACCACCAGCTGTGCCAGCCGTCTCATTTTGTTCATTATTAAACCCTCCAGAATAAAACAGAATAACCCCTCTTTTTAGTCCACTCTGAGATTCTTTATTGCAACAATAGCATTGTAATAGGCTGTGTTGGCCTATTGAAATAGGAAAACGACTTTCAGCATAATACATTTTATAGCACTTTGAGTTTGAAAGGATACAATGACAAAGAGGTTGAAGTGCTGACTGTCAGCTTTAATTTGAGGGTATTTTCATCCATATCGGATAAACCGTTTAGACATTACAGAACCTTTTGAACATAGCCCCCCCCCCCCCCCCCCCCATTTTTGGACATCAAAAAATATTGGACAGTTTAAAATAATGTATAATAAATTAATGATTTTTAATATTTGGTTGCATATCCTTTGCATGCCATGACTTCCAAATTATAACATAATTGATATCTTATTTTCTGGTACTCTTACAAGCAATAGGGTCTGAGGTATCAAACAAGCCTCAAACTATCACTCTGCTGCCAGATATGCAGTTGATATGGACGGATCACTTTAAGGGTTGTTTCTCCTGACAAATGTTCCTATTGAACTCTATGGAATAATAAGTCAGAAGAAGAAACCCTTCAAGTTATCCATCCATATCTACTGTATTTCTGGCAGCAGAGTGATGATTTAAGGCTTATTTGATACGTCAGACCCTTGATGACTTAGAGCCATTTAGCAACCATGTGTTTCCATACTGTTCCAGTGTAATTTACAGCTAAATCTAGTCTCACCCCCCAATTCCCATAGAGACCCATTCAAATGCAGACATTATAGCAGGGGTGGCCAATTCCAGGCCTCGCGGGCCGGTGTGTATGCAGGTTTTTGCTGCCGCCAGTTAACAATTATTTAATTAGCCCAATCGTTTACACGATCTGATATTTTAATCTACATATCCGCAATATGAAAAGCAGCTGATGAATGTTCTTGTGCCGGTATGCGTCAATGCGTGTATTGTAGCATTTTATCGTTCTGTAATTTACAAGTGAATCGGTGATTGTGTGTATGACTAATTAGCTGATTGAACCGTGGTAACTGGTGGCAGTAAAAACCTGCATACACACCGGCCCGCGAGGCCTGGAATTGGCCACCCCTGCATTATAGTATCGCTTGTAAGAGTACCAGAAAAAGATATCAAGAGTCTTTTGATGTTGTTGGGTCACAGACATCAGGAAGTCATGGCATGCAAAGGATATGCGACCAAACATAAAAAAATTTAAAGGCACAGTCAACAGTGTATGTAAACTTCTGACCCACTGGAATTGTGATATAGTGAATTAAAAGTGAAATAATCTGTCTGGAAAACAATTGTTGGAAAAATTACTTGTGTCATGCACAAAGTAGATGTCATAACTCAGTGGTCCCCAACCCTGTTCCTGGAGATCTACCGTCCTGCAGGTTTTCATTTCAACCCTAATTTGGCACACCTGATTCTACTAATTAATGTTGTAACTTTAAGTGTTCAGTTGACATTTTAAGCACTTGCAGTTAAGTATTTGAATACTGATTTAAGTTAACCTAAAGAGAATTTACATAGATACCTTTAGATATGCATAACTGCCTAATTTCATTTGACTTGTTTGATTTATTTAAGTTATTCATGATCCAGTGAGTAATGAGCGAAACTGTAACTACATTTCCCATAGTGCATTGCGAGTTGCCTTGTTCCTGTTGTGGTTTTCCCAAAAAAGAAATGTGATGCGAATGCAAATTGTATTGAGAACGAATTTCCTCGGAGTAAAAGTTTATTTCAGTTGTCGACCTCCATTTATTTGCACGGCTAGTTAGATTATTAGAACATTGTTTGGTGCCGAAACCCGGGAAACCTAGTCTGCAAAACGACGAAAGAAAATGGAAGAAGAACGACTAGACCGATTGAAGAAAAGACGTGGAGCAGTGCGTGGAGCTACAACCAGACTCCTGCAAAGTCTCGACATGGAGCTCCAGGAGGACAATGCAGATGTCGGACGTTTACGTGAGTTATTGGCGAACTTATCTGCTAAGGAAGCAACATTGCTGGATTTAGACCATGGGATCGGAGAGAAAATTGCTACTGATGATTTGGAAGAAGAAATAACGAACACCGAGGAATACAAGGAACGAGTCATCACAATGAGGACACGAGCACAGCGAGCTATACAGGCTCGTGAAAATGTGAGTAGCCCAAGGAGAGGGCCAGTGGAGAGAACTCCAATTCAGAACTCTGTTAAATTACCCAGGCTAACTATTGATAAATTTAATGGAGATGTAAGTTTATGGAGGGACTTCTGGAACCAGTTTGAGACGGCTATTGACCAGAATGAGACTCTGAGCAAAACGGAAAAGTTCGCATATCTGAAATCGTACCTCTCTGGCGCTGCAGCTAAAACAGTAGCAGGACTGATGTTAACGGACAGCAACTACGACCATGCATTGGAAATACTACGTGACAGATATGGCAGAAAAGACATTGTAGTGAATGCGCACATGACAAGGTTGCTGAACCTAACCCCTGTAAAGAGAGCGTCAGATGTGGTTGCTTTGAGACAGCTCTATGACGAATGTGAGGTCCAGACACGCAGTTTGGAGTCACTGGGTGTTGTATCAGAGACGTATGGCAGTTTGCTCTGCCCAATCCTGCTGCAGTTGATACCCGAGGAGATAGTTCTGCAGTACAATCGGAAAAGGGGAACGAGCGATGAATGGCAAGTTGAAGATGTGATGAAATTTCTCCAAAATGAGATCCTCAGCCGAGAGAGAACCATGCAGCTGACCAGAGGTAACAAGGAAAGGGATAACCAGAGCCACCATACGCCATTTAAAAGAACTGACACAACCTTTGAGCTGAAACAGAAAAGGCCAAGCCTGCCATCAGCTGTTGCGTTGCACACTGCCAGCCAGAGAACACAGAATTGTGTATTTTGTGAAAGCGCAGAGCATAAACCTGAACAGTGTCCCACACACAACGTGACTGAGCGGCGGGATATTTTGAAAAGAATGGGAAGATGCTACGTATGCCTAGGACAACGGCACATAGCAAAAAACTGCAGAAATAAAAATGTCTCATGTAACCAATGTGGAAGAAGACACCACAGTGCAGTATGCTTGAACGGTCAACAGCCTACGCCAATCACCAGTGACAAAGGAGAAGAGGTGGTCTCTTCATTCACCACTCAGTCCATGAAGGTGAGACCCAAAGGTCAGAATACGGTGCTGCTACAGACTGCCCAAGCACATGCAGTGGGTCCAGGTGGACGGACAGTAGTGAGCTGTCTGCTAGATGGCGGAAGTCAGAGGAGCTTTGTGTGTGAAAAACAGTCAAGGGCCCTGAAGCTACCGGTGATAAGACAAGAGACCATCACTCTCCACACATTCGGCGCCGCTGCTCCTGTGACAACCAAACGCAACACTGTAAAACTGGTTCTGGAGAACCTGTGGGATAATGGACAAAAAATAGAAATTGAAGCAATTGAAACGCCACAAGTATGCACTGCTGTGATGAAAGTTCCAGGTGAGAAGATCCAGAATGAACTGAAAAGAAGAGGACTGCAGTTCGCCCATGCATCAGATGACAGCGCTGATGACCCAGAGTTGTCAGTGCTAATCGGAGCGGACTACTACTGGAGCACGGTGTCAGGCCGTGTAGAGAGACTTACCGACACACTCGTCGCACTTGAGAGTGTGTTTGGATGGTCTGTCCAGGGTCCAGTGACAATGTCCAGTGTTACTGAAGGAACATGCATGCACATTCGCATTGAAGAGGAGACACTAGTTTCCAGACAGCTGAAGGCATTCTGGGAAATCGAATCTCTTGGCATTCTGAAGGAAGAACCAAGTGCTCCAGATGAAGAAGAGGCGCTTCAAAGGTTTGAAAAAACAACACAATTCAAGAACGGGCGATATGAAGTGGAGTTGCCATGGCGGCGTGAGAAACCAGAACTCCCAGACAACTATAGAATCGCAAAAAGAAGATTTGAAGGACTCCAACGGAGGCTCCGAGCAGACGTAGTCTTCTCCCAGAGATATAACGAAGTGATAGAGGATTATCTTCAACAGGGCATTGTCGAAGAGGTGATTGAGGGTGAGTGCTCAACATCAAACATCAAATACTACCTACCTCACCACGCTGTGTTCCGAGAGGACAAACAGACGACTAAGCTGAGAGTGGTGTTTGATGCCTCGTCACATGAAGAGAACTGCCCCTCCCTGAACAACTGTCTGCTGACAGGTCCAAATCTCAATCCTGACCTGCTCGGAATATTGATCAGATTCAGACTGCATGAAATTGCATTCATGGCAGATATCAAGAAGGCATTTTTGCAGATTTCTCTTGCTGAGAAAGACCGAGATGCAGTGAGATTTCTGTGGTCCGCTGCCCCACCGAAGGAAGACACAGATGAGAAGCTGCACGTGCTGAGGATGGCTAGGGTGGTGTTTGGTGTGTCCCCAAGCCCCTTCCTATTGGCAGCTACAGTGAGAAAACATCTGCAGCAGTATGGAGAACAGCACACTGCACAGCTCATCAAAGAGTCGCTGTATGTGGATGACTTTGTGGCCAGTGTCTGTGATGTCGAAGAGGCCGTTTCTGTGACAACAGGAGCAAAGGACATCATGGCTGCTGCAGGCATGGACCTATGTAAGTGGAGAACGAACTCGTCCACACTGAAAGACAGGTGGGAAGAGACACCCATTGGCCCCACTGAAGAGCCGGAGTCCCACGGGACAGTGTTGAAGGTACTAGGCCTAGTGTGGAGAACACAGACTGACGACTTTGTGTTTGACTTTCGACCCTTGCTAGAGAAGCTGACACACAACAGCACAAAGAGAAGCGTCCTGCAATACTCTGCCAGCATCTTTGATCCCCTCGGCTTTCTGACACCCTTTACCATACGGGTGAAATGCCTGCTGCAACAGATGTGGGAGAGAGGGCTGAGCTGGGATGAGGACTTGCCAGCCGACCTGAATCAGCAATGGAACAGCTGGCGCTCCGAACTCCCTCTGATTCACCAGATCTCTATACCGCGCTGGTATGGAAAAAATGATGAGCAGAGCAGCAAGCCATCAAGACTCCATGTGTTCTGTGACGCCAGCGAGAAGGCGTACAGTGCCGTGGCTTACCTGCAGTGGGAAGCAAGGGACAAAGGGATGGCTGTTAGCCTGGTTGCGTCAAAGTCCAGAGTGGCACCGCTAAAGAAATTGTCACTGCCACGTCTGGAGCTGATGGGAGCGTTAATAGGAGCGAGGCTAGGAAGAAACCTGATAAATCTGCTGAAAATGGAAGCACATCAACTTCACATGTGGACAGACTCGATGATCGTAGTCCACTGGATCCGCAGCTCAGCGCACAAGTGGAAGCAGTTTGTAGCCAACCGAGTGACAGAAATCCAGAACCTCACAGACCCAGCCTCCTGGTCTCACGTTAAGGGTAAAGAAAATCCTGCTGATCTACCTACTCGTGGCCAGACTGTGGTGAGCCTGAGTCAGAGTCACCTGTGGTGGAAGGGGCCTGCATTCCTGACCTCGTCTGAACATGAAGAGGAGTCTGACGACCAATCAACAGAAGACGACATGGCTGAAGAGGAAATGAAGCCTGGATAAAGAGATTCACAGACAACACACGCTCAACGACAAAGGGAAGCGGAGAGCTGACAGCAGAGGAGTTGCTTCAAGCAGAGAAGTATTGGATCAAGTCAACGCAACACCGGAGCTTCAGTCAAGACGTCGCTCTCCTGAAAGCTGAGAAAACATTGAACAAGGATTCAAAGATCAGAGAGTTGAGGCCTTTCCTGGATGAGGATGGATTGATGTGTGTTGGAGGCAGGCTACAACAATCAGACTTCAGCTTCCGACAACAGCACCCATGGATTTTGCCTGCAAAGAACAGATACTGTGAGTTGTTAGTACAACATAACCATGAAAACTTGATGCATGCAGGCGTGCGAGACACACTGGTGCAATTAAGAGAAAGATACTGGCTAATGAGAGGAAGACAGCTAGTGAAGAGTGTTCTGTCAAAGTGTCATGTGTGCAGAAGATTCAAGGCGAAGCCTGCCCAGCAGATTACTGCCCCCCTGCCCCGTGACAGAATCACAGAATCACCTCCATTTGAAGTGACGGGTGTGGACTTTGCTGGGCCACTATATGTCAAGGTTGGTGGTGCACTTACCAAGGCCTACATCGCATTGTTCACCTGCGCTGTGACCAGGGCAGTCCATCTGGAGCTCGTCTCCAGTCAGTCGACAGAGCATTTCCTGTTGGCTTTGAAAAGATTTATTGCTAGAAGGGGACTGTGTAAGGTGATTTATTCAGATAACGCAAATACCTTCAAGCGTGCTGAACAAGATCTGAAAGAACTGTGGAGAAGCATCAAAGATCCACAGCTCCTAGAATACTTCTCTGCAAGGGGTATAAGCTGGCGATTTATCGCTGAACGAGCCGCCTGGTGGGGTGGCTTCTGGGAACGACTCGTCCGGTCAGTGAAAATCTGCCTGAGAAAGGTGCTAGGACGAGCCTCCCTAAGTTTTGAAGAGATGACCACTATCCTCACGGAGGTGGAAGCCACCTTGAACTCCAGACCACTTACCTTTGTCAACAATGACCTGGATGAGCCGCAGCCACTGACACCTGCCCATTTCCTTGTGGGAAAAAGACTCACCTCCTTGCCACCGAAGCAGCTTCTAGCTGCCAACGGAAACCCAACCTTGAACCGAGAGGAGATGACCAGGAGATGGCGCTACCGTCAGCGCCTCATGATGCGGTTCTGGAGCAGCTGGCGAAAGGACTACCTCTTGGACCTGAAGTCAGCCCATTGCTGTGACACCCTGCAACCTACCTTATTGAAGGTGGGCGACATTGTCCTCCTTGGAGACGACAACATGCCACGACAGACCTGGAAGCTGGGAAGAGTTAATGAACTGTTTCCAGGCCGTGATGGGAAAGTGAGGTCCTGTGCAGTCCGCACAGCATCAGGGACTTTACTGAGAAGACCAGTTCAACTGCTATATCCTTTAGAGACTGAGTGACTGAGTAATGAACTATAGTTCATCGGGGGGAGGGTGTTGTAACTTTAAGTGTTCAGTTGACATTTTAAGCACTTGCAGTTAAGTATTTGAATACTGATTTAAGTTAACCTAAAGAGAATTTACATAGATACCTTTAGATATGCATAACTGCCTAATTTCATTTGACTTGTTTGATTTATTTAAGTTATTCATGATCCAGTGAGTAATGAGCGAAACTGTAACTACATTTCCCATAGTGCATTGCGAGTTGCCTTGTTCCTGTTGTGGTTTTCCCAAAAAAGAAATGTGATGCGAATGCAAATTGTATTGAGAACGAATTTCCTCGGAGTAAAAGTTCCAAAGTTTATTTCAGTTGTCGACCTCCATTTATTTGCACGGCTAGTTAGATTATTAGAACAATTAACAGCTCAATGAGCTCTCTAGCTGTTGAATGAGGTGCGCTTGGTCAAGGTTGGAGTGAAAACCTACAGGACAGTAGATCTCCAGGAACAGGGTTGGGGACCATTGTCCTAACTGACTTGCCAACACTATAGCTTGCTAACATGAAATCTGTGGAGTGGTTAAAAATTAGTATTAATGACTTCAACCTAAGTGTATGTAAACTTCCGACTTCAACTGTAACTAGTGCAGTGCCCGTGCCCGTACAAAACATGCCCGGTCGGAACGGGCCGATTGCTTGGCCCCAGTATTAATGCTTGCAGCTTTCTCGAAAACCGCTCATCCAATCAACGCAGTGTACAGTGCCTGTTTGGAATGGGCTGATTGCTTGGCCCCCGGTATTGATGTGTGCAGCTTTCTCGAGAACCGCTCATCCAATCAACTTCACAGTCAACACTGCACTTCCTTCGGTCCTGAGCAATACACCTAGCGAATTGTTGTTGAGCAAAGCGAAATACAGACACACAGACAGCACACAGTTAGATTTAAGTTTAAAAGTCCATTTCTGTCCCATTGAAATGAATGGTGGAATGTTGACCACTGTGATGTCACATTGTAATCTCTGCCCTCTAGCAAAGTTCCAATGCACTCTAGCAGCCTCTGCAGCTGATGATGTCACAGTACCCTCTCGCTGCTTCAGATTATAGCCTCCTAGTTTTTAGACTTCTTATCATAAACTGTATACAAATAGCTTCTTTTCTGGAGAACCGCTCATCCAATCACAGTCGGCACTGCACTTCCTTGGGTCCCAAGCAATACACTTAGCGAATTTCAACTTCATACAGTGCCCGGTTGTCGAGCAAAGTGAAATACAAACAGACAGACAGACAGGATTTCTTCCTTTATAGTTAGACTTGGGCAGTGCCCTTGCCCGTACAAATTGTGCCCGTTCGGAACGGGCTGATTGCTTGGCCCCCGGTATTAATGCTTGCAGCTTCTAGTGCCCGTGCTCTGTCCCATTGAAATGAATGGTGGAATGTTGACCATTGTGATGTCACATTGTACTCTTTGCCCTCTAGCAGGTGATGTCTTAGGTCCCTTGGGTCCCGAGCAATACAACTAGCGAATTTCAACTTCATACAGTGCCCGGTTGTCGAGCAAAGCGACAGACAAACAGGATTTCTTCCTTTATAGTTAGATGTCAGAAAATTACATTGACACGTTGTTTCCTAAAGACAGTTTGGCAAAATAAACCAAACAGTAAGCTACTTGAATACTGTACTTATGCAGTTAGTCAGTGGACAAATGATCCAACTCAGTGGCCTCTAGTATCATTCTCTGACATCTTCTTCTGTCTTATTGAATCCCCGGCAAGGAACCATGTGAACTACATTATGATCCAGTGGCTTACTGTCGGCTGTAAAATAGGCCTACAGTAACCTTACCTTTATACCGTTTCAATTTATAGTTCTTAATTATCAAACAAGCAATTAACTGAATAACAAATATCAATGAATAGAGCAATTTTTTTCTGTGCTAGGCTAGCATGATTCTTTGTTTCTAAAATGTGTAGCATTGACTTATTATATAGCTTTGTATATTGATAGCTGCAGCACTGGAAATATCATGGTATGGGCTACAGCATTAGACATTTTTCTGTTTATTTAGCTTGAGTAGCCTAACAATGAATTTGCTGAATAATCAAGAGAAGACCAATATGTAGCTTATGATTAAGAAATTATGACAAAGATAACTAACTTGAGATTGTTTAACAAGGATCAGGCAATAATCTGGGGAACACAACTCATGCCTTAACTAATGCATGACTCATCATGATTTAATGCATGAATTAATGCATGATCTATCATGAACTTTGTGTGGCCCAATATTAATAAATGATCAAGGCATTATTAGTTAATGTGATTACTTTACACTTAATGTATCATCAATTATTGAACATTAACTCACAGTTAAGTTATACATGAAGTAACATGTCATCAAAGTAGCTGCAAACCAATTAGGTAGACAAAAGCTTCTCAGACCATCAGTGGTGGATTTATCAATTTTGGGGCCCCCAAAACTGTTCGCTTTTAAAACAACTGATAAGTGAAATTCAGATTTTTATAAATCTCCCATTTTTATAACAACCCCCCCACCCCCATTGCTTGTACATATAAGGAGACAGGATCTGTGTGGCTTACAATATCACATGTTTTATGTTATTTTAATTAAATTAATTTTAGGAAATGTATAATTTGTCATTATTTTTCAATATTAGCCTATTTGCAATATTCAATAATTCAGACTAATAAGATGTTGGGTGAACCCTACGTCTACTTCTAATATGTGTCTACTAAAACTATGGTGCTTTAGTCATATTTTCAACCCAGTTATACCATAATACAGAATAAGAATCAATCCGTGATTTTACTTGACACAATAACAAATATATAGTATTGATGTTTTACTTATCGTACAGCCAACAAAAGACTCTGGTTGGTCAACATATAACTCTGATTAGGGAACGGTACAATAATGATGAATAGCCTACAATTACACGCATGCTAGGACCGTGAAAATAGGAAGTTTTATTTTATCGACTGATTGGAGGCTAACGCTGTGTTCTCACATCGAGCAACTTCGGTCGCCGGAAGTCCATTCAATAATAATGGTCCAAGCCTACCCCGTCCTGTTCAATGTATAACATAACCTTAAGATATATGTGGCTGTTCTACCAATATCACATTGAGCAGAAACTGCATGTTGAGTTTTATACATAAATCTATCTATGTATCTAGATAGATAAAGATCGTTAGCTTGCGAAGAAGATAGATATAGGCTAGCCTATCGCTAACTAGGGAGAACACATAATTATCAGTGTCATGACTACTATAAAAAATAGGATACATCGCAAATATGTCTTTGTTAAATGTAGGCTACTGCCGTTGTTTCTCTTCATCAGCTGCACGAGCTGACTTTGATGACCCAACGGGAAGCTCTTGCCCCGCCCCCAGCCTAGAATTGACCGACTCAGCGACCAAGTTGCTCGCTGTGAGAACGCGGCGTAAGGAAATTATTAAAAGCGTTTTTATTTTTTACAATCCAGATAACCCGTTTGTGACTTTTGTCGCCTTTAGCTTTCCGTATACAAGGACCACAACCGTAAAGTAGGGTAGTTCGAACTTTCATGAAAACTGAATCACAAAACCAAAGAGGGTAGGCGAGCAAGAGGTCCAACTTCGGCGCTGGAATGTCTGCAGTTGGAATCTAATTAGACAGACAACAGGCGCTTATTGAATGAATACAAGTCAATGGAGTTTTTACAAAACAGTTCGCTAAACGGGTCATTATCAGACAGACAAAATGTATTTTTTAGATTATATATGCCTAGGTTGTCAGGACCCAGTACTACTACTTACAACCCGTTATGATTGTGACTATCCAACAAAAAACAACTTTAAATCCGGCTAGCGCCGGGCAGATGCGCATCGTGTTGGGAATTCCATTGCTCACCTGTAAACTGTATTACCTGTGACAATATGTATTGATTATATTTGGGTCACCTGTAAACTGTATTACCTGCAGTGGCGGGCCGTGCATTTCACACCTAGGCCTTCAGTGATGTCCTACACAGTCCTACCTGAATTATTCCACCTCTTAATACCATCATTATGACGCCATGGCTCTAGAAACTATACATTTAGACAGAAACGCACTATAACCGGGCGTTGCATCACCTTAACATAGTCAAGTACAACAGAGTTATATTAATATTTCCGAAGCATTTATAATCAATAAATCCGCATTTACAATTAAGAGTGTTAAACTACCAGCTTTAAGATCGCTTGGATACTGTCAAAACTTTAAAATAAAAATCGCTTTTAAGGGATTATGCCGCGTTCCAGATAGGATTTTGAGCTCGTAAGTTACGACTTCAAGTTACGAGTCACGACTTCGTAGCGTTCCAGGCAAACTGGTAAAATCCACCCGCCTTTGGCGGGTGTTAATGTCAAGCCCTGACTGTCAGAGCTGGCAAGCTAAACATTGTATGCCCAATTTCACTATGCTAAGAAATCGTACGTTACATAATTTTATTTATTGACATCATCGACTTTTCGCCGTTTGCATGGTCAAGTTCAGGTTTACCCTAGCGCTAGCTAGCTGGCACTAGCTAGCAGCTATCTCTTGTCCCGACAGATTTGGGCATCATTACATACACATAGCAGATTGTAGTGCATAATCGTTTGTATTATGTGATTACAATGTACAAATTTACTTTACGTTGCCCTAAAGTTATTTTAGTCGATTTCTTACCGTGCACCAGAACCGTACTTATGGGGGCTGCCATCTTGTTTAGAGAGCTGTGTGACGTCAGAGAGCAACTGGGAGTACATCGATCTGGTACGAGTTCACGGGTGGGAAGTTACGGGTTTGACTGCCATTCCAATGCATTTTCACGTGTAGAAGGTTGGAAAAACACGAGTTACGGGTTGCCTGGAACGCGACATTAGTCTACAAAGTTTTATTAAGTCCACCAAAAGTATGTTAGCTTCAATAAGTTTGTTCGCTAAACAGCGCATTGTCGCACCCAAAGCAGTTTCATTTAAGAAACGTGACGATAAAGACACAAACTATTCACTGAAAATAAAAGAAAACAAACAAATAATTTGCATTTGTTCAAGAGGATATATTTGCGACAGTGGTGAAAGTGTATTCCTAGCCTTGAATGTCCACTTTGACTCGCTAGCGTCGGCTCGCTAGCGTCGGAGTTGGCCGTTCTCTTCTGACGATGTCTAGCTTTTCTTGAAAAGTTCGTCTTGAAAATGGCGTTGTAATTATATCTGCGACCAAATCGATCTCTTCTCCTCCTTCAGCCATTGTGGGTTGAAAAAAAAACAGCTTGTAGAAATCTCGTTCAAGTTCAGTTTGCTATCTCTGCGATAGCTCTGCCTCTCAATAGTGCGTATCCAATCAAAAGACGTGCACGTGCTGACGTTATCGTACGCCTGCTAGCTGGCCCCGGTTTCGCCAATTCGAAATCTGATTGGTTAACACCACAGGGTTGTTTCGGTTCACTTTAAGCTACAGGCGCCCGCACTGTCGATTCTGAAGGCCTAAGGGCAGATTTCTTGGACCCTGGCAACACATTATGGCTGAAATATGATTGGATAAAAGCTCTAACATAAAGGCCAGCCCTCCAAATCTCGATCTGAGGCTGGAAGCAGCGCAACCAAGAGAAAAGCTATGAAATGAAGAGAATAGACTATGGGGAATAATTTAATACATATTTGTGGAAAAAATATATCAAAATTAAATTTATATTCTGATGATGTTTAGGCCAGCAGAGAAGGCCTTGCTGGCCCTGACGGCCCGCCACTGATTACCTGTGACAATATGTATTGATTATATGTGAATATGTATCTATGAATCTATCATGCGCACCAAAACACATAGTGATATTAAACACATAGTGATATATTCATTAAAATGCACTTTCACAGAATCGCATAGAGCATTGTATGAGCACAGAAACACATAGTGATATATTAATTAAAATGCCCTTTCACAGAATCCCATAGAGTTAATAAATAGAATGGTCACAGTGACATATAGACATTTTTATTTTTATGAATATAAAAGCTGAAGCCACATTTATTTTTTGATGCCTTCCAAAGGGTCTGATAAGAAGTTGGGTATTTTCTAAACAACAGTTATTTTTGGTGCCTTCCAAAGGGTCTGATAAGAAGTTGGGTATCTTCCAAACACCTGGTGTCTGACCACTATGGTTTCTCAAGTCTCAGTAGAAAATGATGCGAACAAAAGAAGAGAGGGCTGAAGGGGGGAGCTGGAGATGGGAGTCTGTAAAACTACTGTGGCCTGAGAAGACACCTGTTGGGCGGAGAATTGGGAGGGTCCTAGAGATAAGAAAACTGTATAAAAAGAGACTGTAACTGATGTTTGTTGAGCGACTCTGCAGGGGCGCTACGGCTTTATGACGCGGTGTATGAAGTAAAGTCTAGCATTCTGAAAGATTCTGCCTCATTCTCTTTATTTGAGAACTTATAAAGAAATTTGGACCGAAAGCTGAGAACTTTGAAATTCTTGTCGCTTGGAAACCACGACAATCGCTCTAAGCATACGTTATGTAACTTTAGTTGCTTAGCTAACTGAAAACACTACTGCGCATGCCTGATCACTTCCTCTTGTGCAGACAAAACATCCAATGGGGAAAAGCGCAGACTATCTATGGTATGAATCCAGCTAGCAAAATCGAATGCGCTGCAGAAGATTCTAGACAAAACCGAATGCTTTTAACCCTCTGAAACTACATGAATGTTACTTAAATTCTGGTAAGTAGCTTATGTAGCTAGTTAGCTCATTGTAAATGCATTCAACGTTGGCTATGTTTGCAAAAAAAATAATCGACCTAGCAGCGAATCAATCTCAGACACAAATAGCTAGCAAGCTAGCTGCTATGAGGCCTGCTATCATTTCTAATTTTGCTAGCTGGCTTGCCAATGTCCAGTAGTTATATTTATTTAGGCTAGTTCAGTGGCATTAGTATTAGAACACACAAGGATTTGCATATTGCTGCTAACTATAACATTAGCTAGTTAGGAAAATGTTAAATTGCATAATTTCCTTTTCGGAGTAAGATTTTTATGTATCTAACGTTACCCTGTCATGTGAGCTCAGGACTGTACTTATTGAAATAATTTGATTTTGTGAGGAGCATGTACAGTAGCCTAACTTAATTATCCTTCAGTTGCCACCAGAAATATATATATATGTGTGTGTGTGTGTGTGTGTGTTAAAATGGTCTCTGGTGATAAATGTGATCTTTTGCTTCCTATCTGTGCGTGCATATACAGTGTGCAAGAAAACTCATAAACTTTATTTTGGTGATCTCGGACAAAAAAAAAATTGAGCTGAATAGGTTAGATTCAACTACTTTACGTGATGTTGTAATAAACCTACATGTAGTTCAACCTTTTCATACTGATTTCTGTAGGCTATCCGTCAGCTTGTTATCATCACATGTTCAAGAAGACCAACCAGAGTAATCTCTGATGAGTAAAACAACAATTACCTTTGTATTGTGTCAAGTATAATCACACATTGATTATTATTCTTATATGTATTGTGGATATAACTGGGTTTAATATATGTTAACTCTTTAGTTTGGTAGAAAAGGCAGGGGTTTCTAAATTATAGCCCAAGCGGAAATTGAGAGGTGCAGTGCACTGGAAGCCATATTGGTTGCTGTAACTTCGGCAATAGAAGCAAGCAGTTAAGTCCGTTCAATATCATAGAGTTCAGTGTATTGCCCACTTTTTTTTTGGGTGTCTCTCTGAGTGCCATTCTAGTTTTGATTTGTAAATGATCTTCTTTTAACAGTAGGGCCGTTTTGGGGATTTTGGGGTATCAGAGGAAACAGCCAGTTCTGAGACTGGTGAAGACTGCTCCCATTCATCAGAAGACACGTTCGTCAGGGGTCCACAATAATAAGTGATCAGTGGCGTTGCCACTGCTGGATACACACATTTCACCGTTAACCACAGCAGGAGCTTTATTGATCCTAACAGTGGGGGACATACACAAAATAGAGAGAGGGCTAAGGGGATTTATAAAGAAATCAGATATGGTGACTGAGAGGAAATGGGAGTGAGGTCCTTTTGAATGTCTTAATAAATTGTGTTCCACATGTATAACGAATAAAACATTGATGTTCTATTTGGACGACTTTTGACTGGTTTATTTAGGTTATTAGGTTTTCAAGGGTGCAGATATCATTGAGCTATTAAGTAATAGTGATGTGATGGTGGGGTAATCATTACTAAACATCGAACAAAAAGTTCGGAAATTTGTGTTTGGTAGATTATTTCTCTGTTGTAACAATGCTTCTTGGCAATACATTTTATACCGTTGGAAAGCCTGTTTATTTCCCTTTTAAATGGTGCCCCATTTGTAAGGAACATGCATTTGTGGGATGAGCAGCACAGCTGAGTATGTGGGTTGCGCCCATGTAAAATTAGCCAAATCTTCTCTGCCAATGCCAAACAGCTTATTCTGCTGTTGCTAGTGACTCTTGTTTGGTGTTGTTTGGTGGATTGGATGATTGAAGTCTATCAATAACAAGGAAGAAACAAGACATATTGGCAATTTTACAATTTATTAATTTAACAAACAGTCAGGAGCCTCAGTAGCGTGTGGAAGAACCATACACAGCCACAACAGCCTGGCACCTCCTCCTCATGCTGGTCACCAGCGTGGTCACACACTGCTGTGGGATGGCATTCCACTCCTCAATCAGGATTTGTCGCAAGTCAGCCAACATGGTTGTGTTGGTCACTCTAGCATGAACAGCACGCCCAAGCTGATCCCACAAGTGTTCAATTGGGTTGAGGTCAGGACTGTTGGCAGGCCATTCCATTCTCTCTACTCCCAAATTCTGGAGGTAGTCTCTGATAAACCCTGCTCTGTGGGGGCGAGCGTTGTCATCTTGGAGGATGGAGTTCGGTCCCAGACTGTGGAGATATGGGATTGCCACTGGTTGCAGAATCTCATCTCGATATCTCTCTGCATTGAGATTGCCTCCAATGATGACAAGCCTCGTTTTTTCAGTGATGGAGATGCCGCCCCACACCATCACACTGCCTCCACCAAAAGGTGTTACTCTATCGGTGCAGCAATCAGCATAGCATTCTCCCCGTCTTCTCCACACTTTGACCCTACGATCTAACTTCCGTAGGCAGAATCTGGACTCATCGCTGAACATAACGTTCCTCCACATGTTCAGGTTCCAGTGCAGGTGTTGCCGACACCAGCGCAAACGGGCCTGACGGTGAAGGGCAGTCATGGCAGGCCTCCTGGCAGCCCTATGAGCCCGGACATTGGCTGCGTGCAGTCTGTTCCGGATTGTCCGGGCCGAGAGCCGTGTGCCATATCGTCCTGCAAACCTTGACTGCAAATCTGTAGAAGACAGCCTACGGTTCCTAAGTGCTGAAAGGGTGAGGAACCGGTCTTCTTGGGGTGTCGTCTTCTTTGGACTTCTCTGTCTCTGACATCCCCTATTTCATGGAACGTGGCCTTCAGTTTGGAGATGGTACTAGGGCTCACTCCAAATAATGCCGCAACTTGCTTTTGCGGAACACCAGCTTGAAGTTGCCCTATCGCACGGGCCTTATCGAGATCAGACAAACGTGGCATGCCGATTCTTGGAGCAGACACCAATTGACCACTGTAGCAGGGCCCATGCTCACAGGTGCAGCCAATCAGGTGCCAATCAGGCACCTGATTGTCAGCACCTGGGGGTACCGGAAGCTCAAAACAAGAGTCAATAGCAACAGCAGAATAAGCTGTTTGGCATTGGCAGAGAAGATTTGGCAGATTTTTCATGGGCGCAACCCACATACTCAGCTGTGCTGCTCATCCCACAAATGCATGTTCCTTACAAATGGGGCAGCATTTAAAAGGGAAATAAACAGGCTTTCCAACGGGTATAAAATTTATTGCCAAGAAGCATTGTTACAACAGAGAAATAATCTACCAAACACAAATTTCCTAACTTTTTGTTCGATGTTTATATGAAGAATCGTGTGTGACTTTACTTGAAGGGTCACAATTCATTGAACTCATAATTAAGTAATGATGAACTCATGGTTAACAAATGGTTGCCTCCTATCAATGTACATTAAGTAATCATTTACATATTAGTATCATGCCATGACTTTACTTAGAGGGACACGAGTCAGCCAAGTACTTAGGAAGTAATAGTGATCGCCTGCGTTCATTGTTCATTGATTGATGATACATTAAGTGTACAGTAATCACATGAATTAATAATGACTTGATCCTTTATTAATATTGAGCCGCACAGAGTTCATGATACATCATGCATTAATTCATGCATTAAATCATGATGAGTCATGCATTAGTTAAGGCATGAGGTGTGTTCCCTTATTGTAAAGTGTTACCATAATCTGAATGCATTAAAGAATGTAATTAATTTTAAGACAGTACTCAAATTAGTCAAAGCAATTTAAACATTATAAAGCATATAGGACAGCCTCTTGTCTCAAACTGTTGAGCACAACACAGCCTAATTAAGGCTAGAAAAACGTATTTACAATCTACGAAACATGAACATTTTTGAACATTTAAACATGTAGCATTTAAAAGTCAAATCTTTGCATGATAACATGTCATCATAAATGTGGATATATAAAAATGCAACAAGTTTATGATGCACAAAACAATATTGCTATCTCAAATGAAATTGGTAGCCTAATAATCTATTCATTGGTCTTGTTTCTTAACCGAATCAATTGTTTGATTTACAATCAGCCAAAGTATATGGAAACAGATTAGTGATAAGCCATTAAAGGCAAGATTAGGCTACAGAAGGCCTATTTAACAGCAGATGGTAGCCTACTCCAGTGGTTCTCAACCAAGTTGTTATTTTTCTTAATTAGGTGCTTTTTATGTTTAGGTGCAAACTATATTTAGGAAACAACATATAAATGTAATTTTCTGACATTATAATAAAATAACAACGATAGTTTGCTTGATCTACAATGTGTCCCTACTTAGAACAGTGACAGACGCGGCATTATTTCCCCCTTGCTGGCCCCGCCCCTCAACTATGACAGACACCGACTGAATCTATAGCCCTGCCCACCACTGTCAAAAATAAAAAATTGTTGAGCAAGCAGAAAAGAGAACCGCGCGCAAGAAAGAGAAACGCAAGTGCGAGCAGTAGTTGTGCTCGGAGAACAGTTTTGTGCGCTCGTTCAGGTTATGTGCACGTTCAAAACCTGGATTTCTCCTCAAAGGCTATAATATTGCACTCATACGAAATTTACTCGTGCGCGAGTGGTGTAAAAGCACATGGCAAAACAATTCGAATGCGCGGAGTTTCGGGCTGTGCACACTGCTCCTCGATTTCCATGCATAGATTTTATTTTCTCTTGCGATTTTTGGCATTGATATGCCGCCATATATAGGTGATTTTACAATTTCACGTGGATCGGAAAATTGGCCGATACCATTTCGGCTCGGCTCCATCCCCAACACCAGTGTCAAAATAGTACGACAAGCAGAGGCCTAATCAGGGCCGGATCATGGTCCTGTGAGGCCCATCTGCACATGTCTTTTGGAGGCCCCCCCCCGCCCCGCTTTTCTATATTGGTGTCTTTCTTGCCTTCCTCCTCACAAAATCATCCACTAGCTGTCTGACAAGGTCTGACTCTATTGTGTCAGGTTTGCGTTTAGAAAATAGAGAACCAAACGCGAAAGATAAGGATACAGAAAGCGTATCTAGTTTAAGATACGCCACAGAAGCGGAATTAAACCGCACTAGTAAAAGGAGAACGCAAAAGCGGAAACAAAACTTCCCTAGCACAATGCTAACTCAAAACAACCTCAAACGGAGGCGGAGATTCGCTTAAACAGCGAGAAACTAACAACCAAAGAAATGACCTCACGCACTAAATGATCTGCGTGTATCAGAGGTCGAGATAAGAAAAGAAACGAATCAAAATAGCAAGCCTGTAACTACAGCTCTCTTAGTTTTCTTTCTTTACTTTTTATAAACCCTATACGGCTTTCTAGTCCTACTGCAACGTCAATCTAGAAGCACCGGAAAGCGGAAGTCAAGCTCTATTTATAGCCGACGGAAACCAAACACAGGTGTAGGAGATAATGACCTGGAGAGATCCAAACACCGGGACGGCGGAAGAAAAAATCCGATAGAGCTTCAAACGACGCCAAACGGAAAACAATGGTAAAAAACAAAAAGAGACAGCCACTACCCATGACAGTACCCCCCAACTAAGGGACGGTACCAGACGATCCCTAAGCTTTGCTGTCTCGGAAGTCCCTAATGAGAGTGGGGTCCAAAATATTCTTGGACGAAACCCAGCAGCGCTCCTCGGGACCATACCCCTCCCAGTCCACCAGGAACTGGTACCCTCTGCCCACCATTCTCTCGGCCAAAATGCGCCGAACGGTGTACACCGTACCTCCCTCCAAGAATCGAGGAGGAGGCGGCTTGTCAGCCGGAGCGAGGGCGCTCACAAGTACCGGTTTCAAGCGTGAGACATGAAAGGTAGGGTGGATGCGCATGGAAGATGGTAACTGAAGACGTACCGTGACCGGGTTAAGTTTCCGCACGATCTTAAAGGGGCCCACGAATCGAGGCGCGAGTTTGCGGGACTCAACTCGCAACGGCAGGTCCCGTGTGGAAAGCCACACCCGTTGACCCACCTGGTAGAAGGGGGCCGCACGACGGTGCCTGTCAGCCACCGCTTTCTGTTTAGCTGAAGCGCGCAGTAACGATGCACGTACGCGCTTCCAAACCGCTCGACACCTACGCACGAAGAATCCGGCGGAGGGTACTTCTGCATCTCTCTCCAGCTCAGGGAACAAGGGAGGTAGGTAACCCAGCTGAGCCTCAAAAGGAGAGATTCCCGTGGACGCGTTGCGCAGGGTATTATGCGCATATTCGGCCCAGGCAAGAAAGCGACTCCAGGAGCTAGGATTAGCCGCGGCCAGACACCGGAGAGTACTCTCCATACTCTGATTGGTGCGCTCTGTCTGGCCGTTAGTCTCCGGGTGAAAGCCGGAAGAAAGACTGACAGATGCCCACAACAGAGCACAAAATGAACGCCAGAATCTGGCGGTGAATTGGGGCCCGCGATCCGACACCACGTCCAGAGGTAAACCGTGCACCCTAAACACATGGTCTATCATTAGCTGGGCCGTCTCAGGTGCCGATGGCAGTTTAGGCAGAGCGACAAAATGAGCTGCTTTGGAAAAACGGTCAACTATAACTAAGATGACCGTATTCCCATGTGAAGGTGGCAGACCTGTAACGATGTCGAGGGCGATGTGACTCCAGGGGCGCCTGGGAATGGGCAGGGGGCGCAAGAGACCCGAAGGGAGAAGCCGTGAACCCTTATTCCGGGGCAAATAGCACATGCCGCGACAAACTCCCGCACATCACTCTCGAGCTTGGGCCACCAAAACCGACGTAAGATAAACTCCTTAGTCCGGTGCATGCCCGGATGAGCCGCTAACTGGGAAGTGTGACCCTACTGAAGGACACGCGACCTCAATCGAGGGGGAACAAACAAGCAGTGAAGCGGACCCCCTCCTGGACCGGGATCAGAACGCAGGGCCTTCTGCACAACCGCCTCAATGGCCCACATAACAGGGGCCACAATACTAGAACTGGGAACCACAGATTTGGGACGTGACTCCTTATCCGACTGGTCATAAATGCGTGATAACGCATCAGGTCTAATATTTTTTGACCCGGGACAATAGGTAAGGATAAAATTAAATCTGGTAAAAAACAAGGCCCAACGGGCTTGTCGCGAATTGCGCGTTTTGGCCTGTTGAATATACTGCAAATTCTTATGGTCAGTCCAGACTGTAAAAGGGTGCTCAGCTCCTTCCAACCAATGACGCCACTCCTCCAGCGCCAATTTGACCGCCAACAGTTCAAGATCACCAATGTCGTAGTTTCTCTCGGCAGGTGTAAGGCTACGAGAAAAATATGCACATGGGTGAAGCTTGCGGTCCACCGGAGAATGCTGAGACAGAATGGCCCCAACCCCCAGCTCCGAAGCGTCGACCTCCACCACAAAGGGACTGGCTTGTGCTTGTTCATTATCCTTATCTAACGCTGATTGCTCCATGTTTGATAGGCTTCTAGATTCTGTCAGGTTTGCGTTTAGAAAATAGAGAACCAAACGCGAAAGATAAGGATACAGAAAGCGTATCTAGTTTAAGATACGCCACAGAAGCGGAATTAAACCGCACTAGTAAAAGGAGAACGCAAAAGCGGAAACAAAACTTCCCTAGCACAATGCTAACTCAAAACAACCTCAAACGGAGGCGGAGATTCGCTTAAACAGCGAGAAACTAACAACCAAAGAAATGACCTCACGCACTAAATGATCTGCGTGTATCAGAGGTCGAGATAAGAAAAGAAATGAATCAAAATAGCAAGCCTGTAACTACAGCTCTCTTAGTTTTCTTTCTTTACTTTTTATAAACCCTATACGGCTTTCTAGTCCTACTGCAACGTCAATCTAGAAGCACCGGAAAGCGGAAGTCAAGCTCTATTTATAGCCGACGGAAACCAAACACAGGTGTAGGAGATAATGACCTGGAGAGATCCAAACACCGGGACGGCGGAAGAAAAAATCCGATAGAGCTTCAAACGACGCCAAACGGAAAACAATGGTAAAAAACAAAAAGAGACAGCCACTACCCATGACATATTGATATAAGTGACAATGAGCTGAGACGTGTTTGGCACATGCTACTCCGCAGCTCATTTTTTATTCTGCCTAAAAGGGAAAATGTCCGCTCACCCTGGCAGTTTGTCACTGGCAAAGTTAGAAAAATCCGAAGTGCCACGAAAACATTGGGGAACACTGACTGCAGATAAAGTGCCTGCAACATCTCAAGCAATTTAGTTGGGCACTTCTCATCCTCAGAGTCAAACATGAAAGACTTGAATTGGATGATTTTTTTCCCGCAAAGTTCATGTCCAGGTCTGATGGATATGCAGCGGAGATATTTTCCACTATGACTGTTAGACACCTGATCGGACATAAACAGAACTCCAAAAAGACGAGTCAAACGCTTGTAAGCGTCCAAGCGATGTTCAAGGCATGCCACTAACTTATCAATGACCACATAAAATGTTTCTATTTTGAACTTCTCCCTCCTCTCAAGTGTCATACCCGGTGTCGAATTTTTAAGAGTTCAATTTATTCCTTCGTACGTTTGTAAGTAGAAAAATACATGCAGGCACATCTTTGTTTCAAAATAGGTTGTTTAATAGAGTAGACGGAACTAGTGGGTCTGTTCCCCAAGTACAGATCAACAAAAACCAACAAGTAAGGGAGAATGTCAACACTTATACTCTGTCCCACAAAGGAAACAAAAGACCAAATGGTCATCGGCTTGAATGAGAACACATCAGGATGTCAAACAAAGGTACTGTATAAATTTGACTGGATTAGGGAGAATGTCAACACTTATACTGCTAATTAATGCTATTTAATGCTATTTGTCATTTTGTGAAATCTGTAGAACAAAACTTGACGGAAACTTTCAGCAAACTTTAAAGTGGCTTCTCAAATTGCATATTATTAGAGTAGGCCAACGAATATAAATCTTGCATGATCTGCGATTCTCCAATAAAATGACCAATCACACAAGTCAATGCCGGTATTTAAAGTGACCAATCAAAGCAGTGGAGACATCAGCCACTGTGTATCCCATCCCCGCCCTCAAAGTCTCAAAAATCAACTTAGCGAGCGAGTGAGCGAGAGGAAACTAATTTAGAGCGACCGCAAACCAAATTCGCACGCTCGCAGCTCCTTGCTCGCGCGGATGGTTCTGCAAACTAACCCTAGTTAGTTTGGCCCGTTTAGAGAGATTATAACGATTTCAAGAAGTCATAGAAAACAACATTTGCAGAGAGAGGGTACTAAGAGATAGAATACATCCTCTAGATGTATACGTCGACGTTGATATTCACGCCCGTTTTCGGTTGAGACGAGAGCAAATAATGTCAATCATTAACATTATTTGTAATTATTTATTTATTATTTATCGGCGATATCCTGCATCAGTCTGAGCTGAATGGGGCTCTATCTCCTTCGTTACAAGTTTGCATATCGCGTTGACATATTTTGCAACCGGATCAATGCAAATTGTGGTGGGGGACACCATACAGGTGCACAAAAGCACTGTGCCGAGCGGTGCGTAGAGTTGCACTGGCATTATGCCGGCATTTTGGATGAGCACGTCAGTATGCATTCAGCAGCCAGACTTGATCATCCAAATACCTGCCAGTGATTTATAGATGATCTCCCTTAGTAATGCACAAGTTGTTACCCACAGCAGCAGTCTTGCCGTTTGCTGCTGCTAACATTAGCTAGAGGTAACGTTAACGTTAAAAGTCGTTATTCGAAAATATTGTGTTGTGGCTTGCGGCTGTTTTAAAAATGTTAGAACTTCATTATTTACATCTTGCTTGCTGATTGGCTATAACATTCTTACTGTCACGTTATGCGACAATCTCTTTCTAGTAACAACTTGCTAGTGATGGGAGGTTCGACTCTTTTTACTAACTCGAGTTTGTATGAGTCACTTACCAAAGAGAGCCAGGTTTTGGAGTCACTCGAGTCATCAAGTCAGTCTAACTTCCGGTTTAGCCCTCCTGAATGGGATAAAGTAATTTAATAGTGTGGCGACTTTGAGACTTTCCAAATGTTATCGGAACGAATGGATCAAATTTTTTATCGTGAAACGAGTTATTTCGCGGGGGTTGTGACGCTCAAAAAAAATTATCCATCGTTTTATAGCTGCTCCTTTTCCCATGATTGTGTGCAAGAAAACTGCTTTTCGGACCTGGAAGTTGTAATTACACGGTTTTACCACTAAATAAAATTGGCTTCAAAGCCCGGCGCTGTTCTGGGGGCTTGCTTAGTACTCTCACTCACGACTTAACGAGTTCAGGGCTGGGGGCGGGTTCCGGGGCTGGGGGAGCGAGTACTGGGTAACCGAGTGAGCAGTGTTGCCAACTTGGCGACTTTGTCACTATATCTGGCGACTTTCCAGACCCCCTTGGCGACTTAATTAGTCAAAAGCGACCAGCGACAAATCTAGCGAGTTTTTCTTGTCATTTGGGGAATAATTGTGTTGACAAAGTACTGCAAAAGCATCTAACATATCCCGTTCCGCGGTTCACGTTACGACCGAGTTCACGAGAGCCGAGTACAGCGAGGGCTGCCGTCCCTTCCTCCTCACCACTCACACAGCAGTCCCAGCCTGCTGTAGCAGCCAGCGGAGCGGACACCGTGACCGCTCTGAGCAAGCGCTGCCTGCAAATGAATCGCGCGTGCGCAGCTTACGGCCAATCACAGACGATGATTTTGTACAGTTAGTTATAGTAGCTAAGTACATAGATATGTTTTTGTTTAAATAATTCACTCTGTCTTTTTTAGTTTCACACTCAAAAATCCCTCACACAGTTCACTCTGTCTGTCAGTCTCACTCACACAGTGACTCAGTTTACCTCTCCTCATTCCTCTGGCCAAATATAAGCTGCAAGACCACGTTTTTGTATAATTGTTTTTGTTTAGAGAATGTTTTTGTAAATAGTTGTAAATAGTTTTTGCATATTATGCAAATTAGTTGATTACGTCATCTAGCTACTTCTAGCTACTTTTGGGAGAGCCAACAGCTACTTTCCTTACAGAGGAGTTGGCAACACTGCGAGTGAGTTGCTATTTCGTGCAACCCGAGTCAGACAGTTCCTGGCGGGCTGGGAGAGCAAGTGAGTGAGTGATTCGTGCAGCCAGACCTTCAGCTCAGGGCAGGGAGAGCGAGTACGGAGTTGAAACAAGCGCCAAAAAGTGGTTGCTTTCTCACAGGGCTAGGTTAATACAATGATTTACTTGATGCATTTCCACAAATACAGTTAATATAAGAGTTGCACAATAGTGTAACACGTTGTCTCGCATCGTCTTCGCAGTTCGCATTAGCAAGTAGCAGGTATGTCAGTGGTGAGTCAGTGAACGAGTTAGTGGAGGAGAGGACTTGTCACTCCTGAGTCAGTAAAAAGAGTCGTTTGAGAACCCATCCAGTCATGAGAGAGTAAACAATCCTATCCACCTCTCAAGAGCCAGCCCAGGAAGATGGGGTCACAGCTGTTGACAGGTGACAGTAAGGAAAGGATGTCACTCCACATTACTCTACGACTAAAGGCTTCTCTGGTCCTGTCTCCAGACTACAACTCATTATAAGCCTGATCATAAAAGTGCGTTTTTAATCTAGACTTAAATATTGAGACCGTGTCTGATTCCCTTATAAATTTTGGAAGGGTGTCCCACAGTAGTGGCGCTCTGTAGGAGAAAGCTCTACCACCCATCAAGTTTTTAGATATTCTAGGGACTACTAAGAAGCCTGCATCTTGGGAACGAAGGGATCTTTTCGGTTTATATGGTAAAAGCAGATTACATATATACACTGGTGCAAGTCCATTTAAAGCTTTAAAGGTCAGAAGCAAAACCTTAATGTCTATCCTATACTTAATTGGTAGCCAATTAAGTGATGCTAGTACTGGGGTAATATGCTCATATTTCTTTGTTCTAGTTAAAATGCGAGCGGCTGCATTCTGCACAAACTGGAGATTATTTAACAAAAATTTAGGGCAGCCAGATAGCAGAGCATTACAGTAATCTAGCCTAGACGTAACAAAAGCATGGATCAATTTCTCTGCATCCCCTTCTGATAGGAAATGCCTACTTTTAGCTATGTTCCTTAACTGAAAGAAAGCTACTCTAGATATGTTTTTTTATGTGTGCGCTAAAGGTTAAATCTGGGTCTATAGTAACACCTTGGTCTTTCACAGCTGAAATTGGAACAACTAAACAACCATCAATACTTAAAGTCAGTGGCGGCTGGTGATCTAAATATAGGTTGGGGCGCTAGCATTTCTAAAAAAAAAAAAATACATCTGACTTTGACTTTAAACAGAAAAAACAAGCTACCGTGTGTCTCAGTTGCATAAGACAGTTTGATTGGCAACAGTGGAGGACAGTTTTTCAAGTAAGACATCACTGAACTAGAGTGCGGATCGGGCCGCATATTTCTGTCCGAACCCGACCGAGCCCGACCCGAACCCGACAGGAATTCTGCTTTTTATGTCCGAACCCGACCCGAGCCCGACGCAGTTAAGGCACTGAAGCGCTGACATTGTGTTTCCCTGTCACGCAGTTGTTGTTACCATGGTTACAGCTTCTCTGTTTAGTGGTCACTGGGCACCTAAATGACCGTCAAAAGGCATTGTTTTATTGGTAGATAACAGACACACACAATATTCGGTATCATTTTTATTTATTTCACACTATATTTTCACCAAAAACAACTTGAAGCACCATGTGCAGTAAGCTAACCCATCCCAATTAGTACAGTAATACCTTGACATACAAGTTTAATTCGTTCCGTGACCGAGCTCGTTACTCGGTTTACTCGTATATCAAATCAATTTTCCCCATTGAAATTAATTTAAATACCATTAATCCGATCCAGCCCCCCAAAAAACACCCTAATTTCTTTGTTACGTTGTTATAAAAATGAGAAATGTATTTATAAATTATAAATAATTAATACAAAATATAATACAAAGATAATAAAATAGAATATAAAGAAATAAACTGGTTCTAAACTTAATTGCTACATTATTATTCTTCACTTACACTTAATCTTCATCAGTGACGTTTGCATCTTTTTCATAGATTTTTGGCTTTTTCGTCACGCTTTTCTGACTGATCTGCAGGGCGTTTCGATAAAAACCTATCCATGGTGGTTTGTTTCTTCCTTCCCTTCAGAATTTTTCGGAAATGCGAATGCAATTTCCGAAATTGCATTCGCATTCGCAATGCTCCGCTTGCTCGGCTCGTAACTCGGGTCTAGGCTCGTAAGGCGAAACAAGAAATTGCTCGGAATACTCGTAAGTTAGTGCACTCGTATGTCAAGGTTTTACTGTAGTTCAAAAGTAAAATGTTCGCTAGTTGTTCGGCCGCCGTGACCGAGCCCGACCCGTTTCTCCCAATGAACGCCTTGAGAAAGGTTCTTTTTGCAAAGAAATAACCGAATTTTCTTTGCTTTCTGTTCCACTTGAAGAAGCCATTTCGAATTATCTCTCTCGCTTGGTCTAGGACAGGTCTACTTGAATGAATGAGTAGCAGCCGACTGAACCTATCCGTAGTACTTGCGCACTCGCAGTGATATCCTGCTAGATGCCGGCTGGGCGTGATAAACATGCCTTAAATCCAATCAAATAATATCATAAACCATGAGGACTAATCAGAAAAGGGTAGGATAGTCCGGGGCGCACAGGCCTGCGCCCGGGGACTTCCTTTTTTGGCGGCGAATCAGGCAGCAGTATCAGGGGGCTCGCCTGAAAATGAATGAGTGCTCTGATTCACCATAACGTTACCGGCGCCCCGCAGTCCCCGGAACATGCATATGTAATGTATTAAACTTTAGACAACGCAAGGCCAACATATAACATGTTTAAGCTACTAAAAAATTAAATAATAATAAAAAATAATAATAAAAAATAATAATTTTAAGCTACTAAAAAAATTAAATAATAATAAAAAATAATAATTTTTTTTAAACTTTTTTTAAAATTTGTATGTGGGGGAGGGGGGGCGGCGCCCCAGCGCCCTCTATAGGCCGGCCGCCACTGCTTAAAGTATATGTACACAATTTCTTTGTTTTTTAGGACCAAAAACCAGCATTTCGATTTTCTCTGATTTTAAGAGCAGGAAATTGGAGAGCATCCAAGCTTTAATATCCGCAATGCAAGCCTCTAATCGAGAAAGTGGTAATGCCTCGCCGGGTTTCATGGAAATGTATATCTGTGTATCGTCCGCGTTGCAGAAAATCTACCCCATGTGCCCGAATAATATCACCAAGGGGTAGCATATATAATGAAAAGAGTACTGGACCTAGCACTGATCCTTGTGGAATACCACATTTCACTACTGAGTAACTGGAGTAATCTTCATTTAATTTAACAAACTGTTTCCTATGATCTGAACCATGCAAGTGCTTGACCATTGAGTCCAACACAGCCCTGGAGTCTGTTCAGTAGAATCTCATAATCTATTGTATCAAAAGCTGCACTTAGGTCAAGGAGTACAAGAATGGACACAGAGTTTTGGTCTGCTGATAACAGTTAATCGTTAATAACTTTAACAAGTGCCGTTTCAGTGCTATGGTAGGGTCTAAATCCTGACTGGAATAATTCATGGATATGGTTTGAGCTAAGGTATGCACCAAGTTGCTTCGCAAAAGCTTTCTCTAATATTTTTGATAGAAATGGAAGATTTGAAATGGGTCTATAGTTTTCCAGTTTGTCAGGTTCGAGGTTTGGTTTTTTCAGTAATGGCTTAATAACCGCCATTTTTAGTGACTCTGGTACATATCCTGTTACTAAGGATGTGTTAATAATTTTTAACATATGCTGGCCTAGTACGGGGAAAAGTTATTTTGCCAATCTTGTAGGGATTGGGTCAAGTAGACAGGTGGTCGGTTTTGAGGACATAACCAGTTTAGACAGCTCCTCCATGTCGATTGGCGTAAAACAGTTCAGTGCCACTGTTGACACATCTTTCTGTGTTGACCAAGATCTGGGCTGTTCATTGATTTTGGGAGGAGTGATGCCTAGAGGAGTAAGCAATTTGGAAATCTGGTCTCTAATAGTTTCAATCTTCTGATTGAACAAAAAAAAAATTCATGAAATCATTACTGCTGTAAATGCAGGGGTAAGATGAACATTCTGATGATGGTTTTTTAGTCAATTTGTCCACAGTGCTAAACAAAAATTTTGGGTTGCATTTGTTTTGTTCAATTAATTTAGAGAAAAAGGCAGATCTAGCAGATGCAAGAGCTTGCTTCTACTGGAGAAGGCTATCTTTCCATGCAAGAAGAAATATTTCTAGTTTAGCTGACTGCCATTTTCTCTCCAGTTTTCTTGTGGACTGCTTCAGGGCACGGGTAGTGTCATTGTACCAGGGAGTACGGTTTTTCCGACAACACTTTTTTTTTTTGAGGGGCAACCACATCAAGGGTGCTTCTGAGAGTTAAACTTAACTGGTTAGTCAATTCATCCAGCGATAATTCAGTGGTATTTTCTTCACTTGAAAAGAATGATTCCAGAAGCATATTTGTAAACTTTGGAATGACGTCAGAGTTTAATGACCGGCTATAATAATGTCTTGTCTCTGATATAAAAGTGGTGGTTGCCTCGATTTCAAAAGCAATAAGGAAATTATCAGATAATACAGGGTTATGGGGAGCAATACTAAGATTCATAACATTGATACCATAGGATAACACTAAATCTAGGGTATGGCTATAATGAGTAATGAGTAATGTAATGAGTGGGCCCATAGACATTTTGTTTAAAACCAACAGAGTCAATAATAGAGGCAAAGGCTGTTCCTAGGGGATCACCCTGTTTATCCACATGTATGTTAAAATCACCAACAATTACAACCTTGTCTGCCGAAATAGCAAGTCAGGACAAAAACTCAGCAAATTCTATTAGAAAATCCGAATAGGGTGGTCTGTAAACAGACATTAAGAGAAAGGACTGCATGTTACCCCTTATTTTAGCTAGGTCATGCTGTACACAATTCATAGAGAGAACTTCAAAAGATGAGAACGTATTTCCACACTTAGGGGTTAAGCTTAAGGTGGACTGATAGATCACTGCAACACCACCCCCTCTTCCTGACTGGCGCGATACCTGAGTACTTAAAAAACCTATAGGAGACGCTTCATTAAGTGCGACATATTCACCAGGTCTTAGCCAAGTTTCAGTCAGACACAGTACCTTGAGATTATGATCTGTGATCAATTCGTTTACAAGAATTGCTTTAGGGGCAAGAGATCTAACATTCAGTCGTCCAATTTTTAGGAGTGATTCACAACAGCTGCTAGCAGAAAAATGGTTTAATTTTAGAGTAACCAGATTATCCATGTTAATACCATGGTTTGCTTTACGTTTAGCATAGATGTGTGGGGCAAACACAGTCTCAATATAATAAATACAATTTTCTAGCTCAGATATGTTAGATAATGGGGCGTTGGGATGAGTACTATTGCTAATTACTAGCTCTGAAACGCACCTTGCAGACAACGGCGTTGGGCCATGTGTTTGAGTCACGGGCATTGGGAAACGCGTTGGGAAACGCACAGGCTCCGATGTAGGATCAGAGGCCTGCTGCCTGGCCAGCACCCTGATACGGTGTCAGGATCTGGCTGTATTAAGACTAGCATCTACGTTTTTTGCTAGGACAAGAGCACCTCTCCAGCTCGGGTGGAGTCCGTCTCTCTTCAGTAGGCCAGGCATTCTCCAGAAATCAGGCCAATTACTGACGAACCCTATGCCACTAGTTGAGCACCACTCAGACAGCCAGCGATTTAGTGACGTAAGTCTACTGTAGACCTTGTCACTCCTACAAACTGGAAGCGGGCCAGAGAATATTACTTCCCGACACATCTTTTTAGCCACTGCGCACACTGAAACAAAGTTATTTTTGATGACCTCCGATTGCCTCAATCGGACGTCATTTGTGCCAACGTGAATGAAAATTCTAGAGTATTTCCGTTTACTTTTAGCCAGCACTCTTAAACTAGCCTCAACATCGGTAGCTCTGGCACCAGGCATACACTGCACTATGGTCGCTGGTGTCGCTAAACTCACGTTTCTCAGAATACTATCCCCTATGATCAGGGCTTTCTCAGTAGGTGTGTTACTGAGTGGAGAATATCAGTTTGAAACGTGAGTAGGGTGGTGCTCGGCGGCTCTAAGCCGACAGCTATGTTTCTTTTGCACCGTGACAAAATCGTCCCGCAGTGAGGACTCTGATGGGAAGAGAGATACTAGTATTTAAACTGGCATCCGGCTCAGGTAAAAGGGAGTCGAGCAAACTCTCACTATCCTGGATCTGATATAACGTCTGGATGCGGGCCTCTAGCTCAGCTATTTTCCGTGACAATTTTGAATTAAGCTCACACTTTGCACATATACCATTACTAAATGGTAAAATTGGCAACAGAACTAAGGCTAAACATGAAACACACAGCGCAGGAAACACTTGGTGTGGAAGCCATAATGTGCGCTTACCGTATTTATCCTTGGTTGTTGTTAGATTTTCTGGGTCTGGATGTGATCAACTTCGGAGCAGTAGTCACAAAAAAGTGGGAAAACGTGGAAAAAAAAAGTAGTCGTTGAAAAATCTAAAATAGTTGAGTTGAACAAGCGAAGCAAAACAAGCGAAGCAAACGCGCCTTCAGTTCAAGTTCAAACAGCATAATTATTACTATTATACACACTAATATACAGTAATGACAATGAATAGGTCTGCCAACCTACTCAATGATGGTTAATATCTGATTAAAGCATCTAATGGCCGTTGGTACACTTTGGAACAATAAATCATAAATTTCCCAGTAAACTGCACTGCTTGCTAAGAGTTCCATATAGGGGATGACTATAATCCTCTAATTTCTCTCAATTCTCTCAAGCTTCCTTAGAATGTGCTTTTCAAAAATAACCTATAAACTGTCGAGACCAAATCCAACTATTGACCGTGCTTTCTTAATTAGTTTGTTGATACAGTTGGCATATTCTCTTGTAATATTCCCTCCCCAACAAACAGCACCATATCACAAAACACTAGTCACAATGCTATAAAACATGTTCAACATTTTGCAACACACTTTTTTTTTTTGTACTTGTATAGCACTTTTCTTAAAACAAGTTTACAAAGTGCTTTACAGTAAAATAAAAGGAGAATAGTTAAAATATCTAAAGAAACAAGTGAAATAAAACTAATTAAGGTAAAATACAGTACAATAAAATGCAAAAACATGCCTAAGTACCATGGTTAATTAAAATTCAGTTAACAGCTTGTCTAAAAAAATGGGTTTTAAGAAGGGATTTAAAAGAAATTACTGATGTAGCAAGCCTGAGCTCCTCGGGCAAGGCATTCCAAAGTTGAGGGGCCCTAATAGCAAAGGCTATACACCCTTTGATTTTAGCTTAGATTTCGGGGTGACCAGAAGTTTTTTTCCCGAGGATCTCAGGCTGCGCGCTGGTGTGTTCGGGGATAAAAGGTCCGCAATATACACTTGAAAGGATCTCAGTTTTCTTCAGTAAAATAGCCTCTTTTGAGCTTTCTTAAGAACAATTGTGGTATTCTCCTTCCATTGTAATTTGTTGTCTATAACACCCAAATTGTAAGATCCGCTGTTTCCCTCCAGTCCACCTTCCTTTCGTTTCTCATGTTTTCCCATTCCTCTTGTTTCATGTCATGTTTTTCTGTTCACCTTGTCTGTCTAGTGTTTGTTCCGTGTTTATGCAGGCTGGGCGTGGTTTCCCCATTTTGTTCCTTGATTTCTCCCCGTATCATTTAGCCTATCACTCTCCCCCTCTGCTTACATTCCGCATGCATTCTAATTATTCCATCAGTACTCTCACCTGTTCCTCACTCTACTTAAACTCCCCAGTTTCATTCACTCACTGCCAGTTTGTTGTTTTGTCTCAGCCCCGTCTAGACATTCCCCGGCCATTCTGTCCGTTTTGCATTCTGCCTAACCTGTTTGTTTCTCTGTTCCTTGTTCCAGCCTGTCCAGCTTGCTTCCTGTGCTGTTCGCTCCTGCCCCGTCTCCTGCCCAGCCCAGTTAGTTTTCGCCAACTCTATTTCCAGTCAGTCACCTAGCCTTCCCTGTTCCTCTGTCTTGTTTGCTGATTCTGCCAATAAATTATACTCCTTGAGGAGTTTTGGCCTGAGTTTGCCTCGGAGTTCTGCATTTGGGTCCATACTAGTCCAACCATAACACAAATACTTGACTTCTAAAAAGTTAGCACTACACCATTAAACAAAGTGATCAAATTCCCTCAGGTACTGTGAATCATTCCCTTCGGTAATACAGGGGGTGGACAAAGTATCGGAAACACCAGAAACTGAAAAAACAGCTGATATGTTTGCTCCCATTTCTCTATTTTCTACACTCTTTTATGACTGGCATGCCATGTATATATTTTAGTTTGTCTTTTTTTATTAGCTTGATAATGAATCATAATTAGCCATTTATCATATTATCAAATAATACTAATTTGTTAATGAAATGCTACTTTTGTGTCAGTAATAAGTGAGAACACTTTAGTGCTAATGTAGGACAAAAACTGAAAGCATTTTGGTCTGTGACAACCGGAGATGTGCACCACTGCACAGCTGTGGGGAGTGAACACCTCTGTTCAAAGTGAAGTAAACAGCTGAATAAAATAGATAATTGAAACTGGTCTCGAATCCAATGCTTGCATGTAACATGAGTCACAAATATGGTCAATTGTTAATTATTCCTATTCAGTTAAATTTTTCAGTAATCAGATTCCACTGTACTACATACAGGGGATCAAGTCGAGTTGTTGGGGACCAAAATGTTTTCAGATTTCTTCTTTTACATTTGTTGATGTGTACTAACTTATTACTGATAACAGTTACTGACATGTATGATATAACTGACATGTAATTTATGATTTATTAGCATTTCATAAAAAATATGACTAACAGGCAATTATGGTTGATTGGCATAATTATAAAGAAAAACAAGGGTGACACTATATTTTGAGTGTCCCATGTTGATCTCAACTTGATATCAACTGAATTTTGAGATACAGCAAACAGTCCGTTTATACTTTGCTGAGTGTCAATAGTGTGTTTCTTGACAAGATTGTTGAGTGTCAATACAGTCCAATTGAACATCTGTGGAAAGAGCTGAAAATGGCTGTGTACCGACGCTCCCCATCCAACCTGACGGAGCTTGCAAGGATATGCCAAGAGGAATGGGCAAAAATGTCCAGAAACAAGTGTGCCAAGCTCGTAGCTTCTTTCCCAAGACGCCAAGCTGTAATCGCTGCCAAAGGTGCAGCAACCAAGCATTAGGCTAAGGGTGTGTACAGATATGTAACCCCTAAATAACCTATTTTTGTCAGTAAAATAAAATGGCATATTTTCTAAAAACCTGTTTTCACTTCGTCATTATTGGCTATTGTGTGTAGATGTTTGAGGCAAAAAATTAACTCAATCTATTGTAGTATAAGTCACGTAATGAATAACGTAATAAAACGTGGAGAAGGTGAAAGGGGCGTGCAGACTTTCCGGCTTGACTGTATATTAACTTGTTGAAAAAGAGCATAATAGGTACCCTTTAAAATAAAGTGTTTATTTAAATAAACAAAAAGGGCTAAATTTATGACACGTGAGAGAGAAAGATGCAACTCTGATAACTAGAAGAATCTACGCTAGAATTAATGGGAAGGGAGGAGGAGCGCCAATCACAATGACAGCACCACAGCAAGGCGTGGCTAGAAGTAGTCTCACAGATTTAGGCTTTTTAGGCTATTGCAGCGTTTAACACGTTTGCAGAAATATTTTTTATCTATCAAAATGGCTGATGGCTTTTGTATTTTTGCTCAAAGTTTCTAAAAATATGTAAATGACGGGAAATGATCGGTTAACGCAATATACCTGGTTGCAGCGAAGATGTAAGGACAATACCAAACATTATACAATACCAGAAAAAGCAGAACATGAGAAATGTGGCTTAATTTTGTGATCATCTTACGGCGAAGATAAGATGCGTGTGTAGCCTATGCGCTTGTTTTATGAACAGGAGCAGGCGCTGCGCTCCTAGTAGCAGACAATCCAAAAAAGTGAAGAAAAATTAAGAAGGGGCGTGCCGGGCGCCAATTTTGCGCCCCCGTCAACATGGCGCTCTAGGTGGCCGCCTTGTCCCCTACAGTAAAGCCGGCCCTGCGTCACAGTACAATCACATGAGGAGGCCTATTCGCATTTTTTCACCTCAAATCCAAATCCCATCTCCACTGAACCAGAGACCCTCCCCAGGGGAATCTCTGACTGAACTATGGTTATGGTTAGCTCGCAAGGAGTGTACAGCTACTTCGGTAGCTGCTGTAGCTAGGTTAGCTAACAGCTATGAAGTTTGCTTGCCAGTTATCTTGTGCATAATAATGAAATGGTTTTCAAATGCTTTCACGTGTGTAATATTTCTAAGGACAGACTTCACATCTCAAGATAAGCGTTACATCACACTTATAACCTACCCCAGTGAACATGTTGAAAAGTCTGTGAAATGCCGTCTCGTGTAGTGAAAAACCGTCCAAATAGGCTAGCGGATCAGCGGACGAGTTGGCTGGCTTCCAGTGTATTATGTGGTCGGGTTGCTAGCTAGCAAACTGTTTGCAGCTCGGTTTATCAATGACAATCTATCGGACTCGGAGGTCTGCTGGTCCGACCGAGACCAGTCGGCAAATCCGATCCGACTCCTCTTGCACTCTAGGCCTAGGCTACTCTTTACAGGCCTCCCTGAGACAGGACCCACAATTTACCACATACGGCTAAATGTGTTTAAAAAGTGAGTATTTTTAACTGGCTAGGATGTAACCAGGCTTTATCCGGGTAAAACCTAAATAATGGATAAATTTAATTTAATTGACATGTCTGTCAACCTAACGTTAGATTTACACACCTCTCAAAGATGCATAATGATGGCATAGCATATAGCTTGTTGGCTAATAAGCCTACTTTGCTAAGCCTGCTTACATAGTTGTAGCTTTACCTAAATTAAAATTTAAATTATTCAGTTATGAGAATTGCATATAACGTTATGCTCAACAGGCCATGTGATTTAGAAAGCGGATCTGCTCCACGTTCTAGTTAAAGTTAGCGACCATGCAAAAGTTGGAGCTAACAATAGCTGTGTCTAGAGCTGAAACGTTTAGCTAGCTAGCTACCCACGAACCTGTTGACTACCTAGCTAGCTAGCTTCCCTACATATTATAGCTGGGTTTTGAACTAACGGTAGTTAATGTTGTTGTAACGATTGTTTATCGTTTATATTGCTTTTAGCACACACCAGCTATAACTGTCATGGTTGTCCTACACGAATGATTTGATTGTTGGACAGATAACTGGCCGGCTATGTCAATGGTACAAGCTAGCTGCAGAGTTACATGAATGTTAGCGCTAGGTAATTACACTGAGATGAGCAGCTAACAGCTACATTTAATGTTAATCGTTTATTCCTTTTATGAATCAAATAGTAACTTTACAAACTTCTCTGTCATGGTATAGCCAGTTGCTATATAGGCTATTACATTGTAGTCTAATGACGTTCATTGCTAACATTAGATGGCAAATCTAACATTATTAGTCTGTCAGATTTAAATTAAATGTCACGTTGGCCAATCAGAGAAAAAACTTTGGGCCATGGAAGAAGCGCTGTTTTCAGAAAGCAGCTGCCTTTCTAGTTCTCATATAGTTTTGTGGTCTGTACTTGCGGACTTGTGAACTTGTGTGACGTAATATTTAACGGCCAAGTTCTGTTCCAAGAACGCAAGGGTGCATCAGATGCACCTTTGCCAAACACAGAATTGCCAGACTGGGGGATTTACCCCTAAATGTAGGGGATTTTAAAAAAACAAATGGTGTCATTTAATGGAGTCAATGGTGGATTTAAAAAGGAGGAATGGGGGACAAATTGTGAGAAAATTGTATTGGAGTCAATTGAAGATTTTCTGAATTTTTTGGGGGAGGGGAATTAATTCAGGCTTCTGGCAACATTGACAAGAACGGACTTGGATATCCCATTGCATGATGGCAGATGAGATAGGGACAAGTTTATAACTCGGCTACATTTTTAGTTATCTCATTTCATCAATAAATGAGACTGCAATCTTTGTAAAAATGAAAATGAGGCGATAAATATGTCTTACAATAGCTGGATTTCTACCTAATTTTAAACACATTTGTATAACTAAGCAGCGTTCTGTCCTTCAGAGCAGGGGTGCACAAAGTAGTTTTTTTGCGATTGATCCATACTTTTCGCGACCAAAACAATGAAACTGCTGACAATAGTTTTATACCTAAAAGCTAAATGAAGGCGGGAAAGTTACTGAAATGAGCAGGCAATTCATCACTAAAAGAATAGTGAAATTAACAGAATTTAAGGCTTTATCAATGAAGCATAATATGGGGGAAAGTGCTCAAAGCTGCAAGACAGAAAACCGTAGGATGAAACCAACCATTTGTTATTAATGTTAGTGTTACACTCATCTTCAATGCATCTCTTTTTGCTGAGATGTAGCCTAGCCTACTTAATCCATTTCCCAGTGGAAAACTAAAACATGTAGTTAATATTTTAACATAGATTTTTTTATGTCAAAAGCACAAAAGGACTGGATCGCGATGATTAGCTAAAGCCGTTAATCTTATGTTGTTGTAAGAGCAATAGCAATAGCCTACAAGTAATAACCTAGCTAGCTTTGTAACACAGACGCCTGCAATCAGCTTTTTGACGAATTGCTGCCATCTCCTGGAGAGCAGTAGGAATGACGCGCCAAAACAAGATTAAATAAAGTAGGCTTTTTCGTGAACATATGAAAGTCAAATGTGAACAGTAAAAAAATATTATTTGTATTTATTTTTATAAATACAGTATAGCATTAACATTGGCGACACCACTTTGTATAGGCCTGATTGCATTGGAATGTTGCCTACACATTCGTCTACAGGAGAGCCAAGTTTGGGTCGCATATCAGTTTTGCACCGTTGCTTCAGAGCTCAGCCTGTTTGAGATGCAATGCGTGCTTCTGACGTTTGGACTGTGCGCTACCACTACAAACCATGGACTGTAAAAAATAGCTACAAACCAGGCAGCAACTTTTCCAGACAGTCCAGTGTATACACTTCCCCCGTGTCATATGCCATCGCTTCGCGCAATGAATGATGGGATATCCAAGTCCGCGTTCTTGTTTGGCGAGTTCGCATCCCATGCGTCCTCGATATTTGGGGCGGATCAAGTACATTTCCGGGATTTTTGAGCGTCTTTGCGTTCTTGGCTTTGGAACAGAACGTAGCCCCTTAAACATGCCGTCACCCTATTCACAAGAACGTGTTTTTGACAACTACGTGTGTCACAAGACCGCAAGTCTGTACTTGGTATTGAGAAACACTTCTTTTTGGGGCGAGTTTGGGACGCACTTGATCACGTGACCGCTTCATATCCGCGCGTGATATAGAGCCCTGTAGACCCGCCCCCTCCTATCCCTGGCTGCCGGTCCCAGAAGACTGCCGGAAGCCATTACCTGCCCCACTTCGGGATCTTTCAGTCACCCTTATGATGATATATGACATTGTATGGACCAAACATTGACATATATGTGATACAAAGTCCATTATATACTCACCACCGCAATTAAATCAAATTTGAATCGTATAATTAACGGAGTTTGAGAAACATAACTACGCTATCCAGAATCCCTGGTTGTACATCGCCAGCTCCCTCTTTTGCTAGCTAACAAAGTAGCTACCGGCCGTTCTGCTAGCAAAAATGGCTATCACTTTGTCTGCACTTGTAACTTATTATGGAAGTAGCTACCGGCCGCTCTGCTAGCGAAAATGGATATCACTTTGTCTACACTTGTAACTTATTATGGAAGTAAAATTAAGAGTATCACCAAGGTGAGAATCACTATCAGTCTGGCCATGTCGAGAGTGTCAGCTTTAGTGGTGGCTTTCACTTCAGCAGTGGTGGTGAGCAAGTGAGTAGCCTGGATGTTGTAGGCTAGTCGTTTTAGTTGTTTTTTTGAAAACGTGTTTATTGTTTATTTGTTGGACATAATTTCAAATGACCAATTGTATCAATTATAAAAAAATGTGACAACCCCTCTCTTGGGTGTTTTGAACGTGTAGCTGCTTGAATATAGAAAAAAAACATTTTCAGTCCATTGACTCGCATAATATTTTCTCCGAAAAGTGGCTTTCTCCGAAGAGTGTTTGTCTGTGATTGTGAAGGCATCAGCCAGGACAGTTTCCAATACACGCCATGCTGGCCGCAGCGTCATATGACCTACAGAGCAGATCGTCAGTCACTCTGCATTGTGGCTTAGGGCATCGGGCAACCACCCAAACTGCTTCCTCTGGGGATTCCACAAGCGCCGCGATGGCGGGCTCAACAGAGGGCATAGGGTCCATCCCATGGACCTCAGCGTCTGACATCGACACGAATGTTCTATAGTCTACAGGCATTCGCCACAAGTCAGGGCGTGCCCAATACTTAGACACCGGCATGATAAACCGAGCGCCTTGGGGAGCACGACGTCTCCTTAGTCGTCTCCTAGGGGACAGCCTGGGGCACATCGCAATGCGTGCTAAGGCCGAACTGAGAATCATTTTCAGAGAGGCCGAGTAGTCCGTTGAAGCCTCGTGGAATCTGAACCTTCCATTGACCCCCTCTCAGACTGGTCAACCGAGTAGGTCCGATTCTGAGGAAACATGGTGTTGGAAGCCACTATAGAGAGCATCAAACACTGAAAAGTCCGGACTCATGGTTGGATCCTCTTCCGCTGTAGGCCCATCAGGGAGACCATGCTGGGGAGCCCATTTCGTTTCAACATGGGTTTCCAGCATAGCCGTAAGTTGCTGAATTGCGGAGCGGAGCTGCGTGACATCCGCAGCGAGGCGAGTGTCCCTACCAAACTTTCCCTTTTTACATGGTGGGCCATCAGTGGAGGAGACATCCCTGTGTTTAAGGGCAACCCTTTAAACAAAGACTTTAACAAAACTCTCCTGTTTAAATAATTAAGTTGCAAATGCAATATTGGCCAAAAAGGAATGCAAACACTTCCAAGGCACAATACAAACGTGTCCGAACCGCACTACACGAAAACACAGTTAACATTACACAATATCCCGTTTTTAGCGGACAATGCTATCAGCGGATTACCGCATGCAAGTGCTATCGCAGCCTTTGGAGAACGGGAAAATCCCATAGCTCCGATCGCAAAGCCGAACGATAGCACAGGTATACAAACAAAAAAGAAGAGGACGTCTGCATTGGCGTGCCCTTTATTTATAGAGGAAGTGACGTCATCACGCGGAGGTCATGGCTATGACGAATGGGTGGTATAAGAGTCTCGAATGCATCCGGCTGCGAGAAACTACATTTGCAAGTTGTCAACCCTAATGGTCGAAGGAACAAAATAGAACGTTTGGTTCTGTGTGCCTGCTAAGATCTAAAAGTAGGAATGGAATTTCTTCTTAAATGTGACTTCGCTGTTAAAAAACTACCATTAAAATTAACCCTACAATACTCGATCAGGAACAACGGATATTTTACACCAAAATAAAACCCTATGGTATGGTGAGTGGTTGGATAAAAATATATAGTCAGTGAGAGTATAAGGGGGACTGGTGGGATCATGCGCGACAGTAGAAAATCGAAAAGTGCTTGGACTCGAACGCCACTAAAACGGAGAAACTCAGTAGAAAAAAGGTAGGACAAAAAGAATAGAAAACAGACTCCTTCTCTCGCACAGAGAGAATAATTATAAAGGAGACTGGTGTAAAAGGATAAATAATAGCAACCCAAGATGGGCTCTAAGGCTTGAGCGCATATAGTACAAAAATAACAGAACAAAGAAAAACTTCTCACTCTCAAAACTGAAAGCTAGAAATAAGAGGTAGAAATAAAAACGGCAAAGACAATCTGTCTTAGGACAAAAGAGACTGAGAAACCAAAAGCAAAAGAATGAAGGGTGTAAAGAGTAGGGCAAAGCCTAAGCTAACTCTAAGACACCCGAGACAAGTCCCGCATTACCTGTACCGTACCTGCTTTTCTTGTGAAACGAAAGACAACATGGAAGCTCCGAAAACAGGAAGACGCGAGGTTTAAATAGCTGGCGGAAAGGTGGTGCAGGTGAGTGGAAGAAAGTGCGGAAACACGGAAAGGATAAAGAAAAAACAAACGAGTGAATGCAATACGAGCCCTCCAAGACGAAGTGGCCACAGAATGGAGAGCAGGCAGAGAAACCATGATAGGACCCCCCAACTAAGGGACGGCTCCAGATGATCCCTCAGACCTGTCTCTGCGGAAATATCTAATGAGTTGAGGGTGAACGCAACACGAGCGATCCAAGACAAAGCGACCACAGAGCAGAGAGCAGGCAGAGAAACCATGACAGAGACCTTCTCGATGAAAATAGTAATGTTTTCGATTACAATACCTTTATGTCCAAACATGACTTTCCTTGCCATCACAAACAATATTGTACTGTGAGTAATGCTATTCTGCCATCCCTTTTACAGTGGTGAAAGGGATGCTGTCATATGGTGAGGTTTCTATTTGCCACCCTTCCCTGTCATGTCTCGTACCTCCACGTCCTGGTCTTGTTCTGGTTTTTCCGTTTATATGTATTTTCTATCTGGGAGTCCGTTCCGTGTTTTCCCTCTCCCTCCATTTTGTGTCTCCACTTCCCGCACCTGAATTGTGTTTTGTCATTCGTTTCGTATCACCTGTTCCTTGTTGTTTCTTCGTTAGTTTGGTATTTAGTCCCTTCTGTTTCTGTGTTCTCGGCCAGATCGTATTGTGCCCTGCATTTATGCTTGTCTCAGCCTGCTCCTCGTTCCTGTCCTCGTTCCTGTGTTACCCGTCCAGTTCCTGTTCCTGTTTAGCCCTCCTGCCCGCCAGTCCTCCCCGTCCTAGCCCTGCTCCTGCCCTTCATCATCCTGTTCCCCAGTTCTGACGGATTCCCCGGTTCTGACCCCTGCCTGTTCCTGGACTTCGCTTTTGCTTATTCTGCATTGCCCTGTTTGCTGAACACTGACCCCTGCCTGGAACTGACTACGAATCTGCCTTGCCTTTATTGCACTGTTTGCTGGACTTTGACCCTGTTCTGTCGACCTTCCGATCACTTCTGGTGTCCGCGATGGGTTCCGATATGTGGGTGAATATAGCTTATAAGAGGTGCAATAACAAACAACTGAGACTAGATCAAGATACCTCGCATTCCCTGTCTCACCGAAAGCTAAAGAAATCCAATTCAAAATGACATATATCCCTCAAAATAATTTTTAAGACTAAGATTTAAGGTAGAATGCAATGACTCAATTTTGTGGTAGTAATATTGAAACAACTGATCACATATTTTTATTATGTACCCATGTTCACACTTTTTGGGAAGCATTGTGCCTTTGACTGAAAGGAAGCAACAAAGCATCTCCATTTCACTTACATAGTTTTATAAAATTTAGATTATCTTCTAAAGATAACAATGCACATTTCTTAATCAACAATATACTTATTCTAGTCAAATTTTTTATATAGTGTAGATTTCTCAAGACCGTACCCCAAGTGTTTCTTCAAAAAAGAACTGTCGGTATTTGTAAAATCCTTAAGACTAATTAGGGAAAGCTGTTAAGATGCTGGATGACCTAAAATAATTTTACCTGATTGAATCTGTCATGATCCCAGACTAATATGTGTGCATGTTTATTATTATTTTACTTATTGGTTATTTTAATTAATTAAAATGTATTACATTTTATTTATTGGTTTAATTTTAACCTTATTACTGTATTGAATTTCTATTAATCTGTACTACTGTACCCTGTGTTTTTGTCATTGATCCTGTCATTGAGTGCAATGTCAATGCCGTTTGCGTATCTGTATTCACTACAGGTTTTGCATTTAATAAAACTTCAACAGGCTCAGACTCATCGGTAACAAGAGGAGGAATGACTGGGGGAAATGATGAGCTTGCCTGAATTGGGCAGGTGGGAGTCAACTCAGCGGTTCCTTCCCTGGCTGTTAATGTTTTTGCTTGATTCGTGCCAATGTTCCAGATCCTCTTTTGTTTTGTTTTGACCTACCTCTTTTTCCTCCTATAACGGTTTCTTGAAATATTTTGCGATTGATATTTGCTTTGCCATTTTAGTGAATAACTTTGGTAACATGAACATAATTGTATTAAAAGATAACTTATGACAAACTAATTTGGAATCCACTTATTTAAACAGACGGCAGCCTTGCCGCATAGCCTACCATATAAGCCTTCTTTTTTACTGCATGCATTTTTTCATGTTCTAGAGTTTTCATTGGTCATAATACAATGATGACACGTACAGAAAACAAATACAATTTATGATCTTAAAAAATGCATATATAAAAAATATATTTTCTGCCATTTTGATTGGGTAGGTCTAGATTGGGTAGGTCAATCTAGATAGACCTAGACCTACCCATGGCTACGTGTCTGGTGTGAATCCGGGGTGTTACAAGTGCCCTTTTTGGCCAGTGGGGGTTTCTGGAGAGTGAAGAAATGCAGATCCCTATCCGACTGATCCCTCCCATACTCTGGGCAATACAAGCGCCAAATGCACGTCACCCTATGGAGCTACCGGCCACAGTCGGCACTGCAACGGTCCAGATTCGATCCAAGGCCCCCTTTTGCATGCATTTTAAAGGCTGTAAATATAAACATCAGGGCCCAGTAGTTCAAAATGTTTAATCCCTATCCGATCAGTTCACATTTAGAAATCCCATATTTTTTGATACAGGATTAGACAACTCAGCTAAATTTTGTCCCGGTATTTCAAAGCAATTCAGGATAGGATCACCCTGGTCCAGATCCTGAATATCAGTGCTACTGATCCTAATCCACCTATCTCCACCTATTGGATATGAAGCACAACATAAGGAAGACAGACAGTATAGCAATTTAGAGGCATTTATGAAGGATATAATGATGAATTATATTTTCCAAGTACTTGCTTAAAATAATTAATCTAATAGGGTAACAGCAACAACAAAAATCTAATGGATTCTCTTCATTAAAAAGCAGCATCATCAAGGCGTGTTTTGAGGAGCTGAATCCGAAGTCTGGTTTCAGTTTGCTGAAGCAGGGTCAGCTGTATTTGTTTTTTTGCCAGCTAGATCTGCATCTCTGCCCTCGCTGTTTCATGGTTCAACAGTGTCTCATTGACATCTGAATCCCTCTGCTCTGGTTGTCTGGTGCGCTTGAACGTTTTCTTTCGAGGTGGCTCTTGCAGTGTTTCATTAGGCCAAGCTGAGGGTCCAGCTTCTGGTTCCACAGGGGTCAGGACAAGTACGACTTGTGCTGACCCGTTTCAACAGGTGCATTGACTCCCCACACTGGAAATCACCATCCAGTGGAATGCTTGGTATTCCTTGTAAAGATTGCGAATTCTGACTACCAATGATATCAAGAACCACATCTGTATATTCTCCCTTTATATGGCTTGTTGCCCATCTGTGGGTTTTAGGCCTGGCTGTGGTCTCTGGTAGCTTGTCGTTTCGAATTCTTCCACCTCACTCAAACTTGCTCCACTGTCTTCTTCTGTCCAGACCCTGTGACATTCACATTGTCTGCCATTAGCATCCATATTTCAGCTCTTTACTTTAGCTGCACCACCCTCTCTATTAAAACTGAGAGGTAGGCAAGAGGCCACTGCAAATGTGACACACAAAAAAACTCTAAATCCACCCCTCCAGTTGGATCAAGGTAATCCTGATTTTTTGGGTCAAACTGATCCCAATCCTGTTTTTTGGTTTTGATCCAATCAGATAGAGATTCAGTTTTAAACTACTGGGCCCAGATATCCAATCATCACACACAATTTTAGTGATGCTGTGCGTTATTGGCATTGACTGCCAGTGTTCAGGAACGGAGCAGTTTACTTGGACTCATAATAGAAGCAGCGAAACTTGGGATTTTCAAGTCCATTATTTTAATTATTATTATTATTATTATTATTATTATTATTATTATTAGCGCATAGGCCTAACTAGGAAAATAGACCACACCATATCATGTGCTCTCCCACAAAAAAAAGACAAACATCTTCCAGCTTCCTGAAAATGTTGGAAACAAAATATTCAATGCGGTGAACGACTTGGAAAAACTTTGCCTTTTACAATGCTTTTTTAAACAGTGACGTAATAGAAAAATTACGATATTGACTTTCATTTCCTGATCAACCATAAATAATGTATACTGACAACATAGGCAATACATGCTAAATGTAATATGTAAAACTGAATTATCACATCTGAACTGAATGGGAGCTAAATTTAACTGAATTGGAGCTGAATCTGATCATTGAATTTGTAAAGTACGTGTTCCCTGTCGAATCTTCTCAGAGGGAAAGATTCACACCCGCAATCATAACCCATTTGATTACCAGCATGAGTATATATGCACACAAATAAATCTACAAATATTTGAACTAAGAGTAACTTTATTTGACATTTGTTCCCATATTAACATAAATACATATGCATTACATTCATTACACAGCTCAAATTCAAGAGACAGGTTTTACTGCAATAACGTTTTTATTTTATGTATTTTTTTGTTTTTGCATTGATCTTTGCACCAAGACTCACTTGCAACATTCTCATTTTAAAAAATTATATATAGGCTAGTATATAGCCTATCAAGCTTTTTGTCTTCGGAACAGATATGTCATTGCTACACAAACAATTGAATTCAACGCATCAGCAAATGCGGATTATGATGATTTCGGAGTTCACATCTTAGTTTTCTTGCGTAGTGGAAAATGTTCAGCATATTATCACAGTTCATGTTGATGTCAAGTCAGGCAGCCCTACTGAACATTATTTAAACGGTAAGGCGTAATATTTTCAGACAGTTCTGAAATGTGGCATTCTAACTGGGAACATGACGCGACTAATAAGTCTTCACAGCCAGTTCAAGGTTTAAAGAACAAATGGATTAACATCCAGGTGTGCAAATATAGCCCCGAAACGGCACGCGCCCAAATATTTGTTGTAGCCCATCATGAAGCGTTTGAGTGCGTAGAGGTTATTCGTAATACATACTTTACCAGCGTCAAAAGCACAGCGGTGACATGCTGGTGGAAAATTGAAAAACAAAACCTATAGCAGAAGCCACATTAAAACAAGAATTGGGCTGCAAGGACGTAGAGAAAACAGGGGCGTCATACTAAAGAAAATTCAAAGGTAATTTCATCGCACATTCCCCTTTCTCCTAAATTCGCCCTGAGAATATAAATCCAAAAAGAAACACTCGACCGACACGACCTCTTCCTCTCCATCTCCTGTCAGCCGAAGACACAACGCAGCCAAACGTCTCGCACGAATTAAGGCAACAGCTGCACTTCAACCAAAGATTCTATAGACTACACTCTGTAGTATGAAATATATAAGAATAAATATCTATAGAATCTGTTCTTCAAGTCAAGGGAGCCAAATCGTTTTACAGAACTCTAGGTTTTAGAAATTCCAGTACCGAACGCCACGTGACCGGGAACGTGTGGAAAAAGCCCTGTGCACCGGCAAAAACGATAGCCTGAACTGACAGTGTGTAAATAATATTTACAAGTACAATCCGTCCCTTACAAAACAAAGGATCATTAAATCATTTCATGATTTATAAAAAATAAATATTCAAGTGTTGCTAAATTAGATATATATTTAAAGTGCTTAAGAGTTAATCATATTGACATTTTTATGCGATACACTGGATGTGCTATACCGATGTAGTGCTTTCATCACAGGATCACATATTTCCGCCCCTCCACTAACCCATAAACTTTGGAAAATAGTTATGCAAATACTTTAATTTGAAAACTACTCATTCATGAGGATCAGTTATATAACGCACGTTGCACTGAATCATGGATTACCTTTTTGTATGAAAGTCGAATGCTGCAAATATATTATTTAAATATCTCCTAACGAGGCACCATAAAATAAATATCTGGTCAACATACAAAAATAAATTAGAGTAGCACTTATAGACCAGACTAGCCCTCCCCACTTGTTCGAGAATACTTTTTAAACAGATGAGGCTTCTCATTTAATCTGAATTTTAAATGAAATTAAAAACAGAATAATCAGAGGTGAAACATTCGACCGTTTAAATTAAATTTAAATACAGCACTATGAACAAAACGGATGATTCTTTAAACAGGCGCAGTGGAGAATAGATTAGACAATGACCAAATAAAATGTTTCTCCAGAACACAAATAAAAAGTATGAAAACAAAATAGTAAAAGCTGCATTAATGAAAAATAAATAAATATATATATATATATATACACACACTGTGAACACCATAATTCATTGGACAGTGACACATTTTTTGTTATTTTGGTTCTGTACTCTAGCACTGAGTTTGAAAGGATGCAATGATACTGATGTGCAGACTGTCAGCTTTAATTTGAGGTAATTTTCATCCATATCAGATGAACCGTTTAGAAATTATAAAACCTTTTATACATAGTCCCCCCCATTTTCAGGCATCAAAACATATTGGACAGTTTAACATAATGTAGAATAAAGTAATCATTTTAAATATTTGGTCACATATAGGGTTGCAAAGAGGCAGACAATTTCAGGAAACTTGCCATGGGAAGTTAAGCTCGGAGATGTTGACCAATTATTTATTTTTTTTGCGTGCAAAAGTTAGCCTCTAACATGGAACTTAAATTTAATTGGAAAATACTCAACTGCAATTCTAGATCTTGCAGCATGCTTTGGTTAAACAACCCAATTTAATGCAAATTCAGATGAATTTCAACCCTGCACTGTGCATTCTTCCATAGAGTTCTCAAGTGACTACGTCACACTGGTTCAGAAGTTAATTTAGACCATATTAACCAAAACTTACTTTTAAACTATTTCTAGTGATTATGTCTTACCATCAATTTCCTGGATTGTTCAATATAACAAAATATGTCTTTTTTCTGGACCAGCTACGAGTATATTTTACGTTTTAGTATTTTTTTGTGAATATACCAGCGCTGGCACTGTTTAAAAACTGGACGTCCCATAATTCCCTCTGGATGGTTCAATGAAGTAAAATTGGGGGGAGGGGTTAGGAAATACATTTATTAATAGTCTGCTTATGACAAAACAAAATGTTTATATTCATGTCTGCATATGACGAGATAAATACAGCTAGTAAAAATAACGCCAACATTTCCAGTTTATTCCCGTTAATTCCCATATATTCCCGCTAATTCCCATGGAAAGTTTCCACCTTTGAATATTCCCGGAATTTTGCAACCCTAGTCACATATCCTTTGCATGCCATGACTTCCTGATGTCTGTGACCCAACCATATCAAAAGACTCTTGATATCTTATTTTCTGGTACACCTACAAGTGATACTTGTATTTGAATGAATCTCTATGGAAATTAGGGGCCGGGTCTAGATTTAGCTGTAAATTACACTGGAACAGTATGGAACACATGGTTGGCTAAATGGCTCCAAGTCATCAAGGGTCTGATGTATCAAACAAGCCTTAAACCATCACTCTGCTGCCAGATATGCAATAGATATGGATGGATAACTTGAAGGGTTTCTTCTCCTGACTTATTTTTTTCATAGAGTTCAATAGAAATATTTGTCAGGAGAAACAACCCTTAAAGTGATCCATCCATATCTACCCCATATCTGGCAGCAGAATGATGGTTTGAGGCTCGTTTGATACCTCAGACCCTTGATGACTTACAGCCATTTTGCCAAACCATGTAGTATCGCTTGTAGGTGTATCAGAAAATAAGATATCAAGAGTCTTTTGATGTTGTTGGGTCACAGACACAGACATCAGGAAGTCATGGCATGCAAAGGATATGTGACCAAATATAAAAAATTATTACTTTATTCTACATTATGTTAAACTGTCCAATATTTTTTGATGCCCGAAAATAGGGGGGACTATGTATAAAAAGTGCTATAATTTCTAAACGGTTCATCCAATATGGATGAAAATACCCTCAAATTAAAGCTGACAGTCTCATTGTATCCTTATATCCTTTCAAACTTAAAGTGCTAGAGTGCGGAACCAAAATAACAAAAAATATGCCACTGCCAAATGAATTATGGCGCTCACTGTATATTCATTCATATTCATTCCATATAAAATCAATCAATGCTTCCCACCTGACCCCATCAGAATCACCAGATTTTTTTGTACATAAACTATATACATAAACTTTAATGAAGCCATGCAAAATTTTTACTTTATATGAATATCTTGCGAGTTATGGCCAATTGAAGTACCTAGGGGTAGCTAAAATTCTGGCTCTTTTTATTTCGCATTAAAATTTCCATTTTTAACTAAAGGTGCTAGCTAGCCACATTAACATTTCAGGGCTCGAATATACATTGCAGTTGTGTTCAAAACGGCAATTATATCTATTTTACATGCATAACACTTCTTACAATTTCAAGCCAAAATCAAAATTTTTCTACAACCAACATTGGCCATCAATATCACAGGATATATCATAGTATCAATGTTCAAACTGCACCCGTTTAATGTTTGTGGCCTAGACTAATACAAACAGGCATTGGTAGCATGTACATATAGCCTGTTTTCTGAGAATTTGTCATAGAACTCTCGAAAAAATACAACCTTTCTTTGAAGGTTCATATCACCATGTGATAGGTGGTTGGTGAAAACTCATTTTTCCATAAATATCGATACCAGGCTCAACCTCTAGCCATGATTCATTCTCTTTCAAAATAAATGTCAAACATAGGCATATTTTCAAGCTCACAAATATAGTTTAGGGCAGTGAAATTGACAAACAACATTGGTATACACATGTTTTATAGAAAGTACTAGAAGTACAACTGACAATGTATACTAATAATTATGATGAAGAAATACCATTTCCCGGAATTGATCGATTTCATATGGAATGTATGAATGCATATATATATATATATATATATATATATATATATATATATGTAATTAATCTAAGACAAATTTGTTGTGCACAAAAGCAACAATTGAGAAGCCCTCGTCTCATTACGGGTTGTTTTGGTTGTACGTAGCAATGGTTTCTTTGCAACACCCGCTGCAGCATGATGGACTCTGCCCCCTTTTGGACTGCATGAGCACTGCAGCATCAAAGGCAAGAGCACCCGCTCGGATGTTCCATACTGGTGGAAGCTGGCAGCTCAGCCCAGCACCACTCCACAGCCATGAGCGGAGCACACAGGCGACTGAACACACGTCGTCCTTGGTCCCTTGCTGTGTGACACTCGACGCAAACACCATCAGAGCGGCCATTTGATGAAGTGGATACCAGCTTTGAGGATTATAGTTTTTTTGAAAAGGGGAGTGAGGGGTTGAATGAATTAAAAGCCAACTAAGGCACTACTCTGAAACACCTCTCTTAAACATTAAAAATCAACTAATGACAATAATAAAAATAACAATAATAATAATGTAAAATTAAATGGTGATGAGAACCATTTGTCCTCTTGTCCCTGCCTACAGGGACAGTTAGAGATTAGTTTCAGGCTTCACTAGTGCACTCCTCTACCCCTGCTCTCACTTCAGCCTTCAAACATTCACAGAATGAGATGATTGTGCAAAAATCCGCAGGCGTCTCAGCTGCGCCCTGAGATTTACCCCCTCCTTCGCTATGGCCCCCCTCCCCCACCAACAGTCTACTGTCCTGTGGAACCTTTCCTCTCTTCTCACCGCGACTGCACCCCCAGACTGGATTTGAGGCGCTCATAGACCACATAGCTGATGCTGACGGCTGGGATTACTTTCATGAAGTTGGGGGCCAGGCCCCTGTAGAGCCCCATGGGCCCCTCCGTTTGGACAATGTGTCTGAAGAGCCCCGACATAGACATCTGGGGGCTCCCCTCGAAGGTGGCTATGGGGGGGGGGGGCACAGATAAAGTGAGTGTTAGAATCAAGCTGGGGGCAGAGTTTTGCTTTGATCAGGGTAGAGGATGGGGTTTAGGGTGTTTCCTGGGCAGAGTTTAAGGTATTATTACTCTTATTTAACTAGTGCCAGTGCACATCCAGGGAACAATACAGTGATGTTAAAGAATCTAGGACAGGAACTCCTTTAATTTTGTGTGAAAATTCAAAACAGGCATGGTTCAGAGGTAAACGTCTTTGTCATAATGCTTTTATTATTCATTTTCTTTGCAGATGTCCTTATCCAGAGTGACTCACACATATTAAATATTTATTTTATTTTTACTTCTTGAAGTAAATTTAGACTATTAATTTAAACTGCTGGGTATTTACGGAGCGGGATGGGGCAATTTTACTGTCTGCATTAAAACACCAAAGACAAACAATTTGGCACAGTTACGCTGAAATTCCAGGGGAGAAGGCGCTACCTTCAAATAAGTCACGCAACGAAATCTGAATTGACACAGTCACATTACATATTACACTGTGTGTACATGTCTCACCTTGAGCCTGCATGCGTGTGCGGACTAGGGCGAGGGGGTAGGAGGCCAGCTGGCCGCAGGTGCTGGACATTGTGCCGCAGGCCAGCAGGACAAACACGCCGGGGTCAGCACTATCTGTGGCGTAGCGCTGCAGCCAGGCGTTCTTCAGCGTCTAGAGAGAGAGAGAGGATTACTATACCATCCTTTGGGCTCAAAGATGTGTACAGAACTCTTACACCAGTTTCATCTATAAGCACTTAAACTGTGACACGACTACGTCTGGGTATCATTTAGATGAGGAGTGGGCAATCTTATCTGAAAAGGTCCGGTGGGGGTGCAGGTTTTTGTTTTAGCCCAGCTCAAAGACACCTGATTCTACTTATCACAGTCTTGGTTGAAGACCATGATTAGTTAATTAATTGAATCAGGTGTCTTAGTGCTGGGCCAAAACAAAAACCTGTACCAACGGCCCTTCTCAGATAAGATTCCCTTGTTACAATTTGGGCAACGCGAGAGGGTGTGATCCCACCATTAGGTCATTGATATGCTCATGGCAGTCAGAGATGGCTGCCAAGTAACCTCTCAGCATAGACTCCGCCAACCTCTCAGCATAGACTCCGCCAACCTCTCTTCCAAGAGTGACTGAAAAAACAACTGGCCATGTAAGACCGGGTTAGACCCCTTAGTGTGGCACCAGCAGCTGAAACTGCCCCACTTCCTAGCATACAGCGCCCTTGTAGAGGGGCTTGCAATGCCTGAAGCGTGCCTAGCATGCTGGATCTAGGCGCTGAAGCGACCTCCATCCAGGGGCTAAATGAAGCAGGCTGTAAATCCACAGGTGAGGGCGGCAGTGTAGAATAATGGTTAAGGAGCTGGACTTGTAACTGAAAGGTTGCAGGTTTCATTCCTAGTTAGGACACTGCCGTTGTACCCTTGAGCAAGGTACTTAACCTGAATCGCTTCAGTATATATCCAGCTGTATAAATGGATATGTAAAAAATGCTAAAAAAAAATTATAAAATAAAAAGTTGTGTATAAGAGCATCTGCTAAATGCCTGTAATGTAATGTAATGTAATGTAATGATTCTGCGGCATAATGACTGCGACTGGGGACATAGAAAATACTTTAAGCCTGATAAAACAGTAAATGCTTTGCCATGTTAGGCATACTTCCTCCCTTGCATGAAATTAACATGTAGTGATTACACTTTGCTGTATCAATACTTTCTTTTGTGAAACTTAGCCACACTCTGAGCGTTTGCTCCAGTCTGCCATGCTGTAAACGCTCTACAGGCACGTTGATGCACATGTCAACAACGTCAGAGAAGCGGGTACTAGCAGTCGAGTGAAATTCTTTGAATGGCAGTGAAAATACGCTTTCAGGATTCGAAACGCGCATTTAACGAATTCCCAGTTCTTGGAAATTTGGAACCGGTTCCTGCTTGTGTGTGTACCTCATATACAGCCAGGTCAATGCCTGCATATGGGAGGCGTGTGTGTACCTCATATACAGCCAGGTCGATGCCTGCATATGGGAGGCGTGTGTGTACCTCATATACAGCCAGGTCGATGCCTGCATATGGGAGGCGTGTGTGTACCTCATATACAGCCAGGTCGATGCCTGCATATGGGATGATCCCCAGCATGTTGGGGACATAGCCCTTATAAAATGCTGCCAGTCCCTCCTTTTTGAGAATGTGCCTGGCACAGTCCACAATGCCCCCGTACTGACCCGTCCTCCTCAGAGTCAAGCGGGTCTTCAGAACCTAAGCAGGGAGAAAGGGTTCTGCATGAAACCCCGCAGCACGCATACAGACAGAACACAAACACATGGACACACACACACGCACACTGCATAACAGGATAAGGCGGAGGTGACCGGAACTGTAGAATTCATCCAAATGTGTGTGATTCTGCCCTTAGAACCCTAACCGTAACTGACTTCAGGTCAACCCCAGAGATTTTAGGTTTTATGCTTATAGCAGCGATCTCAGACGCCAGTCCTGGAAGAGCTCTTAAAGGCCCCCGCTTATTTGTTTCAAGTTTTATTCAATTCTTGGTTGCTTGCCTTGTCTAACATGTCCCAATTAAGCTGATAAAATATGAAATCTGTAAAACATGACATTTTGCCACATTTTCTCCCGCAAAGTAAAAACTGTGAGAATAAGATAAACATAAATAAAATCAAACCAGTTTCACATGGAACAGTTGAGGGATGTAGAATCAGTGCCCGCACACAACATGCTTTGCCTTGACCAAACCTGTTGTTCCTTATTTTTCTGCACTGAAGATGACATGTATGATGTAATCCCTGCTGGGTAACTTTTGGACCCAGGAGCAGAGCAGGAGTTGTGTGGGAAGGAGATGGGAGGGGCGCTCCTGTCATTTCCAGTCAGACAACCAATCAAGGCAGAGCATGTGGAAAAAAACATCCACGCAAACTAGCCTGTTCAGCTCGAAGGGAGAGAAACTCAATGGATATGTTTTGTTAAAATATGTTTTTTTCTTTCAAAAAAACCGAATCAACATGTCTGGTAGACCTTGTGGAACAATAAAAAAAACTGGAAAACTATAGACCCATTTCAAATCTTCCATTTTTATCAAAAATATTAGAGAAAGCTGTTGCGAAGCAACTTGGTGCATACCATAGCTCAAACCATATCCATGAAATATTCCAGTCAGGATTTAGACCCTACCATAGCACTGAAATGGCACTTGTTAAAAGTTATTAATAATTTACTATTATCAGCCGATCGAAACTCTGTGTCTGTTCTTGTACTCCTTGACCTAAGTGCAGCTTTTCATACAATAGATCATGAGATTCTACTGAACAGACTCCAGGGCTGTGTTGGACTTAATGGTCAAGCACTTGCATGGTTCAGATCATACTTATACAATTGGAAGCAGGTTGTTCATTTAAATGAAGAAGTATCCAGTTACTCAGTAATGAAATACGGTATTCCACAAGGATCAGTGCTAGGTCCAGTACTTTTTCCATATACAGGTGCAGCTCAAAAAATTAGAATATCGTGAAAAAGTTAAATATTTTTTGTCACTCATTTCAGAAAGTGAAACTCATATATTATATAGATTCATTACACATAGAGTGAAATATTTCAAGCCTTTATTTCTTGTAATTTTGATGATTATGGCTTACAGCTAATGAAACCCAAAATTCAGTGTCTCAGAAAATTAGAATATTTTGCTTTAACATATTTTTAAAGTATCATATTTAATATTTGGTCGCATATCCTTTGCATGCTGTTACTTCCTGAAGTCTGTGACCAATCAACATCAAAAGACTCTCGATATCTTATTTTTAGGTACTGTTACAAGCGATACTATAACCTCTCTGCATTTGAACTGATCTCTATGGGAATTGGGGGGTGAGACTAGATTCAGCTGTAAATTACACTGGTACAGTATGGAACACATGGCTGGCTAAATGGTTGTAAGTCATCAAGGGTCTGAGCTATCGAACGAGCCCCAAACCATCACTCTGTTGCCAGATATGGAGTAGATGTGGATGGATCACTGCAAGGGTTATTTCTCCTGACTCATTTTCCTATAGAACTCTATGGGGAAAAAAGTCAGGAGAAACAACCCTTAAAGGGATCCATCCACATCTACTCCATATCTGGCCGCAGAGTGATGGTTTGGGGCTCGTTTGATACCTTAGACCCTTGATGACGTACAGCCATTTCGCCAGTCATGTGTTCCATACTGTACCAGCGTAATTTACAGCTGAATCTAGTCTTACCCCCCAATTCTCATAGAGATCAGTTCAAATCCAGAGAGGTTATAGTATCGCTTGTAACAGTACCTGAAAATAAGATATTGAGAGTCTTTTGATGTTGATTGGTCACAGACTTCAGGAAGTAACAGCATGCAAAGGATATGCGACCAAATATTAAATATGATACTTTAAAAATATGTTAAAGCAAAATATTCAAATTTTCTGAGACACTGAATTTGGGTTTTCATTAGCTGTAAGCCATAATCATCAAAATTACAAGAAATAAAGGCTTGAAATATTTCACTCTATGTGTAATGAATCTATATAATATATGAGTTTCACTTTCTGAAATGAGTGACAAAAAATATTGAACTTTTTCACAATATTCTAATTTTTTGAGCTGCACCTGTATGCTACCCCTTGGTGATATTATTCGGGCACATGGGGTAGATTTTCACTGCTATGCGGACGATACGCAAATATCCATTTCCATGAAACCCGGCGAGGGGTCTGATGTATCAAACAAGCCTTAAACCATCACTCTGCTGCCAGATATGCAATAGATGTGGATGGATCCCTTTAAGGGTTGTTTCTCCTGACTTTTTTCCCCATAGAGTTCTATAGGAAAATGAGTCAGGAGAAATAACCCTTGCAGTGATCCATCCACATCTACTCCATATCTGGCAACAGAGTGATGATTTGGGGCTCGTTCGATAGCTCAGACCCTTGATGACTTACAGCCATTTAGCCAGCCATGTGTTCCATACTGTACCAGTGTAATTTATAGCTGAATCTATTCTCACCCCCCAATACGAAAACTATGACAAAAATACAGATTTTCTTGTCATTTAATCAACCTCTATGTTGAGATCTGTTGGACCAAATAACAGCATTGTTCAAGGAAAAATAAAAGAACCACATAGAAATCATCAAATCTTCACCAGTGACAACACTGGTTCCTTTAACAATAATCTTTGGCACCTTAACCATCCCAATTTTGCCTTTGCTTTCATAAATGTAAAAACAACACTTAACCTCGATAAAAGGTAGGATTGGATCACAAAATCCAAATCCCAATCTGAGGGATCAGAATCCCATTTATAAATTTATAAAAAAACATTTTCAGACTTAATCCAATCCCGATTACTGTTATTGTTTGAGATACATTTTGAAAAACTGGTCCCAGGGGTTTAAGGGAGGTAACTTGGAGGCAACATGAAAACCTTCCTCACCTCCATGGGGTAGATGCTGCTCTGGGCAATGACTCCTGCGAGGGACCCTGCAACCAAGCGCTCCAAAATACCCAGAGATTCGTGATCACTGCCTATCACCCACTTAATCTGATGGAGGGAAGGAGGGAGAGAGAGAACACGCAGTGTGAACCTAGGGCAGCTTTCCTATATTGGGATAGCAGGTATGCCATCCGCCATGTTACGGCTTGGCAGGGCATACCCCATACCTATACACATAGAGTGAATTATTTCAAGCCTTTATTTCTTTTATTCTCGTTTAAAATATCCTTTTTTATTGATCTTATGTAATATTCTAATTTTCTGAGACACTGAATTTGGGTTTTCATTAGCTGTAAGCCATAATCATCAAAATTACAAGAAATAAAGGCTTGAAATATTTCACTCTATGTGTAATGAATCTATATAATATATGAGTTTCACTTTCTGAAATGAGTGACAAAAAATATTGAACTTTTTCACGATATTCTAATTTTTTGAGCTGCACCTGTATATATTTCCCAATTTATTTCCCCATTTACTTATTTATTTATTTCCATATACATTTCCCTATTTCCCAAAGAGTACAATCTGTCAATCAACTTGCTTTGGTCCACCCACTTCCCCGTGAGTGGATATCTTCGCCCGTTCCCAAACTTATCGTTCCGAGCTGCCATATTGGGGGATTTCTCCCTAAATCTAGGGCATTTTTTTAATAAAAGATGCAATGACAGAAAATATTTTGTTGAGATGAAGTAGATACCTGACAAAGAATCTTATCCAAAGACTAACACAGCATCATTGACATAATGACAGAGCCTACATCTCACATTGTTAGTTATCGTACACCTGAACAGAAATGGTGAGGCTTAAAGAAAATGTGCTTTTCTAAATAATATGCTTATTATCACCGCCCCTTACCTGGTCGTAGGCCATGAACTTGATGGCGGATTCAGGTGCTATTTTGATGACGTTCATTCCGTTCCCTCGCCATAGTGACCGCGTTCCACCCTCTTTGATCATGTTGGCAAAGCCGCCAGAGATGCACATGCTGTTGCTACGTGACGCGTGTACCTACCAGGTAAGAAGAGAAGTGCGGTATGAACCCTGCTGCACCCCATAATGGGTGTAGCTACAATGTCTGTCAATCACTGGGCTAGATTTAACTAATCAGAAGACTGGCATATGACCTTTGACTAGGGGTGGGAAACGAGAACCGGTTCCCGTTAGGAATCGCCTTCGAGCTTATCAATTCTCTTATCGATTCCAGCATGTATTCCCGACTGCTACGTATAGCAAAACAACGTCACGTCATGTGCGCTGTCGTTCTAAATTCGTCAGCTCATTCTGGCAGGCACTGAAGCCCATTCTATCTTCCATAGGTAATTTATTTCCGAAACCAGACTCAGTTTGCCGCCCCGTCTAAAAATATTAAATGGAAACGACATTGTTTGAAAACTAATTTAAGGTACTATCATTTTAAAATCAATAGAAAATGTGTTCGCGTAAGCTCTCCATTTTGTGATCCGTCTTCAGAAATATTCCCTTGGGAGCCTATAACCAACTCCAAGTGTAATACTAGTGTTGTGATTGGCGGTAGACTAATCTGACAATGATTGCCTGCTTGGCCACGCACAAATGAGTAGAGGAAAACGAATAACTAACCTAAATTTGTGATAATCTTCAAACTTTGTCATCTTCAGTTAATGGGCCAGCTTGCCTCTAAAAATGGCCAGGTAACATTAAAGATCTCATCTTTCTTCCATGTAAATTAGCCTATAGGCTAAATAAGATAGGGGAGAATGTTGACAGTGAAAGAAAGCTGTTCTGATTACAGAAACCAAGGCAAACGTTACGATGCAGCTTTATGAAACACGCCTAGGAGCGTAACTAACTCATAAGAGTTTGCGATCTTCGTTAGAGAATGAAACTCCTAAATATCCCAATCACAGAGCAGCGGTTAAACAACAATATTTTAGCCATCCTCTTTGACATAACGTTAAACTTATAATTTATCCTCTCTTCTCGCGTCCTTTTTCATTATTTTCCGGTGTCTCATATTTTCTTTGATGTCTCATATTTATAAGCACTCACTTGTGCAGGCATGAATATAGCAGATAAATATTTTCCATGATAGCCTATGACTAAGAAATATGAATGAAAGACGAATGCCTTATACTTTATAAATATTTAGTCATTTAATCAATTTTAGATGACGAATCTAATAGCAATAGTAATAGTTGGTCTTTGAATAGCCTGGGAGCAAATAATATTTAAGGAATCGATAAAGAATCGGATCGACAAGCAGAATCGATAATGGCATCGGTATCAATCAAATCTAACGATTCCCATCCCTACCTTTGACCCATACCCCTCCTATCTCCCTTATCTCCCAGTCACGCATTTACTTGCAATTGTGCGACACACAAAATAGTTTGGCAGTAGAAAAAACTCATGGAGGTCAATATGTGTATGCATTCAATCAAACCAATCGAATGGCTGAAAAAAAAGGACCCTCCAACAAGACAATTGGTGGCGTTCTGGCAAAATTCCCCCAAAAATCTAGAATTTCTTCCCACTTCACCTAAGCCAATGGGCAGTTTGCATTCTGATGCAAAATGGCTGCCATCACCAGTGTATGGCTACACATTGGTGGTGGTTGGGTTTCCTTCCTGTCACAATGAAGCTCTTTTGGGTCCATGAAGATGAAAAGCGTGATTTAAATGCAATCAATCATTATGATTAAAATTATAATAAAAGTCTCGTTTCAGGTTTTGTCTGTGACTCATTCTTAGACAATAAGCCATGAATGGTGTGATGAAGAGTCACGGGTTTAAACCTCACCCACCTGCATCAGTACTTTGAGGCGGTCCAGTGGGGCAGTGCAGGTACGCGACACCGCTCCTGCTCCCCCTCCAGCCACCAGGTGCCGCCACCACATTCCCGTCTTCCTCTCCTCTACCGTGAACTCGTCCGGCACCATGAGGCTCTCGCCCACATCGAATATCTGTGGGAGGGCGAGATGTCTGAAGGTCAGGACAGCTAGGAGGAGAGTGCGATCATCTGACAATTACGTACATACATTTACACATTTAGCGGATGCTCTTATCCAGAGAGATTTACATAAATATCTAGCCAATGAGCTGAGCTGATGAACAGTTGGTTCCTAAAAGAGATTGAGGATGTAGTGATTTAATTCGTGTTCTATTGTTTGACACCAACAGACTGCTAGATGCTGCCAAAAGATGAAAGGGCTCATCCACTCCTGTCCTCCTGATACTTGAATTGTGCAGATCAGAAATCTGATCAAGCAAAGCGAATCAAAAACAAAAACAAGAAAAAAAGAAGTTCCAGGCAGTCAGGTCAGTGTTTGAGGGCAGTGCCCGAAAGCAGTTTTCCCACCTGCATTTCAGTCATCCCTCAGCATGAGGTCAGTACAGCTTTCTCTGATTGTACATGCGAGGGAGTTATCACATTACACCTCCCCAGTCATCCATGTTACTAAGCCAGTTGCCACTTATGGATGATTGACAGCAATGTTCCCAAACTATCACAGGCTGCATTTAGTGTGGTTAGAGCCACAGCCATGTGGCAGTAGCACATTTTCATAATGTTGTGCCATTTTTATTATTATTTATTTTTACCTCTTCCTACAAAATGCCCCCTAGTGGTAACGTGGGCGTTACGGAAGTTGTGAAATTGTTGATTTCATTAATTTAATAAAATATAATAAATTGATCATGTCAATATTTTCATTAAATATCCTTAAGATGCATACATTCTTTCTGGGAAAGTCGTTGAGTTAAAACTTTGTTAATGATAATTACCAAACATTAATTTCAGCTTGCTGTCATGCCATAAACAACCTGCTGGTAAACAGTTCCTCTTGATTGTATTTCACAAAAGTCAGGTTTTAAAAATTGTTATGCCTTTAGGCAATCTGTCTGTGTGCAGTGTTCCAGGCATATACTGGTGCACTTAAGACTTTTATTTTTTTGATATTCCTCTCACATTTCCTTCCTTTCCCTGAGTTTTTTTGTTTTTTGATGGTCACAATTAACCACTAATTGCATGATTAGTTAGACAATTGTGCTAATCCAGTGCATATGGGGACCCCTCGAGGATATTGATTGCACCCTAATTACAGGTAAAGAGGAGGAGGATTACATAAGAGGAAATGTGAGGCAGTGAAGAAAATGGGGTGACATTTCTGCCCCCTATGAAAGGGATGATCCAAGGAGCAGATGCGTTTTGGGATAGGCAATTGATTGATTCAACAGCCCGAGTTAGTACCAGCGGAAAATTTTGCAAGCGTGGACGAAGAAGGTCAAGACCCCCTTTGCAGAGCGAAGGGCAAACTGTTCCCTGACATTCAGAGGGGTGTAGAGTTTAATGGCCATCCTTAAGTTTCTGTCTTACGCTGTATTATGTAAGAGGTAGATGGGGCAAGAATGAGTGTGGTCAAACTATCCTTTCCTGTAGTGGCTGCGGTTATAATAAACACATTTGAATGACCTTGTGTGCTTTGTTTTGTGAGCCATTCTTGATGAGCACCTGCTAAATCAGTGTTTCTAAACCCTGGGGGGTGTACTACGAAGCGAGAGTAAGGGATTGGCGAGCTAATTTAAGCTTCAACCCTGCGGTTTCTGTGTCATGAAGCTGACTCACTTTTAATTGGGGTATATTGCTAAGGCGTCTCCATTCCAAAGGATCCTGTAGAGGTATGTGCGGATAGTCAGGGAGTCTCTTCGCAGGGCGAGATTGCGTTCCGGAAAATGCTTTAGAGACCGACAAAATCCATTGCCTTTCCCTGAATTTATGAATAAACCTTTTTTTAAACATGCTGTATCAAGTTTAGGAGCTCAAGAATGTAGTACAGTTAGTACATTAGAAATAAACTCTGTACTGAGAGTATAGATTTATTCATTACGAGTGGTAAGGTAAATAAGGTATTAAATAATTTAATTGGATTTTTTGTTGCAAAAGCTCCTCCCTGGCTTTGTTGGAGGCAACGGTGTTGCTTTTTGCTCTAATGATTGTTTTATGTTCTTCATTTTCAACAGCCTAACCCTTTCGCGCAGTCCCTCTAGTGGCCATGGCGCCAGTGCCATAAAATTACTCTACTAAGACATTCATTGCTCCTGCAACCATGAGTGGAAACAACAAAGCTTTAGCATATGATTTGTGACAACTGTACCAAATACAGAGTTTCTAAGGCCCCGTTCACACTACAGCTAAATACGGTTGTCGCTTCTCATTTTAGTGCTTAATCCAATCAAGTTCACACTTAGTACGGTTATAAACAAGAGCGACAACTAGTAGTAATGAGTCCTGTTTGGAACAGGTAGCGATTACCGAAGTTGACTTGTTAACTATGCAAATGAGCTTGGTTGCGCCAGTGTGGACAGGAATGGGAGTTGACAGCTGGTAGCAAATGTGCAGTGATTAACTGCGCAATGCTCCCTCACTTCCATAGAGCGTGCTAAGGGTGATATTGAGTACTCTCCGGCTTGTCTTGGCAGAGATTAACAAAAACTGAATGGCCGTGCGTCCATGTTTGTTGACAGTGGAGATCACATTTACAACAGCGTGATAAAATGCAAGATTTACCTTCTAAATATGCGCGTGTGAGCAGACACAGAACATGCTAATAACTTTGGTTGTTGAGCCACAAAATGCAAGTGCGAACAGGGCCTTAGGGCCACTATTGTCACGTAGCTAGTCTATTTAACAAGTAACCCACCACCCAGTCTCACCGGCAACTATACCAACCCATGCGTGACACAGTGGACAATCGCATCTATCTGTGAGTTCATAGCAACAAGATAAAGCCAACAATAGTCCGAACATATACCAATTCAACTGTGAAAAACCCTGCTTACTCAATAGCAAAATAAACAAGTGAAATTCTTTGCAATTATACCATGTCATACTACTTCAATATCTGCTACTAAATAAATATACAATCCTTGGTTTTACACATAGAGATGTCCCCTTCATGATTCAGTGCTTATTTATTGTCTTGGACAAACCATTTGAGAAATATACAACCCTTTATAATGCTAGCACACCTTCTGAAAACGCCACGCATTAAACCCCATCAGCTGTTCGTGCGGCTGTCATGTATTCCAGTTAATTCTGGTTTGATTGACAACTCTTTTCTCCAATAGATGCCATTATAACCTTCGCAACCGTGTTTTCAATGTCTTATTGGATGCTTTGAATGATAAATTACAGCTGGGCGTAACATAATTTTTAGTTTTATTCATTTAGTTTTACACAAACAACAACAGAAAACACAAGAATGTACATGGATTTTGGGAGTGGGTCAGAAGATACCACAATATTGATTCTATCGGAGAATATGCCTACGAACATTTTCCTCCTCAATATGTAAGTATTACTGCTTGTAATATTTCAAATATGCATATTTGTTTTTCCACTCCGCCACTGTCTTGTGCTATATGTTTTATTTTTGCATTTTGAGTGCATTTCACATACTGTAGTGTAAGCGTTCATAGGTGGCTCAGTCTTTTACATGCACCGGTTTGCCGTGAAGTTAGAACATTTGCCTGAATTTTCCTGATGGTGGAATATTCATTTATTGTAATCTTATCATACATATTACAGACTACGGCGTATTAGTATCTCCCTGGGCTATACTTGTCACTGAGGGCATGGAAAATACTCATTCCAATTTACTGTGTGCTGATATGTGCTAGACTAAATGTAATATTTTCTTCCTTGGAGTGAGTATGAATGGCAAAATTTTTGAAAGAAACTACAGAACAATGTCATCCGAGGGCATACAGCAAAAGATTACATACTGTAAAATTATGTTTTATTTAAGTACAAGAGTGAATGGTTAGGCTACATATTTAGGTGTGTGCACCCAGTGTGATATCAATGTTTTCATATTAAACCATCATAAGGGGCAAATGCTTTATAATGGTCAAAAACTATTTTAGTAATTTTATGACAGGTTTTTGGACCCATAGATATCTATCCCCTATACCGATAAAAAGATAGCAATTCCTACTTGAAAATGAAACAAAAGTGAGTTTCAGGGTTCAAAACAATTGATTTGTAATTAAACATAATTACAGCAGTGCACAAATCAAAATACATTTGGAGACACTAAGGGACAACGGGGTACACTGCTTACATTTTGCATCATAGTAGTTTTGTATATCACCCTCAGAATTTGAATGCTTGTTGACAAGCAGTGTATGATCCAGGAAATGTTTTACCTGTTTTACATTTGTAGCTCTTGGTATTTCATTGCAAACTAAAAAATTTTTTTTTTGCATTTCTGCCAAGATTTCCTTGCATTAGTGGCACTTTATTTTGACCTACATTACATTATTTTCCCAGGTTTCTGTGATGCTCAAATCTGGAGTTATAAAGCCTTAAATATAACACTGCCTAAATAGGTGAGAATTTACCAAATTTGGCATCTGCGCAAAGGCGTTAATTGATGGAGAGATTGGCTTTGACAAAAACCAGCATAGACAGTGGGTCCCCAGAACCAGTGTTGAGAAATTCTGTGCAATATGAATGTGATGCCATGTAATATAATGTATTTGGGAGATATACACTTATCCACAGTGTGAGCAGGGGGCACTGCCTAAAAGGTCACAGTCTCATGCCAGCTTCACCCAGGTCTTCCGTCCCCTTTGGAGCCTTGGTAGAGGCAGAGATCACAATGTCCAAGGCCAGGGTGCTGCACAGTGCTGAATACACTGAACTTATTTAATCTTGGTACAATTTGCTATAATGGCCTTGTGTGTGGATGACCACGTCCCCCTAAATTTAGTTTTGGTCACAAATTACATGTTAAAACCCAAAATCTGCCCGTTAATGTCTCAGCCGTTTTAGCACAAATTACCAATCCATTTGGCAGATCAACTCATCTCATCAATATCTTAACATAAAACAAATATGGGAAAGATTTGTTAAGCCATTTTCATACAATTAAGTACATTAAAAAATTAGCATGTAGATAAACACTTTTTTCCAATGACCTAGCTCAAATTCTACAACTCTAATTGCTAAAGTAGACATAGTGATATGTCGGACATGACATGGACTAATTCTTTTGACAGGTGACATTTCTGTTTATTGTACAATTTTTAAATAAACCTTTATAATTCTACGATACCGGAAATTAATTGTCCATTACTTAACATTGGAGCATAAATTTGCGAGTAACCGAAGGCTAATTGAAAGTTCGAACTACTGTTACAACAGTCTCACACAAGAGAGTTCTTACTCCTCGCCTGATCCTATCATCACAGAAACCAGCCATAGGCTACAAACTGTTCTGTTTTGAATTTTACGTATGGTTTAATATTTTTCTGAACCACAAAAAGTGTGTGCAAATCAACTCGAGAGAGCAAATATGTATAACGTTATTTTGCTTAAAAGATATTTTGCCAGGTCTGTGATCACAGCAGTTCCACATAACTCTGACCAAACAGCGCCAAAGTAACAGTAGCTAACGTTAACTTGGCTAGCTACCATTACCGAGTGACAAAACTAGAAAGAATACAGCTACTATCTAACTTCGCTAGAGAGATATAAACAAATGTTAACTTATCTACTAACATTACTGCTTTCAGACACGTCCACAATATTATCTGTAACGTTAATGAAGCTACAAGCGCCACACCGTGTGAGCCATCAACTAACGTTAGCCAACATTAAATTAGTAACATTACAAGCCCCACATGGAACTATAAATACTAAATCATACCAACACAACACAGTTGAAGAGTGATAGTTTTAAAGAGGTAATAAACACCGGCTTTTGTTCCGTCTCCGTCCACTTCACAATTTCAAAAGACGCGATTTGGGCTCGAGAGGGGAGAGGAGGGAGGAGTTAGTTAGGGGGAGGAGCGATAGATCCATTTGGTAACGTGTCATAGGCAAATAGGCGGAGCCACCAAGGGGAAAACCGTTTGAAATTAAAGGAAATTAAAGCTAATGTTAATTTGCGCAATTTGAATGCCCATTAATCAAGAAGATGGGGCATTTTTTCACATCACAGATAGGGGCGTGGATCAATAGCCTAACTTACTTAATGTATAACGTTACGGAGTTATTTTCGGTACAATGCAACAAAAAGAATGATCTTAGCCAAGTTAAATAACATTAATTAGCTAAAGTTATATCTTCCATTGCCATGTGGCGCTAGCTTGACAGCTTAATTCACATTGGGTAAAAGGGAATCTTAAAATGGGAAGAGCCTGACATTGACAGCACTATTTGGAAGGGATAAGTTTTACGGGGGGAGGTGCGATAATGTAGCCGAATTATTACCGGAGGATCTCCGTTATTTTAGTCCCGTTTTAGCATACAATTCTTCCTAGCATATAATTTTTCCCACTTCCGGGTCCGCTGCTTGACTGTACGTCTCACTAGCTCCTAGCACTCAACTGTGTCGATTATACGCTCTATGCTAGTCAGCAAGTGGTTTTATCCTTTTCAATGTTTTTGTTGAATTAGCCAGTAAATAAACATTATTAGCTAGCTCATATACTCGCATTAATACTATGACTATGTAGGGTAGCGCGAATGCTATCTACGGACCATGGATAGGTTTCAAAAAGTTTGGGTGCGACCAAATACTCGAAAAATGTACACTCCTTTCCTCCACTACCAGGCACCTCCCCTCCATTCCCCAAAAAACAATCTTTGTGTCCTAATCTAATGTTGCTGATTACAACATTATTGTTGAATAATAATTAATGTCTCAACGCCAACCGCAATGTCAGGTATATTGTATACAGTACATGCAACTTGAAACGTTAAAACGTACAGACAGTTTTGCATATTTCCGGGTAGGAGACGAGTGGCGGAAAGGAGGTGGGGTGTGAAGAATATTGTGACAAACCCCTTGGGGGCATCCCAATACTCAAAAAATTTATCATCCTTTCCTCCACTACCACTTCCTCTCCTCTGTGCCCTGGAAACAGATCTTTGTGTTTTAATCTAATGTTGCTGATTACATCTTAATTACATATTAATGGTTACACATTAATTCATGACTCGATGCAAACTGCAATGCTTCAGGTACATTGTATACTGTACATACTGTACACAAATACTTGTACTTGAAACGTACAGGGCCGCGTTTCCCAAAAGCAACTTAGAGTTAAGATCATCTTAGAGTGTTTTGTGTTTGTGATTTATTAATTTTAATTAAAATTATAAAAATTTACTGACATTAAATTTTTTTTTTAAAAGAGAGAAAGACAAAAAACAAATGATGAAAAACAAACAATGAAAGTAATATAAAAACAAAATGGCCTAAGATGATCTTTATCTAAGATCCTTTTGGGAAACGGGGCCCAGGCTATTTTGCATACTTCCTTGTAGAAGACGAGTGGAGGAGAGGAGTGAAGAATATTGAGACGCAGCCCTCGTCTTTTCATAAACGTGCACAACGAAAGTGTTATCCGATCAGACATATCTGAACTTCCTGCTTGTAGTTGAGCAGTGATTGGTTATTTGTTGTGTTCAAGTGACGGACACGGCAGCGGCCAGGAAAAATTATAAGCTGGGAAGAATTGTACAAGTCTCGAATACAAGTCTGGCCCAGGTTTTATTTCTCCCAGGTAATTAAGTGAACAATTAGTGCTAGTGATTGACCAGACTGTCTTCACACCTGACTCCCAGCTAAAGGGAGGGTGGAAAACCAGCAGGTCTCGGACCTCAAGGACCGTGATTTGAATACCAGGGCTCTATGGTGTGACAGTGCCTGGTAGAGTCTTGGAGCTTTACCGTAGAGTGTTTCCAGTACAGGATGATCTCGGGAATGTTGTCAGCCGGGTGCAGAAGGTGGTAGTCTCTCCACTCCGTCCAGTCTATGGTCATCGTCCCGTTCTTATCCATGCTGTGCGACAACACAAATGCATTAATTTGTGCCTGATCTTGCACAAAGCTTCCTGTTTCTGTTTATTATTTCACAAGTCATTTGTGTGTGAGAGTAGGTGGATGTGTGCACCTGAGTGTGCAAATGTGCGCATGTGTACTAGTGAGCCTGAAGGCAAGGTATTGTTCGCATGCACAAAGTACAACCAGGAATGGGTAAGGTCTTTTTTTATCCCAGATAAAAATATTGTGCATTACTAAACTGTCAGGTTTCTGTATTTTGTTTGTTTATCTGTGTATTTATGATTCTGATTATGTTCTTATTTATTTATTTCTCATCATGCATTCAGTTTCATTTATGTTCACTGTTCCGTGTTTGCATTGCCGTCACTCCCCTGTCTTCGTCACACTTTTCAGCCTTTTGTGATTGCGGTTTGTCTCTGTATTTCCTCTGTCATGCACTTTCTTCTTAACTAATTATCTCATTGTATAAAATACTAAATTAACTAACTACTAATAACAGCTTAGATTTAGGTTTTGCACTAATTAACTAACTCACTAACATAATCTTAGTTTCTATCTGCAGCTGTCTCTCTTTCTACCTATTCTATCGCTGATCCTCTTTCTTTGATTTTCTTTTACTACAGCTGACTCTTGTTTCCGCTTTCCCTTCTCTAATTGTATGCATTTGTCTTTAACTACCCAGTTTATGTTCAAGTCTATGTGTTATGTGTGAATCCGGTCTGAGTATTACGTGTTACCTTGTTAGTGAATCCCTCATTGTCAGCTTCCCTCATTGTTTCATTACGCTCACCTGATTGTAATTTCCCTTCCACGTTTCCACAGACCTGATCACCATTGTATCTCATTTCAGTCTGTTCCTTGTCAGAACGTTGATCACTTTTTCTGAGCCTGTTTTTGTAAAGCCAGAGATTTGTTGAGATTCCTGAGACACCCTTCGTACGACTTCGATTCCTGCCTGCCAATTCTGTTTTGTTTGCTTGTGTTATTTTTGGTTTTTGACTCCTGTTTGTTTTTGTGACTTCACCTTTGCCTGCCGCTCCTGTATCTTCGCCTGTGATTTTCTGGTTACTGATTTTGGACTGTCTCACTATTCTTATTGCCTGTTGATTTGGGTCTCAACCTCTGATTACCTGGCTTTCGATTTTGGACTGGAGATAAACGTTGTCTTTTGCTACATCCTGGTCTGCGTTTGGGTCTCTGAACGGTTCTTGACATAAACAGATTACAGACCAACTGTGCATTGTACAGTGTGAGCCTGTTCTGGCCCTGAAATGCATCAGACATTTTAAGTGAGCCAGCTTCAGACTCCCTGTGGTTTACGGCTGGCAAGAGGACTTCACAGAGACAAGAAAAACGAGGGGAGTGAAGGTGGGAACAGACAGAAAAAAAATCTGATGTTTAACAGGATAGCAGGCAGACCAAGCAAACAGAGGAGAGGAAAGGAGCAGGTTACTTACTAAGCAATAGGGGCCCAAATATGGCCCTTCCTTATTCTGAGACCAACAAGAGAAAATGAGGGAAGAGAGATAGACAGAGAAGAAGAGAGAGATAGACAGAGAGGAGAGCGAGAGAGAGAAAGATGTACAAATGGACACAGACACTGTTAAAAACATACAGAAAACGGGTATGGTCTAACAGTTTAACAGCTGGGAACGGTCTGGGTGATAAAGACTAAGATAAATTAGTGCTAAAAATAATGGTCTCAGGTAAAGCAGGAGGCTTTAATGCCAGATCTATTTCAGTCCCATAAGAAAGTATCAGTACAGTCAGTATAGGTGACATACCAACATACCCATTTGCTGTCAAATTGGGCAACTCCACAAATTAGCATGTTTAAAAAAAGACAGAATTAAGTCCCCCCCACCCCCACACACAGGTCAAATGCATATTAAATTATATTATGTTAATACATGAACTCTTTAATGCCAGTAAAATTTGAAAAACAAATCTTCAATGAAACATGCAACTAAACCAAAATAACCAATCATATTAAAAACCCTTGTCCTGAATATTGATGAAATTGAAATACTTTTTTTTTTTCTTTTAAAATTATGCAGGTGTCGAAAGATTTATTAAAGTGTATAAGATAATTACATAACCCCGACACTCACACCCACACACACACCTACATCCACACAACTTATTTATGCAAACTTTAGAGGTCAATATCAATCGAGTCAACCTGGGGTGAGCGCGCTGGAATGGGGCCATTAACTGCGACGACAAAGCGGCAGCCTGGTGCCAGCAGCTGAGGATAGGATTAGGTTACCGTGCCAACCAAGGCCACCAGAGCAAGGGGATTGTCTTTAAAATGTTCTCCCGCTAAAACCCAAAAAGCAGCTGGGACTGGATCAGCAGCACATCCCCCAAAGAATTAAAGAAGGGGAAGATGGGGAAAGCAGATGAATTATGCATGGGAAGGTTCCAGTAAAGGCTGTAGTGGAGGGCCCTGTCAAACCTACCTTTTTAGGATTTTCTGGGCCTGCTGCTCGGAGATGCTAACGCCCAGGTCTCGCAGTGACTGCATGATCTCCTGGGAGTCAATACAACCTGGATGTCGGGGGAGACAAGGTGGAAAACAAACCTTTCAAACCAGTAAAACATTGTAACTTGTAGCTTGTCATTCAGTCAGTGCAATTTCACACCGAGGATCAAGGGTTCACGCCCCTGGTCCTGCCAGATCCGAGTATGGCTGGTGCCTTGAGGGAGTGGCAATGGTGGCCGCTCCCGGGCTGGGGGCAGGGACTCGGCTGGGGAGAATCGTCACGCACAACTGGCCCTGGGCGAGTTGGAATCGCGGTCAGGAGCGAGGAGTCGTGCCCTGAAGAGGCCCTCCTTTCTACTACCGGCTGATGGGGTTGTGTAGCGGTGAATTTTTGCTACACAGGGAATTGATTAATATAGGGTACAATTGGTTACCAAATTGCATCACAAATTATGCAATAATTGGCTACCAAATTTGGAGTAAACGGAGAAAAAACTAATTTTCTAAAAAACAAAAAACATTGTAACTTGTAAATCAGAGCTTGCTGGTTCAAATTTCAGATTGTACCCTCCAGCAACAATGTACTTAATGTGAATTGCTTCAGTAAATATCCAACTGTATAAAATTGACTAAATGTAACCCACCTGTGTATGCTGGTCTTGAATAGAATCTGCTAATTGAATGGTTTGTGCTGGTCAGTTATTTGACAGTGTGCAATACCTCAGTGCCCATCACTGGGTTTGTGAACCACCCACCCCCCTGTTAGCGCGTAGCGGGCCAGGCCACGCCCTCAGATGTCCTACCATCGTTCTTCCTGTCCAGGCTCTTGAATACAAGACGCAGCTTCTTCTCATGGTCACGCAGGTAGTGGACAAATTCCTCAAAGTCCAGCTGGCCATCCAGATCCTTGTCTCCAGCTTTCACAATTTTCTATCATAAAATAAAATTTGGTTAAATTAAGATGAACAAGTGCACAGTAAACCTGTCGTCCCCCACCCATGTGCATGTTGATATCATGTAGCCTACAGTTGTTGACATCTGATCTATGTTGTGAATTATAATGATTATAACTACTCCCATTCAGTTGGGAGCGCAGCCACTCTATTCGGCACTCAGATAACGCAATCAAACAAGCTTAACGTTTATTTGGGAATACGAGCTGGCTAGCATAACCAGTATGTTTATATTTTTCGTTTTTACAACTAACTTCGTCATTGCCATTTCTCTTGAACATTTGTATCACAACATACAGTCAAGCCGGAAAGTCTGAATACCCCTTTCACCTTCTCCATGTTTTATTACGTTACAGACTTATACTACAATAGATTGAGTTCATTTTTTGCCTCAAACATCTACACACAATAGCTAATAATGACGAAGTGAAAACAGGTTTTTAGAAAATATGCAATTTTATTTTACTGACAAAAATAGGTTATTTAGGAGTTACATATCTGTACACACCCTTAGCCCAATCCTTGGTTGCGATTACAGCTTCAAGGCGTCTTGGGAAAGAAGCTACGAGCTTGGCACACTTGTTTCTGGACATTTTTGCCCATTCCTCTTGGCATATCCTTGCAAGCTCTGTCAGCTTGGATGGGGAGCGTCGGTACACAGCCATTTTCAGCTCTTTCTACAGATGCCGAAGCCACTCCTTTGTACTCTTGGCTGTGTGTTTCGGGTCGCTGTCATGTTGGAAGGTAAACCTTCACCCCAGTCTGAGGTCCAGAGCGCTCTGGAGCAGGTTTTCTTCAAGGATCTCGGTGTACTTAGCTGCATTCATCTTTCCCTCTATCAGGACTAGTCACCCTGTTCCCGCTGCTGAAAAACATCCCCTTATCATGATGCTGCCACCGCCATGCTTCACTATAGGGATGGTATTAGCCAGGTGATGAGAGGTGCCTGGTTTCCTCCAGACGTGACGCTTGGTATTCAGGCCAAAAAGCGGGCTGTGATGTGCCTTTTACTAAGGAGGGGCTTCCGTCTGGCCACTCTACCATAAAGGCCTGATTAGTGAAGTGCTGCCTGGATGGTTGATCTTCTGAAAGGTTCTCCCATCTCCACAAGGATACGCTAGAGCTCTGTCAGAGTGACCCTCGGGTTCCTGCTCACCTCCCTGGCCAAGGCCCGTCTTCTCCGATTGCTCAGTTTGGCCGGGCGGCCAGGTCTGGGAAGATTCTTAGTGGTTCCAAACTTCTTCCATTTACGAATGATGGTGGCCACTGGGCTCTTTGGAACCTGTAAAGCTGCAGATTTTTCTGTACCCTTCTCCAGATCTATGCCTTGACACAATCCAATAATTCCTTTGACCCCATAGCTTGGAGTTTGCTCTGACATGCACTGTCAACTGTGGAACCTTATATAGGCAGGTGTTGGCAATCCCCAATCATGTCCAATCAATTTAATTTATCACAGGTGGACTCCAATTAAGTTGTAGAAACATCTCAAGCAGTATCAGTGGAAACAAAATGCACCTCAGCTCACATTTGGGTGTCATATCAAAGGGTGTGCACACTTGTGTACATATGATATTTAACATTTAGATTTTTAATAAATTAGCACAAATGTCTAAAAACCTGTTTTCACTTTGTCATTATGGGCTATTTTGTGTAGAATTTTGAGACAAAAAATTAACTCACTCTATTGTAGAATATGTCTGTAACGTAATAAATCGTGGAGAAGGTAAGGGGTGTGCAGACTTTCCGGCTTGACTGTACCTGATGGCCACCTCCATTTAATTCATTAGCATATTGATGGTAGACAATTCGAGGGAAACCAGGAAATCTTTGTGATATATAACCATCACATTAACATGTGTGTGAGAATAGATAACGTTACAGATTAGCCTCTGTTAACTAACTTACGACATTTATTCATTTAACGTTAGGTCGAATCTTTTAGACTGCAAATATTTCACTATCCATGACCATGACAATGAAATTTCACTAACCAAATTAACATGTAATAAACCTCAAATTCGATGGGAATATAAGAAGATGTGGGTATAACTGAAGGGACAAGATTTAAGTTAAAAGTTTATTAGGCTGGATATGTTGATGCCATCAAGCTCTTAAAAGAACTCAGAAAAGAGAGAAAAAGGAACAGAAAAACTTGGTTAAGTTATAACGTTAGCTAGCCAATATAAAAAAGCAGCTAACGTTACTGTAAATGAGTCGGTGTCCTGACGTATAACGTTAACGTTATTAATGGCACACCCGGTCATGCCTTATTAGCCAGCTACTGTATTAAATGTCACAGAATTATCACACTATTTTATATCAATTTATTTCAAGTGACAGCTTACCTGAAAACCAGTAACGTTACGACAACTCCTTCTAAATACAAAGAGAACGTGACAGTTTGAAGAGTGAGCGCCTCTCCTCCTCGAACACTGGTTGTGGTCGCATGCGAGCAACTAGCAGTGCATTATAGCACTACGGTTAGGACACGGCTAAATGCAGACTGCGATATTCTCACTGAGGAGGCTATTACCATTAACCATCTCTTCTATTACTGTTTGAAATTATCCAGATGCCATGTCATTTGTGCATTTCGGTGGACATAATGGGCCGACTTGGCACATTGTGGGCTGTGGCACTTTACCCAAAAAAAAGTCTGCCGAGAGACAATCTAAATCAAAGAAAGTAGGGTGCACAATTGAGTTTTATTGATAGCAATCCTAAACCCCCTCCTCAATATTTTTGCCTATTCAGAGCCTTATATGCAGGACCATCCATGATGTCCAGTTTTCCACCCACAGTAACCCAATTACTCACCTTTCACAGCAACAGTAATCACTGCCATGCTAAAGCTCATTTATAGACTAACGTTATGTAACCTAGATGTGTTGCAGAGATGTAGAAGGGACTTTATGAGACACCATATACCACTGTCAGCAAAACAGTTCAATATACAAGAACATTTCAAGAGACTCAGCTAATCATATGGCCAGTATTCCCAGGTACAGTGTGCGCGAGTCTACATGGATCTGGGTTTATTCATAAATACTCAATCATAATAATAATGCTCTTTGTGTGGAGCAGAGGACTAGAGCTTCTAACCAGGTTTCAGGTTCAAACCCCCAGCCAGCCACCCGACAGAATTTCCTACTGCTCGTAACGAAACGACAGTTACGTTGGTTGTAAAATAAATAAGCCGTGTGGACCGGAGTTCCAAAAAATTAAATGTGAAAGGTGAAATACATGGGCGTGAAGAAAAGTCGACTTTGATTTAAATCCTTGTGTAAGTGACCACCATATATAGCTTAGCTGCTACTAAGCAGCACAAAAATATGTTTGTTCCAAAGTCTGAGCTGAGGAAATCTTGAATGATGTAGCTTAGATTCCACCTTTCAAATTAAATAGCATACAATTTCCACTAAAAGACAGGTCAACAAAAATATTGTCCCGTGGCTTTTTTTCATCCAAAATTATATTTTCGCGTTTGAGGTTTTACAGACTTGCAGCTCATGAACCATGTAAGCAAATGCTGTCATTCACCACTACAGATCAAACAGGCATTGAATGAAGAAACATCTGTATATGATCCAAAATTAGCTAGGTAGTCAAGCTTGCTCTAGACAATATACAGGTGCAGCTCAAAAAATTTGAATATCGTGAAAAAGTTCAATATTTTTTGTCACTCATTTCAGAAAGTGAAACTCATATATTATATAGATTCATTACACATAGAGTGAAATATTTCAAGCCTTTATTTCTTGTAATTTTGATGATTATGGCTTACAGCTAATGAAAACCCAAATTCAGTGTCTCAGAAAATTAGAATATTGTGAAAAAGTTAAATATTGGAAACTCATGGTGTCACACTCTAATCAGCTAATTAACTCAAAACACCTGCAAAGGTTTCCTGAGCCTTTAAATGGTCTCTCAGTCTGGTTCAGTAGGCTACACAATCATGGGGAAGACTGCTGACTTGACAGATGTCCAGAAGACAGTCATTGACACCCTCCACAAGGAGGGTAAGCCACAAAAGGTCATTGCTAAAGAAGCTGGTTGTTCACAGAGTGCTGTATCCAAGCATATTCATAGAAAGTTGGTAGGAAAAGGTGCACAAGCAACAGGGATAACCGCAGCCTTGAGAGGATTGTCAAGCAAAATCCATTCAAGAATTTGGGGGAGCTTCACAAGGAGTGGACTGAGGCTGGAGTCAGTGCATCAAGAGCCACTATGCACAGACGAATCCAGGACATGGGCTACAAATGTCGCATTCCTCATGTCAAGCCACTCCTGAACCAGAGACAACGTCAGAAGCGTCTTACCTCGGCTAAGGAGAAAAACAACTGGACTGTTGCTCAGTGGTCCAAAGTCCTCTTTTCAGACGAAAGTAAATTTTGCATTTAATTTGGAAATCAAGGTCCCAGAGTCTGGAGGAAGAGTGGAGAGGCACATAATCCACGTTGCTTGAAGTCCAGTGTGAAGTTTCCATAGTCAGTGATGATTTGGGGTGCCATGTCATCTGCTGGTGTTGGTCCACTGTGTTTTCTGAAGTCCACAGTCAACGCAGCCATCTACCAGAAAATGTTAGAGCACTTCATGCTTCCTTCTGCTGACAAGCTTTATGGAGATGCTGATTTAATTTTCCAGCAGGACTTGGCACCTGCCCACACTGCCAAAAGTACCAAAAGCTGGTTCAATGACCATGGTATTACTGTGCTTGATTGGCCAGCAAACTCGCCTGACCTGAACCCCATAGAGAATCTATGGGGTATTGTCAAGAGGAAGATGAGACACCAGACCCAACAATGCAGACGACCTGAAGGCCGCTATCAAAGCAACCTGGGCTTCCATTACACCTCAGCAGTGCCACAGGCTGATCGCCTCCATACCATGCCGCATTGATGCAGTAATTCAAAAAATTTTAATTTATTTTTCTTACCGTGAAAATCGCCGACCTGTTTACAATTTGGGACAGATGTTAAGGTAAATCTAAAGTCAGCAATTATACCGGGAAATGCCCTTTTTGAAAACAAAAAGCAAATGAAAATAAAAAGGCTAGTCTGTTACTGCATACCAGTTTTTGCCAAAGCTGTATCATAGCGCGGAGCTTTCAAAACCATAACAGTGCGGAAACCCTTTTTTATGCTCACAGGATATCTTTAGCTTACTTTTGGGTTTTATTAAATAAAAAGTGGCCTGTTTAGTCCAGTTATCATAGCCATAGGCTAGGCTCTGTGTAGCCTACGGTTTTTATTTTGTTTTTTTAAAAGGGTTTCCGCGCTGTTATGGTTTTGAAAGCTCCGCGCTATGATGCAGCTTTGGCAAAAACTGGTATTCAGTAACAGACTGGCCTTTTTATTTTCATTTGTTTTTTGTTTTCAAAAAGGGCATTCCTGACAGCAATCAGCCTTAAAATGCTTTTGGGATTACTAAATACACTGACAGAGAATATTATTCCTACCTGCCGCCACTTTCGATGTATTCCTACCTGCCGTCTAATGTAACGTTAGACAATTCCTCGGAAGGCAGAAGAGACTGAGCTTGAATAGAGACTTCAGCTCGGATGGTAGTCCGTTAGACTCAAAATAATCAAATTCAGCATGGTCCATTTCGGGAACGGGCATGTAAAAGCACAGCATGTTATTCTAAAGACTGTTTCAAATCACAAATAAATACATAAATAATATACAAAAGCACAAACACATTCTCTGCAGTGGTAAACCATTGGAATGCCGGTAAATTAGTGATGTGCGAGTTTGAACAAATCGTTCGAAACAAACGACTCTTTTTACTGACTCAGGAGTGACAAGTCCTCTCCTCCACTAACTTGTTCACTGACTCGCCACTGACATACCTGCTACTTGCTAATGCGAACTGCGAACACGATGCGAGACAACCTGTTACACTATTGTGCAACTCTTATATTAACTGTATTTGTGGAAATGCATCAAGTAAATCACTGTATTAACCTAGCCCTGTGAGAAAGCAACCACTTTTTGGCGCTTGTTTCAACTCCGTACTCGCTCTCCCTGCCCTGAGCTGAAGGTCTGGCTGCACGAATCACTCACTCACTTGCTCTCCCAGCCCGCCCGGAGCTGTCTGACTCGGGTTGCACGAAATAGCTACTCACTCGGTCACCCAGTACTCGCAATCCAGCCCCGGAACTCACCCCCTGCCCTGAGCTCATTAACTTGTGAGTGAGAGTACTGAGCAAGCCCCCAGAACAGCGCTGGGCTTTGAAGCCAATTTTATTTCGTGGTCAAACCGTGTAATTACAACTTCCAGGTCCGAAAAGCAGTTTTTTTGCACACAATCATGGGAAAAGGAGCGGCTATAAAACAATGGATAATTTTTTGGAGCGTCACAACCCCCGCGAAATAACTCGTTTCACTATCAGAATTTGATCCATTCGTTCCGATAACATTTGGAAAGTCTCAAAGTTGCCGCACTATTAAATTACTTTATCCCATTCGGGAGGGCTAAACCGGAAGTTAGACTGACTTGATGACTCGAGTGACTCGAGTTAGTAAAAAGAGTCGAACCTCCCATCACTACGGTAAATGCCGGTCAGCGGCACATGTTAAATTGAAAGATTTCCAGATCCCTCCCACTTGCTGTATCCCTTAACGACATTATTGGCTCCAATAAACGCTCGCCTTTTACTGTGGCGGCGGACTGAGGACACGTCCGAGGCTGCATTCGAATAGTAAAAAATAGCTCCTTTTTCCTTGCAACTTTTCCTGGACCTCGCTAGAAAACGTTATGGGGGTCAAGGAAAAGTTGGAAGGAGAGATTTACAAGGAATCTAGCGTAACGGTGGAATTCGAACCTCCTTCTGTACTTTGCGTCGTGGTGCGACGTCCAGTGGTATTGACGTGACTGTTCAACATAGCGAACTACAACTTCACGAAAAATTACGACAAAAGGTGCATCGTTGCCGTCTGGATTTCACTTGAACCGTTCGTTTTATCTTGGTGAAATTTAGCCTCTTAACCAATTTGGTGTATTGTCTGATTGTGTCATTGTTTGTTTACTTTCTATTATAAGCCAATACTAACCAACAATACTAGCTATTCATATTTAGATTTCTGGCATTTCTCAGATGTTCACCTTGTTGTTTGAATTCGGTAGGTTCCGGAAAACTCAGATGCTTATGAAAACATTGGCGGCATTGCTTTGTGGGCTGTGAATACTACCTTCCTTCTGAAAAGGATAGTCCAGGATATCCTTTTGGTGCGTCCCAATAGTCGAAAAATGCAACCTTTCCTCCTCCACTACCACTCATCTGCTCCGGAAACGGATATTTGTGTTTTAATCTAATGTCGCTGATTACATCTTAATTACGTATTAATGGTTACATATTCATCAATGTCAGGTACATTATATACTGTACATGCAAATACTTGTATTCGTAACGTTCACAGTTTTGCATACTTCCGGGTAAGAGAAGAGTGGTAATGGGGGAGTGGAGGAAGGGAGGTGGGGAGTAAAGAATATTGGGACGCAGCCCGAGTGAAAGGACGGATAAAAAGATTTTTTTTTTTTTTTTCTCAATATAAGAAATTTGAACGGTCCTTAGCATGGCTGGCCGGGAAATATTTCTGGTTCATGCGAGCTAAAGGATCCTTCCGTGCTCGAATTTGACTATTCGAATCAAAGATTTTAGATATATGACAAGATACGCAACTGGCGCTTTTCTATGGAGGTAGATTTCTATCAAAAATAAACAAACACAAAAGTATAATCCACAATTATATTTACCATCCACACACACACACCTCTCAACTTGTGTTTCGTAAATCATAATTTGGATGAATGCAAAAATTATATTCACAAATGCAAATAAAATTTTCCAATATGTTTCCAATGTTCACGTTTAAAAACGTTTTCAAAAGCTTGGCTTGCGAACTGGCGAATCTACATTTGGCGATCGAAGGACACGCTTGATCTGCTTGGATTTAAGTACGGAATTTTGAGACAAATATTCTGCAGTTTTTTCCCATGTCGATTCACACGCTTAACTTGTGATACACACGCAAAACTTATTTTTCGGCGCTACCTAACACAGCGATTTGTGTTTTCGGCTCATCAGCGCCACTTTTAGAACAAGTGGCCAAAATCGCACATTATCTTTAAGAAGTGAATAAAATTTATTTAAGACAACCGAGTTTTGAGTTTATTTAGGTTGTAAAGTTAACCCCACGCTAATCTTGCGATGGGAAGTCATTGCACAAAACTCCTATCAGATTGCATGTAGCTAGCTAGCTAGATTACATTACAGAGGGGTAGGTCCGTACACAGTAGCTACATAACTCTTTCGCCCCTCATGGGAAATATTATGTAAAACAAACTCAACCATGTGAAGTATTGTAGCCAATTAAATTAATTTGACAGCTATTCTCACTGATACCGATGTCTCCTATGAAATCTTTTATTTGTTCAGCTAGCTAGCTAGTAGATAAGACACCTAAATGAAAATGATAATTCAAATGGAGTGCTCTCCTTATTTTAGCTCATAGTGTTGTACTTCCTAGTTCCTATCAATGTACGGACCTACCCCTCTGTAATGTAATCTAGCTAGCTAGCTACATGCAATCTGATAGGAGTTTTGTGCAATGACTGTTTAAAAAACTTCCCATCGCGTGGGGTTAACTTTACAACCTAAATAAACTAAAAACTCGGTTGTTTTAATTAAATTTACCATTAACCCAATGCTTAAAAATAATGTGCAATTTTGGCCACTTGTTCTAAAAGTGGCGCCGATGAGCCGAACACAAACACCGCCGTGTTTTGGAGCACCGAAGAATAAGAAGTTTTGCTTATGAATCGCAAGTTAAGCGTGTGTGAATCGACACGGTGAAAAACAGCTGAATATTTGTCTCAAAATTCTGTCCGTAAATCCAAGCAGATCAAGCGTGTCCTTCGATCGGCAAATGTAGATTCGCCAGTTCACAAGCCAAGCTTTTGATTTGTACATGTGAACACTGTAAATGTTATTTGCATTTGTGAATATAATTTTTGCATTCATCCAAATGATGATTTACGAAACACAAGTTGAGAGGTGTTTGTGTGTGGATTGGGAACACATACTTGTGGATTATTTTTACAAAACACAAATTGAGAGGTGTGTGTGTGGATGGTAAATACAATTATGGATTATATCTACGAACACAAATTGAGAGGTGTGTGTGTGGATGGTAAATACAATTGTGGTTTATACTTTTGTGCTTGTTTATTTTTGATAGAAATCTACCTCCATACTGTATCGGGAGAAAAAATCCACATCCTTACAAAATAATTGAAAGCTAGTGTGCTGGCATTAATAACGATAAATAAACCCTCCATTTGTCAATCTATGACCATATGACCACCATTACATTTACATGGCTCAATCTGAATACTGGTGTGCATGAAAACGTGTTAAATAATTTGAAGTTAGAATGAAAAAGTGACAGCCCGATAAACTAGCGACTACATAATGTTTTTTTTCCAGCACCATCCCGCAAAAAGAACGAAAACGATTAAAAAATAAAAGGCTACTCCAGATATCTGCTGCTCAAAGCAGACACTGGATTCCTTTTTCATGAGGTGAGTTTAAAGTAGCTAGACAGCTGGCTAGGTAGAATAATCTTATGTGCAGTGTTCATCTCTCAATAAAGCATCAGTTTATAAAGTTCACTGTAAATCATCAATTTATTATCTGTAATCTATTCACAATGATATACAGTATATATTGTATTAAATAATTGTATGACAAATATTTAAAAAGGGATATGGCTGGGCTGGATGGTTTGTTGTATTTTAGACCTAGTTAGAGTTGACTTCTGATCCCTTTAATATGTTTCAGTCAGAATAAAGTAGATCAGCCTGACCAGGGAGTGCCCTCAACTCAGCCAGCAGATCAGGGAGTGCCCTCAACCCAGCCAGTAGCTCCGGAAGTGCCCTCAACTCAGCCAGCAGCTCAGGGAGTGCCCTCAAACCAGCCAGCAGGTCAGGGAGTTCCCCTCAACCCAGCCAGTAGCTCAGGGAGTGCCCTCAACCCAGCCAGTAGCTCCGGGAGTGCCCTCAACTCAGCCAGCAGCTCAGGGAGTGCCCTCAACCCAGCCAGCAGGTCAGGGAGTGCCCTTAACCCAGCCAGCAGGTCAGGGAGTGCCCTCAACCCAGCCAGTAGCTCCGGGAGTGCCCTCAACTCAGCCAGCAGCTCAGGGAGTGCCCTCAACCCAGCCAGCAGCTCAGGGAGTGCCCTCAACCCAGCCAGCAGCTCAGGGAGTGCCCTCAACCCAGCCAGCAGCTCAGGGAGTGCCCTCAAGATTAATCAGAACAACTCCGCGTACAGTCGAGTCCTGGGGATATGACTGGCTTGCATATGAGCAACACAATGGTCTAGTCAGTAAAGTATGGTGTAAGCTATGTAGAGCACACTACAAAGAAGCTCATTCGTCATCTCATTTAAACATGGAGAAAATGAAGAATCTAGGTCATAGTATAGATAACTATATTGCTGGTACCACTAATGTGAAGAAAGATACTGCCAACACCCACAGCAAATCAAAACTACACGCTACTGCTGCCAAACCAGTCACCCCACCAGGGCCGGCTCTGACCAATTGGCTGCCCTAGGCAGGATTTTATCTGGCGCCCCCTTGCATCACAGTTTATTCACTACCAATAACATGCACTCACACTTTTGTTTTCACATTTTTCTTTTACTGAAAATAACCCACAAAATCAAACAGTTAACATCAAAATAGTGAACAAGTGACATTATTATTATAGATATTTACAATATATTATCTTTAATATATATATATATATATTAAAGAAACCAGTAGCCTACTGCCATAAATAAAGTAAGGTAAAATATAGAAGAAGAGTGTATGACCATTGGGTGTTAGTCTATTAGTATTTTTTTTTTTACAAGAATAAAGATGAAAAACTTAAAAAGATGCATGTCTGCTATACTGTACATAAGATGGGCATGCATACTAATGGAAATTTAATTAAACATTATTGTCATTACAATGAAATGTAGATTTACATTTACAGTCCAAAAAAAGCAGTAAACTGCAGTGTAATACTAATATAGCATAATGGGAAAGCTTATTTGGCATTAACATTAATGATATGCACTTTAAAACACTGATGTAACTACCTATATAAACTAACTTTAGAGATTATGAACTGTAACACAACAAACCAAAGGCTTACTACAACAATTAATTATAAAGGAGATGAAAAGGAATAGCATTTTGATTACAGGGTAACCATATGTAAATAAAAATGTAGCCTACAGTATGACAGAGGACTAACACCTGCTGAATAGACCTAATTTCCCTGATGATGACTGGTACTACAGTTCTCTTATTTTTATTAGTTGTTATGTAGCCTACTTTTATTTTATGTAGGCTACTGTTATGCACGCATAGTCTATGTATTTTTCAAGATGAGGCGACCATTCTCTTGCCGCCGTCCAGCTAGCTAGCAAGAAGGTGCAGAGTGACTGAGAGAGCTGATGTGTGTGTGTGTGTGTGAGTGACTAGTGACTAGTGACTAGCTAATGTAACGCTCGGCTCGGCTACAGTAATATTAGCTAGCTAACTTAAGTTATCTGGCACTATCCTCTTCAACCCAAGCGCCCCCGGTACCGGGGCAGGATGCGCCTAAAGTCAGAGAGCACTAGACAATTAATTTCATCACATTAACCCTGTGTTCACACAGCGAGCAACTGGTCGCTGAGTCGGTCAATTCTACGAGGCTGGGGGCGGGGCAAGAGCTTCCCGTTGTGTCATCCAAGTCAGTTCGTGCAGCTACAATTATTTGATAAAGAGAAACAACGGCAATAGCCTACGTATAACAAAGACATATTTGCGATGCATTCTTTATAGTTATGTCATGACACTGATAATGATGTGTTCTCGCTAGCTAGCGATAGGCTAGCCTATATCTATCTTCGTCGCGAGCTACCGATCTTTATCTACTATCGACGCTAGATACATAGATAGATGTATGTATAAAACTCAACATGTATTTTTTGGCTCAATGTGATATTGGTAGAACAGCTACACATATCCTTTAAGGTTATGTTATGACACTGATAATTATACAATGATAATATATAAATTATTAACTGTTGTTACCGCTGCTAACCCTATTTCGCCTAGCTTAGTTTGATAGGCAATATTACGTAGATTACGTTCATGAAATTATATTAAACTTCCAATTAGATTCTTTCCCTCCTTTATTTGAACGTTTTGGAGGGATATTTTTTTACTATAAATTGAGTCTTCAGCTTCATGATTACCACTTTGGAAAATGAACCGGAAAAAAAAACTGCTAGCTGTCGCCCTAATTTATTTACGCCGGAGGAAGCGCCGGAGGCTCTGGGTGCATATCACCGTACAACGCCGCCGGCAGCTCGGAGAATTTCACCGGCTGGTGCAGGAACTCCGCCTGGACGGGGACCGCTTCCAGCGTTATTTTCGGCTGGATTGTGAGCAGTTCGACCGGCTGCTGGCAACAGTGGGACCCCTTTTCACGAAATGGTTTCGTATCGGTTGGAGAAATATGAAGCGCGGAACTCTGATTGTCGCTCAAAAGTTACGTTTCGGGCAGCATTTATCGGCCGATTTTGGTCGCTCAGTTTTCTAGTCGCTCAGGTCGCTGACCGTCGCTCAACTTCATAGAGAATGAATGGACTTCCGGCAACTGGGCGACCGAAGTTGCTGATGTGTGAACGCAGCGTAATTGCCTGGCTGGAGGGGGGCGGGATGACATGAACTAAGAAATTATTATTATTTAATAGGCTATGCTATAGAGCTACGCTGGTTGTTGTGGGGTTATTTAATATTTCGAAATAACAGTGTTAACTAGTAGTATTAGTAAAAAAATATTAAATTTTTATTTTTTATTTTTAAAAGCACAACTTTTTTTAAAAAATTTTCTCCCATTTGTTGCGCCCCCTCTGGGTGGTGGCGCCCTTAGCATTTGCCTATACTGCCTATGCCAAAAACCGGCTCTGCACCCCACCATCCATGTTTGAAACTATACAGACCATGATGAAATTAAATGACAAAACAAAAAGCAAAATGTGTAAACTTTTTGATATCGCCTACACATTGGCGTACTGTGAACAACCATTCACCCTATTCAAAACTTGGGTGTCTATTGAACGTAAACGACGAGTCTACAAATAGCTGCATGAAAAGGTAATTTACTTTACAATGCCATTAGCTAGCTATGATAGACAAAACATAGTCCACTAATGTTACTTATTCCACACCATTCCGTCTTTACGTCCCAGTTCAATTAATGTTCAGAACGTTAGCAATACTGAACAAGAAAAAACACCACAAGATAACTGCAACTGCACTGGGGAGTAGCTACCATTACAGTAATGATGTTCCTACGAGGAGTGTAAAAATCGTTATATATCACCTGTTAACTGAAGAAGACGCTAAGTCGAAACATTAGTCGCATTTAATAAACGTGCTTCATTCTATTATAAATGCTCCAGTATTTACTCTGGGCAGTCTCTTTGATGAGACTGGATACATTTTTCTTTATATGCACTGTCCCATACAGTAAGCACCTTTTCTCTTTTATAAACTTTGACTAAAGTATGCAGGATAGCCTTTATTTAATCTGCTTTCATGTGCTACAGTGCTCACACTGCCTAATTACTGTTACCATCCATACAGAACAATGCATGTTGCTAAAAATGTTATTTTCATTTTATCTTTCCTTGACATTTTGCTTGCTGCATTCAAGCGTGTGTCGTGGTTCCTTACCATCTCACATTTTTTAACCCTCTAGCAATGCTCTGCATATTCCAACAATTACCTCATTCTACTCCCTGATTAGTTACAACCCTGACCTAAAAAAGAAACTCCTTAAATTAGTATTTCTAATTGGAACAGACATGGACTGACTCAGATTTTAAAGATTTATACCACATTAATTATTTTTTCAAACCTACATTGTTATTATTGGTCTGGTAAATCTATAGACCATGAGTTGTGCAGACCAATAATAACAATGTAGGTTTGGTAGACAGAGACACCCATGGGTTCAGAGTACACTTCTATTCTCACTAGTCCCTTGACCGACCTCACTCAAAACGGAGCCACTGATTCACTCCAGTGGGTGGAGCAGTACCAGGCAGCGGTTTTAGAAATTTAACCGTGCTTGTGTGGCGGTCCTCCGTTGATTAGCCATGATTTCTTGTTGCCGTTTCATTTGCAGACTGATGTCTCAGATAGAGGACTGGGGGCGGTGCTGTCCCAGGAGGTGGACGGGGCAGAGTCACTGGTGCTCTACATCAGCCACAAGCTCAGCCCCAGGGAGAGTCACTACAGTACCATTGAAAAGGAATGTCTCGCCATAAAATGGGCTCCTGGGGAGGCACTTTGTCCTTTTTTCCGATCAAGCCCCTTCGTATGGCTCCACAGAATGAAGGACACTAACTCCAGGATCACCCTGTGGTTTCTGGCCCTCCAGCTGTTTTGATTCTGGTGGTGGCGGAGTGTGGCAGGGCTCAGCCTGATAGAGGAAATCAGGGTAATCTGGGGCCATGCCTACTAGTTAAGTAGGAAACACATACACAGGGCTTAAGAAATAAGCACAGGGCTTAAAAGTGTGCTTCTTTCCAGAGTATGTGGATGAAACCGGGATCTACAGGAAACCGAGAGAGAAGGGCGAAAGGACCACAGAGCTGAAAAGCTTAAAAACTAGAGCCTGATCGATATGGGATTTTTGAGACCGATACCAGTTTTAGAGGGGGGCAATTCACGATTACTGATACGGCAGCCGATATAGTGAAGTTTTGAATGGAAATAGAACTTTTCAACATGGATTGTGCGCAGATTTAGCACCAATATGACTATGCAAAGGTACTCAGAAGACTTCTTTCTTAAAAAAATTACTTTATTACAAAAAATTTAACATTATTAAATTATTATAATATTAACACGATTAATATCATCAAGTAATTTTAGAACTGAACACTGTGATCAAATAAAAAATAGAAATGAAATAAATAGAAAAATAAACATCAGTACTTTTCAATAAAGAATAAATAAAAATAATAAGCTATTGAAGTGCTACACATTTTATAACACAAAGAAAAATGCTAGCACAGAAAAACTTGCTATAGCTATTCATTGATATTTGTTATTCCGTTAATTAACTGCTTGATTGATAATTAAGAACTGGAAACAGGTTGGCTATATCATATAAAGGCAGTCTAAGGTTACAGGAGGCCTATTTTGCAGCCGATCGCCGCTTTCTGTCTGGTCACATAAGGTTGGCTAACAAGTGGAAAAAATAGCCAAACTGAATGGCTCATTCACCGAACGACTCATCAATTTAAAACCCCTCTGAGCTAGGATCGGAAAGGTTTAGAAAACCTTTAACTGGTTTTTGCCATGAGTGTGTACAGGATCGGTCACCGAAACCTACCTAGCTGTAGAATAATTTTACTAGGGTCATTAATAAAGAATGGTATGGTACACATTTGTGTTTATTTTATATTATTATCATGTTATCTCTATATTATGGCTACAGATTGTGGCGCAACTTGGACGGAGAAGGAGACGCGTTGCATCTCTGTAAACACTTGGAAAGCGGCAAATGATCCATGTTTATTTATTATTCTTTTTTTCAACTGTAATGTTAAATGTTGATAGTTACCAAGGAATGCAGAAGAAAAAATCCACTATCAAGGAAACATTCTGGGTGGAGTGCATTCTAGGTTTTGAAAACCACAGAACAGAATGCATTCAAGTAATATGTAGCCTATGAACAGGTCAAGGTAACGTTAGCGAAAACCTCTCAACTAAAACATTTTCGAAACGTTTCGAAACTAAAACCCTAGTGTGTATGAGACCATTAGCTAACGTTAGCTTGATGACTGGTAACACAGATTCCATATCAATAAGGTTTTTCCCTCTCCTTTCATCCTAAGGTTAGCTGAGCAGGGGCTGTTTTACAAAGCAGAATTACTGAGTTAGCTTGATAACCTGCACTGAGTAAAAACCCGGAACAGCTTTTTTTCTTCTGTCCATGTTCCAGATTTGGGAGGGTTCCGGGTTTTACTCAGTGCAGTTATTCAGCCAACTACGTAAACTTTGTGAAACAGGCCCCAGGAGCTGTAATTCGCTAGCTACTGTTAAATAGCTATTCAAAACAAACGTTGTTGTCACCTTAAGTCAGTCACGTTAATCCCATTAATTTATTCGATATGAAAATAAATGCCTCAGTTAGTTAAAATACGGGGGTGAATCTAAATGAACACTGTCCTAAATATACAGGTGCAGCTAAAAAAATTTGAATATCATGAAAAAGTTCAATATTTTTTGTCACTCATGTCAGAAAGTGAAACTCATATATTATATAGATTCATTACACATAGAGTGAAATATTTCAAGCCTTTATTTCTTGTAATTTTGATGATTATGGCTTACAGCTAATGAAAACCCAAATTCAGTGTCTCAGAAAATTAGAATATTGTGAAAATTCACAATATTGGAGGGTGTCAATGACTGTCTTCTGGACATCTGTCAAGTCAGCAGTCTTCCCCATGATTGTGTAGCCTACTGAACCAGACTGAGAGACCATTTAAAGGCTCAGGAAACCTTTGCAGGTGTTTTGAGTTAATTAGCTGATTAGAGTGTGACACCATGAGTTTCCAATATTTAACTTTTTCACAATATTCTAATTTTCTGAGACACTGAATTTGGGTTTTCATTAGCTGTAAGCCATAATCATCAAAATTACAAGAAATAAAGGCTTGAAATATTTCACTCTATGTGTAATGAATCTATATAATATATGAGTTTCACTTTCTGACATGAGTGACAAAAAATATTGAACTTTTTCATGATATTCAAATTTTTTTAGCTGCACCTGTATGTTATATCTCAATCGGTAGCCAACTCATGAATGATAACGTTAGCTAAGTAATGGTGCTAAGTAAAAGAGCACAACGAGGTCTGTGAATGCATCTCACGTTAACGTTACTGGTAGCTGATTAGCTTGCTGATAGCTAGCTAGCAATGTTATCGTAGTTTTCATTCGTCGGCAGTTTGCAAACATTTATTAAGACTGCAATTAAAGTATGACTAACATTACTGTTGTGTTAATACACTATTATTACTGACAATATTTAATTTGCTAGCAAGATAAACTTGTTCCTTCCTTTCATTCAGTGACTCTTCCTCCAGCGGCAGAGCGGCTCTCTGACTGAGTGAAGATTCCATGTCACATGATATCTTGAGGGTAGCGAGAACACTATATAGTTCTGTGGCGAGAACCACTAGATGGAGTGCTAGGAGCGCCCATGTGTTAGTGTACAAAAGAAAAGCCTATATCGCCCACATGTCATCCTTGACTACCGATACAGTATGGTCCAGAAACACAAATATCGGCCCGATATATCTGTCGTCCAATATATAGGTCGGGCTCTATTAAAAACTGGTTTCCATTATGTTTGCTTTATTTTCACTTTGTTATTTCAGTTTATTGTTATTACCTGAATCTGGTGTGGGTGAAAAGAGAAGATTCTTTCTTTCTTTGTTTGAACATGCTCTCTCTCAGAGCTTAAATCTGCTCCTACAATTTACAGTTTACAATTTCAGCATTTGGCAGATTACAAAGGGTGCATTTAACATGGTAAGAAAACCCCAGTAGAGGTACGGAGAGATATGAAAACCAGGCAATCAAATCAGTGTCACAATGATGTAATCCCTTCCAGGAAAAATGCACACTCAGTCCTGTTACCAGTCCAGACTGCCCTGTAAAACCAGAGTCTCCGTACAGAAAGCTGTCAGAGTCAGAACCATGCTCAGAGATGGGCAGAAATAGGCTAAAACCACAGCCACATGACCCTCCTCTCACCTGACCAGAGCCTTGAACCAGACTGTAGTCCAAATGTATCTAAAGTTGTTCACTGGTGGTGCTGATTTTATTTTAAAAATACCCTTCCTGCACCGTCTCCCATCCAACCACTCAGTATTTTCAGTCACAGGCATTTTCTGGCACAGGAACGTCTCGTTCCTCTGCGACAGAGAACAGAGCCCGAGGACCTAACCCGACAAATGCAGAAAAATGCAACATTCTAACTCCCCTCAGCTGCTTCCTTAGTTTCATCGGTGCCCTGAGTGTGATCTGTGCCCTGAGTGTGATCTGTGCCCTGAGTGTGATCTGTGCCCTGAGTGTGATCGGTGCCCTGAGTGTGATCGGTGCCCTGAGTGTGATCTGTGCCCTGAGTGTGATCTGTGCCCTGAGTGTGATCGGTGCCCTGAGTGTGATCTGTGCCCTGAGTGTGATCTGTGCCCTGAGTGTGATCTGTGCCCTGAGTGTGATCTGTGCCCTGAGTGTGATCGGTGCCCTGAGTGTGATCGGTGCCCTGAGTGTGATCTGTGCCCTGAGTGTGATCTGTGCCCTGAGTGTGATCGGTGCCCTGAGTGTGATCTGTGCCCTGAGTGTGATCTGTGCCCTGAGTGTGATCTGTGCCCTGAGTGTGATCTGTGCCCTGAGTGTGATCTGTGCCCTGAGTGTGATCGGTGCCCTGAGTGTGATCGGTGCCCTGAGTGTGATCGGTGCCCTGAGTGTGATCTGTGCCCTGAGTGTGATCGGTGCCCTGAGTGTGATCGGTGCCCTGAGTGTGATCGGTGCCCTGAGTGTGATCGGTGCCCTGAGTGTGATCTGTGCCCTGAGTGTGATCGGTGGCCTGGTAAAGCTGTGGAATTCTATTGGTGGATGCGTGTGTTCTTCCTCCGTTTACATGAAAGAGTGTGTGGCCTCTCGTCTCTCTAAGCAGGCCTGGCTTTCAATACCGCAGTATAACACTGAAATATAACACTTTGATTCCCCCACATCCTAAACCCAAATCCCTGCTGATCAGTATGATGGTTCCATTAGGACTGATCCCCTGTCCTGATTGGCCAGAAAGATTAATCCTCAGGAGGTGTGCTCTCTGAAGAGCCTTATACTGCCTTCCCATTGGCTACCAGCACATGCTAACGAGAAACACTTTAGCCTCCATAGAGCACAACTCGGCAGCTCTCCTCTCTGTCTCAAATGGTGGAGTGGCCTGTTTTCATGGCTTACTCCCACAGTCAAAAAGCTTCCTCCAGACCTCCAGAATGACTCATGAAGTCATTTAGCATGTCATACCCCTCACACACACACACACACACACACACACACACACACACACACACACACACACACACACATCACAGCGCTGTCTGCTCTACAGACTTTCATGCTCTCATGCAGCAGTGTGTCAGTGTATGTTATACATTGATTTATATATGCACAAATGTAAAGTACATATTTTTGTGTGTGTTTGTATATATGCAAGTATATACATTGTACAGACATATGTGCACATTTATGTGTATGTACAGTATATGTATACTCAGTGTGGGCTCTGGTCCAGTGGAGGCTGCAGTACCTGCTGGAAGTCCTTTGGGGGCGCCACCATGATGAGCACAGTGGTTCTCTTGGCCCTGCCACTCTCCTCCTCGCTTCCCCCAGATCCGGGCCTCTCCTCCTCTATCCTCCCAGAGTTTCCATCAGCCTCCTCAGCCTCGGCAGGCTGGCACCGCGCCGTGCCCCGTCCCACAATCCAATGGGACAGTGACTCCCAAAAACCCAGCAACATCCTGACCCAAAATGCACTGCACCTGCTCCTACCAGCAGCTCAGACCCTGGCACACACAACTCCTGCCTGACTGCGTCACACTCACACGCAGGCACACACGCTTACACACGCTCACAGGACAGTCTCCACCCCCTTCCTGGATTTCCCAGAGAAAAAACACCAACACCGGTCCACCTCCCTTGGGTTCACGTTACCGCTAGAAACCCTCTCTAACCCCCCCCCAACCGCAAGCACCACCCCAGCACGGTCCCCCACCTTCCCGATCCGCCTCACACACGCGTGTGTACAACTAGCATTCGTTACGCAAAAAGGGCTGGCACAGCACAGCTACAACTGGAGACGTGAAACACACAAAACACACTCATTCCTGCCAAAACCTCCGCTGCCTTCCGCAAAGACCCCCGTCTTGAGTTTTACATAAAAGTGAAGTGAATAAAGACAGAGAGAAAGAGAAAAGAAAGGCAATTTTGATGGAAGTGTGAGAGAGTAAGAGATGCGCTGCCTCTGTAGAGCCTGGCCGGCGTGTCCTGAGGTGACGGTCGGGAGATGCAGCCGTTCTGAGCAAGCTGCTGATGGTGCAGCACAGAGTGATGCAATACAAAGCAGCTCCCCAAACCTGCATCCTCTCTGCAGCTGAGCCCTGGCCAATCACAGTGCCTCTTACTGACAAGGCTCCTGCCTCCTCAGCCAATCTGGGCACAATAGAAAGGCACCCCACCGGCTGATTCACAAATTGGATTGGAGGTGGGCAAAAGGAGGATCTCTCTCTCTCTCTCTCTCTCTGAAATCTGCTGATGCCAAGCCTTCCCAGTCATTCCATCATCCTGTCTGTATTGCTGTGGCAACCCCATTACTGCACAGCAGAGGGATGGAGGGAGAGTGTGTGTTTGTGCCTGAATGTGCCTCTCCACTATTCATCCCCTCACTCACTCAGTCACCCATTCCTCCCTTTCATCCTTTTTTAACACATTCCAGGCCCCTGAAGGCAGTACTTTAGGAAGCTTTAGTGCTTTTTTGCACTTTTGGTTTCTCAAGCAGACAGCACACGTACGATGTGCAACACCAACTGGATGCGATCATATTGCGTGACAAAGGCGAGAACCAGTGCTGGGAGAGAAACCCTAAACATTTGATGGATACGGTGTTTATTAATACACAATATTAAAAAATTATTATGTGCATTTTTTTACCTTCCCAAATGCTTTAACTTTTTTTCCTTTCATCTCCTTTTTGTTTGCGCAGGATCAGCAAGTTAGCCAGATAACTAAAATCATTGTAAACAAGATTCTGATCTTAATTCACCTGCCAAAATACAGGTTAGCCTATATAAAAATGAAATAGGCCTAAACAAACATTTACAACTGGCCTACTTTAATCCCTGGTCATGATAAACAACTGAAAAACCCAGTTCCTTTCTTCTTCCCCACCGACGCAGTATACAGAAATCTAACTTTGATCTATTTCAAATTACAAAGAATACACAACTAAATATAAATCACTCCGTTAACTCCCACAGCTTTCAGCACAACTCACAAAAATAAAGGCAGCATACTTAAAACTTTGTGCCTCTTCTGATCATTTTACCAGAAAAATCTGTGCAGGTAAGGATAATAGCCTTCAGTGAGGGTGTGGAGAAGAGTAGACCATTATCCACAAGTTTAGTTGCTTTTTATTTATGTTTCATGTAGCCTAATTTTATTTTGCAAAACACTTTGAACGTCATGTAAAAGCACTGTAAAAATAGCATTATTATTATTATGATTAATATTATTACGTTAAAATAATACGCGGATATGGGCAAATGTTCACTATTTTGTGGTGTAAGAAAAATAATACTACCACTAGCTTAAATCGCCTATACAGACTAGTTGTAGGCCTACCTGTTGGTATTTCTATGCTATTTTGTGAATGAATTGCTTTGTTATCCAATGAAAAAATATGAAAACAGGTTGAAATCAATGATCAGTTCAAAATGTAAGGTTTTTGCAACCCATATTTCCATTTCTCTAGCCACTACTTGTTTTAATTAGATGGCGACCTATTTTTCTATATTTTTTTATACGCATTTCCCCTGGCAAATGTCGCGCAACGCACAAAAAAATAAAAATTTGGTCTAGTCTGAAGCACATTGAGTTGCAATTGTTGTATGAAATGTGCTATATAAATAAAATTTGATTGATTGATTGATAGTCAGGGCAATTGTCGTACGACAATCGTATGCCATTTACGCTACCTCATATAAAGCAATGAATGATAACCATTTTTACTTGTGGTGCGGCAAATGACAATTGTTGCATTAAAAATGTGTGCTGTCTGCTTTGGGCTTCACAGCTTTGAAGAAACTGCCGCTACTCTTGTAACGACCAGAGGGGTGGAGCCACAACATGGAGGCAGTGCGTTAGAACAGCGGTTCTCAAGTTTGGTCCTGGGCCCCCCCTGTGTATGCAAGATACATGCGCACAAACACTCCATGAGACCAGGGGGTATACTACGAAGCAGGATTTCTGAGTTAGCTGGATAACTGAACTGAATAAAACCTGGAACCTTCCCAAATCTAGAACATGGACTGAAGTAAAAAGAGGGTTTTACTGCATCTGTACTGCTGGTCTGCCCCCAACAGAGTCAATGTAATCAAGAGCGAATGGAGACATCATCACAAACTGTTGATCCTTAAAAGAATTACCAACTCAAATCGATGATTCAGCTTTTCAATGGTTAATTGTTTTCATCCTGGGGTGGAATAAACATAACCCAAATATCAGTAAGTGATATGCCTAAATTGAGATATGGCTTCCTTTTTGAGCTCACTGTTCCGATCGGGTCAGTGCGCTTAATATGCCTTCATTAGGCTAAATGTAGCCTGAGATATAGCTAATGTTAGCTAACTAAGAAACATCCAGAGGCCAACGGTATATTTTACATGTTTACTGGTGATAATTTGCATGAAGCACAATACCAGCTATTCCTTTCAGGAATCAAACACAGACATACAGTTTTGCTGTTCAAGGTAAGCAACCGATTACCTTAATTCTAACTACGGAACACCCCCATAGACGCAAAAACTAGCAAGCAAGTGAGACCTGTTCTACACTTCTCAAAATTGTTATATGTAGCAAATACATATGTAGAATAAGAAATAACTACTTTGTGGTCTCAGTAATATTAACGTTACCACACTGAAATGTCAAAAAAAAGAAAATGGTTGATGTTTATTTCGCTGGAACTTGGAAGACTGAAGCCAGAGGCATGTCGCCAGATCAAGTCAAATTTAACATTGTATGTTGCCCGCTCGATGCTGGGTAGTGATGTAATAGAATCGGTTGACATTTTAGTTATATAGCTACATTACAAAACACATCTTTCGTTGTTTGTCTTATTTTATTTATACAGGGATTGTATTGTTATTTTAATATGGATATAATAGGGATTTTAATAACGTTATTATTATTGTGAACGGATCTTCTTTAGTTCAGTGGCTCAAACATAAGGTACGGTTACACCACACACTTTTTTATTTATTTAGCTATTGTTTGTTTTGCTAAATGGTGTTTGCATTTCCCAGTCTGCGCATAATTCGGCTCTTGGGCGTGGCCTGAATATTAATTAGCTTTCACGCCCACCCAGGCCTGAGAACTGCAGTTGGCAGAAAGTGACACTATCTTAATTTTTTTTCCAGCTGTAGACGTATTTAAAGGCTGAAATCATGGTGGATGATTATTCTAATAAAGAGGAATAGTGCCAAAAAAAAGAAAACCACGTTTTAATCACATTTGGCAATCCCTTTAAATCTTGAACAATGTGTTTCCCCCTGCTGGGGAAACTGGGTGCTGCACCTTTGGTGAGCACTGCAGCAGAGGAAAGGAGCAATTACTGTGCTATTAAAGGGATTTCCTGCTGCTTGTCCATTCAAAATGTTCTTAAAAAAAAAAGCAACACCAAGGGGTTTTAAAAACGCTTTTTTCATGGAAAATGACACATTAGGTTAGAATTTTATCCAATTAAAATAGCATGTACTCAGAAGTGAATACATAGTTTGTTTGTTTTTTTTAGCTAATCCTCATGTTTCACAGGGCTTTGACTGAAAAATAAAGTCATTATAACCTCTATGCCAATTTGTTCTTAAAATTAAGAACAAAATTTAAGCATAAAAATTTTGCCATGAACATTCTATATACTATACGTTTCAGTTCATTTAACTGATAACTGAATTTGTAGTGTGTAAAAAGATAAATTAATATAAGACTATTATAGACTGCTCAAAAAAATGAAGGGAACACTTATCACAGTATAACACCAAGTCAATTAAACCAAACCGGTCATGCTGGATGATGTTGCAGGCAACATAACATTCGCCACGGCGTCTCTAGACTCTTTCACATCTGTCACATGTGCTCAGTGTGAACCTGCTCTCATCTGTGAAGAGAACGGGGCGCCAATGGCGAACCTGCCAATTCTGGTGTTCTCTGGCAAATGGCAATCGAGCTGCACGGTGCTGGGCTGTGAGCACAGGTCCCACTACAGGACGCCGGGCCCTCATGCCACCCTCATGGAGTCTGATTCTGACAGTTTGTTCAGAAACATGCAAACGAGTAGCCCACTGGAGGTCATTTTGTAGGGCTCTGGCAGTGCTCCTCCTGTTCCTCCTCGCACAAAGGAGCAGACACCGGTCCTGCCGCTGGGTTGTTGCCCTTCTACGGCCCTGTCCAGCTCTCCTTGTGTAATGGCCTATCTCCCGGTATCTCCTCCACACTCTTGAGACTGTGCTGGGAGACACAGCAAACCTTCTTGCGACGGCACGTATGGATGTGCCATCCTGGAGGAGCTGGACTACCTGTGCAACCTGAATGGGCTGCAGGTACCGCCTCATGCTACCAGTAGTGACAAGAGCACTAGCAAAATGTAAAACTAGGGAAAAATCTATCAGGAAGGATAAGGAGAGAGAAATGGTCTGTGGCCACCACCTGCAAAACCATTTACTTTTTGGGGGTTGTCTAGCTGTTGCCTCTCCTGTCCATCTGTTGTCAATTTCATTTGCACCAAAGCAGGTGAAATTGATTCACAATCGTTTACGCTTCCTAACTGGACAGATCGATATCCCAGAAGTTTAATAGACTTGGTGTTATACTGTGTTGATTAAGTGTTCCCTTAATTTCTTTGAGCAGTGTATTTATACAGGGTAGGATGATTGAGCACACATGCTCTTTTACAGCAACACCATGTTCACGCCCCCCCCCCCCACCCCCAATAAAGTTTGAACGAGGAAGCACCAGGGTAATGAGCCTGAATACCCCACCCACTTAACAGCCAACAATTGTCTGTACATCACTGTCTCTGGCTGATCAACTGGGTTTTACAGGGTGTGTGTGTGTATGTGTGTGTTTCAGTTTACAGGTATATGTATGTGTTTCTGTTTGTATGCACTGTATATCTGTGTGTGTGAGAGAGAATACGTGTGGGCAGGGGGTCATGCTAATCTTTTCCAGAGCGGAATAATATCATCCCATGTCAAACTGAATGAAAAGAGCTCAGCGTGCGGTCAGTTCTGTAATCCGCCTAGTGTGCCTGTGGTAGTCAATTCACTGAGCTGAGAGAGGGATCACTCACCTACACACCACAAACCTACAACCTGTGATCTGTAGGGCTAGGGGACTGGGGTAGTGCTACGCTGCGTTCTCACATCGAGCAACTCGGTCGCCCAGTCGCCAGAAGTCCATTCATTGTTATTTCTCCAACCGATATGATACCATTTCAAGAATAATTCTTACGCCCTGCTTCACTCATTGCAGCAATGGAAGATCATATAATAAATATGGTAATAGGCGGAGGGTGAACCAACTGGGTAAGGCTCGGATGGGGAGGGGGAGATGTACACACTTGTGCGAGAGCACCTAGTGCGCTCGCTGCAAAAAACTGCATTCATTTCACCATAAATAAAAAAAATTTGAGTATAAGAGCCCATAGCTAATTTGGTTGTAAAGTACCAGTAAAAACCAATGGCTGTGCATAAGGTTTTTTCGATAGCCTACGGTTAAAAAACAGAGATTAATTTAATAAAAATATAAGTGTGCAAGATATGGTGTTCCAAATAATGTCACTGAGGTATGTAATGTTGAATGTAACAGAGGTAAAATACTGTTAGACAGCCTAGTAGCCGTGTTGCTGAGGTAAAATATTAAGTAGGGTGAATTCGGGTAATCTGGGACATTTTTTGCAATTTTGACTTCTGCGACTTATTCCGATATCTATCGAACAGATTAGATCAACACATTAGACCTTTCTGAAATCCCTAAGATGTTTTCTAACCACACAATAAGAAAGAATGTAGATATCATAGCTAGAAGAGACATGCCACATCTATTAGTCGTCTAATTTGATAATCTGGGACAGGTCACTTTGTAATCTGGGACAGACGTTTACTGGCATTTGAAGAATTTAAATGACTGTCCCAGATTACCCAAAGCATGCCATCCCACATTCGCAATCATATTTGATAAAGTGAGACAACTAAAAAATGTTTAAAAAAAAAAACTAAAACACATTTTCAACACTTTAATGCATATTTTGTTGCTTGAATAGATCACAAACATAATTTGATAACAATTAGGAACATTGTCTTATTTATGACAGATTTATATCCTTAACATTAATCTTGTAAGAATCCTATGTCACTGACCTTGTCATGCAATTCCCAGGGGAGCTTCCTGATTGACAAATACCCTGCCCCTATCTGTGACATCACCCCAGTGAAGTAATGTAATTTCAGTCACATGACATCCATGCTAAACTTATAGTAAAAGTCCTGTTGACTAGATTTTGTTAGAACAGAAAATAAACCCACTGGGGCTTAGCTGTCCCACATTACCCAATGTCCCAGATTACCTGAATTCACCCTAGGCTAGACAGTTTATCCCTTCAGTAAAGATGATGAAACAACAATCTAGCTACTATCAAAACTACCTTCAGTTAAAACATTGCATGAACTTTTTAAAGCTTTTACCTCTTCAGAATTTATGGCTTAAAAAATTTGGATGTGATTTAATTTGCCTCATTTTGACGGTCAAGATTTCCCTTTGGCGGTCCTGAAAACATTTTGGGGGCCGCCAAAGAATTTACTATGTAGGAAAAACCCAGACACCCCATACAAAATAACACTCCAAAAGTTATATAGGCTAGATACGATCACATTTTCATGTCATATTGATAGGCTAATTATTATAGCGATTCCACTGCAAGAAGATGATTTGTGATTCGTTTTTTCTATCGGCATGGCAGCCAACACACACATAATTTATAACATTTTTAATTGACATTAACAGAGTGTGACAGTGTGTCCAGAAATGCTCCGTGAGTCCGTGATGATCCTTCAGCTTGACTGCTGCTTCACTGACAAAGCAACGCGTTGATAGATGTGACTAGCTAGCTAACTAACCAATTAACGTTAGTAGCTACAGGTAGTCTAACCATGCAGCAATCGGCTACACGCAGCCGGCCAGCTAGTTACCTCCTCCGCAGTAGGCAATAGCCTAGTGGATTGAGTGAGCTAACTCAAATTTTAATCGCCATGTCGGCCAGGGGAAGGCTAAACCTTCTCCAGCCTTACACACCCTCCGCCTATGAATATGGTCCAAGCTTATCCGGTCCTGTTCAACCTTACAAACATGTTTTATAGTTTTATACACTACTAGAGATATGGCATATATCCAGGGTTCAAATTGTAAAATCTTAAGAAGAGGGATGCTGTATGCTGAGGGTGGGTCTTAAACTAAAATGTGCAAGCGATTGCTATATATTTGTCGGCAAGCAGGCCACAGACAATGCAATCTTACTGTTCCTTTTCATTTAGCCTATTATAAAGCGCTTTAATCCATATAACAACACTCATTCTTTAGGACGAAAACCCACGTTTATTGATTAAAAAAAGAGGATAAAACACATCCAGTTATGCGGGTAAGCATATTAATGACGTTTTTGTTTCCCATATCATTCAGCGTGTTTGTTACTAGGAAACGCAACCTGCAATGCTTAACGTTAACCCACGTCCTGTAGGCTACATATTAATTTTGCCGTATGTAGCCTATGCAATATGTCATGTTTAGACTATAATTATGTTCATACAGTTTAATGCATATGGCAAAAAATAAATAATAAAAATGGTTGGCTCTACTATGAGGTGGTAAACCCTCGCCCTCTAGTGGGGTCCGGGGGCATGCCCCCCCCCCCGCCCCCCGGATAATTTTTTGTTAATTTTAACAGTTAAATGCATCAATCTGGAGCACTTTGAGAGGAAAATTAAGACGCTAGATCCATGAAGAAGTATGTGCTCCTGTAAACAATACAAAAACCCATCAACTTGTAAGACACTTGATCCTACACTTGAGCCACCTAATTTAGCTGATCAGATAGCTAGATGGGCTATAGTAGGCTACCCGATCTGATCAAAAATCACGCAAACTATTTAGCTATGGTTAGTGAACGGATTCAGTAGCCTATCCATACTTATTCAGCAAATGAGCCTATACTGATCTTCTTAACGTTAGAACCGTCTGGCATGCTAGCTAGATCAGCAAGCAATTAGTAGGCTACTAACTACACTCAGAGAATGTAAGTGCGAATGTGACTGCGAGTGCCAGTGCAAGTACTAGTGCAGATGAGTGACACGAGTAAACCTGCGAGTGAGATGTTGTGACTAATTAAAGCGCACAGTAGCAATAAGGCAACTGCATTCGTAGTCGCAGTCGTATTCGCACTAGCAGACGACAGAATTTTGGCACTGTTGGCCCCCCATAATTAGTCAGTTTGTTTTGTTTTTCTGTGCGATGCTGGTGGTCTTGCTAGAATTGCTTTAGCTCTGGTAAATCAAACGCAAATTTCTGCCGGCAATCCACTTCGGTATCTAGCCGAGTCAATATTTTAGAAACATTTAATAACACCAAGCTTTTAAAATGGTATCAATCGCGACGGTATTATGATTATATATACAGGTGCAGCTCAAAGAATTTGAATATCGTGAAAAAGTTCAATATTTTTTGTCACTCGTCAGAAAGTGAAACTCATATATAATATAGATTCATTACACATAGTGAAATATTTCAAGCCTTTATTTCTTGTAATTTTGATGATAATGGCTTACAGTTAATGAAAACCTAAATTCAGTGTCTCAGAAAATTTGAATATTACATAAGATCAATAAAAAAGGATATTTTAAACAGAAATGTCAGCCTTCTGAAAAGTATGTTCATTTCTATGCACTCAATACTTGGTTGGGGCTCCTTTTGCATGAATTACTGCATCAATGCGGCGTGGCATGGAGGCGATCAGCCTGTGGCACTGCTGAGGTGTAATCGAAGCCCAGGTTGCTTTGATAGCGGCCTTCAGGTCGTCTGCATTGTTGGGTCTGGTGTCTCTCATCTTCCTCTTGACAATACCGGTCAGGCGAGTTTGCTGGCCAATCAAGCACAGTAATACCATGGTCATTGAACCAGCTTTTGGTACTTTCAGCAGTGTGGGCAGATGCCAAGTCCTGCTGGAAAATTAAATCAGCATCTCCATAAAGCTTGTCAGCAGAAGGAAGCATGAAGTGCTCTAAAATTTCCTGGTAGATGGCTGCGTTGACTGTGGACTTCAGAAAACACAGTGGACCAACACCAGCAGATGACATGGCACCCCAAATCATCACTGACTGTGGAAACTTCACACTGGACTTCAAGCAACATGGATTCTGTGCCTCTCCACTCTTCCTCCAGACTCTGGGACCTTGATTTCGAAATGAAATGCTAAATTTACTTTAATCTGAAAAGACTTTGGACCACTGAGCAACAGTCCCGTTCTTTTTCTCCTTAGCCCAGGTAAGACGCTTCTGACGTTGTCTCTGGTTCAGGAGTGGCTTGACACGAGGAATGCGACATTTATAGCCCATGTCCTGGATTCGTCTGTGCGTGGTGGCTCTTGATGCACTGATTCCAGCCTCAGTCCACTCCTTGTGAAGCTCCCCCAAATTCTTGAATGGATTTTGCTTGACAATCCTCTCAAGGCTGCGGTTATCCCTGTTGCTTGTGCACCTTTTCCTACCACACTTTTTCCTTCCACTCAACTTTCTATGAATATGCTTGGATACAGCACTCTGTGAACAACCAGCTTCTTTAGCAATGACCTTTTGTGGCTTACCCTCCTTGTGGAGGGTGCCAATGGCTGTCTTCTGGACATCTGTCAAGTCAGCAGTCTTCCCCATGATTGTGTAGCCTACTGAACCAGACTGAGAGACCATTTAAAGGCTCAGGAAACCATTGCAGGGGTTTTGAGTTAATTAACTGATTAGAGTGTGACACCATGAGTTTCCAATATTGAACTTTTTCACAATATTAAAATTTTCTGAGACACTGAATTTGGGTTTTCATTAGCTGTAAGCCATAATCATCAAAATTACAAGAAATAAAGGCTTGAAATATTTCACTCTATGTGTAATGAATCTATATAATATATGAGTTTCACTTTCTGAAATGAGTGACAAAAAATATTGAACTTTTTCACGATATTCTAATTTTTTGAGCTGCACCTGTAGAGCTAGTCAGTGATGCAGTTACTTCACCAAACAACAAAAACAACACAATGAGATCAAGGTTTTGCTAAATCTACGCTATGCATCCGACAATTCATACGGTTTCCTGTTGATCTTCGCAAACTCCAAAAAACAAAGACAACATTCATAGCGAGGTCAACTCCAAGTTGGTCTCAGCAGCTTTGTGAATAGATTTTAAGATTAAACTTTTTGTGCCACGCACAAGTTTTTTTGTTTGTTTTTGTCCACATTGCTACACGCCACTGTGGCGGGTAGGTTTGATACATTTACCCGACAATTCTGAAATTTCCCACCCTGAATATCACCTATAGGCACGACTCACGAGATAAAATAATCCTTTATTAAATCAACAGCAATATAAAACATTTTTAAACTTTTTTTTTTTTAAAGTTCTTGTCACTGTAAGGTCACACTGTAACAGTTTTCCTAAAGCATTTTTTTATGTTGAGATAAGAAAGAAAGAAAGAAAGAAAGAAAATAAGAAAACTGTATTAATTGTGTGAAAAGCTCACAGAAAGTACATTTTCCTTTTAAGGAAATGATTGGACTGTGGTGTGCCACCTGGTAATGCCTCAGAGGCAAATGCAAATGCACCAGGTCACACGGCAGGGCAAGACACCAGGGTCATGTTTCCGTCCTGGCCTTCAAAATTGAAGGAAGGAATTAACAAACCACCGCGCACCTGCGCACTCCAACCACTGAATTTGAGAGTGAAATGGGTCAACAGATGTGGTACAGACAGGAACACCAGCCTGGGCATATTTCCAGCAGGGTTGAGCTCATGCAGGGCTGGTATTAGGTGGCAAACATGTGTGAAGTTAGTGTTGACATAACTAAAGGTCAGCAGTGTTACTCTTCTCACCACCGTTTCATGAGATGGGCTCTCTGCATGACCCCACAGACATCAGGAAATCATGGCATGCAAAGGATATATGACCAAATATTAAAATGATTACTTTATCCTATATATAAATGCAGGGGTGCCAATAATTGTGGCACACATGGTTTTGTTAAAAATAATAATTTCTTGATGAGGGATTTTTTTTCTCATAATAAATGTACTTCAATTAAAGATAAACATAATCATTACATCAATCAAGTTAAGTTTTTCAGCGTGATATTAAGCTAATTCACCAAACGGTCAATGTTTTATAACCCTTTTTACTCATCTTTACCAGGAGTGCCAATAATAGTGGAGGGCACTGTATATGCACGGCATACATGCACCACCTACAAACCTTCAAGGCCTAAAATATTGTGATATGATATTGAACACACACTGGACAGCCTTGAACTGCCCCCTCCAGGACGTTCCCCACAGAAACACTGCTGCTGGCCAGGGTGAGGGCAACATTCAGGGCCTCCCCTTCCTGTTCAGTCTGTCAAACAGAACAGTCTAGGCATTACATTACATTACAGTCATTTAGCAGACGCTTTTATCCAAAGCGACATACAGTAAGTGCATACAGAAACGTCATCAAAGTAACTACAGAACAGATAAGACAAAGCACATCCTTCACATCCTTCCCATCAGCTCTACTACAATTCTATTGTAAATATTATAAACTTCAACACACAGTTAAAAAAGAAACAAGTACCATGAGAGGTCCTTAGTGTTGGGGATCTCTATGCCAGAGACACGGAGGAAATATTGGAGGTCCAGATGCGATAGATGCGCAATCTTACAGTGTTCCAACGAACACCACTAAGATGGACAATAATCCGTAGTGGATGGGGGAAAATAAGGAGAGCACAAATAACCTCGCGATAAAAATGAGGAACTCGGTATCCGAGCAAAACAAAAGAAATAAGCAGTCACGCTTATCTAACTCCCGTTTGTGGAGCGAACAAAAAAGAAAGGAAAGAGAAAACTCAAAAGACCCCTAAAACATAGGGTGAGAGCACTCGTAGGTATGAGTGGAAAACAAAGACACGAAAACCTCTGCTCTGAAATAAGTGCGAAAAAGCTCACTTTGCTTTTGCTAAATTGTACTGCTAACAAGTCCCGCGGTGAGAAGCAAAGCGGTCGATAGCAGCACAACTTCCTATACCTTTTACCGGCTCGAATGTTACGTGAAATAACATGGAAGCAACGAGAAAGGAAGGAAGCGGGGTATAAGTAGTGAGCGGAAATAAATGACAGGTGTAATCACCGAGGCAAAAGCAAAACCCGTAGCGGACCACAGAAAAATCAGATAGATTACCGGTAAAAGATAAAAAGAATAAAAGACACGGAGGTAAGGAAAGGAAGGCACGATCAATGACACTTAGGCTGCAGACATCAGCTGAAATTGAGGTGGAAGGGACACACATACCGCACACGAGCACCAGTTCCCTCTGACAGTAACACATCCTGCTATATACATGGATATCACACAATAAAACACTTCAGCTGAATGATGCCCTCAGGAATGTGCACTTTCAATGATTGACCCAAAAACTGACCTAATGATTCATCCAACAACTGACGCATTCACTAATCCAAAGACAAACCAATCAACTGACCATTCAACTGAGCCACCAACTAGCCAGATGACTTCTATTGCACCTTTTTTTCTTCTTCTTTCCTCCTCTCCACATCCTTCCATCTCTGTCATCTGTTTTAAACACCCTTAAACTGCAGGATATTTATTCAAATATTCCAGACAACAGTATTTGCTAAATTTCCGCTTAGCAAATACATACATGGCTCACCATGCAAATACCAGAGAGTGAGTCCACTCCAAACCAGCTGAAACTGCTGTGTCACTCAGTCCCAACACTAACAACAGTGCCAGCCATGCTACAGCCCCAACTATAGGGGCCGATAGAGGGGTTCACATGGAAAGCGAGTGAAAAAGATAAGACTGTCAGAGCTTTGATAAATAAAACAAACATAACCGTGTTGCTACTACTCATTACAATATATTTCTTTGTTCACTGTAGAGCAGGGGGGTATACTACAAAGCCAGGGTTTCTTTGCGTTAGCTGACTAGACAAAACCTAACCACCGCAATCTGGTATAACCTGTAGGCCTACTATGAATGTGGTTAACAACGAGCTAAGTGAAAATGGCTTATTAATCAAGCTCTGCGTGCATTCCCATAAAAGGGACGGAGTTTGCAACACTCAGCTGTACTCATGCAAAAAAGACTGATATACGGACAGATACGAAGAACATAAAACAATGCAAAAGCGTTCCCATTGCCTCTAACAAAGCCAGGGAGAAATGTATTGTTTTAAATGGTTCATGGTGTAGGCCTAGGTTACATTTGTTAGTTAATACCTTATTTACCTTACCACTCATAACAAATAAATCTGTACTCTCACTATATTGTCCAACAGTTATTTCTGTGACAGCTGTACATCTTAGAACTCCTAAACTTTAAACTTGATACAGTATGTTTAAAATATTGCTGAAGCAATCACACCAACGTTTATTCATAAACTCGTGGAGTGTATTGGTCTCTAAAGCCCCCAAATCTTTTCTGGAACTCAGAAAATGTTCTTGCCCTGCAAAGAGATCCCCTCACTATCTGCACATATCTCTACAGGATCCTATGGAATGGAGACACCTTTTTTTTACAAAGCCAAGAAGTTGATTGAATAAAGGGCAGTCTTGGACAATCCATTTTAGAAATACACACCCCTTTATAACACTAGTATACCTTCTGAAACCCCCACTCGTAAAACCCTGCATTCTGTTCAAACCTGTCTCATGCATTCCAGTTCATTCTGGTTTCATTGACAACCCTTTTATCCAACATTGGGCATTATAACCTTCACAAAGGTCTTTGGAATGTCTTATTGGATGCTTTGAACAATAAATGACAGCTGGGCGTAACAGCATTTCTAGTTTTATTAGTTTAGTTTTACGCAAACAAATTAGAATGTACATTCACTCACCGAGGCATAATCGTTGTTTTCCTGATATTTTCGCAAGTCTTTTAACTCGTCAGCATGGCTAGAAGAAAATCCTCACCTTGCTTACATGGATTTTCGGAGTGGGTCAGAAGAAGATACCATAGTGTAGTGCACGTCCATTTTGGAAACCAACACATGTCATCCTGGACTGCATTTCCCAGAAAAGACTACATATACCAGCATGCGGCAGTCATGTGATCCTGGGCGGAATTCCCCACAGACTTGACCAATCAGGACTGAATTCTCGTCCAATAAAACCTCCTGTCCGGTCTCGCTCAACCTTCTTACTTCTTATCCTTAGCATTTTGGCTCGGCCTTGGAGCTGCACACGCTCTGAACTCTGCTCGTCTCCTGTCCATCTTCACGGCTGGGAAAGGGATGAGGCTAGGCCGGAATATCCCTCGGTCTCTCCAGTTAAGTGACCCTCAGCGGTCACCATCTCTCAGTTAGTGTGTTCAAGCAAAAAAGTTACACTGAGCTACCGTCATATGACATAGCTGTAAAGCGACAGCCAGAGAAACGTGTGTAGCCTACGTAAACACACGCCACAAGAAATCCCAGGAAACAACTTGCTGCAAAAGTTCCAGTAACAACTCACCAAAAGAACTGGAAGAAATCAAGCTGCTCCACGTAAGGAAAGCAAAAGGACAGTCCAACCCAGAGACGCTGCCAAAAGACAGAACTTTCCAGACATCACCAAGCCACAGATCCGCTTGGGTAGCTACTCCAGTACAGTAAGACTGACACGAACATCCAGGCAAATAGTTTAGGAAAACTTTGTTTAATGTTTATTGTCAATGTAATTACATGTTTGATTGTACTCATTGGGCCTCATTCATGAAGCGTTCCTAAATATGCACGTACATTTATGTACAAAACTAGTTGGTACGAAAAATGTATGCCGGATTCATCAAACCGTGTGGGAAAGGCAGATTTTTTCATATTCACGTCCGTATGTACATACAAGCTCGTTCATGTTATTTTGTGATTAGCATAAATCCACGCCCATTAATTTTCTTATATGGAGGTGGTCACTTTCATTTAAAGGTCCATATGAAGTCAAAATGGCCCAGAAAAAGCGAAACAAAAAATTATTCCGACACTGAAAAAAGTTTTATTAGCAGATGCTCAATCAAGGAAAATAAATAGTTTAGTATTGTCCGTTCCGGTGTCATAAAGTAAGAGACAAAGACATACAACACTAAAGGTGAATTGGCCCATTACAACACAACAACACACTAATGTTGCCTAAAACCACTACTTGAACATAATTTTTTTGTCACCTCTTCGTTATGCTTTCTAATGCCAATTCTGTAGCCTTCATCGAGTTGTTCAGCAATGCTAAGCCTGCCAAAAAAGTTTAGCTTCATACTGTTGATGTTTTAGGTCTCGTACCCCCGTCGTTGTCCACAATGGTTCGGTGCCAGCACTTTGAAATAGCAAACGGAAAGCAATATAACGCATTACTCACAGCACATCCAGCTAGCCAACTCCGTTTGTCATAACACGAGCGAGAGAAGCCCCGGCCCGACCGCGATCACTTGTTTGCTGTTGAATGTACAAATCTGGTCGCTCTGGTCCAAGTTCCTTTACTCTTGAACATGCATATGTAATGTATTAAACTTTAGACAACGCAAGGCCAACATATAACATGTTTAAGCTACTAAAAAATTAAATAATAATAAAAAATAATAATTTTAAGCTACTAAAAAATTAAATAATAATAAAAAATAATAATAAAAAATAATAATTTTTTAAAAACTTTTTTAAAAATTTGTATGTGGGGGAGGGGGGACCATTGTGTGTATTTAGAGTATAACTTCACATATCGCTTGCAGGCTATCGACAGCCAATTAGCCTCGCATAGCTAAATACATAGTCTACTCTAACTTACAACTAACACTAATTTACAATCCACCTCCCTTTTAAATCGAGATCCGTGCATGCAATTTCTGTCAAACTAATACTTAACCCATTAGATATAAGATCCCGTGCCTATAAACGAACAACAGAGGCCTGGAATTTAACGAGACAAAGCCAATTTCTGTAGCCTCGACACATGCCATATTTTAAGGCCACATTCGCTTCATGCTGAAACCTGATTCATAATTCCCACGAAACATAGGTCTTATGATCTCTGTACACCACGTGTTCTGGCGTGAACCCACACTCACATGTAGAAACAGAACTGTGAATTCTAATAGGCTATGCGTCATTTCATAATCATGGTATGCATAGCTATTGCTAAATAATGTGATAGCAGGTAAACCGTGTAGCAATTGTAGCCCTTTTTATACATAGTCCCCCCCATTTTAGGCGACAAAAACGAATTGGACAAATTAACATAAACTTAAATAAAGTTCTCACATTTCATATTTGGTTACATATCCTTTGCATGCCATGACTTCCTGATGTCTGTGACCCAACAACTTTAAAAGACTCTTGATATCGTATTTTGAATGGATCTCTATGGGAATTGGGGGGGGGGGGTGGTGGTGTCTAGATTAAGCTGTCAATTACGCTGGAACAGTATGGATCACATGGTTGGCTAAATGGCCGTAAGTCATCAAGGGTCTGAGGTATCAAACGAGCCTCAAACCATCACTCTGCTGCAGTAGATATGGATGATCACAAATGATGATCGAAAACTCACAAAAACATGCACTGCAATAGACGGACATTTGGAGTGCTGAAAATGTGCTTCAAATGTCTGGATCATAAGACAGGTGGAATATTACAGGAGTACAGCAGTAAAAGCGCCGACTTTCAGTTGTAGACCGAGGATTGGGGTTCGCGCCCCGGTCCTGCCAGATCCAAAAAGTTTTTTTTGATACGGTTTAAAAAAATGGAGATTCATTTAAATTTCACTATTTTAACTGAATTTTTAACCCTATTCTTCATTCTTCATATATTTTTTTAATTACAGTGACCAGGTTTCCATACTTTCAGCAATTATATGATTTCACCTGTTATTCCATAACTGAACAAAACGATTTTAAAGAGAACTAAGAGTCTAAGGAAAATAAACCTTTTCAACAATTAGAAACAAAAACAAATTTGCAGCAAATTACACAATTAATTCTGAGAAATTTAATACCATATATTCTCTGCATTTGCGCTTTAACATCATGAATGAGCAGGTCTGTTTCGCCAGCTGTAGGTGTAAATGCAGGTGGTTTTTAAAGGGAATGAGAGATGACACTATGATTGGTTTATTGTATGTTACGCCAAAGACACACCTATAATTAATGAAGAGGCTAAGTTCAGCCCATTTGAGCCTTGCGCCTTACTTAACGCTCAAATTATACACCGTCTAACTGGCAAAAGTGGAGTTGGACAAGCCCTAAATGCACTTGAGCCATGCATTTTAGACCATGCGCCAAGATTCTCAAGATAGAGCCCCTGGAGTTATAAAGCCTCAAATTGAACACCCCCTAAGTAGGTGAGAATTGACTAAATTTGCCATGTGTGTGAAGGGGTTAAGTCTAGATACCTTAAAGGAGAAGTTCGGTATTTAGCATGTTAAGCCCTGTTAAAAGGTTATTTACGATCATATACAATGGTCCATATCAACATTTTGACAAACTTTGCAGTCTTGAGATATATTTATCATTTAAATATTTATAGAACTATTTTCAGTCGGCGTACAGCCATACGTTTGTAAACGTCCGCTTGAAATTTTGGGAGGTCTTGACTGAGTTTGAATTCTACCGTAGAAGAAAAAGAGCCACCAGGTCAGGGTTTGCTTTGCAGCTAATCTTTCATCGTTAGTTACTCTTCAAAAGAATCCATTTAGCTAAATTAGTGTATGTTTATGCAACTGATTCCTTCACAGCGAGCGCACAAGTCCGCTAGTGAGCAACGGAAAACTACAAACATTCCAAAACAATTAAGAACTATTTCCATTTATAAAATTATAAATAAAACCCGATACGAAGCATACTTTGCAACAATTTTTGTGTCAGAACATCAACGGACACCAGTGACCACTCTGAGTTTCTCGTCTTTGAAAACGAGAGATTATGGTGTTTTTTGAAGGATTTTCTATTATGCACGTCCACATCCGTTGTGTAAGTTAGCTGTGACATGAGCAATAAACAATATATCTCAAGACTGCAAAGTTTGTCAAAATGTTGATATGGACCATTGTATATGATTGTAAATAACCTTTTAACAGGGCTTAACATGCTAAATACCAAACTTCTCCTTTAACTTGAGTTCGGAAGCACTTTCCCTCAGCCTTATGTCTGCATGCTAACGCAGTTCCTTCACAACGACTCCATTCTGCCACTCTTCGCTGCTGGCATAGCGAGTTACCCAAATAACCCTGCTTCAGAACCCAACGCAGATACAATGCTGACCCAATCCTCCACCATACAGCTGTCCGAGCTCTGGGTCAAATAAATATTTGAAATACTTTAACACTTTACATGCTGGAAGAATCAAAAACACTCCTGCAGATCCTTACAAAACTGTAGCTGCCATTCTACAAATCAAAACCTACAATCATAAGAGAGAATATTCCTTTGAATATGGATGAAAATTGATGTTTCTTTTAAAATAGTCAGTAATCTGCAGGATATTTGCTGGTTTCTAAAGGGTTAAAGTATTTTAATAAATTTTTTTATCCAGCTGTTGTGAGGATTTGGTTGAACTGATGAGTCAACTGCGACTAAACAAGAAATGATACAGAACACGTCACTCACAGAAGCGAGGACCAGTAAAGGAGTCTAGGTACCCGAAATAGTAGAAACGAAAACAAGGGACGAAAAACTCCCTGGCAGTAGCCAAAATAACAACAAAAACCGACAAAACCGGGTGTAGCTCGTAGACAGGAGTAGAAGGGTAAGGTAAAAATACTCCCAAACAGAAATACAAGAGAAAAATCGAGAGAGAGAGAAACAATGAATCACCTTCGGAACGTAGACTATAACGCCCGATAAATAGGTAAAAAATTAATTAAATCAAAATAAACCTCTCACTCTCCCAGTAGCAGAGAGTAGAAGGAGAAGTAGGGGAAAATAATCTTTCTTAAGAACATATGACGAAGAAGCGCCAGGAAGTGGAAGTGAGGGGTTTAAATACCTGAGAGGTAAATGAACAGGTGAACCGAATAATTAGCGGGGAAAAAGAAAACTCCGAAACGGAACGCGGATGGACTGAAAATAAAGGAAAAATGGGCGAGAAACCGTAGCAACAGAGGGAAGATAGGCAAAAACTATGACAGCTGTGGTCAATGCCTCTACTGGCTTTTTGATAACATTTTGGTGAAGTTCACTCCTTCCTGGAATAGCCTCAATATTTTACTAGCCAATGCACAGCTCATGAGCCAAGATTTTTAAAAATACACTGACAAAAGGCATCAGAGTTGAAGCACAATGCGGCAAAGTTGGACAAAAGCTTTTTAAAGCTGTGGTGCTTGTTTCTGATTCAAAGCACGGCATACCACAAAGGCTGCTGCCACGAACCTGGCAAAGAGAGAGACATGGAAAAGCCAAAAGTAAAGGAAAGAAGGACAGAGCTTGTTAGAAAGTCTCTGCCAAGAAGACACTCGCCTACCACCAAATACCGCCAGCCTGCATTTATTTTCTGTCAGGTAAATGCACATCACTGTGGTGCTACTGCACACAATTTTCAATTAAACACACATGCACACACAAACATCATCTATCATCTAACAAATAACATCTAATTGCAAAACTCAATTGCCAAACAGGACCAATCTTGTCTGAGCTTTGCGTAGTCACTGGTAAAATTCTGGAACATTCTGTGAAACGGCACTCTGCATGCATAATTTGTCTGGTTTCTGTTGTGAACTTCTTGCTTTTTTTATTGTTTCCTTTGTAGCATGACCAAGAGCCTGAGAAGAAGCATGGTTCCCATGGAGACACAGGAACTCTCACAGAGCACCTGTCCTGTTTAATTAAAGGCCGCTCTCAGTGTAATTGGGACCTTCACCTCCTCCAGATTAAGCTCTAGTGGCCGATATAGAATAAGTGCCATTCAAAAGATTTTTCAAGTTGAGTTCTGTCACCAGAACAATGGGGTATAGGTGGAAAAGAACTAAAGGTAGATTACACATGGATTGTTTTACACAGAGAGTTACTTCAATGTGTACAACAGACTGCCAGGTCATGTAGCGAAGACACAGACCCTTACGCCCCAAACCCACCAGACGCGCAAGCACACGCACACGCGCACTGCAGCGCTTCACTTCCGCTCCCATGTTAACAAATTGCAGCGGTTCTCACTGGCCGCGCGCACACGGCTGGCGGGTGGACAGCTCGCGGACGTGGAGTGGATTTTTCCGCTCTGGGTGGAATTTTCTGGCGCAATCTCATATAAATACATTGTATATGCACAATATCTGCATCATATCACCACACATTAATGTTATTCAACCTACTAATAGTTTTACTATTGTTATTAATTATTTTAATACATATTATATTTTAATATAGGCCCTAATGCAAAAGAGAACAGGGACGTGAGATGAATGAAGTGAAATCAAGTCATACATTTTGCATATAACCAGTTATTCCCGTTTTTATAATGCTTTTTCTTTATTATAGTATACAAATATATATATATATATATATATATATATATATATATATATTTGTTCAATTAATTAAGACTATGCTCACTTCTGTTTTTATTATACTGATATCACTATTGATTTAAGGTACTACACTTGCACGTCTGGTGGGTTCAGTTCTGCTCAAATCTGCGCGCGCAATAAGTGTCTGTGCGCTTGCATGTCTGGTGGGTTCGGGGCGTCAGGGTACTCGGTTGTTGGTGCAGTGCTGGATAATCTCTAGTCTGTAGGTAAATAACAAGACTAGATGGGCGTGTATGGCCTGTCATCATTACATATTTTCTATATGTACCTATTTGAATGATTACCTGAATAAATCATATTCATGAAAAACACCTTTTTTGGGGTCCTCCTAGGTCCAGCGAAATGACCGGTCCTGGACAGTGCCATAGACAGCAGGAATTTCTCACTCCTAAGTGGGCTGAATGTTCCTGTCTTTACCAGAGGGAACACTTTGAGTGCTAACAATCCCGTTTTTTAAGCCAATAGTCTCTTCAGTGGTACAGTCTGTAGTTAACCACAAAATACCCTTGTCTATGTTCATCTTTTGACCTCTTGCGTTTAGTTACTCTCTCAGCTCCACCAGCAGAAACAGTAACCCACTTTATCACTAGGGTCTGTCAGACATAATTGTCAAGTTTTAATAAAATAGCAGAGGTCAGGGCCGTGTCTAGGGGGGGGCACGGGGGGGCAATGCCGATTCGGCCAATCATAAAAATGCCACATCGAAATAATATTTTTCTCTAATATCTGACTGGTTGGTTTGGTCATATAAAACATTTGAGACGCAGCGAGAGAGAGAGGTCAGTTTCTTTGATCAATCTATGCTGTTTATTTTTGATAACTAAATGTTATGCATTGCTTAGGATATAATATTCGCTAGCCTAGCTTACTCAGCTTACTCCCATCTGGGAGATTTGATTTTAAATAGATTGATTACATGTTGCATCTAGCCTAGCTGTTATAGCTGCGATTCTGCAGCATTGCGATTCAACATCTGCAGCATTGCATTAGCTGCTGGCTGCGTGTGTGTGCACCCGTGTGTGTGTGTTAACTAGCCTACTGCTGCGTGTTGGCTAGTCAGCCATAGGCTACTTTCCTCAAACTTTGGAATACTTCACATATATTAAAATACACTATCATATCTGTCTCTCTCTCTCTCTTACGTTCTCTATCACTCTCACGGCGAAACGGCAGCCGTCAACAGAGGCAAGCCCCCCGGTGTCTCAGGCATAAAAAAGAGGGGGAGTATGGCTAAAATATAAACGATGAGCCAGTTACAGTAACGTAGTTTCACATGTAAATAGAAAATAGCACAAACAGACTGAAATGATGAAGGAATATAGCTCATCTTTAATATACTTGTTTCCATATAAGATCAGATAATGGTTTGGTATTATTGGGCATAAATAAAGTTGTCCTTGTGTAAGATGAGGGGGGTGGAGGTGGGTTTAAAATGTAATAAAATTATCTTATCCACAAATATACTGATTAGCCTATACTTTAGCTTTATATGAAAGCATCTCATCTAGGGCTTTGAAAAAGAAATCTTCAAAATGTTCATAAATTAAACATTTTATTTTAGAGAATGCCCTGTGTGAGGTTGTGTAGAAATGCAGAAAATGAGTTTTAAAAGGCTCAGATTTTTCTGGGGGAGGAGCCCCAGATCCCCCATTACTTCATCCCCCTTGTGTCCCACCAACATCTCTTCATGCCCCCCCAATCAAAGCAGTCTAGAAACGCCCCTGGCAGAGGTACAGGCAGATAAATGCGTGTTAAAAACATTGCAATACTTAGCCTATAAAATATTATTTTAAATCCACTCATGCCTTCAAAGATAATGTTGCCAGGAAAGCGGGAATAGTTCATTTTCAGACAGACAGTGTCAAAAACGATTTTTAGGCTCAATCTGGTTAACTGAATACTAAAATATGCACAAAGTGAATGGTTTTATTTGAAGCTCATATACTACAAAATTCTACAGATAGGAAAACATGCTGCTGTGGGATCTCATATCTCTTGCTATAGTTTGCACAATGTGTTCTGCACAGAGTATTGTTTACACTGTGGTCATTTATCTACATAATTATCACAACTGTCTCTATTCAGGCCAGCGTCCCTGTGATGCTGCCGCTGTCCAGTGAAAACAGAAGTCTGCCATTTTAACTTGTCTCTCTGCAGCTGTTTCTGAGACTACACAACCCTCTTCCCCCTCTCCTTTCTTCCAGTTTGCATTCCACAGATGGGTCCTAATCATACCAGGGTGAAATAATAACTCAGGCTTAGGAGTGCACCATGAGTACAATTCCTTCAGATTGCTTTTAATAGAAACACCAATTTTAACCAATATTCAGGACAAAATTATTTCCTACGATTACGCAATTCGGTTAGTCATTTGTTTCTATGAAGATTTCCTGTCATCTGCTGGAGTTTTTTATAATGTTACTGCCACTCCTGTTGTAGCCTACTGTATGGCTTCTTGTGTAATATTGCATGTAATAATTAGGCTTCACCCCAAATAATGGTGTAGTGGCGCTGCGCCACCATGACGGCCTGTTGGCGCCACCTTGTAGTAAAAAAACGTGAAAAGTAGTGAAAAGTAATCCATCCTGTGGCATACAAATGGACAGTGTTGGGGAGTAGTGAACTACATCTAATTAAACTAGTAGTTTAACTACATTTTGCAGTAGCTTGGTGGTAGTTCAACTACATTCATATTTGCATAGTGATTAAAGTAGATAAATTACTTTTTTGCCATTTTTTGTGTAGTTAACTACTGAAACTACAAAACAAATTTGGCCATAAAAAGAAAGGAATGATATTTTAAAATTATTTTACCATTGCATCTTTACTGTAATTGAACCCACTTTGACCAGCCCCGCCCCCTTTTTCTTTCATCCTGACCGATGTGAAGGCATGCCCAGGCAATGCATTCGTCAGGTAGCCACCATCACACACTTGACCATTGTGAAGTGCATGTGCAAAGCGGCGGACGTTGCTCAGTGCTCACACAGCGACAGCGTCATCATAGATAAACCTCCCGAATCTCAGCCTGAGGAAGAATCACCATGGCCATACTTAAGCAAATACATGACACTGACTAGCTCCACTGACAAAACCTACGTTTTTACTTGTGAGCTATGCAAGCCGAGAGTAAATACACTCTACCGCAAAGATGTCAAACAGAAATCTAAAAACACATATAAAGATGAGTGTATTAACATTGACTTTGCTAGCCAAATTAGCAAAGTTTAGATAAGTTAGCCACATTATATAACAAAACCAAAGCTGACATTCCTTGCACTTTCCCATGAATAGTGGGGTATTTAATTTTTTTGGTTTATGTATGACCTGTGAACAAGTGGGCACTTTTTGCAATAAACTCAATTGAGTGGCATTTTTTGCTGGCATATGACTTTTTTCTACTACTTTTTCTAAGTAGCTTTAGTTAACCAAATTAGATTTCTCCCTAGGGTAGCTTTGCTGTAGTTCAACTTCTTCCAGTGTGAAGTAATTGGTAGCTTGCAAAGATATGCTTTCAAAGTAGCTTCCCCAACACTGCAAATGGACTATCTTTGTATGAAATTACAACTAGCATATCTCTGTGTGTTTCATTCATGTTAGACAACTAGGAAAACTGTCAAATTAACTATCAATTAACTGTCGTGTCTTAGGCCCCTTCCGCCGCATTATGTTGAAAGAAAAACCTGATTATTCTTGCTCATGAGAAGGGCCATTAAACAGAAGACTGATGGCCATCAGAGCTTAGTGTGCTATTATTATTAATTTCATATCATTACCCAAAGCAATGGGCTACAGGACAATTCATGTTAGCGTTATCGTTATACGTTAGTTTGTCTTTAAAATAGCTGAATAACAGTTTTTGCAGAGATGTAAATCCTACAACACAATTGAAGACATTTTAAGATGACTTGCATATCTTTAGGCAATAGCTATAACTCATTTATACGGCCGGAAATAGAACATTACAAAGCATGGTTTATCAGCTAAAAATCTATAATTATATACGGAGCTGTTTTTGGTAAAACGCCACTAAAATAGAAGGATGTCTTCCCGAAGCAATGCAAGACAATTCATTTTAACGTTCAAGTCAGGAGTGAAAAGTGAAGTGAAGAGTGATAGTTTTTAGACTTATAACATAAGTTATCTTAACTTGTAACTTATTTAGCCAATGTCAGTTATCACAAATAGCTTACGTTAACAACTGAAGCATGGTTTACAAGCTAAAAACCAATAGGCTACTTAGGCCTATATGTGGAGTTGTTTTCGGTAAAATGCAACAAAAATAATTCTGTTAGCCTATAGCTAACTGTTTATCTGCCATTCATGTGGTGCTAGTCAGCTACATTGGGTAAAAAGCAAAACTTAAAACTGAAAGAGCCTGACAAAGATGTTTACCAGGGAGAAGTAGCATAGCATACAAGCAATTTGTGAGGCAATGAGGACAATTTTGTAATGTTCGTATTGGATATAGACAGCCCCGTGTTGGGCGCCAAATTATAAAATAAAATAAATAAATAAATTTTTGTCTTTTTCCTGCTTTTATTGCAAGATTTTTTAATTTGGCCAGCATGGTTAGAGTAATCCCTGCCTTGTTTACATGGATTTTAGGAATTTGTGATTTAGGAATGTGATCCAAGGGCATGCAGCAAAAGATTACATACTGTAGATTACAGAAAAAAGTGATGTTTTATTGAGGTACAAAAGTAAATGATTAGGCTACATATTTAGGTGTGTGTACCAGTGTGATATCAATGTTTTCATCTTTGACCATCAGAAGGGGGAAATGTATATGCGCTTTATAATGGACAAAAAATATTTTATTAATTTTATGACAGGTTTTGGATAGGTTCTTGGACCCATAAATATCTATCCTCCTACAATGACTAGAAGACTGTAATTCCCACTTGAAAATTATGCAAAGTGCATTTTATCAGCCAAAACTGTTATTTGTAACTAAATATATAATTATTTTATGATTTACAGCAGTGCACAATTTATAAATTTTGGATAGATTTGGAGACACTAAAAAACAACAGGGTACACTGCCTATATGTTGCATCATAGATCATTAGTAGTTCTGCACATCACCCTCAGATTTTGTACACTTGTGGACACAGAGTCTATGATCCAGGAAATGTATAGTTATACCTGTTTGTGTAAAATGGGACTGCACTACATATATTAGCGCCCTTTCCATTTTTACAATGGCTGGCTCACTCACACACCCACCACACCACACACCACACCACACACAGCAGGCCCCCCAATGCAGGTGCTATGCTAGCTCATTTGGATTTGGGGGGGTGGTGGTGTCTTGCCCAAGGACACTTCGACATGTGGACAGGAGGAGCCGGGGATCGAACCACCAACCCTGCGATCAGCGGACGACCCGCTCTACCTCCTGAGCCACAGCCGCCCACTGCCGCCGTTTCACATATGTATCGCTCAATATTTTATTGTGGCACTTTATTCTGACCTAAATTATGAAAATAAACTAATCTAAGTTAGTATGGTAAATGGTACAACTGTCTTTTTCAAGTTTTTGTGATGCTCACACCTGGAGTTATAAATAGAACATCCCCTAAATAGGTCAGAATTGACCTAATTTTGCATCTGCGCGAAGCGGTTAACTAAGCTGGTAACCCCAAAGCGTAGAATTTAAGTCTTTAAATACTTGTAAAATAAGTTTGACCTATGCCAACGTAAACGGACACTGACAACTCACCATAAGTTCATTCTCGGTGCGATGGACGCCAAGTTTTTTCAGTCCAATTGTCAGGTCGTTGACGCAGATTCCACCGTCTTTATTGACGTCCAAGACTTGGAAAAGTACTCTGAGTCTGTGCTCTTGGTCCGCTTCGCTGCAGAGCGCACTGCCACAGGGACCCGACAACTCGCACGTTCTGTCACCCGCCTGAGACGTCGGACAGTCCCGGAACATAGGTGGGGTCACAGAAGCGGACTCGACCCCCCCACCGGGGTCTGAACCCGAGGGGACATCTTCTGGAGTACACTGACAGAAGACACCGCTAAGCACAGGGGAGACGAACGATCGCTGTTGTTGCATCATGTGGTGCCAGCAAAGTATCGAACGTCAGACCAAAGAAGAAACAATTGCTAGCTAAACGGTTCAGATGCAACAAATCGCTCATTCAAAATTTAACCATGTACAGTAGGCTGCCTATCAGCCTTATGCTTTTGTTTTACCTCCCCACAAACTTTTGATCTCAATCCTTGAGCTGTAAAACGTATTTTATTTGCGTAACAATGTCCTGAGCAGTCCAGCAGTTTTCGAAATCGTTGGACTCACAATTGCTCTTGTCTAACTCCTCGCGTTACCTTCTCCCTTTCAGCAGTTGGATGCTGACAGCCACTATCCACGTATTCGGTCTGGATAGAGCCCGCTTAGGGGTGTCCGATTACACCGTTGACCTCTCGTAGGAAGTTTAAGGCTTCTTGTGTCTATCCGGCGATTTACATCCAAATGTCTCCAGTTTGCCTTTCTGACTGACAGATGATGTAGGCAAGAAAACGCCGGTAAATTGAAGACCGGTTCGGAAAGAAGGAAATGAGACCAAAATGGGAGGAGAGACATCAGAATGATTGATAGGTCCAGTATCCAATCCGTGTCAAAAGTGCAAATATCCACAGCTGAACTGTGACGTGACAGGCTTATTGGGTATTTCTCATCGCCGGGTGGCGCATTGCTTTTTGGTCTGTGGTTAGGGGATATTTAATTGGTTTTAATCGTAACCGTTTGAATTGCGATATATTAAACTACACTTACCACTGTTTATCCGTTGTTCATTTAGGCCATGCCATTGTCTGAATGTAGCACATTTACCCTTCATCAAAATAATATATTTCTTTACAGTGCAGTAGAGTAATTTTGTTCTTTATTGTTTTTGAAGAATAACATTTTACTGCGTGCCATTGTGATTCGAACTGGATAACTGCTATAGAGTAGGTCCTATACGTTTTAGCCTACATTTTTTATTGAATACATATGTATCGTTTAAAAGCTTTAGTTGTCAGAGGACGGAATTGTAGAGATACTCCTTTCAATGAGAACATGTATATGCATGTATATGGCATTTAGCTAAGATGATACTTTGATAATCAAAAAATATTAAGCTTTATTTATATCATAGTTATGAAATCCAAACAGTACGTCTCTCTAACACAAGGAGAGGATCGATCTCATGTATTATTAACCTGGTCATATCTTGCCATCGTTTCTTTTGGCACAGGGGCAGTGCCAAAATAAATGCAACACAATTTCAGGGTCAGTTACACAAAAATAACAAAGGGGGTCAATGTCCTTCTTAAATTTTGTCCAGCTAAAAATTGCACGGTATAATCTATGGATAGTTCCAAATGAAACATCTCAAACCTTATTTTTGATCATATACTTATGAGGATCACCCATATTTTGCCAGCCTCAATCTAAATTGTGTAAGCGATTGAAGACATAAAGCTACACTAATGAGTTTCTGTAAAAAAAAAAGAACAAAGACACACCTGGAATTCAAAAACTTTTTGTTTCAATTTGGGGGGTTGGCGCGACTCGAGGGGGATCTGGGGGCTTGCTCCCCTGTGAGAATTTTTTTTCTCCAAAAATGACTAAATGACTATAAAACTTTTTTACAATCTCAAAAGTGTATGCTTTCTTTTGCCAACCATTGTGCTCGACATAGCCAGCTATTTCATGTTAGCCAACTAACACATTTTCTGTTGCTTTGTACTCCAGCACATTGGATTTCAAATGGAACAGTGATTATGAGGTTAAAGTACAGACTTACAGATTTAAATATAGGGTGTACCAAAAGTAAAATTAACTTAAATACATATTTATTTGGTTGCATATCCTTTGCATGCAATGATGTCCTGATGTCTGTGACCCAACAACATCAAAAGACTCTTGATATCTTATTGTCAGGTACTCTTACAAGTAATACTATAACCACAAATGCTTTATTTAAGTAAATTTTACTTTTGGTGGGGGTGGGGGGCTATATATAAAAAAGGCTACAATTGCTACAATTGGTACCTGAGACCCTTCATGACTTACAGACATTTAGCCAACCATGCGTTCCACTCTTTGTACTACTCTTGCCATAAATAAAATGCTCCTCAGAGCTTTTATTGAGTCTGTCTCCGAGTCCTGCATTTCGGTCCACCAGTGAAGGTATCGCAATAGCACAGGAATAAACTTGGCTGCAGGGGGTCGTCTGATATAAAGTCCAGCTAAGCCTGTGATAACCCCACCCTTGACCATGGCTGCGCCCCTAGCCCCAGCTGGCCCTACAAGGATCAAGGTAATTGGGAGGCCAAAATTCCTGGCCGTAAGCCCTGACGAAGCCCCGACAAGGCCCTGGAAGTGCCAATGGAAAGCCACTTAGCCCTGGCACTATGGAGGTAGATTTCTATCAAAAATAAACAAGCACAAAAGTATAATCCACAATTGTATTTACCATCCGCACACACACACCTCTCAATTTGTGTTCGTAGATATAATCCACAATTGTATTTACCATCCACACACACACACCTCTCAATTTGTGTTTCGTAAAAATAATCCACAAATATGTGTTTTCCATCCATACACAAACACCTCTCAACTTGTGTTTCGTAAATCATCATTTGGATGAATGCAAAAATAATATTCACAAATGCAAATAACATTTACAGATATGTTTCCAATGTTCACATGTACAAATCAAAAGCTTGGCTTGCGAACTGGCAAATCTACATTTGCCGATCGAAGGACACGCCTGATCTGCTTGGATTTACGGACAGAATTTTGAGACAAATATTCCGCTGTTTTTAACCGTGACGATTCACGCTCGCTTAACTTGCGATTCGTAAACTAAACTTCTTCTTCTTTGGTGCTACATAACATGGCGGTGTGTGTGTCGGCTCATCAGCGCCACTTTTAGAACAAGTGGCCAAAATTGCACATTATCTTTAAGAAGTGGATTCATGGTAAATTTAATTAAAACAACCGAGTTTTGAGTTTATTTAGGTTGTAAAGTTAACCCCACGCTAATCTTGCGATGGCAAGTTTTTTAAACAATCATTGAACAAAACTCCTATCAGATTGCATGTAGCTAGCTAGCTAGATTACATTACACAGGGGTAGGTCCGTACACAGTAGCTACATAACTATTTCGCCCCTCATGGAAAAGATTATGTAAAACAAACTCAACCATGTGAAGTATTGTAGCCAATTAAATTAATTTGACAGCTATTCTCACTGATACCGATGTCTCCTATGAAATCTTTTATTTGTTCAGCTAGCTAGCTAGTAGATAAGACACCTAAATGAAAATGATAATTCAAATTGCATGGAGTGCTCTCCTTATTTTAGCTCATAGTGTTGTACTTCCTAGTTCCTATTAATGTACGGTTCCTCTTAACTACAGCTGACTCTCGTTTCCACTTTCCTATCCCTTATTGTATGCACTTGTCTTATTGGAGTCCATGTCATGTTATCTCTATGTATCTGTTTCCAGTTTGTGTCTTACGTTTTCTCTTGTTATTTTATTATCTGCTCTCCTCATTGTTTCATTACGTGCACCTGTCTGTTATTTGCCCTTCCCGGTTCCTCACACCTGATCCTCATTGTTTCTTGTCTCCCTCAGTGTATTTATACTCTGTGCTTTCAGTCCTTTGTTGCGAGTTCCTCACCGTTTTGTTATTCCAGCTTTTCAAAAAATCTTCAGAGTTGTCTGTTAGTGTCTTCCGAGTTGTCCGTTAGTGTCTTCCGAGTTGTCCATTAGTGTCAATCTGTATCTGTTCCTGATTTTTTGTTATCCCTCGTCCTTTTCCCTGTTGGTTTTTTTGTTGCTGTCTTTTTTTTGTTTTCTCTGTTTTCCCGCTACGCCTTCCTGGTTTTGACTCCTGCCTGTGTTCTCGCGACCCTGATTTTGGACTCTGTTTTTGTACCTTTGCTGTGCCTTCCCGGTTTCGACCTCTGCCTGTTCTGTGACCACTTTTTTGACTCTGTTTTTGTACCGTTGCCCTGTCTCTCCGGTGTTCGACCCTGCCCGTTTCATTACGGTTTGCTGCCCTGTCCCTCATTAAACGGTTTTTGTACTCCCTGCCTGCTACTGGGTCCCTATTTCTATCTAACCTAACACCATCCCTCCATGGTGCTAGCTAGTAACATTAGCTTGCTCCTTGCACAGCTCAGCATGGAAATGAACTAATCACTCACGCGTCATTTTTACTTGGTATACTGCTCATTTGTCAGATAATATATTGAAAATAATAGATAGTTAAGATTTTGCCAAATAAACGAGGAAAGGGTTTTGTCGTATTGTTCAGTGGCTGGTTACAGTAACAAAAATACGACGAGAACCATTATCTACCGAAGTACTTAGTTGCCATGCGTGTAATTTCTGTTTCCATTAGCAACCGAAATGAATGAATGGGCCTTTAAATACATTTTTTAAACTCGATAAAAAAACAATTATTTAATGATTTGTGTGGAACATGCATTTGGTGAAACGTCGCCTTGCAATTTAGCTTGCTTTAAATAGACTAATGTTAGATAAAATGGTTGCAATACTCTGCTTAACTTAACTTTGATTGTGAGCTTGCATGTGATATTTATCTCTTGATAGCAGCCGCACTGTATTTTATTTTGAATTGATTGCATGAATTCCTCGCCGGGTTCAAACCTATCGTTCAAACCACAGAACTGTATAAGAACAGTTCTGTTGTTCAAACATGCAGGGCTGGATGACGTCGATGGCACTCAGGTTGAGGGCGTGTATTTATACCGCACCCCTACAATCCTGAGTTCTTTATTAGCTGACTTTTGAGATATATATGAATTGAGTATATTAATATAACTATTCACATTTTCTTGAAAAAATATTTGGTGGGTGTGTGTAGTGGATACATCCCTCTGTGATATGTTGTAGTTATTTGAAGTTTTTAGAATCCCTTGACCATCACTTTAATGTTACTTTAAGTATTGTCATGGTTTCTCAGCCTGCTCTTCTCTTGTTGGCCACTTCCCTGAGAGCGATCTTGTAGCGTCTCTTTCTTTTGTTTTCGTTGTCCGTTCCGTGTTTTGGTTTTTCTTTCTGCTCAGTGTTTTCACCTGTGCCGAATTTCCTTTCATTATTTAATCCTCGCGTCGTCTTTGTTTGACGCTTCCATATTGCCATTGATTTGACAAGGAAAGCCGGTAATTCACGGTATAGGACTGACAGTTTGTTACGACCGTATCACTTCAACTTGTTGTCGTTACGCGAGACTTGTTTCGGGTGTCATTAGAGTTCGCTAGAAACTTAGCCTAGGTTACTCTCTACCCTTTGTTTGTCCCTTCACGGAACCTCTGTCTTCGCCGTCTTCGTTTCTTCTTGTTTGTGTTTTTCGGCTCCCTCGTTGTGAGCTTGAGGTCTTTCTTTGTTTTGTATTGTCTTAATCTCTAGTGTTAGAGTTTTTCGCCCAATATGGGTCGCTTTGAGTTAGCGGATTCTCTCGTTTTAAGGAGAGTTTATTATTCTCTTCTATTGGTATTGATTTCCTGGTTGCGGGTTTCCCTCCCGCTTTTGTGGTGTTCTTTTTAGAGCACTTTAAGAACCCCCACTGTCACACTTGGTTTTTCGTTCCATACGCTACCCCTGACAAGTATAGCCTAATTAAAATAGGATGACTTCAACCATTTGCTTCCCAAGTATTTGTGACTGTCTTTACCTTATTCTCTCAATCCTCTTGCACTGTTGAGGGTTGCATACATGCGATTGGATCAGACACAGCTATCTTACTCCAATCAATGTTGAGGATATTTACATATAATCACACAGTTGGATCAGACGTGGCTCTCATTCCATACACAAACAAGAGGCACACTTCGGCAAATCAGTCAGACAGGACGTGCTTTATAAGCTTAAAACGTGAGTGCTGCAGTACTTCATGTCGCCATGTTAATAGCTGCACTACCGTGAAAGCTAGCCAGCTTGTGTATTGGCCATTAGTTAACAAGCTAACCACACTGTACCTTTTCAGAAACTGTGCTAAATTAGACGCAAACACAACGATACATAAAACAAAAACATTAAACTGCATTTTATTTTACCTCATCGTTAGCTAGCTAATGTTTTGTCTTTTTAACCCTATTAACTTTGGGCTTTCTGAGGCCATTTCCACCTAGTTTCTACTAGTTTTATTTAAATGTAAATATCTCAAAAAATATTCACTGCACATCTATGTTTTAAAGTTTGATTTGAAGAAGAGGCTGTATCATTCAGAAATACAGAATACATTTATTTCAGAATAGTCACATACAGTATATACATAATATGCATAAAATAAGTAGCCTAATGTATTTAAATACGTTTTTTTTAAAATGTACAAAAGCATGTATGTTTTTACATAACAACAGCAACGTATTTCAGCCCTAAGTGCGAAGTATGTGGAGGACAGGAGGGGAGGAGATGAGTGGAGGAGAACGAGGAGCTGTGAAGAAAATTGGGACAACTAGGGTGCGACCCAGTAGTCCAAAAATGCACCACTCCTTCCTCCACTACCATCTCCTCTACTCCGTGCCCCGAAAAACGATCTTTGGTTCCTCCCTCCCTCCACTGTCGCAATAGTGGAACAGACGAGTGAAGCGGCTTCAAACTTGGCTTCTCCCCTCCGGCAAAGCATACATCGATGTATCCTACTGCGGAAGTTTTAACATTTTTGGGTGACATCATTGCGCTCACGCCCACAGAGATTTAAGAAAAGGCAACAGTCATAATGCGTACCTATGCCTTATATGAATTTCTCCAAGATAATGATGCCCCAATGTAAGATATTTAGCCTAAATTGTGTGTGCTTCAGTAGGTTATTAGCACACAAAGGACATAGCATCCTACAACAGATAACAAAATGTCAGTCCGTTTTTATGGTTCATATCCTACATAAAAATTCAGCAATTTAAGTCGGGGAAACAGCTTTATGTCTTTCCTTGCACATTAACATTGCTTATTAACGAACATAACCAGGGTGGGAAATTAACTTTCTGACCTACCAGTGGCTGGTAGATGCAAAATTTCACCAGCCACCCCAATATTTTACTACACCTTTTAAATTAGTTTTTTTCTTCAAATTACACTAAATAATGTTTCAGATACATTATCGGAAATGCATACTCCTGTTTATAGCGCTAATAAAATGCTATTTATTATATCATGTATTACAGGTCAAATAGTCAAACATTGTGTATAAATGTATTACATATTTGTAAATTCTCTTTTACATATGTTTAATTGAAAACAGTACAACATTTCTATTGAACTCTATGTAAAAATAAGTCAGGGGAAACAACCCTTAAAGTGATCCATCCATATCTACTGCACATCCTGACTCCTTTTATACTGTCCCAACTTTTTTGGAATTGGAGTTTGTAAGTAGGCTAATAGTCAGAAAAGTATAAAGATTAGTTAGGTAAAGCTTGAGACAACATAAACAAAACACATTATTTACTTTAGGTGTTGTTGCTGCCAGTGGTGCGGTTTGTTTAACTCCCGTTGTACGTCTCCACATATCTATTATCTAATACTAGATACGTTAGCAAGCGTATGCTGTTTTTTTGAGCAGACGAATGCCAGCAACGTGACAACGAGCTGTCTGGAGATATCACTTTTACCTCAGAGTGTAAGCTATTGGTCAGTTAGTTTTACTGTGCGATGGTTGCCTTGCTAGAATTGCTTTATGGTAAATCGAACGCAAATAAGTTGCACTGTAAGACGGGCTAGCCTCGGGATATTCTAACAGACGTTTCATATTTAGCCAATCAGAGAAAGAAATCGGAAGTTTTGTATCCACTTTGCTACACGCCACTGTGGCAGGAAGGTTTGATACATTTACCTGACAATTCTGAAATCTACCCGCATTTGGCGGGTGGCGGGTGCTAATTTCCCACCCTGAACATGACTATACATAAATATAGCCTAAGCATGACAGCTACCATTTCAGTATGTGAATATGCATTAATTAATTAATTCAACCATTCCAACGGATGTTTTTTTTGGAAATATGCCAAAAATAAATTCTGTGTCCACTGCAATACTACGAACATTGGGAAGGATAGGCCTATATCCGATAATGGGATTCAGTCTATATTCAGTATATATATATATATATACTTTTTCAATAAGTATGCAAACATTTTGGTAGCATAAATATGACGCACAGCTTCTTTTAAAAAATGAGGTAGTACATTTAATGGGAAACAGGCAGGGGCAAGACAGGAAACTCAGCCAAACTCAGCTCAACCTAGAGGTCAGGCGCACATCCTATGGTTCAGGCGCTCAGCCTCGGGTTCAGGCGCTCAGCCTGGGGGTCAGGAACAGGTGCGGGGGACTGAGAATGACGCGGGAGCGCGTGGTCAGGGCCAGGCGCTCAGCCTGGGGGTCAAGAACAGGCGCGAGGGATTGTGGATGGCACGGGGGTGCATGGTCAGGGCCAGGCCCTCAGCCTGTGAGAAGAGAGCCTAGAAGGAACGAGGGAGCCTTGGAGGAATGAGGGAGCCTTGGAGAAATGAGGAGACCTTGGAGGAACGAGGGAGTCTTGGAGGAACGAAAGGACCTGGAAGAAACCAGGCAGCCTTTGAGGAATGCCGCCAGGGGGGCAGGGAACTGACAGGGCTGGGGCAGCCAGAGAAAGGGTCAAATGGGGCCAGGGCAGACAGACAAAACAAACACAAAAACTGCAGGACATGACATGAGGAGATCACAAAACGTCTGACTCCGAACAGAGGAACGGGGCAGCCTAAATGCAAACACTGACGCCAAGACAACGAGATACAGGTGGGACAAGAACACAAGAAGAAAACACAATCAGATGTGGGAAAGTGGATAACACAAGTAGAGGGAGAGAGGGAAAACACAGGGTCGACTGACAAACGGAAAACCAGAAACGAAATAAAACATGACAGTACCCCCCCCTAAGGGCGCCACCGGGCGCCCAAAGGAAGATTCAGGAATGACAGACCGGAGGACAGGAACTAGAGACGAGAAAAGGGGCCTGGGACAGACAAGGGGCGAACAAACAGAACCGGGTACAGAGGGGTAAGGTACGGAAGCCGGGAGAAGCCGCTCTGCTGGGTCCAAAACTGGCCAGACCGTTCTGTTATGTTCCCAAGGGAAACTGGACCCAAATGCAAGACTCAGAGACGGCTCAGGGGAAAACTCTACCAGGGAGTACATTTAATGGGAAACAGGCAGGGGCAAGACTAGAATGCCACCCCGATGTGGCTCCAAGGGCGACTGGGCACTGGCAGAGGTTGGAGCAGACCAGCTGGGGCCTGGTGAGAGGCCTTGCTCCTGGCACAGGTAGTACAGGCCTTGACAAAACGCCTGGTGTCGGGGATCATGGAGTTCCACCAGAACCTTCTTTTGAGAACAGCCAGGGTGCGGGTAAAGCCGGGATGGCAGGACATGAGGGAGGAGTGAGCCCATTGGAGGACATGTGTCTGGGCGGCGGAGGGAACGTAAAGGCGTGTACCGGGATTGGACCTGGGATCGGGCTCATCATGTAGCGCCTTCTTGATGACGGCCTCAATCCTCCAGGACACCGAAGCAATGGTACAGGACCCAGGGAGGATGTTCTCCGGCGTCTCTCTCTCGGAACTGGCCATGAACTGTCGCGACAGGGCATCTGGCTTGACATTCTTGGAACCAGGGCGGTAGGTCAGTGTAAAATTGAACTGGCCAAAGAACAGGGCCCATCTGGCTTGGCGGGAATTCAACCTCTTAGCTGTCTGTAGGTACGCCAGATTCTTATGGTCGGTCCAGACCACAAATGGTTTCTCGGCGCCCTCCAGTCAATGCCTCCACTCCTCCAGTGCTAGCTTGACAGTGAGTAGCTCACGGTTTCCCACGTCATAATTCCTCTCCGCCTGAGACAGCTTACAGGAGAAGAATGCGCAAGGGTGTAGAAGGTTGTCAGTGGGGGAAACCTGAGAGAGCACAGCCCCTACTCCAGTGTCGGACGCATCAGTCTCCACGACAAACTGACGAGTGGGGTCGGGGTGCACCAGAATCGGAGCGGAGGAGAACAGTCTCTTGATCTTTTTGAAGGCGTTTTCAGCCTCAGGGTTCCAGCGGAACGGCATGGCAGTAGATGTGAGCTTAGTGAGAGGGGCGACGACCTGGCTGTAGCTCTGGATGAATCTCCGGTAAAAGTTTGCGAATCCCAAGAAGCATTGCAGATGTTTCCGAGTAGCAGGCGTGGGCCAATCTGTGACCGCCTGGATCTTCTTGGGATCCGCCCTGATTTGTCCCCTCTCCAAGATAAAGCCCAGGAACTCGACGTGTCGGTGTGGAACACACACTTCTCAGCCTTGACATAGAGTCTGTTTTCCAAAAGTTGTTGGAGAACCTGCATGACGTGGCCTTCGTGTTCCTTGACGTTGGTGGAGTAAATCAGAATGTCGTCCAGATACACGAATACGTAGCGGCCCAATAGGTCCCGTAGGACGTCATTCACGAGTGCCTGAAAAACGGCGGGGGCGTTAGGAAGGCCGAAAGGCATGACTAGATACTCGAAGTGTCCTAACGAGGTGTTGAAGGCGGTCTTCCATTCGTCCCCCTCACGAATGCGTACCAGGTGGTAGGCGTTGCGTAGGTCCAGCTTGGTGAATATGGTGGCTTCGTATAGAGAGTGAAACGCGGAATCAATCAGGGGCAATGGGTACTTGTTCTTGATCGTGATATTGTTTAGTTCTCTGAAGTCAATACAAGGACGCAGCGAGCCATCTTTTTTCTGGACGAAGAAGAATCCAGCGCCCACAGGTGATGAAGAGAGGCGAATCAGACCGTTGGCTAGGCAATCCCGAATATATTTCCCTTTCAGGTTTGGAGACGTTGTAGAGTCGGCTTGAAGGAAGAGTGGAACCGGGTAGAAGCTCGATCGCGCAATCATAGGGTCTGTGAGGGGGAAGTGTCTGTGCTTGCGTCTTGGAGAAAACGATGCCCAGGTCGTGATAAGGGGCTGGCACGTTTTCAAGAGATGGCTTGGTGTCTTGAGGTGAGGTAGGTGCAGACTGAAGACAGGCTTGGTGACACTGGCGGCTCCAGGCTTTAATGTGGCGGGACTTCCAGTCAATGACGGGGTTGTGTTCTTGAAGCCAGGGTAGTCCCAGAATGAGCGGGTCGTTGGGGGAGCGGATGATGAGGAACTGGATGAATTCATGATGGTTGCCAGAAATGATGAGTTGAACGGGTTCCGTGACGTGAGTCATTTTGCAGAATGTCTTGCCGTCCAACGACCGAGCATTCTCGGGGTGGGGCAGTGGAAGGGTGGGAATGTCCAGCTCTCTTACCAACACTTCGTCGATCAGGTTAGCGTCCGATCCAGAGTCTATGAGCGCACTCACTTGAACCTCCCTCTCAGGTAGCATGATTGTGGCAGTAAGGGTAGGACGAGTATCGCTCTTGGAGACCTTCTCCTGGTGGGTTAAAGAACTCGCTCCCACGGATGACTCGGATTTCTTGGACCGGGCGGTGCGCTGTGCCTGAGAATGCCCCAGCTTTCCGCAGTAGAAACATGCACCGGTCTCCCTCCGACGTCTCCGTTCCTCGGGCGAGATCTTAACTCCGGTACGGGAAAGATCCATAGGTTCAACTACCCCAGCCTGGTTCTCCTCCATCAGTGAGGCAGGGACTCGTCTGGGGTACGGCTGACCGGGCAGAATCTGTCTTTCTGTCCTAACTCGTCCTGGAGCGCCCCGTTCAAACTGGCCCGGAACAAGTCCGCAAGGGCCGAGTCATTCCAGTGGGTAGCCGCAGCAATAGTCCGAAAGACAATAGAATGGTCTGCGGCGCTTTTAAGGCCTTGGCGGAGGGCAATGAGTTGCTGTGAGGGCTCTTAGTCACTGGAGGTGTGCTGGAACACTTTGCGGATCTCCTCTGAAAAGATCACGTAGCTGAGAGGAAATGAACCTCCGGACCACACCGCAGTAGCCCAGTTCAAAGCTCTCCCCTTGAGTAGCCCCATCACGTAGCCAATCCGTAGCTCGTCAGTCGGATATGTCAAAGGCTGTTGTCGGAAGACAAAGTCACACTGTAGCAGGGATGCCTTGCATCTCTCCGGCTCACCACCGAACCTCTCCGGGGGGGGGGCTGTTGTGGCTCCCGGAATTGCCAGGTTCCCATGGGGTTGGAGGGTGGGATAGCAGGCGGTTTAGCAGGTTGCTCTGGAGTGCGTGGTTGAACTGCAATGGCCAGTCTCCTCATCTCAGCACACAACTCTTTAATCTCCTCCTGGAGCTCGGAAATCCCCTGGGCGTGCTGCTGCACGATGAGGCCTTGTTGTTGCAGGGCGTGGAACATGGCGGTTGAGTCAGCAGGGTCCATCGTGGCGAAATTGTTCTGAGATGGATGTGTGCGGGTTGGACCCGTAATGCACGACTCAGAACACTGACGTAGTAATAAATGCCCGCAAGGGCTTTATTATGGGGAAATCCAAAAACGTAGTCACACAAGCAAAGTCCAAAAACCAATAAATCCAGCCAGACCAAAGATACAGTACATTACATTACATTACATTACATTACATTTTTTTAGAAGCTTTATCCCAAAAGACGTACAGTAAAGTGCATATAGAAAAGAAGATCGAACAAAACACACATAAGAAAAACATTCCTTCTCTTCCCAGTATAGCCTATCCCCTAAAACGAACACAGTGCAGTTCACAGTGAAACTGGGTAAATCATCTCTACTACAATGCTATTCTAAATAGTATAAACTTGAGTACACAGTTCAACAAGAAGACATACCATGAGGTCCTAGATAAGTATTAGTCCAGGTGGAGCCTGAAAAGGTGTGTTTTCACAGTACCGAGGGAGAAGGCAGTCTCGAAATCGGTATCCATGCAAGAGTTCGTTAACCAGAGTAGCTGTCAGCGGAGCAGAAGTACAAAACAGCGAAAAAGCAAAGTTCGTAGTCGTGGGGTGTAGCAGGAGTCAGACCGAAGTCCTATCCGCGGGGCAGAGGTACAAACAGACAGCAGGCAAAACTCGTGGTCAAAAACAAGCAGTGGAAACAATAGGCAGGCAGTAACGATGGTCAATAAACAGGCTAGATCAATAACGGTAGTCAAAACAATGGAAAACGCTCAAAAGTGACAATAGTAAACTAAGGCAACAATTTCGCAAAGACATGACATGAACACTGATCTTATATGCAGGTGTAGACAGGTGCAGACATTAGCTTGAGAGCAGCAGGAAATTCACAACAGCTTGAGAAAATGAGACACGTAACGAGGCAATTAGTAAATCGTTAGTAGTTAACCTATCCTGACCTAGCGTTAGTAAATTAGTAATTAACATGTACGAGAAACGTAAGGTAAACATGAACACATGGTTAGATAGTTAGTATTACCCAATCCTGATCTAATGTTAATATATTAGTAACTAGACAAGGGAGAATGAAACAATTAGGGAAGCGTGAGTGACAGCAAGAGAAGAAACAGCATGAACGCAAGGCTGCGGAAAAACATGGAAATATGTATGCAAACAATGAACTGCATCGTAACATAAACAGAAAATAAACTGTGACAAACACTAAACATGAAACATGGCATAAACATGACAGAAACATAACAAACTCCACTTCTCAAAACAATGATGGACAGCAGGTCATACCTTCAGATCTTGATAAGGTGTCTTACTGATAACAAGGATGGTGAAGAGAAATATTGATTAGGTAACAGTTTTTTCCCATCAAAAGACATCCAAATACTTTGAAATAAATGAACGAGTTATCATTGGATGGTCCTACCTTAATGTTTTCTAGGCTCACACCAATTAGGATTTTACACTTAAGCTGTTGCAAAAACAAACCACTCCTTATAACAAAGTTGAATCTACTTTTCTATAGAATATGGTATAATTACAAATATAGTTGAATAAGATATTGAATAAAACATTGTTACCTATATTTGGTCAGGCCTTTTTTTAAAATAATTTCGTCATAAACTTTTTTGGTTCAGTCAACAGATTTTATGTAGGCCTACTGTTAAAGGTTAATATTTTCCTAATTTATCTCAAGGCAGATGGATTACAGAAGCAGTCAAGAATGAGAATTGGCAACTTTTTGCTGCACATTTGTTTGTGTAGCATTACCAATATTGTACTTTTGTATTCATATAGTCTTAACGTTACTTCAAGAAAGTACATGTACGGTACAGTATATAATAACCAGAGTAGCGACCTTATGTTATTCAATCCCACACTCTCAAAACACATTTATTTATTATTTGCACTAAAATAGCAAATGCAAGTACACAACGTAATTAGCAGAAATATGCTAAAGAGGTTGGAAACCCTACAGGGCTTATACTAGAAGCTCACTTTACAAAACAAAATCACATTAATTGAACAATAAAGGATTGTATTATATTAAAAAATATTTTAAAAAATAGCAATACTAAGAAAAAACTGAATAAATATTCATTGTGAAATTAGAAAGGAAAACAGATAAAGGAAAGAGGAAAATACTGCTATTACGTTGTAGGATTTAATAAATAACTCTTATACCTGTGTTTGAACACTTAAGGAGGGGTACATTTCATTTAGATTTTTTTTTGAGAGTAGAATCAATACGTCTAGATAGGTGGCGATATTGTGAAATTATCCGCGTTTGTAGTGAGGAAACACCACTCTCTCCTTGCTCTCTATCCAATTCTGTCATTAGTTTGTTTGAAGGCGCGGCGATGTTGTTGAAGGCGCCCGAGAGCAGCTGCACCGCTGCTCAGGCACCTGGGAAGGCGACTGCTTAACCTTATGTTGTCATTTCCGCCTTAGTTCACGCAGCACCGATTTTTCGGCCATCTTTCCAGTTTCCGATGCAGGCCGACGCAGTCCAACGCAGATATGACGTAAATCGGCTATAGCCTTTTTCTCTTGCTGGCTGCGCCTAAAACCACACCCCCCTACCACAACGACATATTCATTTTCTACAAAATTCCTGAAGAACATGTCCAGCACGTGAGGCAGGTCCTACAACGGCTGCTAGAGAACAAACTCTATGTCAAGGCCGAGAAATGTGAGTTCCACATCCCGTCCGTGTCCTTCCTGGGCTTTATCATTGAAAGCGGAAGCATTAAACCTGACTCTGCCAAAATCCAGGCCGTGGTAGAGTGCCCCCGTCCGACTTCTTGCAAACACCTCCAGCAATTCTTTGAGTTTGCAAACTTCTACAGGCGGTTCATCCGCGGCTACAGCCAGATCGCCGTGCCCCTCACCAATCTTACCTCTCCCTCTGTTCTAGGCTACTGAAGCTAACTCAGCCTTCCTCACCCTGAAAACCTGTCCCATCCTGACCCCAGTGCCTGTTTGTGGTAGAGGTGGATGCCTCTGCTTCCGGAGTGGGGACTATTCTGTCTCAACGCTCGAGTAAGGTAATACATCCCTGTGCCTACTTTTCCCAGCTGAGCGTAATTACGACATGGGTAACCGTGAGCTCCTAGCGGTCAAGCTTTCCCTTGAGGAGTGGAGACACTGGCTGGAGGGGGCAGAGCTTCCTTTTGTCATTTGGACCGACTACAAAAATCTTGAGTACATTCAGTTTGCCTTTCCTCCCGCTAAGCCCGCTGGTCCCTGTTTTTTAGTTGGTTTAACTTTAACCATTACCTTCAGACCTGGTTTTTGCAACATTAAACCCGACGCCCTGTTCTACCTCTACTCCCCGGATGCCAGTCTTGCTGTTTCTGATCGTGTCATTCCCCCTTCCTGTATGGTGACTGCGGTCTCGTGGAGGATCGAAAAGACTGTCAAGGCCGCTGAGGTAACCCACCCGGACCCCCGCAATAACCCTGACTCCCGTCTGTCCAACCAATGGGCGCAGTCCTCCCAATGGGCGCAGTCCTCCCATCTGTCCTGCCACCCGGGCATCCAATGCACCATCACCCTGGTGAGGAGGAGTTTCTGGTGGCCCATCCTGGCATCTGCGCTCGGAGCAAGGCCTCCCCCCAGCCTACCACTGGCCTTTTCCGTCCCATCCCCGTCCCGGGCCATTCTCAGAGCCACATTAGTGTGGAATTTGTGACCGGTCTCCCTCCCTCAGATGGAAATACTGCCATCCTCACCATCGTGGATGGTTCTCCAAGGTGACCCACTTCATTCCCCTACCCAAACTCCCCTCTGCTTCAGAAGTGGAGCTCCTGGTGCTGCACGTCAACATTGTTAGCCGTGGGCCCCAGTTCTCCTCTCAAGTGTGGAAAGCGTTCTGCCACTCCCTGGGTGGCTCCGCCAGCCTGTCATCCGGCTACCAACCCCAGATGAATGGCCAGACGGAGCGGGCGAACCTGAACTTGGGAGCTGTTCTTCGGTACGTGACCTCCCGCAACCACTTTTCTTGGTGCAAGCTTCTCCCCTGGGTTGAGTATGCACACAACTCACTGAAGAGCTCCTCCACAGGAATGTCCCCCTTCGAATGCTCCCTAGGGTACCAACCTCCCCTGTTCTCGTCCAGGCCCACCTCCTTAGATGCAAAAGGATCTGGAAACTGGCACGCACCGCACTCCTCCACACCACCTCCTGTATCTGATGCCAGGCCGACCTCCACCGAACCGCTGCCCCTCAGTACATTCCGGGAAAGCAGGTCTGGCTTTCCACTTTCTCCATTCTCCTTCAAGCCACTTCTAAGAAACTTCATCAGGCCCTATCCCATCAGTTCCATCATCAACCCCTCCTCCATGAAACTCAAGCTCCCACTTTCTCTGAGGATTCACCTGACCTTCCACATCAGTTGAATCAAGTCCGTCTCCTCAAGTCCGCTCAGTCCGCCCCCTCAAGTCCGCTCAGTCCACCCCCTAAAATTATCGACAGCGCTCCCACCTATACAGTCCACCGCATCCTGGATATCCGCCACAGGGGGCGCAGCTTTCAGTACCTGGTGGACTGGGAGGGTTACGAGCCCGAGGATTAGAGCTGGATCCTCCGCCAGCTCATCCTCGACCCCTCCCTCATCCGGGACTTCCACTGGGCCCACCCACTAAAAATCTTGACCGGTGGCATGCCTGAAGGCGTTCCTTGAGGGTGGGTACTGTCACATTCCCGGTTTCCCTTCCAGTCCTCCTTCCTTTCGTTCTCCTTGTTTTCCCCATTCCTCTTGTTTCATGTCATGTTTTTCCTTTTACCTTGTCTGTCTATCCATGTTGTGCAAGCTGGGTGTGGTTTCCCTGCTCGTTTTCTCATTTTCTCCCTAGTGGTCCCTCAGCTAATCACTCGCATTCCGCACTCCCAATCATTACCTGATTCACTCTTGCAAACATTCCTCATGCCTCGTTCATTACCTGCTCCTCTCCCTATTTATATCCCCTTCTCCGTTTGTCTTGTCGCCAGTTCGTTCCGTCTTGCTCATTTGTTTGACGTGTTTACTCTGCCCTTGTTGTGTTTTGCTAACCTGTCTAGTCTGTTTTCAGTTTTGCCCATCCAGCCTGCTACCCCATTTCTGTCCACCTGCACTTGACTCCTTGCTTCCAGTCTTACCCAACTTAGTTTTGCCAACCCCGTATCCTGACCTTCACCAGCTTTCCTGTTTGTTCATCTGTCTGTCTTGATCGTTCTAATAAATTATCCTCCTGCCGGAGTTTTGCTTCGAGTCCTGCATTTGGGTCCATTCCAGTTTTGGGAAACGTAACAAAAACATGACTAGAATGTTATTAAAGTCCTAGGAAGGTCACTGTTTGGTTACATTGACATTTAATTAGAATTTTTCAGGGACATTGAAGCAACTTTTCTATCCGGTTATGATATGACGTTGTGCTCATAACATTCATGGGATATTCAGGGATGTTCCTGCAACGTCTGTTACTGGTTACAATATAACGTTATGTAATTACTATCTGGGGGAGGTTACCAGAACGTCCCGGGAACATTCTCTGTGATGTCCATGTAACATTTAGAAACCCTACAAAAAGATGTCAAGGTGACGCCCTGATGCCATTTTGAGACAATCAGGGGACGTCCCGGGGACCTAATTTTGTTTGCAGGGATGTTAGCTGAGCTTTTTTTTTTTTTCATGTTTGCTGAGCTCTGTCCATCGCATAAAAGATGTGATGTAGCACATGAACAAGTTCAGCTTATGTGGCCTGTACGTTTTGTGAATCTGTACATGTATGCCAAAAGCCATTCCTATTGTATTATTTGCTAATTAGCATAGTATGCAAAACTGTTGCCTTTTCATTCATGTTTCCCTTAAAGATCCCATATCATGGAGTTTAGCTAACATTTATATGCAGTGTAGCATGATACTTATGTGCTGGTAAAATATTAAGTCGGTACTACCTGCCATTTTTTTGTTGTTGCATAAGAAAAAAATCACTCTGCTAAAAAGTCTGTTTAGAATTGGCTCCAGCTGTGATGTCATTACTGGAATCCTGTGAAAACAGCCGGATGTCATTTGCATACACCCGCCCTCCTTCAGCCTCTAAAGAACAGGGTAGGTATACAGTTATGTGGCAACGCCAGCCTTTCCGTTCTTTACTTAGCCTCTATCACCGACAAAGTATAATTACGAGCAAGCGGAGAGTTCATAACTAACAAAACTTGCCATGTTAAATGTGCTGTGTCAGGTCACTTTTAATCTTTCCAGCTACAATAGTAAGTGCTTTGACGTTTACAGCTCTCTAGCCAAGCTGCCTGGTTGCGTATTTTTTTGTGAAAACAAGTAAATAAATGACTAATTTGTTATACCATATTACCATAGTCTGACCTCATATTTAAATACATATTTAAAATATTGCACTTCCCCTCGCCACTTCCATATGGGGGAATCCCTTTAGAAACTGAAAGTTAGGCGTTGCCAAGGGCGAGTGCAGTCCAATCCTTTAGAAATGCAAGCGAAGTGGGTGAAATTAGCAAGACTGCAGACTTCAGGCAGTGAAATTGCCCAGAATACTTTACTGTAACCCCAAGCTTATCATTTCGGAAGTTTAAATTTAATGCCGTTATCTACTCGTGTCGTTTTGGTGCAGCGTCACATCCTCCCAAGTGGAAGTGACGAGTGGAAGTGCAGGAGGGCAGAACATTTAACGGATTGGACTGCAGCCCTAGTTTAACATGTTTATTTAATCATACGATTGTTTGTTCAGAACAAATTTTCCAAGGCAATAGCCTAAGAGTGAGGAACTTTATTTATTCTTTTACAATATTGTTCATCCAATATGAAACATGCAATGTTTTCTCTCATTTACAAGGCAATAGCAGCCTAAGAGTGATGCACTTATGTTTTTTAATGAGGGCAGAAGCATTGTATTTTTGCCAAGTTTTACATTTTATGTGATGTACTGTTTTATCTATAAACCCTAATTCCAAAAACATTGTGACAGTAAGTAAAATGCACATAAAAGCAGAATTTACTTTAAGTAAAAATTTTTTTCATAGTGTTCAATAGGAAAATGAGTCAGGAAAAACAACCCTTAAAGTGATTAATCCATATCTACTGCATATTTGGCAGCAGAGGGATGGTGTGAGGTTCATTTGATACCTCAGACTCTTGATGACTTACAGCCATTTAGCAAACCATGGGTTCCTTACTATCCCCGTGTAATTTGCAGCTTAATATAGTCCCAACCCGCAATTCCCATAGAGAACTATTCAAATGCAGAGAGGTTATAGTCTCGCTTGTAAGAGTACCTGAAAATAAGATATCAAGCGTTTTTTGATATCCTTTTATACCCAGTCATGATCGCATCACCTGTTTACTTGTGAAATGTTCCAAACAAGTGTTTTTTGAACTTCTCAGTCTTTTTTCCCCCCACCTATTCCAACTTTTTTGGAACGCGTTGCATGCATCATATTCAGAATTAGCGTATATTTACAAAAATTTATAAACTATATTTTCTTTGTACTGTTTTCAATTAAATATATGTTAAAAAAAAATACAAATCACTGCTTTCTGCTTTTATGTGCATTTTACATACTGTCCCAACTTTTTGGGAATTGGGGTTTGTATTTTAGATAAATAAATCTTCCATGAAAGAGTGTTTGTTATTGGAGCATTTGTTATGAGGCAATACTGACAATTATATCGTATATTGCCATTTCTTTGTGACAATATATCGTGAGTCAAAATTTCATAATCGTCACAGGTATGATAGACTTTAGTTTTAAGTTTGATGCAAAAAAAGCTATGTATCTGGGAATGAGCTAGTATACTAACGAGATTAAACTGAAATTGTTTGGCAGCTATACTAGCTAGCCACCTTATGAATCCCTTTTCTAACTCAGTGTTTGTCTGTGAAAAATATTAAAACCATTGAGTTATAAAATAGCAGAATAAACACAAGCAAACATGAATATATCTGGCGAGCTCTCATTCATTGGATTAACTTTATATCTAACTACAGAAAGTTTTGAGGTTCCTGTCGGAAAGGAATCCTCGGGTGATCTGGCAACCCTACCACAGAACCCTATAAGAACTCTTATATAAACATCGAACAAAAAGTTCGGAAATTTGTGTTTGGTAGATTACTTCTCTGTTGTAACAATGCTTCTTGGCAATAAATTTTATACCGTTGGAAAGCCTGTTTATTTCCCTTTTAAATGGTGCCCCATTTGTAAGGAACATGCATTTGTGGGATGAGCACCACAGCTGAGTATGTGGGTTGCGCCCATGTCAAATTTGCCAAATCTTCTCTGCCAATGCCAAACAGCTTATTCTGCTGTTGCTAGTGACTCTTGTTTGGTGTTGTTTGGTGGATTGGATGATTGAAGTCTATCAGTAACAAGGAAGAAACAAGACATATTGGCAATTTTACAATTTATTAATTTAACAAACAGTCAGGAGCCTCAGTAGCGTGTGGAAGAACCATACACAGCCACAACAGCCTGTGGGATGGCATTCCACTCCTCAACCAGGATTTGTCGCAAGTCAGCCAACATGGTTGTGTTGGTCACTCTAGCATGAACAGCACGCCCAAGATGATCCCACAAGTGTTCAATTGGGTTGAGGTCAGGACTGTTGGCAGGCCATTCCATTCTCTCTACTCCCAAATTCTGGAGGTAGTCTCTGATAAACCCCGCTCTGTGCGGGTGAGCGTTGTCATCTTGGAGGATGGAGTTCAGTCCCAGACTGTGGAGATATGGGATTGCCACTGGTTGCAGAATCTCATCTCGATATCTCTCTGCATTGAGATTGCCTCCAATGATGACAAGCCTCGTTTTTCCAGTGATGGAGATGCCGCCGCACACCATCACACTGCCTCCACCAAAAGGTGTTACTCTATCGGTGCAGCAATCAGCATAGCATTCTCCCCGTCTTCTCCACACTTTGACCCTACGATCCAACTTCCGTAGGCAGAATCTGGACTCATCGCTGAACATAACGTTCCTCCACATGTTCAGGTTCCAGTGCAGGTGTAAGCTGTTTGGCATTGGCAGAGAAGATTTGGCTAATTTTACATGGGCGCAACCCACATACTCAGCTGTGCTGCTCATCCCGCAAATGCATGTTCCTTACAAATGGGGCACCATTTAAAAGGGAAATGAACAGGCTTTCCAACGGTATAAAATGTATTGCCAAGAAGCATTGTTACAACAGAGAAATAATCTACCAAACACAAATTTCCTAACTTTTTGTTCGATGTTTAGTTCTGTGAACCCAACACATAACGGTGGTGTAAAACAGCAATACAACATATACACCAACAGATGGCGCCATTTAGCAAATAATGGATCCATGGCCGTGAACGAACCAACCAAACATTTGTCTGTTTCGGTACGAAAACTGGTGTTGTGAGTATCAGGACAGTGAACTGTGGGTTTTTTCAGATAAATTGAATTAAATTGTTGATTTGTGGAATTTACAAACACTTAGGATGTTTTGGAAAGAAAGCATTTGTAATGTAGTCTATATAGGTCAAACATGATGGACCCGAGAGGAAACTTTCATATTTGTATATCTTCAGAAACGAATTCGTATAAACAAGAGGTTAATAAGATAATTTTCCTTGACAGACGTTATTACGGTAATTCGAGCGTTTCGCTAATATATTCACCAGGCAACCTCATGGTTCTGTTCCGTAACATTTCACGTCGCCACATTTTCTTGGAATTGGAGCCTGGTAACCGATCAATAACATTTTTTACATTTTAAAATAACTTAAAACACATTCGTCCTTTAGTCTAAGATGGTCAGTGAGCGAACACAAGATATTATGTCCAATTAGATAGTTCCAGTTTTAATTGCTTAGGCTACTAATTGTGTAGCCTAGCCTGTATTTCTGGATATAAGCCTAATTTAACTGAATGGTGCAGTAAAATTCTCTCATAAATTGTATCTTATTGTGGATCGGATTGCATTTTAAAATCCCTTATTTGAACAAGCTAGTGCATGTGTAGCCTATGGCACATCACAGTGAGTATTCAGCAAAATAATTCTAGGCAAAATTTTGTGCTCTGCAAATCTTCCGAACTAATTTTTTTTCCATAGCGAATCCAACATTTTGCTTTGGGTCTGCTGTGCGTGGCGTCCACGCAATAAGCACACAGGCCTATTCAAAGAAGGCGGTGCATGACGTTTTTCTTGGCCAGTGGAGGAGGGCTTGGCTAGTTTATCATCAAGCTCTGAAGAGCGGTGTCGCTAGTCAGCTGATCGAGATCAACCTCGGGCGGATTGAGGATATGCGCACCGGAGTGTTGGTCAGCTATCAGGCTGTTCGCTTTACTCACTAACCCATTTCATCTTTTAAAATATTTTTTAAGATTGCCACGTTTGTCTGGCGGGATTTAGTTTGTTGTTTAACTGCATGAAGACTTTGTTTTTGCCTACGTGCGTTCATTCTATCTAGTTCGCCGAAGAATTTCAGCGCAGTTTGTGGGTAGCTCCCGAGGTACACGCAATACAAACCCAGCGAGTTCAAGGATCGGCAAGCTGCGCGATAACTACAAAATGTGAAGACCATGGATGAATTCCGTGTCTCAGTAAAAAGTGTCAAAAAGTAAAAAAATTTGCCAAGTGTTCGTGGGGATCCCGGAGTTGTAAATGAACAACGTGCCTACCACATTTTAAGAAGGATATTGGCTCGCTAAGGTTGAGTAGGGTGATAATCTTTCTTAGTTATGATAATTGCAATTGTTGGCTACGTCTTGAATTGCCAAGGAAAAATAGGTCAATCTCAGGAAAGTTGAATTCTTAAAGGTAGGTTAAATGTCAGCGACCGCTGACAAGCATTTAAATATTATAGCCTACCATTATATGCACATATAGGCATAACTCGTAGCCTACCTAATGCTGAATAATAATATTTTTTATGTTGTTTGCAGGTCATCACAAATTGACAAGGCAATTAACTGATTCAGAGATGGTGAACCAGAACATACTTAAAAAGAATTACCAAGCCCCTGATTAAAATTGCATCAGAATTTAATAGCATAGCTATTTTTTTAAAGTTATTATATATCTATGTTTTTACAAAATATTATTTGACCGATTTTGTTTGTTTAAAACTGTTTTCTTTCGTGAACTTTAAAAAGGCAGTAGTTGCCACATCACCTCAACGCAAAGGATCCCCGAACGATTTTATTTTTTTTAACCATGGCATTTTTAATGAAAAAGAAAAAATTTAAATTTCAAACCAGTTTTACCCTGGAGGAACTGACGGCTGTGCCATTTGTAAACGGAGTGCTTTTCTGCAAAATCAGATTGCTGGACGGGGGACATTTCATCACTTCATCTTCAAGGTAGATCATCACAACACCGCCGTAGCTGATAGTTTAATTCGTGATAGCGTGTGACTGTTTTATTTTTTGTCATGGCATTTTAATTATGGATTCTATGGTGTGTGTGTGTGTGTGCGTGTGCGTGCGCGTGGCGCGCGCTTAAGAGCACGCGCTCCATGATGCCTCGGTTTTGTAAAACCACCAATGGATGAGCCATGTTTTGTTTGTAGCTGACGACTTTTTTGTAGGGCAGTGAAAGCCCAGATTAATGATGCAAACTTTAAATTGTCATTTAAATGTACATCAAAACGCATTTTGTAGGATACTCTTCTCATGAGGAGTGGAAAGACTTTGTTATGGATTCAGGGATTGTTCACGTGTGGTCAGTCTGTAAACCAGTACAATTACAATTCACGTAGCCTATACTACTTTTATACTTTGTCGCGCCCGAACCTTGTTACATTTATTTAAAGGTGTCCTGGAAAGCTGCAGGTACTTCATAGACAGGTGGTGTTGCGAAAAAGCATCTCAGTTCAATTCGTCGTTTGTGATCTAACAGAGTAAACTCTGTGTCAGAGATTACTCGCAAAGTAGACAGTATTTAGTATTTCTACATTTTAGCCCATTATACAAAAGACTAATGGAACTGGACGTGTTGAGTGTTGGTGGTGACATCCATAATTTCTTCTACACACTTTCGCAATACCCTATTCTCACTCACTTTTGACTGATACTTTAGTGTCAATGACTAGTATAGGCCGAACACATAGGTTAGTGAAGTAACCCACCCCTTCAAAAAAGGAAAAATGCCCCTCATTTGCAAGTACAGCTGTAGCCTACATGTTACTTTGCTGGCCAGACAATGCGGGTGTGTTTCCTGAGTGGTGCTGCTCTTTTATGTACACAGAGTAAACCCCTAAGATGGGGTTATGGTCACACAACCGCTTGTGATCGTATAAATCCACTGCTGGGCTATGGCCGAATATTCTGAGGTTGAGCACAGTTTTATTTGTGTGTGAATACTGTGGCCAGCATAATACATAGTACTCAGTGTTTGTTAATTTTACCTTTGGATAAATAATGGTTTTAAAAATATTGAGAGAACAGGGGATTTTGTACGTTGTTTCTTATGTGTAATTTGGCATGTATGTAGCCTATTAGTTTTATGGTTATGTATGTGTTTACTTAACACCAATGTCGTAATGGCTGTATGTATATTATATTCAAGGTTTGGAGTAAAACCAGCAAAGAAAAGAATACATGTAGCTATGAGGGGTTCCAAGCAGAATGCCATAATTTTTGAAAAATAAGCATTTTCAATATTTTGCTAATATTTTTTATGTCTGTAATTGCATGGGAAGTTCAGTGATTTCATGTTACGTATGAGCTCTTACTTTTATGGTTGATTTATTGTTAATGGTTTTGTAATGACTGAATGTGGCTGCCATAAACATGTCACCGAACAAGTAGGGATGCACCTGACAGGAAGGGCATTCTGTCAAAAATCTGTCACTTTCTGACCTCACGCTTTTATATTTGAAGTTTTTTTTTTCCTTCTTATGTAATTTCATTAAAATTTTCTGTTTTTCGGTCATGGGATGATAAACAAACGGGAAAACCGAAGTAATATTTGAGGTGAAAACGAATATCATAGGTAACATTAAGGATTCATGTATTAAACTGACCTACCCACCATATACTCAGAAGTCTGCTGTTGCTCAACTGATAACAACATGAAAAGTTCATGAGATGTAAAGAAGTGTATACTCTATAACAAATTAACAAGACTAGGCAAGCCTAGCTCAGCCCTGACGCCTGTATGCAGCCAGTGAGTAACATGTGACAGGGCACGGCAGATAGTGGTCTGGAGCATGCAGGTTGGCCTGCATACCGGGGTGACAGAGTGCATCTGATTCTCAAAGGCGGGTGGGGCAGAATATGTGAGTGGGAGCGAGCGAGGACGGGAAGTGGACATAATTTAAAGGGACTGCCAACTCAAATCGATGATTCAGCTTTTCAATGGTTAATTGTTGCCATCCTGGGGTGGAATAAACATAACACAAATGTCAGTACTAAGTGATGTGCCTAAATTGAGATATGCCTTCCCTTTTTTTCAGTATTGGCTGTAATTGATCAGGCAAGGTTTTGAGCGGGTGGGATTAAGATTGACCTCGGGACGTCATCAAAATCCTATCAGCCAATGATTAACTATCCGGAAATTTTTTGTCCTGGACCAAGCTATGACTTAACCTATATTTGCCAGTAGTTCCTGTAATCTTCTGGGGGGGACAATCTTCTGTTACGGGACAATGGTTATCCATTAAAAACTTTGCTGATAACACCTATATCAAGCCTAATGAGCGAATTGTCATTTACACCTAATGCGTGAATTGTCATTCAATGGAAAACTTGCGCACTGCAATAGACGGACATTTGAGTTCTGAATGACTTCAGATGTCATTGCAATACTGCTCTGCTTACAGCCTGTAAGTAAATAGAATGGTTTTGACTGAAAAACCTTGTTCAGGGAATATTGCATTTATTGTTTTTCAAATAGCCTAGGCTACAGCAGTTTCGTTGTGCATAAGGTTTTTTCGATAGCCTACGGTTAAAAAACAGAGGAATGTCACGTTAACCCCGCTGATTTAATTTGTTATTTCATAACTGAACAAAACTATTTTAAAGAGAACTAAGTGTCTAATTAGAAACAAAAAACAATTAGCAGCATGTTACACAATTCATTCACAATTAATTTCAATGCCATTCTCTGCATGTGCGCTTTAACTTTATGCAGGAGCAGGTCTGTTTCCCCTGCTGTAAATCACTTTCATGGTCTTCCTGGGAAAGTGGATTGTTTTAAAGCATTACGTTACTAGTAGAACAGGTTGGTCACATTTCCATAAGTAGGACATTATAAAACAAGGGAAAATATGCGTGAACCTATGGGTTGGCAACTTTACATTACATTCATTTAGCAGACGCTTTTATCCAAAGCGACGTACAGTAAGTGCATACAGAAAGGTAATCGAAGTAACTACAGAACAGATAAGAAAGCACATTCTTCCCATACAGTAGCAGCTATCCCTAGTAATGAACACAATGCAGTTCACAGTGAACTGGGTAAATCAGCTCTAATACAATTCTGTTCTAAATATTATAAACTTGAATACCTTGAATACACAGTTCAACAAGAACACATACCATGAGGTCCTAGATAAGTATTAGTCCAGGTGGAGTCTGAAAAGGTGCGTTTTCAGGCCACAACGGAAAGTAGGCAGGGTTGGCATGGAACTTAGGGGAATGGGAAGTTCGTTCCACCACTGGGGAGCTAGGGTGGAAAAGCTCCACAGTTGGGACGAGCGAGTGCCATTGACACGGAGGCTGGGAAGTGCAAGTCGCCCTGCAGTAGATGAGCGAAGTGGTCGAGCAGGAACATAGTTCTAGATCAAGTCCTGCAGGTAGACGGGGCCTGTCTTATTGGCTGCAGTGTAGGCCAGGGTCAGAACTTTTAACCTGATCCTGGCTGCAACTGGCAGCCAGTGGAGTGACCTCAACAGGGGGGTGACATGTGAAAATTTCAGGAGGTTGAACACAAGCCGGGCAGCTGCGTTCTGGATCAGTTGAAGTTGAACTTGACAGCTTTATTGTATTTAGTGTCATCATTAAGGCAAAATAACGGTATTTATGTTATTAATCAATATTAGAATGCAGGTAATGAACTTCGGATGAAGCTTGAACTTCGACAACTCCATGAGAACATCCTCATGGAATTGATGCTTGACAATGCTTCATTGCATAATCAAACTAAATTATTTAAACAAGCAGGCTAATTTGGCGTTTTCTAGGGTGAGACGGAAGCCATTGGTAGCTTATTCTCAGCTGTTGCAGGTGCTTTTAACGAAATTTAACCGCATATATTTTGTAAAATAATAGCACTGCTCATAATGTGAACTCATAATGGTTAGTCTGAATAATATTGATCATTCTATTGATCCATATAGCCTATTCCTTGATCACACTAACCACTCACGAGCATGTCTGTTTCGGCATTATATAAGCAATCCGACAAGGTGGAAAAGCTGGCTTTTAAAGGGAATGGGATATGACATTTTGATTGGTTTATTGCATGTCACGCCCAAGACACACCTATAATGAATGAAGAGACTAGGTTCAGCCCATTTGCATGTTGCGCTGTGTTTAGCGCTAAAAAAACACACAGTCAAACTAGCAAAAGTGGACTTTTAACACGCCCTAAATGCACTTTACGCCATGCGTTTCGACAAAGTGCTAAGATCGCCAAGATAGAGCCTCCTGTGTGTATTGCCTGCACTTCTCGAGGGGGAAGTTGTAAAAGGAAACCTGGGCGGTTCCTGTTGCATGCACCCTGCAGATTAACTACAAACTTTATAATTAAACTATAATATTATTTTTTTTTGTAGCCTTTCCATTAACACTAAGAACATAATATGTGTTTTTAATGCCTGTATTTTTATTTATACATCCTTGGATACACTCCTGGGGCAGGCTGGTCTAATGCCCAAGGCGTCATCAAGTGACGCTTTGGCAGCAGCCTACGGTGTCATCCTTTAGACTCAGAAGGAGGCCTTTTGCGTTAGTATGTTGACGCACTCGGGCGCGAATTTACGAATCCTACTATGGCAAAGGCTTTTCTCATGAATATTCACTGTAAGCATGCCCGCTCAGTCTTCGCAGTGTGTGCGTTGATTTTTGTTTGTGATTCCCGTACCCCACCCCCAACCCCTAAACATAACCTCACAGGAGTTCATGTACCTCGGGCTCATGCCCAAACTGTTAAGATAGTGGGCGAGCCTGACCACAGGAGTTCACGTAACTCTACTGGATGAAGAAAAAAAAGCATAATATTGAAGTGCCACAACCAAAAAAAAGTTATGTGGCCACAAGCGTCAATATACGACGCAAAAGGCTACATCAATATACAACGCAAAAGGCTACCTTTGGCGTCACATGGCGACGCTTGGGCAGAGGCGACGCTTGGGCAGAAGCGTCACTATGTGATGAGTACGGGTGATACTGGGGGGTATTTCATAAAGCTGGCTAAGAAAATCCAGGCTTAATAAAATAAGCCTGGCTTCAATTAGCCAGGTTAGACAGCATGGATAAATTCTGTTTCACAATGCTAGATTGCAACTCAAGAGTTGAAGCTAATTCAAGCTTGATGAAAGCCAAGTTTGGGGAATGAAGTTAGCTACGTGTGTGATCATGGACTATTTAAACAGCCTGAGCAAGTGAATGTCAATTTAAACATTCAATCAGAGTAAATTGGCAAAATAACATAGTGTCATTTACAGCTGGGGAACAGGAACTCATTATGTAGTTTTATGAAGATTGCAATTCTATCATTACAAAAAAGCCAACGCCACAGTAATTAATAAAGTGAGAGACACAGCCTGGGAATTGATTGCTGAGTGCATAAATGCATAGCCTATGTTAGTCCTATTGCGCAATCAGTGCTATGTGCTTTGCATCTTCTCAATAAAAAAAATTAAAAAAAGTATTTTAATAGTCGCCTACTTTTGGTTGTGTAGCTGTTTAGGAGCAATCACAGTGGGACAAAAAGGACCAGAATACAAATCTAAATGTTGGTGAAGAGGCAATCAGAGTTGCAGATCATCTGTAGAAATGGTGAAATGATGACCATATAGCCAGATAGCTGTAGTAAAACTAACAGTGCGAAATGTTATAGGCCTTTTCCATGTATTAGCTAAAGGTTGGTGCGTACTCTACGTAGGCTATTTGGTTATGTTGACAGTGCATGTATGAAAACCATTTGGCTACCTGTACATTTATGCTGTAGAACTATGATATAACCTATTAAATAGGGTACCTACAATTCTACAAACCTTTCTTGGTGTGCAGTTTGTTATAAATGTTATAAAGACATTTAGGAGTGCCAAAAACTTAATGCACACGGTTGGTATTACACTAATGGACTGACTAGCAAATTGCAAATCAAGATCATTCCCTCCCTGGAAAATCGTTCATAACTGCCTGCAGATCCTATCTCGGAACACCCTCCCTGCTCGAAACGCTCTCTTTACTATCTGTGCCCTCATCTACAGGGTTGTCTATGAACGGAAATGCCATGATTGAAATGTGGAACCAGTCAAGACTAGGGTTGCAAAAGGGCGAAAAATTTACCATGGGAAGTTAAGCTTGGGAATTTGGGAAATTTTGACAAATTTAGCAAATGTTAGTCTATAACATGGAACTTAAATTTTGTTGGAAAATACACAACTGCAATTAGATCTTGCAGCATGCTTTGGTTAAAACAACCCAATTTAATGTGAATTCAGTTGAATTTCAATGCTGCACTGTGCATTCTTCCATAGAGTACTCAAGTGACTACGTCACACTAGTTTCAGAAGTGACTTCCCCATTAATTTAGACCATAGACATTAACTAAAACTTACTTTTAAACAATTACTAGTGATTATGTCTTACCATCAATTTCCTGGATTGTTCAATATAACAAAATATGTTGTTTTTCTGGACCAGCTTTGAGTATATTTAACGTTTTAGTATTTATTTGTGAATATACCAGTGCTGGCACTGTTTCAAAACTCGACGTCCCATAATTCCCTTCGGACTATTCAATTAAGTAAAATGGCCGAATTAGCAAGGTGGTATCATGCACTGCCAAAAATGTCCAGACGAGACGATAATATCGGATTGGTCGAGAACCCGAGTTAAAGTGGACAAAAAAGGAAGAACAAAACTAAAAACAAACAACCGGCAAAAATCCACTCTACTCGCACACCACCAAAGCTGACCCACAGCGACGTGAAAGCCCATACATGGCACTGCTTTCGTGATAGACGCTCTAGATAGACTCTTTCTCGCCCTTGGTTAGCTATTTATTTTTTGTAGCTACTAGCGTTAGCTAGCAAAAGCTAGAGCCAGAAAGCTAGAGCCAGCGATGGGGGGGATGTGGTTATGGGGGTTCTGTAGTACTTTCAACTCACTTCAATAAAATGATTATAAATAATATATAATATATATAATATATATGTAGTACATATATATGACAATTACATAATCATAATCATGCCATAATATCATCAAAAGGGTGAAAAGAAGGCCAGAGGAGGGGGGGGCGGGTGGGCTTCCGGCAGTCTCAGGGAAGCCCAGGGGGGGGGAGGGGGTGGGCCCTACTCTCTATAATGACGAGGTAAAAGTATACAAATAACACAAACCACCAAATCCAGTTTCCCATGGAATGGAGTTTTTTTATTTTTTTGACCTAAAGTCAAGACACATTTGTTTTTATACACTACATAATCGGGTCCAATATTCCATGAACGACCATCTATGTTGCGAATGTCTATGTCGTCGACTCGTAGGTACACAGACCCCTATGCCTAGTTTACGCCACTAAAATATTGCAGAATGGCTTTTTATGCTTCCGCGCCGGTGAGAGGCGTGGCCAGAGGCATTATGTTTTTGGGTTGTCCGTCCATACATCCGTCCGTCCGTCCGATTCTTGTGAATGCCATATATCAGGAACGCCTTGAGGAATTTTTTTCACATTTGGCCTAAACGTCCACTTGGACTCGGATGAACTGATTAGATTTTGGTGGTCAAAGGTCAAGGTCACTGTGACCTCACACAATAAGTTTCTGGCCATAATTCCTATGCTAATTATGACAATTCCACAATGTCAAATGGCATAAAATGATGATGTGATGACATTTTATATCCAAAAGTTCAAAGGTCAACTTCACTGTGACATCATAATGTTTTGCTTTTATTATTTATGTTATATAACTTTTATTTCTTTACCGGACAACTATTTATGCTGTTTCTAATTGTTTAGAAAATGAGAGTTGTGTTGTGATTCCTGTGTTGACAGCTTTTATTTAGTTTCTTTGGAAAAATTTTACTGTAAAATTAGAAAATTAGATTTAAAAATATGGGCTGTATTGTTAGAAAAAATTGTCACATATATATTGAGCACAAACAGTTTGTCTTTCTACAGTTCAACCCTCCATCCGTTTTTTTACATTTTTTACATGGTTATCAGCTGCTTGATCTCAACTTATGTCTCAGTGATCAGCAGCAGTATGTATGTTCAGGTACATGACTGTACAGTTTCTTAATTTCATTTGCAAATAAAAAAATGACAAAACTGTATTGGCTGGCTAATTAGCTTCTCTATCAGTTCTCTGTACTCCTCTGTAAAAATAGTCTCTAAGTGAAGACAGCATGTTTCTCACTGGAAATTATTTCCTGGAATCATATATGTCAATATAGTGAAAACTTCCATTTCGCCAATAAATATACTTCATACCATTTAAATAAAATTTCTTCAAAGTCGTCACTACATATATTTTATGAGTTTGGACAGACATGGATGTAAACTGCAACTTGACTTGTTGGCAGAGGCATACAACCGCAAGGCGGTTATTTCTAGTTTGAAATATCCTACCAAAAAACAGTCAAAACCATTAATTTAAAATGGTTTAATTATATTATGACATAAAGGTAATTATTTTATAGCACAACCTGCAAATAAAAACAAAGTCAAAAACTTCAATTGTAAATGTTTTAATAATATGACATAAAAGGATAAAAAGGAATTACTTGACAAAAAAGGGTCTGAAACATGCGCCTAAGCCAGTAATCCGTCCAATTTGGTGTTACTGAAATAAGCCAGGGGGGTATACTACGAAGGAAGCTTAACATAGTCAGGGTTTTTTTTGCATTAGCTGGCTTCAGAAAGCCTAACCACTGCAATCTGGCTTAACCAGTACTATGAACATTGGTATGAACTTGCTAAGTGAACACAGGCTTTAATCAAGGTATGTGCACGTTCCCATAAAAAGGGCGGTGTCTGCAACAACGAGCCTATAGCGGTGCAGCATGGGCTGTACTAGAGCAACGCATTTCTCTCCTGTGGGGAAAAAAGACTGATACGGACAGATATAATGGACGGATAAGAACATGAAACAATCATATGAGCAAAAAGCAACACCTTTGCCTCCAACAAAGCCAGGAAGGTTTTCACAAAAAAAAAAAGTGTACTCTTCGTGTACGTTAAATTTGTTAGGCTAGTTAATGCCTTATTCACCTTACCACTTGTAACCAATAAATCTATACTCTCAGTACATTGTCATACAGTTTATTTCCAATGTGACAACTGTACTACTACATTATAGAGCTCCTAAACTTTGAACTTGATACAGCATGTTTAAAATATTGCTGAAGCAATCACATCAACGTTTTTTCATTTGAAAAAGTCTCGAGCATTTTCCAGAACTTTTGCGGAACACACTAATCTCACCCTGCGAAGTGATTCCCTCAGTATCCGTACATATCTCTATGGGATCCTTTGGAACGGAGACGCCTTTTTCTAAAGCCAAGGAGTTGATTGGTCAAAGGGCAATATACTACTGTCTGTGTGAAGAATACTTCCTGATGTCTGTGCGGAATTTACCTTTTGCTAATTTCCATCTATGTGCCTCGTTCTACTGACAGAACTCAAACTGAAGAATCACTTGTAGTTCACTTTGTTAATCCCTATTATAAATTTAAAAGGCTCTATCAAATTGCCCCTAAGTTTTCTTTTACAAAATGTAAAGAGATTAAGTACCTTAAATCTTTCCTCATAACTTTTATCTTTCATACCACGAACAAATTTATTTGCCCTTCTTTTAACTTTTTCCAGAGACTCTGTATCTTTCTTGTAGTACGGTGCCCAGAACTGCACACAGTACTCTAAGGGGTTGATTTACTAAGATGCTAAATAAGCAGTGTCATTTGCAGTCAAAGTATTCGTACATGTTCTCATTTCACACTTTGCGGTGGGTGATCCACTGAGAGTCATTATGCAAACAGCCATATTTTAATTAGATTTAGCTTGTTTGGACATTTTACTAGTCATGTAGTATATGACAGCCATCCCATAAAATAACAGGATTTATACAGCTAAATAACAGTATTCATACGGTTTCCCCCCTTCATTAAATGTTTTTATTTTTTTATACAGTGTAGGTATAGGCTACTGTTACACTGAACAAGCAGGTAGTTTACTACGATCTCTGTTTCACTGGATGTCTCTTCGTTTCTGTGGGGAGTTACAGATGTTTGTCAGGACTGGAATTATCATACCTATACTTACTAGCACTACTCATGCCGTTAGTGTCACATACAGTGAGCACCATAATTCATTGGACAGTGACACATTTTTTGTTATTTTGGTTCTGTACTCATTTGAGTTTGAAAGGATACAATGACAATGAGGTTGAAGTGCAGACTGTCCGCTTTAATTTGAGGGTATTGTCATCCATATTGGATGAACCGTTTAGAAATTATAGAACCTTTTTGTACATAGTCACTTTAAGGGTTGTCTCTCTTGACAAATTTTTCTATTGAAAAATAAGTCAGGAGAAGAAACCCTTCAAGTTATCCATCCATATCTACTGCAAATCTGGCAGCAGAGTAATGGTTTAAGGCTTGTTTGATCCGTCAGACCCTTGATGACTTAGAGCCATTTAGCGAACCACAGCTAAATCTAGTCCCACCCCCCGATTCCCATAGAGATATATTCAAATGCAGAAAGGTTATAGTATCGCTTATAGCCGAGTACCAGAAAATAAGATATCAAGAGTATTTTGATATTGTTGGGTCAGACATCAGGAAGTCATGGCATGCAAAGTATATGTGAGCAAATATAAAAAATTATTACTTTATTCTACATTGTTAAACTGTCCAATATTTTTGATGCCTGAAAATGTGGGGGACTATGTACAAAAGGTTATATCATTTCTAAACGGTTCATCCGATATGGATAAAAATACCATCAAATTAAAGCTGTACAGAACAAAAATAACAAAAAATGTGTCACTGTCTAATGAATTATGGTGCTCACTGTATAATCACATTCCATTTGATAATGGGTTTTATTTTCTTTGTTATTCACTATTTGTTATAATAGACGTTGTATTGCTTGTTTGATTCAAATACTAGTTACTGCACATAGTTTTCACAATTACTATGTGCCTTTCTCTTTCTGTAGGCAGACACATATGGCTGATTGAGTGGATATATTGAGTGGATATATTTAGCCAGCATGTTACATACAATTGTCATACAACTATCCTACCATGTAGTCTTTATAGACAAAAAAGTAAAACAAAAAAAAAGAAGTGTATTTGGTCACATTGGGAACTCACACACACAACTGGGTTGCCAGAACTTTACCGTAGCCTATAAATAACGGTAATCAACAATATGTTAATATGCTCAATATGTTAAGCATACGGTAGCAGGTTGTATATCTAATTATATACCGGTGTTTCACCTTAAACAATACAATTAGCCAATACAGCTGTTTACAATTTTGTACCGTCACTATTTTTTTTAACCGTGACATTATTTAAAAATGTATCTCACAGTCAGTTGCAACTCATTACACTGCAAGCAGGTGATGGCTTTAATAAAGAGAGCCTACCGATTCAGAAGCTCTTCTTTATTTCAGACTGAGAAACCCGTAACGATATCATTGACATCCAGGGTGCTTAACGAGTCACTTTAGAAGGACTTGTGAGTTAGATTGCTCAGTCTCTCTTGTCCCATGGTGGAGATCTCATTTCTTCTTTATCAGTGACAGTTTAGAAAATTAATGCTCCTCAAGTGCATTAGGTACACAGGCAAAGTTAAATAGATTCTCAAGGCACTGTCAACATTTGAGAAAACGCGTTGTTTATGTTTCTTATGAGCTGTAAAAGTTCCCTTGTGCATTGTTGTGGCTCGCAGGTGGCTGTTTGTTAACTAGCTAGCATGAGCTAAATTAGACATCTGCAGGGAATTGTGTATGTGTTAGCTAGCTAAAAAAAAATCTATATCAACTTGTGATTGCAGAAGTTGAAATGTATGAAGAACACTTTTTTTACATCGATTCGAACATCTTCATTACCTCTCAGCAACTGTAGCTAAGCAGTTTTGGTGTAGCCTAAAATGTAAATGTGCGGTTTGGCTATCTGCTGGAATCATGAAGTAGCGTTTCCATTGCATTGTAAATGCATGTTTATTACCTCTCTTAATAGCTGCACATAAGTGAATAAATACCTGTGCGGCTGGAAATAGGAGAGTGTGTCACACTGTGGTCTTACAAAAAACAAATATTTGCTTGCTGGTGTGTGAATAATGGATACCATTTTTGGCCATAAAAAATCACCATGTTGATGTCGCTTTTTATAGACTACTTGTTTTTTTCTCAGAAAATCTAAAAAAAAGCTCTCTATGCTTGTTGTTTATACTTTTTGTTTTGTCTCCAAGGTATGGCGAGTGCCATAGTTACATGTCATTTAGTACATGCAAACCTTTAGTAAATCGACCCCTATGGGCCTGATTTACCTTTAGCAAACTTTTACCACACGCAAAACCAATAACATGACAAATGATTGGTCGTTGTTTTGCACCAATCATTGGTTGTGTTATTAGTTTTGTATGTTTTGCTAAAGGTTTTTGCACCCACTAAAGGTCTTATTAAATCAGGCCCTAAGTGTGGTCTGAAAAAGGTATTGTATAACGTAAGTATAACTTCCTTGGATTTGTACTCAATACTTTTGGCTATATATCCCAGTATCCTGTTGCTCTTTATTTTTTTATTTTTACTGCTATAGCATAATGCCTAGAACCTGAAAGACTTTGATCACCTACGACTCCCAAGTCTTTTTCAAATTGAGAACATTCCAATTTTGTTTCTCCCATAAAGTAGTCATGCCTTATGTTTTTATTTCCCATGTAGAATTTTACATTTAGTTATATTGAATTTAATTTTCTAGGTTTCCACCCACTTCTGGATTCTGTTTAAATCTTCTTGGATTGCTTTAGCTAAACCTCCCAGTTTTTTATTTTGGTGTTTTTTTCAATAAATAATTTCAACTTGTCTCTGATGATAGATTCCAGTATGTTGCATGTGATGCAAGTTAAACTGACAGGCCTATAGTTTTTTGGAACAGTACGGTCCCCTTTCTTATATATTGGTATTACATTACCTTGCTTCCAGTCATCCGGTATTTCTCCAGTTTCTAACAACTGTCTAAAAATACCTGCCAGTGGTTTATAGATGATCCCACCTAACTCTTTGAGTACCCTTGCTCATTTGCAGTGGTTGAATTGTAAAATGTTTACACAGGGGGATAGTGCTTGTACGCCGGGGGGCGGGGAGTGACTCTAGGGTGAGTTCCTGTGGAATGCTCCCCTGTGAAAGAATTTTTCCAAAAATCTATCTAAAATGGTTCATTTTGATGAAATCTGAGAGTAGAAAATTACTTTATTCAACAATTACATGGCTGTCATGGATGCATTTTGCCAGCCTTAAACTAAAATGTGTAAGTGATTCATCATATAGCTAGCTTGTTAATGTTAGCCAACTAATCATGTCTGTCAGCTTGTTTGTTCAGAAAATTTTATTAGACCTAGGTTTACTGTAAAATAGCAAGAATAATGTGAAGACATTACCCATCACAACAGGGATATTATTTTGTATTTTATATTTTTATATTTTATATTAGATTTCAGAATACACTTATAATGTGGAAGTTAAATGTATCCCAAATTTGATCAATTTTATCCATGATTGAGACACTTCCAATCAACATGAAAACATTAGGCTACTTTACAAAATAATCAGAGCAAACCAAGGAACAATTACAGTGAGACAGAAATATGAAATATTACAGCACTTAGGCTATTAAATGTATACTTTAAATGCAACAAGTGGCACTTGTTGGGGAATGATATATTATAACGATTGCCAGCAGCACATGACGCATGTAGATAGGGCACCTTAATGTTATCGTAAGTATAGCCTAATTAAAATATGAAAACTACAACCATTTGCGTGGTCGTGCACTGTTGAGGATTGCATACACGCGATTGGATCAGATGCAGCTATACACAGACAAGAGACACGCTTTGGCGAATCGGTTTCAACCAAACGGGACGCACTTTGTAGGCTTGCCTTGAAAACGTGAGTACTGCAGTACCTCACCTCACCCCATGAATAGTTACCTTGAAAGCTAGCCAGCTTGTGTATAGGCCACATTAACAAGCAACCACACTGTACGTTATCAGTTACTGTGCTAAATTAGATGCAGACACAACAATACATAACACTTCATATTTTACTTCATTGTCGGGTTTGTCTTCACAACGCTTTGTCTTTTAAAAACTTTTTACATGCCCTGAGTGAAGCCTGCTGCACAAAACAAGTGTGTATAATGATCAATGCATAGCTGGATGCAAGCAAAATTCTGAAATGCCAGTACCATTTAAGCACTGCTCTAGCTAGCAGATCACAGGTCACCACACCAAAGAAAGAACAAAATTTTGATGAAGACATTATTCAATAGGGTGGCCAGATGTCCATCGTTGAGTCTGACAGTCCGGTTTTTGATCCTGCTGTTGTGCATCCTGTAGCCTCTTGTCAGATGCATATTGGTCCGGCATTTGTGAAAGTAACGTAAAGAAATGTCAAATAAATTTGCAAGCTTGATTGGTGTTTTTGTTTTTAAAAAGGTGGTAGTCAGTTTATTGGCTACGTTGCTAGTCTCCCATACTTTATCATATAGCCCCTCCTACCTCCCGCGTTGCTATTCTCCCATACCAGAGCCGGCGGACAGAACGTTGCATGTCGTAGGCTACTTAATTAGTTTACAAGCCATTTGCGCAACTTGCCCACATCGCTTTCTTGATTGTTGTCACTTTGTTTCTCTGGCACGGCCCTTTTAACACCAACAATATGCCGGCACATCTTCTCTCAGTAACTTTACAACAGGCAACTCCGATTTCAGTTAACAAGGGGGACGGCACTCTCCCATGTCCAATGACAATTCATGCTGTGGTTATATGCCATCAGGGCCTGCTGCCTTATTTGTTTTTAGTTTATGCAATGTATCTAGTACTTCTCTATCCCCTATCTCAATATCTGCTAAGACATTCTAAGTACTGAATACACCTTCTGGCCTATTGGTACTCTTCTTTCTGGTAAAACTTTCTACAATGAATCAGAAATATCCTCATTCTTATAAAGCAATAATCCTTCTTTATTCTTAACATTACATGACAGGCATTTAGAAGACGCTCTTATCCAGAGCGACTTACACAACTTTTTAGCATTTTTTACATATTATCCATTTATACAGCTGGATATATACTGAAGCGATTCAGGTTAAGTACCTTGCTCAAGAGTACAACGGGCAGTGTCCTACCTGGGAATCGAACCGGCAACCTTTCGGTTACAAGGCCAGTTCCTTAACCATTATTCTACACTGCCGCCCTATGCACTAAACCTAACTGGTTATGCCTCAGTATGTGTGCATGTGTGTTTGTTTGTATCCCACATAGAGAGAACTGTATACGTGTGTTACGTGGGGACAGTGTTACATCACCTCCCTTTGTACCAGGCACACACTGTGTGAGAACATGCAGATCTCTCCCACCAGGGCCTGTGTCCTTAACCTCCCCAGAGAGGGAGTTATGTCACTAATCTACCCCTCTTCTGTTGGAGAGAATGAAGGAGGAGAAAGGACAAGGGAGAATGAGGAACTCAGAAGGTATAGGAGCAAGCGAAGAATCAAGAGACTGAGGCAAAGTTATAGCAGGGAAACGGCTAGCTTTTGTTTGGGTAGCGACTGCACTCTTTTTTAAAAGGAGTTTTCATGTATTTATGTAGTGACCTGTCAAAAGACTTTCAATAGAGTATGCCACTCTTTGCTAATTGAAAGGCTGTCTCATATTGACATTGGGAATGTAGCTTGCGACTCGTTTAGAAACAATTTAGTTGTATCAGGGTGAATGGTCAAAAGTGGAGCTACCTGGAGATCACAAAATGTGTTCCCCAAAGTTCCAGGTTACCCACAGGATGATTTAAAGTACATGCTACATTGGATCATCCCTGCACCGGGGTACTTTGCACAATATGAGAAGTGGGTGATGATGTTGATGTGTGATGAAGTCATCACGAAGCACCTGGCACATCTGTCCTGCAGCTGGTGGTCTCTCTCTCAGGATTCAGAGTGAGTGTAAAAAGACAGAATAGAAGGAAATGTGTTTTTTTTCTGTTTGATCTTTGGACTTGTTCGTACACATACACATAACATTCTGGATTTTATTTAAATGTTTTTCTGTTAATCATGAACTAAAGCCCACACACAGACATATGGAGTCTCACTGTGTGTGTGTGTGTGTGTGTGTGTGTGTTCCTGTCTGTGTGGGAGTATGTTTGCTTTATGTGTCTGCTCCACCCAACCAGGAGTTGTTGATCACGGTTTATTGTGTGTGTGTGTGTGTGTGTGTGTGTGTGTTATGTTACTGGAACAATTCCCATTTAATTTCACCAACATTATAGGAAGCAATGTTTTATGCATTAGGTGTGTCATGTCACTCAGTAATGAGTTTGTGAGGGAGGAACTCCAATGAAGCTTCTTATGGCTGTGAATTAGCCACGAGGTGAATTCATCTACACACCGCTGTCCTGCCACTCTGTCCATCTGTCCTGTTCAGACTACATTTGAATGTGTGCATGTCTGACCAATTTAGATTATGTCTGTCTGTATGCCTGAAATTTCCATGTGTCTGTTTGTTTGTATATATGTGTGTATAGGGTGTATGTAGGTTGTGTTCTGTCTGATATGCTTTGCTGTTATTATAAAATAATTTATCTGACTGGATCATTGGCTCCCTCTTATCCTGTGCTGTATCCTGTTCATAATCTGAAGAGGTGTGAGAGGTCATTGTTTGGTTATAACCACTGTAAGTTTGTTTGTTTCACACACCACTTTACAGAGGAATTAGTGGAAGAAAATTCCATCAATTCCAGTTCTGCCTTCTACAGGTAGTCCGTCGCATATCCTTTGGTGTTAAAAGAGGGTTGTCTAAGAAAATGAGTCTTCAGAAGAACTTTTTTTTCAACGTAAAAAAAAAAAAGCCAAGTTTGCTCATGCATAGGCTATCGGTAATAGAAAAGATGTTCTCATTCTCATCAGTAGAGGGTGTTACGTGAATGTCTTCAGTAGGAGTCTGCATGTATTCTGTATGCATGTCTCTCCCGATGTCATTATCTTCATGCATTATCATCATTAGTTAGCTACTAGAAAGAAGTGATATATCAACAAAAACACGCTTCAACGTTGAAAAAAATGCCAAGTTACTCACACATAGACCTGCCTTTAAAAGTATTGATATCAAAATGTGGCCAAGTTACAACTAACAATATTGCCTATCGTAGCTCACACTAATTAAACTAGCTCTATTCCAAAGCCATGCTATCCAAACTTTCCTAAATTATTTAATGCAACTTGGCCCCGTGTGTTTTCATCTTACCATCTCAATGAATGAGAATGTGGTCAATGAAACTGTGTGTGCAACATCAAACTGTGAAAGGAGAATAATAAGTTGGAATTAAGGACTTGCAGACAGTGCTTTGTAGGCTATGTGTGAGTAACGTTGAAGCGTGTTTTTGTTGATATATCACTTCTTTCTAGTAGCTAACTAATGATGATAATGCATGAAGATAATGACATCGGGAGAGACATGCATACAGAATACATGCAGACTCCTACTGAAGACATTCACGTAACGCCCTCTACTGACGAGAATGATAATTTTTTCTATTACCGATAGCCCACAATTACATGTAAAAAGTTTGTAGATTAACTATGTATTTAATGTCTAATGAAATACAATGAACACCAGCACCTGAGCTATGGATCATGAAGAAGCAAATAAATTAATGAACCATATCTGTATGGAGACATGCATGCACAATAGACTAGATGCCAACACATTCTAGCTGAAAGAAAGACATAGCCTATGACAGTGTTTTAAAGGGTAGGCTACACTGTAGAAATAGCTGCTAATGTGATATGTGGGATGATGACTGGCGTAGCCGTAGTAAAAAGTAACGTGAACCTGGGAACTCCTGCATCGATGTCAGGCACACTAAGCACAAGGCCAGCTGCACATATATGGATGTTCTTTTCCGGTAGGCTACTGTCCTGCCTATTGCTGCGTTCCAGGTAGCTTGTAATTACAACCTTCCGACCAGGAAAAATACACTGGAACAGCCTGTTAACTCGGAATAACAAGTGGGAAACTCGGGTATCATATTACAGGCCCGGGTTGCCGAGTAGGAGGAAAGTGACGTCATTCAAAATGGATGAATCTGTATTTTAAGGTGCCCCCTGTTGGCAGTGCAGAGTGGTGATTGTGGTAGAACCATTGTTTACTCATCTCTGCTGGACAGAAACATTTCTAACATGCATAAATCATTGTGCTTTGTCTGCTGGGAAACCTGAGCTGTGAGCAGCCCTCTGCAGTCTGAAATTAGCTGTCAATCAATGAGACAGCCAATCGCACAAACACGCGTGTCCACACACACAAGCATGCATACACTTGTGTTGACACAAACAAGCTCACGCACAGTGTGTTATATATCCCAGGATACTGATATATATCACCAAAACTGTTGAGTGTACAGTGTGTTAGTCATCACAGTGCTGTGGTTTTGAGATGTTTTTCTTGGGCGGTCAGCTGTGGGAAAGCTTTGCACGTGTTCAGTGCAAACTTTCCACATTCCTGGAATTTCTTCAGAAAGAGGGAAAACCGAGAGAGAAGTTAGTAGAGAGAGGGTGGGAGAGAAACATAAGTACATTTTCATGTACAGCTATAAAAATATGTATATATAAATTGTAGTTTTCTGTAAATGGAAAATGGACAGACCGAGGGAATGATTGAGGCACACGGTCTGTAATTTAGGCTGTGTGTAGCATAGCTCAGTTTTTGTGTGTGGTTACGCTAGTGACAGCTACTGTGTGTGGCTACTTTGTAGGAGAGGGGGAGGGGGTAAGGGTGAATGGAGACCATGCAGCTCTTACAGGCATGTTCTTTTCACGTTACCTCAACAAACATTCAAATTCCCCACCACAAAATCGAACATCTTCAACAGAATACGTTTACAGAAATGCACATACACACCTTCACAACTGTACATGGCCACACACACACAAACACCTGCAGGCATGCACAGATACCCATGCACACGTGCACACTTAGTATAACAGGACTGCCCTGAAGCATGAAAGCGACATTTGCATTTTTTTAAGATGACTTCATAGCATCCATGCCCTTCCCCCTCTCTGTTTCTCTCTTTTTCCTTCTTTCCTTCTTTATTTTTCTTTCTCTTTCTGTCTCCTTCTTTCAGCTCCCCTCTCCCAGCTGATCTGGGCTGTGTGTCCTGGGGGGTAGATGTCTTTTAGCTCACTGGCCCAGTTTTTCCTGTTGCTGTGATTGGCGGTATCCTGTATTTTATAAGGTAATAAGATCAAAGTCCTTGTGCAGCCGAGGTGGGGATTTCCACTGTGCATAGGTTGCACCTCGCTGTAAACCACTCATACGTCATACATATACGTTTTTTACTTGAAAGCCCTAAGGATGTCCTGACAGTAGGATTTTATAAGGGTTTAGCTTTAGCTGAGGCTGTGGGTGACAACAGCACGTCCCTTTTGTGGGTTTATTTTCCACATCTGAAAGCTTCAGTGAGCTTACACTCCTCCACATGTTCTAGAGACCCACCAAATACTTACCTTTTTATTCCTTACATTCAATGTTCTGTCTTCCTGCTGTTGGAGACAAAACATTCAGATTTTTCTGCTTTTTGACGCACCTTCTGAAAATTCATGAAGGAGTGTGACCAGGAATAATGCTGTGGCAATGGATGTTTCTTATCATAGACCTGACCTATTATTCAAGTGTATGCTTTAGTACGTTTGTGAGTGCTCATGTTTGTAAATGTCAATTTTAAGCTTCATTAAATCGGGGCAGTTCAATTTCTCATTTGGTATGATGGGATTGTTTTGGGGGGTGGGGGGCACAGTCATTTTAAGAATGTGTTATTTTGTGTGTGTGTGTGTGTGTGTGTGTGTGTGTGTGTGTGTGTGTGTGTGTGTGTGTGTGCAAAATAGGAGGTGGGGCTCTTATCAGCTGAGTGACCCGGTGGGGGGAAAAAAAGGGCCAAGCCATGTATGTTTCTCAAAAATGTAATTAAAGTTTCCCAAAGCATATCGCCATTGGAGCACACTCTCTCTCTTTCTCTTTTTTTTTCTCGCTCTCTTCCTCTCTCTTTCTTTCGCTCTGTTTATAGGCCATTAAACCAAGGCACAGGTCAAGATCTCCAGGGCTGAAGCTGAAATCATTAATGCTTTTCCAACAGCCTCGCCCTGAAATGCTACAGACCTTTACAGTTTAGGGCTCATGTGTGAATGAGAGCTTGACAGTTTGTCAGCTTAAGACTTTGTAACATTCCCAGAATTGTTTCACTGTTCCATTTCAAGTCATAACATTCATAGATCAAGCATGTAAAACTTGTTTTGCTGAGACATCCTTCCAGCTATGATGTTACTTACTGCTGCAAAAAATATGAAATCCAAAAAAACTATCTTACCAACTAGCTACCCGGAACATACTGTCACCATCACACATCCATCATATAGTTCTACGGTTCTCGTAGGTGAATGTTCACCCAAAAATGTGTCAGGACATTAGGTGTTACTATTAACTTTTTCTTCATTAGCAAGCTGTATAATGTTTGGTAGCTCACTGGCTAGTAAGTCATACATACCCCCATCAGGACTGTATCCGTCTTGGTTCATCCCATCATTAGTATTTGACAGTATTATTAGTATTGTTAGTATATATTAGTATTAGTATTGTTCATACCTCTTATTCAGACAACAGTTAATGGCACTGTAATGTGTGACTGTCAACCCAATGAAGTATTGGTGGCCTGAGCAAGTGAAGCTGACAAGCAAATAAGACAACGCTCTGGGTTCCATATGTAAAAGCAGCTAACCACTCCCCCCTCCCCCAAAACAAATTTAAAAAATCACAAAGAACAACTGTTATTCCCGCTATGGCTGACACCCCCCAAACCCCCAAATAATGTGGTACAACTGGTCATGTTCTTCCAGACATGGGCCCCGATAATTTGTTTTTTAAAGTGCATGTCCCAACATAAGGCTATAAGGTCTGAGGTTTTAGAGTCAAGAAAAGATGAAAGGGAAGTCAGATCTGTAATGACATGATGAGAAGGTGCATACTCAAAGCCTTGGTTGTTTATCAAACACAAAATTTTTCTGAGGGATAAAAGATTTGACTTGCTGATAAGTGCCCTTTTACATATTACACTTTTTCATTTTCACACACACATACAGACACGATCAGGTGGCAGGTAGGCCATTAGTGACCCATATGTACAAACCCCAATTCCCAAAAAGTTGGTATGTATGTAAAATGCACATAAAAGCAGAAAGCAGTGATTTGTAAATTCTCTTTTACATATATTTAATTGAAAACGGTACAAAGAAAAGATATTTAATGTTTTACCTTATCAGCTTGATTTTTGTGAATATACGCTAATTTGGAATTTGATGCCTGCAATCAGATGCCCGCATGTTCCAAAAAAGTTGGGACAGGGGCAAAAAAAAAAAAAAAACTTCCTGTTTGGAACATTCCACAGGTAAATGGGTGATGCTATCATGACTGGGTATAAAAGGATATCAAAAGACTCTTGATTTTATTTTCAGGTACTCTTACAAGTGATACTATAACCTCTCTGCATTTGAATGGATCTCTATGGAAATTGGGGAGGGGGGACTCGATTAAGCTGTAAATTACACGGGAATAGGGAATAAGGGCGGCAGTGTAGTATAATGGTTAAGGAACTGGCCTTGTGACCGAAAGGTTGCAGGTTCGATTCCCAGGTAGGACACTGCCGTTGTACCCTTGAGCAAGGTACTTAACCTGAATCGCTTCAGTATATATCCAGCTGTATAAATGGATAATATGTAAAAAATGCAAAAAAAAATCGCTCTGGATAAGAGCGTCTGCTAAATGCCTGTAATGGAATAATATAGAACCCATGTTTGGCTTAATGGCTGTAAGTCAGCAAGGGTCTGAGGTATCAAACGAGCCTCAAAACATCACTCTTGTGCCAGATATGGATGGATCACTTGAAGGGTTGTTTCTCCTGACTTATTTTTTCATAGAGTTCAATAGGAAAACTTGTCATCAGGAGAAACAACCCTTAAAGTGATCCATCCATATCTACTGCATATCTGGCAGGAGAGTGATGGTTTGAGGCTCATTTGATACCTCAGACCCTTGCTGACTTACAGCCATTTAGCCAAACATGGGTTCCATACTATTCCCGTGTAATTTACAGCTTAATCTAGTCCCACCCCCCAATTCCCATTGAGATCCATTCAAATGCAGAGAGCAATAGTCAGGCTTGGAATTTCGTAATTTTCGGGGCAAGGCCATTTGGCCTTCGGTGTCACAAACTTTTTTAGGGCACAAAGGCCACATACCAGGACACATAGGCCATTGAGTGAAATAAGAGGATTTGGAGCCTACAAATAAATAACTTGACTTTCAGATTTTTAAAAAAACACGAATGACATGAAAAACATACATTATTCACTTTTGTATATCAATTAAAAACACAAACATTTGAAGCTGTCTTGTCATATTATATGCCTCCTTAATGTTATGCAATACTTGTGTGTGTGTGTGTGTGTGTGCGCGTGTGTGTGTGTGTGTGTGTGTGTGTGAGAGAGAGTCTTTAATCTGACTCATCATCACTGGAAGATGGAAAAATTAACTGGGATTGCGATTGTGGTTGGAACGAAAACCAACATACACAGGGAGGCCCCAGGACCGAGTTTTGGAACCACTGAGCTAGGCTATCTGCAAGCTATCTGCAACCTAGAATATATAGAATACGCCATCTTCCAACATGGCTGTTCAGCAGATAAAATAGGTAGCAGTTTAACGTTAGCTGAAAAATGGTTGAAAAGAAAAAAATTCGACCTGAGTTGGCAACCGTGGTTGAACCATGGAAATGCAACTTTAGAACCCACCGTTTGACGTCGTGGCATTGTTAAATCGTGGCATATTTCTGGAAAGACGATAGTGCAGTGTTAGAAAGCCAGATAATAAAACGGGCTAATTAGCTTAGGTAATAAGTACGAACCAGACAAGTGCTAATCGGATTCTAACTAGCAATCTAGTAAATAGCTGTCAACTTGAACTTACGTTAACGTTAAGTGGTATTAAAAACAGAGAGGATTGATTCAGTTAAGCACTAAATAAGTCAGATATCTCTTATAGATAACTAGCTAGTTTGTGTACCTTCATATAGTCCTCTGTACTTCTTTTTCTTCCTTTTTAAGGTTTCCCGTCCGTTTTAAGTTTCGCTCCCGTTCTTTTGCTAGTGGCTTTGATGCTATTGCTATGTGACGCTTGCGTGCATCCAATTCAAGCTGCAAGAACTGCTACAGTTCTAAGCGATCACTACCCCATGAGATTTTGACAGTTGCAGGGCACAAATGCCATGTTAGCCATATGATTTTTGGGGCATCACGGCCAGAGCGAGGGGCAACGGCGTCCATGGCCATCGTGGCCGCCGTGAAATTTCTACCCTGGTTATAGTATCGCTTGTAAGAGTACCTGAAAATAAGATATCAAGAGTTTTTTGATATCCTTTTATACCCAGTCATGATAGCACTGGATAGTGTATTTACTAAAATCAATAAAGTTGATAAGGTAAAACATTAAATATATATTTTTTGTACTGTAAAAGAAAATTTGCAAATCATTTTCTTCTTTTATGTGCATTTTATATACTGTCAACTTTTTTGGAATTGGGGTTTGTAGTTAAAGGTCTGCTCTTTTAAAATAAGCTGTTAAGTTTACATTCCACACCTGTATCCATCAGTAGCTTTCCTTTTAATATTGGGGTCCTTGTGGGAGTTCCCCTAAAGATGGCCATGTGGTCAGAACTTTGTTATTGGGGTCTCTGGAAAAGTGAGTGATACTGCCATATGGCACAACAGGGCCTGACAGGGAGGAAGAGGGCTGGGCATAATGGGGTGTTTCAGGGCAGGTAAAGGTGTGGCAGGGTCAAAGAGGGTGGGGCAGGGTCGACTGCTGCATCCTGCCCTCCTGGTCCAGAGTTTGATTCCCCTGTTGCACTCCTGTCCCAGCTGGAGAGCTGAGCGGCTTCACAGTAAATGTTGGGACAGTGCATGTGTGTAGCCATGGTGACTATGTGGGTCATGGGAGTGTACCGTCCTACGCCCTGTTACCTGGGGTACACGCCCCTGCAGACCAGTGTGAACCGGTCGGATTCAGTCTCTGAGGTGATCTCACATTACATGGCGTCCCTGTAGCAGGTCGATTCCACCATGTTAATTAGAGCTGAATTTCTGGACCATGTTCATGCTATTTTTCTGAGAGGAATTCTGGAGGCTTTTCTTTCATTAAAACCATTAAAACCCGCTGTTAAACAGTTCTTCAGAAACAAGCAGGACTGAAGTACTTTGCACAGATGACTTCAAATTTGAAATTAACATTGGCAGCCAGGCAGGACCATCACACCCAAAGATAAAATGTTGGTGGCAGTAAAATAGCCTGTGAACACTTTGGATTGTTTCCGTCTTGCCTGAGAATCAGGAGCTGTGCTTGCCATAATCTCTTTCTCAATTTTTTTGTACTCTCTTGCTTTACACTCTCAAACACACACACAGTCACATTATTGGCTTACTTGTGTAGGGGTAAGGTAAGAAGATGACTGAGTACAAATAATGTGAAGTTGTGCTTTTTTAATAAGAAATGGCTGAAGTGTGTTTATGAGGAAGGAGCAGCTGGAAAAGTTAGCTGAAGACTGGAGCAGAACACTGCATCTGTGGCAGAGGAGAGGAACATATGAAGTTGCAGCTGGTCATTTCCTGTGGAGTGGCAGGTGCCAGTGGAAGACCTGTTACTATGGGCACCAGTGAATCCGTAGTGCTGTGATGAGTGCAGGCAGGTGTTACAGCAAGCCAACAGCAGGACTTCAGGAGACTTGGGTCACTGTGGAGACCAGACTTTGGGGGGGCTTTTGTGGAAAAGGCAGTCAAATGGATATACTGTACATTTTCACAAACAGGCATTCAGGCTTTACTTACTTAAATGGGCAAGAAATGTGTGTATGAGTACTGCTCCTTTGGGAGAAGTCGACATGAAGGGGCAAGGGGAACTTCAATGGAGAAAAATAGATCTGTAAATAAATCTGTAGCTCATCAGTAGATTTTACCAGGATGTTATATAGGTATTCAGTCTTTTTTGAGGCTCATTGGCTAAGTGCCATATTAAAAACTGAGCTTTCAAACTGTCCATACAGACTCTAAGGGAATTGGACTAATAATCCTAAGCAATGGCCCAACATTAATAGCATAATGGTTGTCATTGGCCTTGTTACGTCTCAGACACAGACCCAATAGCAGACAAGGATAGAGCAAGAACGAGGTTTATTTCAAAAGGGTGAGGTCAAAAAGCCAGGATATCAAATAGTACAGTACAAAAACGGAATGCAAAGAGTAGTGAGGAAGCTAAAGTCGAAAACCGGAAATCAGAGGCAGAGTTACAAAATCGGCAGGCAAGGCAAAGTCAAAAACAATCAAAGGTCGAAAAACTAGAAATCAAAGGCAGAGTTACAAAATCGGCAGGCAAGGCAAAGTCAAAAACAATCAAAGGTCGAAAAACTAGAAATCAAAGGCAGAGGTACAAAAACGGTAGGCTATCTCGGGTCGTAAGGAAAAGGTTGTCTCAGGTATGCAATAAGTCACTGGCTTTCTAATTCTCAGGCTCAGGAAAAAAAGGGTACGTTCTGACAGGGAACAAACGGATTTGTGGGTCTATATATACGTATAGGAAAGGGAGGGGTAACAAACTACGTGAGGTTAACACATGAGGTAGAAATGAAACAATCACGTAAACATAACAAAGACATGGAAGGGACTCGGAAACATGCATAACAAACAACGGGCTCGAAGTGGAGCGGAGTGTGCTCAGTAATCACGAGAGGTGAAACTACATACAAACAGCTGGGGCGAATAAGAGATCGCGGACAAACTGGTTAATCTTGTTAATACCTAACTATAAGACAGACCGTTAGTTCGTTAGTAGACATTTATGTTAATAGGTTTAGTAAGTGCATTTAATTAATAAACCACCCGAGTGATTGTTAGCACGAGTTAGTAATCTATACAATTAGCGTAAGGGAAACCAGGAAGTAGCAGAACACGAAACCTTCGGAAATCCCGAAGTCACCTAAACAGTGCATACACGAGACAGGGTAAACAAACACACGAATGCGACTCAGACAACCCACGAACAGAGGGGAATGCAATGATGAATGATAATAATAAACAAACAGACATACATAATAACAGAACATCACAGTACCCTCCCCCCTAAGAAGCACCTCTTGGTGCTTTAACAGGTGGCACAGGATGGGTCTTGTGGAAGTCCTTAATGACAGTCTTATCCAGTATAAAACTGGTGGGAATCCAACTTCTCTCCTCGGGGCCGTAGCCCTCCCAGTCAACCAAGTACTGGAGGCCCCGACCCCGACGACGGCAGTCCAAAAGTTTACGTACAGTATACGCATCGCCTCCATCGATGAGACGGGGGGGAGGGGGGGCATCAGGGGCGGGACAAAGGGGGTGGGTGACTACCGGTTTGAGCCGTGAGACGTGGAAAGTCGGGTGGATCCGACGCATGGTGACCGGCAACTTGAGTCTCACGGCTGTGGGGCTCAAAACCTTGGTGATGGTGTAGGGCCCAATGTAACGAGGTGCCAACTTGCGAGAGTCCACTTTGAGGGGAATGTCCCGTGTCGTGAGCCACACCCGTTGCCCCAGCCGATACTGGGGTGCCTTGGACCGACGCCGGTCGGCCGTTACCCTCATCCTGGCGCTGGCACGAAGCAGATTCTGACGGGTAGTCTTCCAGGTGCGGATGCAGCGCCGGATGAAGGCCTCGGCCGACGGAACTCCCACCTCCTCCTCCTGGCTCGGGAACAGGGGTGGCTGGTAGCCTAAACAACACTCGAAAGGGGATAGTTTAGAGGCAGAGGAGGTGTGAGAATTGATCGCATACTCGGCCCAAGGCAACTGATGACTCCAGGACGTGGGGTTCCTTGAACACAAACACCGTAGAACTGTCTCTATAACTTGATTAGCCCGCTCAGTCTGGCCATTACTCTGGGGATGAAAACCTGATGACAGACTAACAGTGGTGCCTAAGAGAGTGCAAAAAGCTTTCCAGAACCTAGCTGTGAACTGTGGACCTCTATCTGAAACTATATCTGTGGGACTTGGCGGCTAGTGGGTGTGACAGCTTAAGGAGAGGAACTCCCCATCTGGACGCCATCCCAGCGTCCAGAAAGCTCTCCTCCGCTCCAGAATCGACGAGGGCGGATGTCCTCCTCGCTTGATCTGCCCACTCGAGCGTCACAGGAAGGCAGGTGCGGTTCCTAGAGGAGTGATCAATTGGAATAACGCCCACTAGTGCTCCTCTGGTCACTAGCGGGCGTTGGCTTTTACCGGGCACTTAGCCACAAAGTGACCCGGTTGGCCACAGTAGAGGCAGGCTCTGGAACTCATCCTCCGATCACGTTCCTCCTTAGACAGGCGAGTACGATCCACCTCCATGGCCTCCGTCTCTGGAGCCCGGGACGGTGGTTTCTTGGTGGCAATGGACGGATCGTTGATGTGGGACCTCCAGGAGGCCCCCTGATTAGAAGTAGCCTGCTGACGAAACCTGCTGCGGTCCTGAAGGCGATGGTCAACGCGGATGGCGAGCGCGATGAGGTCCTCCAGGTTCTCCGGAAGATTCCGAGTCAGCAGCTCGTCCTTAATCCGTTCCGCCAGTCCCATGAGGAATGCGTCGTACAGCGCCCTGCTCTCCCACCTGCTGGACGTCGCCAATGTCTGGAATTCAATGACGAAATCCGATACAGAGAGATTGCCCTGGCGCATCATCAGCATCTCCCTCGCCGCCTCATGCCCGTGTTTGGAACGGTCGAAGACCCTCTTCATCTCCTCCGCGAACAGGTATGAGGTCTGGACGCACGGAAGACCCTCCTCCCAGGCCGCCGTTCCCCACTTCTTGGCTCGACCGGATAGCTGCGTGATGATATAAGCCACCCGGGAGAGTTCAGTGGGGAAGGTATTAGGCTGCAGCTGGAAGACGAGCTGGCACTGGGTGAGGAAGGGCCGACAACCGCCAGGTTCTCCGGAGTATCTCTCCGGCGGGGGTAGACGAGGTTCCCGGACCGGAACAGGAGGGGGTGCTGAGGGAGCAGGAGCAGGAACCGGAACAGGAACAGGAGGTTGCTGGGGAGCGTGGCCAGGCTGAAGTGCCTGGAGCGTAGATGTCAGCTCCGTAACACAGAGGGTGAGGTTTTGCAGATGATGCGAAACCGAATCCAACTGGGTCTGGTGGCGACCCAGCATGGCACCCTGCTGCTCGAGGGCGAAGTTCACCCGGGAGCTGTCTGCTGGGTCCATCTCTGGTCAGAACGTACTGTTACGTCTCAGACACAGACCCAATAGCAGACAAGGATAGAGCAAGAACGAGGTTTATTTCAAAAGGGTGAGGTCAAAAAGCCAGGATATCAAATAGTACAGTACAAAAACGGAATGCAAAGAGTAGTGAGGAAGCTACAGTCGAAAACCGGAAATCAGAGGCAGAGTTACAAAATCGGCAGGCAAGGCAAAGTCAAAAACAATCAAAGGTCGAAAAACTAGAAATCAAAGGCAGAGTTACAAAATCGGCAGGCAAGGCAAAGTCAAAAACAATCAAAGGTCGAAAAACTAGAAATCAAAGGCAGAGGTACAAAAACGGTAGGCTATCTCGGGTCGTAAGGAAAAGGTTGTCTCAGGTATGCAATAAGTCACTGGCTTTCTAATTCTCAGGCTCAGGAAATAAAGGGTACGTTCTGACAGGGAACAAACGGATTTGTGGGTCTATATATACGTATAGGAAAGGGAGGGGTAACAAACTACGTGAGGTTAACACATGAGGTAGAAATGAAACAATCACGTAAACATAACAAAGACATGGAAGGGACTCGGAAACATGCATAACAAACAACGGGCTCGAAGTGGAGCGGAGTGTGCTCAGTAATCACGAGAGGTGAAACTACATACAAACAGCTGGGGCGAATAAGAGATCGCGGACAAACTGGTTAATCTTGTTAATACCTAACTATAAGACAGACCGTTAGTTCGTTAGTAGACATTTATGTTAATAGGTTTAGTAAGTGCATTTAATTAATAAACCACCCGAGTGATTGTTAGCACGAGTTAGTAATCTATACAATTAGCGTAAGGGAAACCAGGAAGTAGCAGAACACGAAACCTTCGGAAATCCCGAAGTCACCTAAACAGTGCATACACGAGACAGGGTAAACAAACACACGAATGCGACTCAGACAACCCACGAACAGAGGGGAATGCAATGATGAATGATAATAATAAACAAACAGACATACATAATAACAGAACATCACAGGCCTGCCTCCTTAAGTTCCTGTATATTTAGCACATGCATTGGATATGAAAATATTATTTTGCAATATTCATCATTCTGTCAGGTTAATATTTTTTGGGTTTGTAAGCTAACATTGAAATGCAAACGCAGAGTAATTAATAGTGCCATACTTTAAAATGGGTTTTTATAAACATAGGGGTTAAACCAGCAGGCACTGCAGCATTGGAGTTAAACCGATGCTGTAGATGCTGTGTTTTCTGACTGATGTATTTTGTTTGATAATCCTTAATGTTTACACTTTATATACCCTTTGTTCTGCTCAGTGATTTCTGTGTGGTCAGTAGTTCGAATACAGATCCACCTCTCCCCCCCTCCACCCTTTCCTCCCTCCCACAGGAACTGACCCAGTATCCTTCTGGTTACACTCTTACCCACAATGCATCATGCTGCACTGCTGCTCTGTAGGAGTGGCTTGGCAGGTTGAGTGGGAAGGATGTGTTGTGGTGACAGTGACTCACTTCTGTATGCAACAGCTGAGCGATGGTGCTGGCAGGATATTTGGCTCATAAACCTCTATAACGGCATGTGAACTACATGGTTCATAATAGCTGCCAAGTTTACTAATGACTGGATTCTATGGTAACATAACAACACAAACTGCTCAATAGCCTTTGACACACACTCCTGTGAGTCTGGATCATTGCTATAGAATCACCTGCTCTGTTAATAGATACTTCAGTAATTGAGAGAGTGTGCACAGCAGTCCTGGAGGGCCACAGTGCCTGAAGGACCAGATGCTGTGGCATGGTGCAAATGTTGGCACTGATCTGTCTCTGTAATCTCTTTTAATCTCTAAAGTTATTGCTGTGCATTCTACCCCACATACTGACCCAGGATCAATGGTTTTTGTGTGTAGTGGAACAGGCTTAAGTTCAGGGCTGGGTAAACTGACCCAGGATCAGTTGCTCAGCAGATCTTTTTGTGTAATGCTCCCCCTTGCTGTGGTTTACAAATGATAGTACATAGCCAGCCCTGTTGTGTTTTTGCTTGCTTGTGTGTGTGTGTGTGTGTGTGTGTGCGTGCGCATTTGTGTGTGTGTGCTTTTGGGATTGGTCGGTTTGTGCTGGGGTGGGTCCATGTTGTCTCTTGGGAACATGGGTGTGTTTCTGCAGGACAGTTTTCCCCTGAGCCTACTAACAGAGAATTGCAGGTTTGAATCCTGTGCGGGGAGGCGGTGCTGTACCCCTGAGGGAGTTACAGTGTTTGGCCTGGATTTCTTCCTCCTGCTGTGTTATTGTGCGTGCGTGTGTGCGTGCGTGTGCGTGTGCGTGTGTAAGAAAGGTTTGAAGTCTCGATTTTCATTCCTTTGGCTGTTCATATGGTGGAGATCACTGATCTGTGTGGAGAGTTTTTCTGAATTTCTTTGAAAAAGAAGAGTAGACTGAGAGTAGAGAGTGTGAATTCTGCTGGGGAATTTTGGGGAAACGAGAGCAGCATTCCAGTAAGAAGCTCTCAGGAACCGCTGATTAGAATCTCTTAGACAAGAATGAGCCCAACAAAAACTCCTCTACAGAGCTCATCGGTCACCACAGGAAACCAGCCATGTCTCCAACTGCTATAAAAGGGCCTAGGGAGGTATGTTTGGGGGGGAAACTCCCACCTCCAGATTTAAGATAAGCTGACATTTTTCTTTATTTAGTATTACTATTTTTAAAATAAAGAGTCAGAGTCAGTCTTCCATTCATCAAAACTGACCATAATCTAAAGCCACTCTTTTGTCTTTTGTCAATGAAGAATTCTCTTTTGGCTTTTCCAAACAGCAATGGTGACCATGCAAAAGCATTTGTGAAATAGGATCCACTTTTTTATGTTTAATGTTTTTTTTTTGTTTTTTTTTGCAAAAGACCTGATGATGAACATTGTGTGAGACCCTGTCCTGACAAGTCTCTCTTCTCTTCTCCTCTGTAGGGAGGAGGTGCAGGAAAACTGCGTTCGCTGGAAGATGAGGTTCTCCTTTGTGTGTAAGATGAGTGCCAGCTCAGCGACCGGGGTGCTGGATCCCTGTGTCTGTCGAGTCTCTGTCCGCAAGGTGGGGTATCCCAAAACACCCCCTCTCCAATCACCAACATGCCTGCCTATACAAAAAAGTATATCATGACAGACATACACACACACACACACACACACACACACCCCAATCTCCCCTTCCAAATGACTGAAGATATATAGAACTGGATGTAGTTGTGTGCGATAACCTAGGAGAACCCCCCAGAGTCGGGGGCCGCTATACCTGCACACCTGTGTATATAATGAGTGGCAACTAAGAGGTAGTTAAACTGTTATGCCATGCTCATTAAATATTCCATAGCTCTTACAGCTGTTTTGGTCAAAATCCAAATCTGTCCATGAGCCCCCTACCCCTGCAGCCGATTATGGCCATCATCTCCTATTTATGAGTTTTTTGGTGGCTGTATAGTCCGATCCTGGATGCGCAGCTACGGTTGCAGACCGGACATGTAAAAGCTATGTTGGGGGGGTAGGGGTAACTGTACAGGCATGCTTGTTTGAGGTGGTTTTGGATTTTATCATCCACTGTGCAGATGTCAGATATTATGCTTCCCAAGTACTTGAAGGTGGCCAGCTGTTGTTCTTCTGCCGTGAAGCTTGTTGGGTGGCAGGGAAGGCCGGCACTCATCTGATAGATTATCTCTGTTTTTTGGGTGTTGATAGTGAGTCCCATTCTCCTGTATGCAGTTACAGCTGCCAAGAGGGCGTTTTGTCATCAGCATACTGTAGCTCGATGATATCCTCCGAGGTCAACTTAGTGGTTGCCTGTAACCTCTTGATATTAAACAGGTTACCATCAAGCCTGAAGTCAATGATGACTCCAGCCTGTTTCTCTACCTTCCTACGTAACAGTCATATAACACAGACAAGGAAAATATTAAACAGGACTGAAGCTAGCACACAGCCTTGTCTGACTCCAGTCTGCACACTGAAGGGTTCAGAACTGTGGCTTCCCACGACCACCCGGGCCATTATTCCTGAGTGAAATTACTCAAGGATGGTAAGGAACTTGGGTGGACATCCACATTTTGTCAGGACTTGCCACAGTAGGTCCCTGTTTACTGTATCAAATGCCTTTGAGAGATCTATGAAGGCTATGAATAGATTCTTGTGCTGTTCCCGGCATTTCTCCTGGAGCTGGCGTGTAACAAATTTCATGTCAACTGTCCCTCTATCTTTTCGGAAACCGCATTGTGACTCTGGTATGACCAGTTCAGCTATTGCTAATGTTAGTCTGTGGAGCATGACCTTGACTAGGAGCTTTCCAGCACTGGCTAACTATGAGATACCCCTACTGTTGGAGCAGATGGATTTGTCTCCTTTGTTTTTATAAATTGTTACAATGTTGGCATCTCTCCACTGTTGGGGGACATACTTCCGACTCCACACCTCTAGGATGTAGAGATGGAGTGTCCTAATACAGAGGTAGCCTCCCCCCTTGAGGATTTATGCTGGGATGTTATCAGGTCCAGGGGTTTTATTGTTTTTCAGGGATTTGACTGCATGCAGGGTTTCTTTGAAGGTTAGTGGGAGGTCCAAATCTTGCAAGGTAGGCCATTCAGGGAGCTCCTCCAGTACAGTTGGGTCCAATGGGGTGAGCTGGTTGAGAAAGATGCTAAAATGCTCAGCCCAACGTTCCACTATCAAGGCCTGGTTCTTGATCAAGGTTGTTCCATCAGCAGATCTAGCAGGCACTAGGGAACAATTTCTGGGGACGTAGATTGTCTTATCTGCATCATAAAAACTATGCATCTCGTTCATATCTGCGTGAGCCTGGATTTTCATTAGCTCTCGAGATCCACCACTCATTTTGCAGGTTCCACCAGGGCCGTGTCTAGGGGGGAGCACAGGGGGGCATTGCCCCCCCAAAGCCAAATCCCCTCCAAAAAAATCTGACAATATGAAGTCGGCACTACAGTAGGCTATTAGAGCTACAGATGATTCAACCAATCATAAAAATGCCACATCGAAATAATATATTTTTCTAATATCTGATTGGTTGGTTTGGCCATATATAATATGGAGACGCAGCGAGAGAGAGGTCAGTTTCTTTGATCAATCTATGCTGTCTCTTTTTGATAACTGTAACTGTTACGCATTGCTTAGGATATAATATTCGCTAGCCTAGCGCAGTGTTTTTCAACCTTTTTTGAGCCAAGGCACATTTTTTACATAAAAAAAATCCCAAGTCACACCACCAACCAAAAGTGTTACTAATTAAGTGAAGTTGGATAATTTCTCACGGCACACCTGACGATCTCTCACTGCACACTAGTGTGCCGCGGCACAGTGGTTGAAAATCACTGGCCTAGCGTACTCAGTGAGTTCAGGATAGTGGTGAGAGTCTCCCGTCTGTGAGATTTGATTTTAAATAGATTGATAGCGTCTAGCCTAGCTGTTATAGCTACAATTCTGCAAAACATCTGCAGCATTGCATTAGCTGGATGCCCATGTGTGTGTTAGCTAGCCTACTGCTGCATGTTGGCTATAGTCAGCCGTACTTTCCTCAAACTTTGGAATACTTCACATATGCAGTGCCTCCACTATTATTGGCACCCCTGGTAAAGATGAGTAAAAAGGGTAATAATAAATTCACCGTTTGGTGAATTATCTTAATCTCACACTGAAAAAATTAGAATAATCCAACCTTTAATTGAAGTTAATTTATTATGAGGAAAATAAATTCTCATCATCACTCTGCTGCCAGAAATACAGTAGATATGAATGGATAACTTGAAGGGTTTCTTCTCCTGACTTATTTCAATAGGTTCAATAGGAAAATTTGTCAGGAGAAACAACCCTTAAAGTGATCCATCCATATCTACTGCAAATCTGGCAGCAAAGTGATGGTTTGAGGCTCTTTTGAAACCTCTTGATGACTTACAGCTATTTTACCAACCATGTATTCTATACTGTTCCAGCGTAATTTACAGCTAAATCTAGTCGCACCCCCAAATTCCCATAGAGATGCATTCAAATGCAGAGACATTTAGTATCGCTTGTAAGAGTACCAGAAAATAAGATATCAAGAGTCATTTGAGGTTGTTGGGTCACAGACATCAAGAAGTCATGACATGCAAAGGATATGCGACCAAATATTAAAAAGGATTACTTTATTCTATATATAAATGCAGGGGTGCCAATAATTGTGGCACACGTGGTTTTGTTAAAAATAATTATTTCTTGATGAGGGATTTTTTTTTCTCATAATACATTTACTTCAATTAAAGGTTGGATTTAGCTAATTCACCAAACGGTGAATTTTTTATAACCCTTCTTTCTCATCTTTACAAGGGGTGCCAATAATAGAGCAGGGCACTGTATTAAAATACTCTATCATATCTGTCTCTCTCTCTTATGTTTTCTCACTCTCACAGCGAAATGGCAGCCGTCAATAGAGGCAAGCCCCCCAGCATCTCAGGCATAAAAAAGAGGGGGAGTGTGGCTAAATTATAAATTTAAAAAAATGATGAGCCAGTTATAGTAACGTAGTTTTACATGTATATAAAACTAGCACAAAGAGACTGAAATGATGAAGGAATATAGCTCATCTTTAATATACTTGTTTCCATATACGATTAGATAATGATTTGGTATAATTGGGCATAAATTAAGTTGTCCTCTTATAAAATGAGGGGGTGGAGGTGGGTTTAAAATGTAATAAAATGATCTTATCCTCTAATGTACTGATTAGCCTATACTTTAGCTTTATATGAAAGCATCTCAAATCTAATCTCGGGTTTTGAAAAATAAATAAATAAATAAATAAAAAATCTTCAAAATGTTCATAAGTTAAACATTTTATTTTAGAAAATGCCCTGTGTGAGGTTGTGTAGAAATGCAGGAAATTAGTTTTAAAAGGCTAAATTTTTTGTGCCCCACCAACATCTCTTCATGCCCCCCCAATCAAAGCAGTCTAGAAACGGCCCTGGGTTCCGCAGAGTTGCTTGAGCCTCATCTTTTCGGCATTCTCATCAAACCAGTCCTGGTGTTTTTTGGTTTTGAAGCCAATGGACTGGGCTGCAGCATCAAAGAGGGTGGTGCCAGAGAGGTCCGCTTCTCATCCATCCCAGATTCTGAGTTGATCAGCTGTTCAATGTCTTCTAGTCTGGTCTGGTGCGCGGGAGTGGTTTCTTTTTTGGTCCACATTGGCACCTTAAAGGTCGGACATGCACTCAGACTTTTGTCAGAAACATCCGGTGGTCTGTCCAGCAATCTGCTTTTCGCATAGCTGTCATAAAGAGCACGTCTTTAAGGTCAGCCCGCCTCGCTATTGCATAATCAATCAGGTGCCAGTGTTTGGATTTGGAATGCATCCAGGTTGCCTTTTATTTATTCTTTTGTTGGAAGATGGTGTTTGTGATGGTACGGTCATGTTCAGAGCACAAATTAAGAAGTCTTATGCCATTGGAGTTGACTTGTCCAATGCCATGGATGCCAATCACATCACTCCAGTTTTGCATATTCTTCCCTAACTGCATTAAAATCGCCAAGCAAAATTACCTTGTCGCTCCTTGGGATGTTGTTCAGTATTTCATCAAGTGCCTGATGGAAGTGATCTTTCTCTTCACCATTGAATGGTAAGGTTGGTGAGTGCATTTTGCAGAGTTGAGGATCGTCTATGCTCGGATTCAGATAAGCGTATCTTATTTCATTGCTTTCAGCTGTTGTTAGTTAGTTTGAACAGATTGCAGCCACTCGGTTACTTAGTTTATTTTGAATTGCTTAATAGAAAGTTTGTAGCTCGCGCTGTGATTGGGCTGGCTACCTGTGTTTTGTGTTGCTAATTAGATCTAGTTGAACCAGTTTCAGCTGTGTGTATACAAGTGTGATTGCAGCTAATCACCTTCAGAGTGCATTTTGCAGAGTTGAGGATCGTCACCCCCCTGCTGAGGTCACTCCACTGGCTGCCAGTTGCAGCCAGGATCAGGTTCAAAGTTCTGACCCTGGCCTACACTGCAGCCAAAAGGTCAGGCCCCTCCTACCTACAGGACTTGATCCAGCACTACGCTCCTGCTCGACCACTTCGCTCTGCTGGTGCAGGGTGACTAGCACTTCCTCCCTCCGTGTCAACGGTACTCGCTCGTCCCGACTGCGGAGCTTCTCCACTCTAGCTCCCCAGTGGTGGAATGAACTCCCCACTCCGTTGCGCTCTGCTGAAACGCTGTCTGTTTTCCGTCGTGGTCTGAAAACACACTTTTTCAGACTCCACCTTGATTAACAACATATATAAGGCCAAATATATAGTATGTTCTTTCTGTTTATTCTCCATTTGGTTTTGCTATTTCAAAGCTTAGAATGTATAGCCGACTGTATTCTGTATTCTGTTGACTACTAGCGATAGCTCCTACGTTGTGAGAAAGTTGTGCTTTGTTGGATTTGCTTTGTAGATTGTGTCTATGACCTTCAATATGCACTTATTGTACGTCGCTTTGGATAAAAGCGTCTGCCAAATAACTGTAATGTAATGTAATGTGTAGGCACTTATCAAGGTGATGTGTCTGCATTTAGCAAAGGGATATTCGCTAATGCCCACTGGTGTTTCTGTGAGTTAGGGTAAGAAACTGTTCTTAATTGCAAAGCCAGCTCCATGAAGGTGTTGTCCTCCCTGTGGATATTCTTTCCAAAATAATGTGTAGCCCTCTCCCATTTCTGAGTGAGCCCTTCTCAAGGAGCCTGGTCTCACTGAGTGCTGCCACATCCACACTATAGTGCTGGCAATAAGTGCTGTTCAACATTGAGGTCTGTCTGTACCATAGCGGGTGTCCACGAGTGTCCTTATGTTCTATGCTGCAATTTTCAGTGGTATAATTTTTGTTTTTCGACTGCATAGTGGAATGGCGTGACATGTGCGGGTACATGCCCAGGCACAGTTGCTGAGTGGACAACCCTTAAAGTCACCCATTCATATCTACTGCATATCTGGCAGCAGAGTGGTGGTTTGAGGCTCGTTTGATACCTCAGACCAGTGGCGGCTGCTAATACAGGGCGCTTGGGCTCCGCCCCTCCTGAGGCATTGCATTGAATTCCTCTCCCTCCCAAAATAAATAATCAAGAATTAGGCTAGTCAGTAATAGAAATACATTATTCTAAATTATTTAGTAATAAAAAAGTAGACATGAAACTAAGTTGAGTGCTTTCAGCGATACAATGTGGTGGGGTGAGGGGTCGGTTCGGTTGAGAGCCCTACCTAGGAGAACTGGCACCAGCCACCACTGCCTCAGACCCTTGATGACTAACAGCCATTTAGCCAATCATGTGACCAATACTTTTACAGCTTAATCTAGACCCCCCCCCATTCCCATAGAGATCCATTCAAATGCAGAGAGGTTATAGTATATAGGTTATATAGTATTGTGTCAAGAGTCTTTTGATATTGTTGATATCATAGACATCAGGAAGGACTACAATTGCTACACGGTTCACCCAATATGGATGTAAAAACCCTCAAATTACAACTGAAAGTCTGCAATTTAACCTCATAGTCGCTGTTTCATTTAAGATCCAATGTTCTGGAGTACAGAGCCAAAACAAAAACAACAAAAATTGTGTCAGTGCCTACTTTCCGTCCCCACTGTACACCACAGTGGCAGTGTGTGTGCTCCATGGCTCATGTCTCCTGTTTTCTATTGCAGGAACTCAAAGGAGGAAAGACTTTTTCAAAGGTAAGAGTTTGACCTTGGACCTTTTCCACTCCCTTTCTTATACCTCTCTTATTCTTTCTCTGTCTCTCGCTCACACACACACTAATAACACAGTAACATCCTGACCTCTGTTGATGGTGAGGATAATAACAGTAATAACAATAATAGTAATAAACTATTTGTGCAGCACCTTTCATGCATTTACATTTCATAAAATAAATTAAAGGAGATTAAAAATACTAAAAACAAAAATATAAAATGCAATGAAATTAAAACTGGTGTGATATAGCAACAATTTCCGCAATTATTACTAAGGTGTGTGTATGTGGGTGGGTGGGGGTGGTACACTACAGCATGTAAACCACATCATGAGATGCATGCAGGTGATTGCTCATTCTAAAGTCCCTGCTGATTGGGTGTGGATCAAATGTGCCCTTTGAACCCCATACCCCCCATGCCTTGTTGAGTCTTTGTGTGACCTGTCTTTGAGAAACCTCATCACGGAAGGGTTGGAGGTCCAGAGGAATAAGTGGGGAGTAGCGTTTTGTTCTCCAACAACAGTTACCAGTTACTTGTCTCTCAGCCCAGAGTTTGCCTGTGTTTCAGGGGTAAGGTCTTCTGTGGGTTTTGAACTGCGGCCCTGACCGGCAGTTCTGCGCAACAGGAAATGCAGCAGTGCAGCAACATGTGATTTATTGATAATACTTAACAGAGAGATTAACATTGGTTCATTTAAACACAGCAGTGAGTGTGTTGCAGCAGTGGAGTGGAGTTGATCTTCTCACATATCCTGATCCCAGATATCCTGGGAATTTGTCTGGAGACGACTCTCCTTTTCTGTCTGTTTGTTCATTTGATCGTTCAGTTTTTTTTCTGGATGGTGTTTTGTGGCTGTGCGAGGAGTTTAGTTGAGCTGGAGGCACACAGGGCTCCTGTGGTGCCGGGGTGTGAATCCCTCTTTGGCTGCATAGAGGAGAGATGGAGCTGTTACAATCTAAAATTTGCTATTTGCTACGCCACCTGGTGGAGCAGTATTAATATTGACTGTGACTTTAGAATTGCCCAGAGTCAAGCAGACCTAGACACCAAGGTTGGGGTCAATTCTGGAAATTAATTCAAATTCAGTTAGTTAATTGAAAAATACTCATTATCTTCTGTGAGGATTTTTCACAATTTAAAAAAATATTGTTCTGTGGGGCTACTGGGTAGCTCATCCTAAAGGGTAAACAACATTAAGCTTATTTAACAGATCAATGCGCAACTGATTAAGTTTATTTTTGTTGCTGGTCAAAACAATCTGTGAACTTTAATATTGACAGCTAAAGTTACAAATTTGGTAGAGGTATATGTCGTATATACCTCTACCAAATTTGTAACTTTAGCTGTCAATATTAAAGTTCACAGATTGTTTTGACCAGCAACAAAAAGAAAATTAATCAGTTGCACCACTGATTCTTCATTTTAGATGGGTAGTGTGGGCAGATAAGCCATGCTGAAGGAGGCATGACCAAACTCACAGAGAGGGTGTGAGAGGCTATGTCCGTGTCTCTCAGAGCCCTGTAAATAAGCATGCTGTATAGCTGCTGACTGTTTTGTGGCGCACTTAACAGGTTTTTATTATTTTTTTAAGTATAGGCCTAATCTACTGGCATAAATTACTCGATAGTCGGCAAGTGAGCTGATTCAGACATGGCCAGAGAGGCGGTGAACCTGTTGTTACAACTGTGAACAGTATTAGCTTGCAAGCTAGCTCAAAGAGTTATTGGCTAAGTTACCAGTTATTCCCAGTATAATCGCTTCCCAACATGCCCAATAGTTTGGGGTTATATCTCTGCTTTCACTACAGGTAGAGAGTTGGCCAAGAACTAATTTTAATTAGGAGCACAGCTACTTTTCTACGAATCAAACATAATTTTACAGCGGAATTCCTCTTTAAGGCACTGTGCTAGTACATGGATGGGCTTCATTGGATGTCTTCACTCTCCCGAATTGGCAGTGGGGTTTGTGCAATGTACGCAGCTGAGGTTGCAGACGATTGGCCATTTCAAATTGTGGTGGGAATTGGATATGCTCAGCCCCTCATTGGGTGCCACATTTAGATTAAAATTAAAATTAAATAAAAATAATATAATGGTGACTTGTGATTGCGTAATCCAGCAGGAAACCCTGCGGCCTTGATCACTGCTGGGAGCTGAAAGGATGTTTTCTGTTTGAGAGAGCTCCTCTCATTGTCTGGGATAAAGTGCTGTTTTACTGACTGGGCAGAGTGTCATGAGTTGGTGTGGCGATTGCCTGTCTCAGTGGCACAGGATGGCCCAAGTGCCACATTCAGAGGAAAGGGGGGGGGGGCAGAGGGGGGTCCTTTCTGTGGTGCCCAGAGAAGCCCCAGGAAATGAGATGAACCAGGCTGTGATTGTGTGTAGGGTTGCAAAATTCCGGGAATTTTCAAAGTTGGAAACTTTCCATGGGAATTAATGGGAATTTATGGGAATTAACGGGAATTTATGGGAATAAACGGGAATAAACTGGGAATTTTCAAAACTGAAGGTTGGCTCTTCATTGGGAACTTAAATATAGTTGGGGAAAATATATTTTAGTATAATCTTGACTAAAACAAACAGATCCCATCCAAGTACACTTGAATATCCATGTCATTCCTCAATCACATGCACACAGCACACTGCTTACTGCATGGCTACTGAGACCACACCCCCTACAGGCACTGTGCACTTTTGAGCCCAAAGCACAAGACTATTGAAGGCACACATTTGCGCCTGTGGACTACACAAAGTTAAGTAAGTTTTGATGATATTATGGGGAAATATATTTATTAAATGTTTAAATTGCAAATATCACATACAAATGTATTCATCTAGTAGATAGCTAGCTGATAAGTTAAATGCTAAATAAGCTATAGCTAGCATATGGCTTATATATGCTAGCCATAGCTAGCATAAATAAGCCATAGCTAGCATAAATGTATTCATCTAGTATATAGCTAGCTGATAAGTTAAATGCTAAATGAGTCATAGGTAGCTAGCATAGCTGATAAGGTAAATGCTAAATAAGCCATAGCTAGCATAAGAGTGCATCTATGAGGCACTCTTATAAAAATGCTAGCTACCTCAAATGTGATGCTGTTTCTCTCTGCCTCCTGAAAGATGTTTTAAAGATCATTCCAGTTGTTTAGCTAGCCTTACTATTTATATATCTGTTCATGCCATTGCATTAGTATTCTTACAAGCTCTTGTCTTACTTTACAGAAAAATGCCACGTGCGCTATCCAATGTGTGGAGACATTTCACACCAGCTAATGTTCAAGGGAAGTCTGTATATATGTGTAAATATTGTGATAAGACATATGTGAAGAATGCCACAAAAATGCAGCAGCATATTGCAAAGTGCCTAAAAAATCCTCAAGGCCCACAACATGCAGCAGACAGGAGTTCCACTCCAGGGGAAAATGAATCTGTTTCAGCTGTATCAGCCCTCTCATCAGCTCCTGGTCCCTCTCGCATCAGAGGATTCTTTGATTTTATGGATGAACCCAGCCAGAGAAATGCAGATGAGTGTTTCGCTCGTGCAGTCTATGCTTCTGGCTCACCCCTGATGCTGCCATCCAATGTGTACTGGAGGAGGTTTTTAAATGTTCTCCGACCAGTACACCCCCCCAACCAGACATGCACTGTCTACTCATTTGCTGGATGAAGAGTTCAGCAGAGTTCAAACAAAGGTCAAGCAGACCATTGACAAAGCTGACTGTATTTCAGTCATCTCTGATGGATGGTCAAATATCCGGGGCCAAGGAATTATTAACTACATCATCACCACTCCTCAACCTGTTTTCTACAAGAGTGTAGACACAAAGGAAAACAGACACACAGGCCAATACATTGCTGATGAGCTGAAAGTGATCATCAATGACCTTGGACCAGATAAGGTTTTTGCACTGGTCACTGACAATGCAGCCAATATGAAGGTTGCCTGGGCACATGTGGAGGATACCTTCCCTCAAATAACAACTATTGGCTGTGCTGCCCATACACTCAATCTTCTGCTAAAAGATATAATGGCACTGAAAACAATGGACACCCTGAACAAGAGAGCGAAACAAGTTGTTAAATATGTGAAGGGCAAACAAGTAGCTTCCGCTACGTATATGTCAAAGCAAAAGGAAAAGAACAAGAATACTACACTGAAGCTCCCAAGCAGCACACGATGGGGTGGCGTTGTCATCATGTATGACAGCCTTGTGGAGGGAAAGGAGTCTCTGCAAGAGATGGCCATATCCCAGACTGCAGGGATTGAAAGTGACATAAAGAAGATAATGTTAGATGATGTGTTCTGGGAAAGAGTATCTAGCAGTCTGACAATACTCAAACCTATTGCAGCAGCAATAGCGAAGATAGAGGGGGATGGTGCCATCTTATCGGATGTCCATTGTCTTTTTGCAGAACTCAAAGAAGAAATCCAGACGGTCCTGCCCACTTCCCTACTACTGAAAGCAGAGGAAACAGCTGTGGTCAAGACATTGGAAAAGCGACGGGAGTTCTGCATGAAGCCGGTGCATGCAGCAGCATACATGCTGGACCCAAAATATGACAGGGGCATACTTTCTGGGGAAGAAATTAACAGTGCCTACGCTGTCATTACAGCCATGTCTGACCACCTGGGTCTTGATAAAGGCAAAGTTCTAGGCAGTTTGGCGAAGTATCGAACAAAGCAAGGCCTTTGGGAAGGGGATGGAATATGGCAGTCATGCCAGCACATATCTGCAGCCACCTGGTGGAAGGGACTTTGTGGATCTGAGGCCCTTGCACCTGTAGCCTCCATCATCCTCCAAATCCCACCATCATCAGCCGCCTCCGAGCGCAACTGGTCACTGTTTGGGAACACACACACAAAGGTTCGCAACAGGCTCACAAATGTGAGAGTGGAAAAACTGGTTGGCATTCGGGCAAACCTAAGGCTCTTTGAGCCTGACACAGAGACATCCTCAACAAGGCTGGAAAGTGACACTGAAGAGGAAGAGTCAGAGTTGGATGTTGAGGAAGTGGACATGTTGTTGGATGTTGATGAGGCCCAGGAAGAGCCCATTGACTGAAAGGGTTAGGCAAAAATGCAGAGGATTGCTTGAAGGAAGATTTGCATGTTTAAATGGGACTTTATGGAGGGAGTGGGGCTCTTTTCATTTAACATTTTGAACGGGACTTTGTGGGGATTTTTGGATGGGGGCGTGCATTTTTGAATGAGTGGGGTTGGGGGGGATGAGTAATATTTAACTCAACATTCATGTTTATGTTCTTCAATGAAACAAATGATGGTTCAATAAAATAATTAAAACTTGTTCTGTTGTACTTAAAAATAAATCTGTTGAAATATCTTTCTTTTTTAATTGTATCATTTTGCATGGAGGTTTTCTTATGACTTATGTTTATATTTATGCTTGGATATGATACAATTTCATTACATTACCCTCAATTCCCAGTTAGTTCCCCTAAATTCCCATTAATTCCCATAAATTCCCTTAATTCCCATTATTCCCATGTAAAGTTTCCAATATGGAATATTTCCAAAATTCCCCAGCTTAACTTCCCATGGAAATTTACCGGAAACTTACTGGAAATTTACCGGAAATTTTCCGCCCCTTTGCAACCCTAATTGTGTGTGTCTGGTTGCTGATTGGCCAGACTGTGGTTCCTGAAGTGTATCTGGTTACGGATTGGCCAGGGTGTGGTTGCTGGTTTGTGTCTGGCTGCTGATTAGCCAGACTGTGGTTGGTGGTCTGAAACTGTTGAAAGTTATGTCAGAGCAGGGTCTTCTCAGTTCTTTAGGGTGTCACATGATCACAACTCACACAGCTGTGATCATGTTACACCATCAGTAGTGCTGGTCCACAGAATGGAGTCCTTCTCAAAGTAAGTCATGTTTTTTAATAGTACTGGTCTACGGTCTGTTATGAATCGTGCTCTTTAATAGGGATGGAAAGCAGAAGCGTGAGCATCACAGTGGCACTACCACACTTAGGGAGGCAGTAGGAAAAAAAGTCTAAAAATATAGATGTTCAAGCTATTTTTAAAACATGAACACCATTGGCCGTGGAACACAGACAGAATACTTCAAAACAAGTTAATTGACAGGGACATTGCATTTAAAATAAATATATCTATTGTGACCTTTGGCAAGCAATGCAGCACCTTTACTATGACTCATGGCTGTTACCATTTTCAGTGTGACTGGTGCTGAAAGGTTGTGTGTGTGTGTGTGTGTGTGTGTGTGTCTTTACATGCATCTGTGTGCCTGTGTGCATGTTTGTGTGAGTGTGAGCAAGTGAGTGAACAAACATTTGTCTCATTACGCAACCGTGCTCCCAGTGTTCTAAGTTAGGGACAGAAGTCACATGACTATGTGGGACATTGTAAAGTTCCAAGGTTGACAGGGGAACAATGGAACTCTTTGTGCAGTTTGATCACATTGCTATGGAATAAGAGAGTGGGCCTGTAGTTGGCAGTCACTGTCTGCCACTGCAGCAGGCAAGGTCAATGATAGGAGCACCTTTATCACCTCAGCCTTTAGATTTTTTGACTGAGCAAATTTGGTTTCAGTACCATGATACAAGTGTGCCTTTACCCATGTTGGTTAATAAACTTTGAGAAATAACTGTCATGGGCTTCTGCAGGGGCGTTTCTAGGACCTGAAGACATCCGGGGCTTAGCCCAATACATCTAGGGCTTTCCTCAGACTTTGTAAGGGGGTCCGGGGGCATTCTGGTCTTTCCTCTATTTCAGTCTTTTTTATCTCATGAAAAAAATGTTATCTCGTTGATCGACTTTTCCATCTCTAACATAACAATTCTGAGTGGGATGATCCAGTGAGTCATTTTTGTAAGGTACAACATACTGTTGGTCTGCCTAATTGCAAATTTCTAATTCCTTTCCATGATACAGATATGAGCACTAGTGTTTTGGTATCAACAATAGTGATTATAAGGCCATAATTAAAATGTTAATCTCATCAAAATAACTTCTCTCTCTCTCTCTCACTCTCACGCTCGCACTCACTTTACCTTTTTCCATAACTAATCCTGGCTCTGCTGGCTGCAACTCATCTGCACTGCCACTGGCTATGCCATCTGTGCTACCCAAAAACCATTAAATAAACTTAAACATTAAGACAACATACTCTGCCTAATGAAAAATATATATTTTGACATTGCTTCCCTTTACATTCATATAATGTTATTTTATACTGTTAAAGACTGACAAGACATTACATTATAATCTCAATGCTGACTGTATTATCACTAAGCAATTCATAGTATTCGATCGCAGACTACATCTTGGTGGCAAACAACAGGTGACTGTAATCAAATAGCAGGCGATTATCATTAAATGACAAGCATGACCAAATGAGCTGTGGCCTTGCACCACATTGTACGGCAAAACACATAATGAGAATAGATTCCAAGATTCAAGATGTTTATTGTCATACCAGTTTCCTGCTGTGTACAAAACTGGGTGAAAAGCTTCAGCCAGGAGGCTCCAGTAACAAAAAATAATCAGAACAAAAACAATCGGGTACCAGCAGCTTCGCTGCTCGTTCCCTAATAATCAGTTCCACCAGGATCTCGCAGAGCTTTTCTTAAAAGTGCAATGTTTTGTGTGTCTTTGCTGCGATTAAGTTGCGATAATTGGTGAAAGTTGCAAATAAAAATTGTAATTTAAAAAATATATATGTAATTCAATAAAAAATCATATTTAGGCTAATATAAGTTCCGTGAGAATGAAACGGTACTGTAACACAACTGGAAATATTGTGGAGCTTGTGTTCTGAGTAACCATACAAAAAAGGCTCAATATAACAAAAATATTTTTTGTTTCATTTGTAAATTGAAATGTGAAACTTATTTTTTTGGACCTGAAAATCACAGTTAACATGGAGTAATTTTGTTTGTGCTCGTGGGATACCTGTAAGTAGCTTAGCCTACGTGTAAACACAGAGCGCACTTTTATTATGAAACTATTTTTACGCTGAGTAATGATGGGGAAACTGACCCTGCTTTAAGACTCGCTACAACTGAGGAGATATTTTCATAAAAACATTTTGTAAGTTTCCGATCTGTGTTTGAAATCATTTGTGTTGCGGCCCCTTCGAGCCGGGGTCGTAACACAAAAATTTGGCAATTTTCCATGGGAAAGTTGCAGTGATTGGGAAAAAAATGCAAGCTCGCTGCAACTTTCGCGGAATTTCATTGATTTTGCGTTAATCCTGGAGGGACTGAATAATAGTGGCAATACTATACTGTGAATACCCCAAACAAAAGTGACAAACACCACAACATTACAGTTTGCAACAGATGCAAACATTTGTGTAGGCTAGTAGAGGGCCTTCCAACAGTCTTGTTTTTGTCATGGTTCAAGCCAATAATCTTAATTTCTAATAATTTCTATCATTGAGCTCTCCACGTGAGGGAATATAATATTAATAGTTCCAACTTTCAAGTGTGTCAGGGAGGTATGTGTGTAGAAAGATAGTGAACAACCTGTTGATCAGAAAGAGGATGAGTAACGATAACCAGAATTTACGTTTAGCTGTGCTAGCTTGCTAATATTAATGCATGAACGTGATCTGTCATGTGGGGAAAAACGACCTCTTTCTGCATAATTGCTTTTTAGATGCAATTTAAATTGTTTCTTCATTACCTTTTGTTCTCCTCTGAAAAAAGCCAAGAAGACTCATTTGTTTTTTACTTTCCATGATTATGCTATAGCCTACATTGCGCCCCCAATAACAGTTACAAGTACAATTAAAGTTCCGCTCTGCTACAGTACATTAAAATTAGCTCCTGGGCAGAACAACACAAAACAAAACTAGATTCCTATCGGACCTTAAAAAAAACTAAACGTTAGCTGAGTATCTCTTCTCTGTCAGAGATACAACGCAGAGATGTATCCTGACCAAGTAAAGCCTCAGTGACCACACTCTTCCAATTGCAAAAGGCAGACAACGGAATACATAGTTACCAAAAGACAAATGTGTATGTGGTCATTGGATGACAAGAGAGGTGGAAACAGAGATGCACTTTCTGCTACATTGTGGAAAATATTCAGAAATTAGAAAACATTCCTACAAATTATCTCTAGAGTTCTATTCCCTAACAAACAAGGAGAAGGGCCAACGGCTCCAATGGCAGAAAAATACAGCTTTGCCTGTCATAACCTGAGGCGACACTGCTTGACCACCAAAACTTATTTATTTATTTATTTTGATTTTATTTATTTTTTATAATATATATATTTTTTTTTATTCACTTATTTATTTATTTATCTATTATAAAAAAAAAATGTATTCACTTATTTATTATTTATTTAACTTATTTATCTCATAAAAAATGTTTCTGCACTATTACTATTATTGTTGTTGTTATTATTATTATTATTATTAATAATCATATAATACCATTACTCTGATGATGATAACAGTTGTCTTGTTTTTGTTACCACAGTTAGATATATAAATTATTCTGTTTAATTTACATTCATGTTCTAGTGTTTTTCTATATTTCTGTATGTACACTTTGGCAATATGTACAATTGTGTTTCATGCCAATAAAGCATTTTTGAATTTGAGAGAGACAGAAAGGGATATCGAGAGATAGGACAGAAATAAAGACTGAGAGATGGATGGTCGGGGTTTGAGTGAGGGAGGGGGTGTGCGATCTGAGCGAGTAATGACTTCATGGATGGGCAACCTCACAAACTTCACACAACCCTGTGTACATAACGGCACACTTCAAGAAAGTTTACCCTTTTAAATCAACCCTCTTTCTGTCTCTCTTTTTTCTTCTTTCCACTCTTATCTCACACCCCTTTCACACAAGTTCTCTGTTCACCCGCCCCCCCCCCTCTCTCTGCCCCCTCCATCCCTCTGCAGCTTGGCTTTGCAGATCTGAACCTGGCAGAGTTTGCTGGTTCAGGTTCCACAGTGCGCTGCTGTCTGCTGGAGGGATACGACACTAAGAACACCCGGCAGGACAACTCCATACTGAAGGTGAGAAAGGTCACCGGCAGCATGGTGGTCCTCAATGAAACTGCCAGTGGTGTGGGTTTGAACCCACTGTGTGTACAGTGAGTGAATTTAATTATTATTAACTGTTTTTATTGATCAACTATGTGCTGGGTAGCCTCCCCTTGCAGGCTTCTAGCTGTTTACTTTCAGCTTGCTGAACAAATAGACCTAAAACTGGAGAGAATCACCCATGTTTGAGGAGGGAAAATTTTGATCCAAGATGGCTGAAATTTGGATTAAGGAATCACAGGAGGGTAGGCGGAGTGCCAAGCCAAGAAAAAGCATATTTGTTCCACAAACACAGAGCCCTAAAAGGACTCATGTCTGTAGCAGAGACTATATGCTGGGTAACATGAAACCCTGCACAGTGTGGCTCTCTCAGGGAAAGGCTGAGACTGTAATGTGTTGTTGTGTGTTTTTTAGGTTACGATTGGAATGACTCTGTTGTCTGGAGACCCCTGCTTTAAAACGTGAGTGTCCTTTTGTCCCTTTCCTCTCTTTTGTGTGAGATTATATTTTCCCTTCTGGCTGGTTCTCCAGCCTTCTGTGAGATAGTAATGTTAAATGAAGAAAGGAATGTGCTGTATATTACAGATATGAATCTGTAGATGTAGGGGTCCTGCTCTAGGTCTGGGTGAAGGAAACATTTAATAGAAAAATTTGGTCAGTGTGCTGTTTTGCTGTTGGATGCAATTTGTTGGGGGCCATTGTGATGTCACTTCCTGTCCCTTAGGCCCTCCAGCACAGCTAAGTCTGTCTCGATCCCAGGACAGGACCACTCCCTGCAGCTGGACTGTAAGGGAGAAGGGACCACTACCACACCCACCATGGGATGGCCACTCAAATTAAAGAGCCCCGTCTTCAATTCTGGTAAGAGACACATGCACTAATGCACTCGCACACTCTTGTACAAGCTTGCACACAAGTACTCAAACACACTAATGCACTCATGCATGGTTATTTGCATGTGTGCATACATACAAATGCACACAGATACAAACACACACACACACACACACACATACACAGTAACACACATGGAGACACATACAGGCGTGCTCACACACACACACACACACACACACACACACACTACTCATACTGTATTTGCACACCCTAGCACAAGATATTTGTTCTTATATTTGCATGTGATCATCTGTGCTAGGATTGGTTTGTCGGGGTGATGTTCTGTACTGGGATTATTGGTTTGTTGGGCTGTTGATTGCTACTGGGATTGGTTTGTTGGGGTGTTGTTCTGTACTGGGATTGGTTTGTTGAGGTGATGTTTGGTTGGGGTGATGTCTTTACTGGGATTGGTTTGGTGGGGTGATGCTGTACTGGGATTCTGCATGGTTGCAGGTCTGCTAGAGGAACTGGATCAGAACCCCTCCAGCCCAGATGAGGTTTTTCACACCGGCCACTCCCGCAACTCCAGCTACACCAGCCAGCACAGCAAAACATCAGGTCAGTACCCTTACACCCAAAAACTCCCTGTGCCTCTCTCCCCTGAATCACCCCCAGTGCCCCCCTGACTCTCTCCCCTAAATCACTCCCAGCGCCCGCTGACTCTCTCCCCTAAATCACCCAAATCACCTAAAGTACCCCCTGTCTTTCTCCCCTAACCCCTTGGTGCAGATGGCAAATTTGGTCAATTCTCATCTATTTAGGGGGTACTCTGTTTAAGGCTTTATAACACTAGATTTAGTTGTAAATTATGCTGAAACAGTATGGAACAGATGGTTGGCTAAATGGCTGTAAGTCATATACAGGTGCAGCTCAAAAAATTTGAATATCGTGAAAAAGTTCAATATTTTTTGTCACTCATGTCAGAAAGATTCATTACACATAGAGTGAAATATTTCAAGCCTTTATTTATTGTAATTTTGATGATTATGGCTTACAGCTAATGAAAACCCAAATTCAGTGTCTCAGAAAATTAGAATATTACATAAGATCAATAAAAAAGGATATTTTAAACAGAAATGTCAGCCTTCTGAAAAGTATGTTCACACTATGCACTCAATACTTGGTTGGGGCTCCTTTTGCATGAATTACCGCATCAATGCAGCCTGTGGCACTGCTGAGGTGTAATGGAAGCCCAGGTTGCTTTGATAGCGGCCTTCAGGTCGTCTGCATTGTTGGGTCTGGTGTTTCTCATCTTCCTCTTGACAATACCCCATAGATTCTCTATAGGGTTCAGGTCAGGCGAGTGTGCTGGCCAATCAAGCACAGTAATACCATGGTCATTGAACCAGCTTTTGGTACTTTTGGCAGTGTGGGCAGGTGCCAAGTCCTGCTGGAAAATGAAATCAGCATCTTCATAAAGCTTGTCAGCAGAAGGAAGCATGAAGTGCTCTAAAATTTCCTGGTAGATGGCTGCGTTGACAGTGGACTTCAGAAAACACAGTGGACCAACACCAGCAGATGACATGGCACCCCAGATCATCACTGACTGTGGAAACTTCACACTGGACTTCAAGCAACGTGGATTCTGTGCCTCTCCCCTCTTCCTCCAGACACTGGGACCTTGATTTCCAAATGAAATGCCAAATTTACTTTAATCTGAAAAGAGGACTTTGGACCACTGAGCAACAGTCCAGTTCTTTTTCTCCTTAGCCCAGGTAAGACGCTTCTGACGTTGTCTCTGGTTCAGTGGCTTGACACGAGGAATGCGACATTTGTAGCCCATGTCCTGGATTCGTCTGTGCGTGGTGGCTGTTGATGCACTGACTCCAGCCTCAGTCCACTCCTTGTGAAGCTCCCCCAAATTCTTGAATGGATTTTGCTTGACAATTCTCTCAAGGCTGCGGTTATCCCTGTTGCTTGTGCACCTTTTCCTACCACACTTTTTCCTTCCACTCAACTTTCTATGAATATGCTTGGATACAGCACTCTGTGAACAACCAGCTTCTTTAGCAATGACCTTTTGAGGGTGTCAATGGCTGTCTTCTGGACATCTGTCAAGTCAGCAGTCTTCCCCATGATTGTTTAGCCTACTGAACCAGACTGAGAGACAATTTAAAGGCTCACGAAACCTTTGCAGGTGTTTTGAGTTAATTAGCTGATTAGAGTGTGACACCATGAGTTTCCAATATTGAACTTTTTCACAATATTCTAATTTTCTGAGACACTGAATTTGGGTTTTCATTAGCTGTAAGCCATAATCATCAAAATTACAAGAAATAAAGGCATGAAATATTTCACTATGTGTAATGAATCTATATAATATATGAGTTTCACTTTCAGAAATGAGTGACAAAAAATATTGAACTTTTTCACGATATTCTAATTTTTTGAGCTGCACCTGTATATAGAATAAAATAGCGATACTATAACATCTCTGCATTTGAATGGATCTCTTTGGGAATTGGGGGGTGGGACTAGATTTAGCTGTAGATTATGCTGGAATACATGGTTGGTAAAATGGCTGTAAGCCAACAAGGGGCTGAGGTTTCAAACAAGCCTCGAACCATCACTCTGCTGCCAGATTTGCAGTAGATATGGATGGATCACTTTAAGGCTTGTTTGATACATCAGACCCTTGTTGACTTACAGCTATTTTACCAAACATGTATTCCAGCATAATTTACTGCTAAATCTGGTCCCACCCCCCAATTCCCATAGAGATCTATTCAAATGCAGAGATGTTATAGTATCGCTTGTAAGAGTACCAGAAAATAAGATATCAAGAGTTTTTTTATGTTGTTGGGTCACAGCATCAGGAAGTCATGGCATGCGAAGGATATTAAATAATATTAAATAATATATATTTTTAAATATTCTATATATAAATGCAGGAGTGCCAATAATTGTTTTTTTGTTAAAAATAATTATTTCTTGATGAGAGATGTTTTTTCTCATAATAAATTTACTTCAATTAAAGGTTGGATTGTTCTAATTTTTTCAGTGTGAGATTAAGCTAATTCACCAAACAGTGAATATTTTATAACCCTTTTTACTCATCTTTACCAGGGGTGCCAATAATAGTGGAAGGCACTGTATGTAGCCTAATCATTCACTCTTGTACTTCAATAAAACATCACTTTTCCCTGTACTCTACAGTATGTACAGTCAAGCCGGAAAGTCTGCACACCCCTTTCTCCATGTTTTATTACATTACAGACTTATACTACAATAGATTGACTTCATTTTTTGCCTCAAACATCTACACACAATAGCCAATAATGATGAAGTGAAAACAGGTTTTTAGAAAATATGCAATTTTATTTTACTGACAAAAATAGGTTATTTAGGGGTTACATATCTGTACACACCCTTAGCCTAATACTTGGTTACTGCACCTTTGGCAGCGAATACAGCTTCAAGGTGTCTTGGGAAAGAAGCTACGAGCTTGGCACACTTGTTTCTGGACATTTTTGCCCATTCCTTTTGGCGTATCCTTGCAAGCTCCGTCAGGTTGGATGGGGAGCGTCGGTACACAGCCATTTTCAGCTCTTTCCACAGATGTTCAATTGGATTCAGGTCTGGGCTCTGGCTGGGCCACTCAAGGACATGCACAGACTTTCTCCGAAGCCACTCCTTTGTTCTCTTGGCTGTGTACTTCGGGTCGTTGTCATGTTGGAAGGTAAACCTTCACCCCAGTCTGAGGTCCAGAGCGCTCTTCAAGGATCTCGGTGTACTTGGCTGCTTTCATCTTTCCCTCTATCAGGACTAGTCGCCCCGTTCCCGCTGCTGAAAAACATCCCCATATCATGATGCTGCCACCGCCATGCTTCACTGTAGGGATGGTATTAGCCAGGTGATGAGCGGTGCCTGGTTTCCTCCAGACGTGATACTTGGTATTCAGGCCAAAAAGTTCAATTTTGGTTTCCTCAGACCAGAGAATCTTGATTCTCATGGTTTAAGAGTCCTCTAGGTGCCTTTTGGCAAACTCCAAGCGGGCTGTGATGTGCCTTTTACTAAGGAGGGGCTTCCGTCTGGTAGCATAAAGGCCTGATTGGTGGAGTGCTGCCTGGATGGTTGATCTTCTGAAAGGTTCTCCCATCTCCACAAGGATACGCTGGAGCTCTGTCAGAGTGACCCTCGGGTTCCTGCTCACCTCCCTGGCCAAGGCCCGTCTTCCCCGATTGCTCAGTTTGCTCAGGTCTAGGAAGATTCTTGGTGGTTCCAAACTTCTTCCATTTACGAATGATGGTGGCCACTGTGCTCTTTGGGACCTGTAAAGCTGCAGAGATTTTTCCGTACCCTTCTCCAGATCTATGCCTTGACACAATCCTGTTTCTGAGGTCTGCAGATAATTTATTTTGACTCCATGGCTTGGAGTTTGCTCTGACACGCACTGTCAACTGTGGGACCTTATATAGGCAGGTGTTGGCAATCCCCAATCATGTCCAATCAATTGAATGTATCACAGGTGGACTCCAATTAAGTTGTAGAAACAAAATGCCCCTCAGCTCACTTTTGGGTGTCATATCAAAGGGTGTGCACACTTGTGTACATATGATATTTTACATTTAGATTTTTAATAAATTAGCACAAATGTCTAAAAACCTGTTTTAACTGTGTCATTATGGGCTATTTTGTGTAGAATTTTGAGACAAAAAATGAACTCAATCTATTGTAGAATATGTCTGTAACGTAATAAAACGTGGAGAAGGGTATACTTTTGCCTTGGGATTGCATTTTTCTATAGATTTTTAAAATGTTTCTATTCATAATGTCTCCAAGGAAAATCTTTACCTTAATCTACCACATATCAGCGCACAGACAATTTGAATATGAGACCGCGTAATATGAGACCGTGAACTGTAATGAATTAGACAGGCTTGCGGGGCATGACGAGTATTACGAGTCAACGTTTCAGATAGTGTAATAGCGGTATAAAGTGTTGTATATTTCTCAAACCGATTGTACCAGACAATAAATTACCACTGAATTTTGAAAGGAACATCTCGATGTGTACATTAATTTCATATTTAGTAGCATATATTGCTAGTAGAATACATGGTAGAATGAGAGAATACTTTCACATGTTTATTTTCCATTTGAGTGAGCAGGGCTTTTCACAGCTTTTCTGGCATACGATCAGGCGATTGTTGGGTTTATCTTGTTGCTATGGCGGGATTCAAATTTTATATGATTAATAAGTATATTCATGAACTCAAACATAGACACTATTGTCCACTATGTCACGCATGGGTAGGTATAAACTGGGTGGGGTGGGGTGCTTGTTAAATGGACTTGCTATGGAGAAATAGTGACACTTAGAAACTACGCATTAGGCAGAAAACAAATCATCTCCCAATAAAGTTAAAACAGTTTGTGATTTTCACTAATAGTTTGGCTTCAGGAGCAACGAATGTCTCAGTTGAGCAAAAAGGTGGTGCCGGCACCACCTTCACTATGCATCTGTGCAAAGAGGTTAATGTCTCTCTCCCCTAAATCACCCACAGCGCCCCCAGTCTCTCTCCCCTAAATCACCCACAGTGCCCCCAGTTTCTCGCCTAAATCACCCAAAACACCCTCGGTCTCTCTCACCTAAATCACACACAGCACCCTCTGTCTCTCTCCCCTAAATTACCCAAAGTGCCCCCTGTATCTCTTCCCTTCAGATGCACTCCTTTTCACCAGTTACTGGAACCAGTCAGAGTTGCCATGGATCAAGGTGACTGCTGATCATTCAGAATATTATAGAATTTTTTCACTGAATAGGAGACTCTAACTCTATAGTCAATGGTGCTGCTGGAATAGCTGCCCAATTAGCTGACCAATTGCAAAATACTGACGGTGATTGGTGGATATACATCCTGGCACTCTGGGTATACAGGAAGTAGTATCCAAACACTGACTGTCAGCATTGTTCTATTGGCTGTTACCAATCCATTGGTTGTCTGATTGGTGGAGTTCCTCTCTAGTTTAACAGTAAGATGATGTCACAACTGTCTTATACCTTTTTTATTTTACCCCCTCTCATGTTCCTTCTCCTTCTCCTCTGCCTCTGTCTCCAGGCTGCAGCATGGAGCACTCGGCCTCCTCCAGCCTGACGGACCTCACACATCGCCGTACCGCCTCCACCAGCAGCAGCATCACTTCAGTGGCCCCCAGCACCACTGTTCAGTCCCCCCAGGAGACCGCCAGGGAACCCCCTCGCCCCAAGAGACCACCCCGCCCCCCACTACCCATCCTGCTCTCCAACCGGCCTTCCAGGCAAGGACACACCACTCACATCTGTAACCTTTGACCCCCCCGCTGCCTTTCCTCGCTCTCGCTCAGGAACATAGGGTGTCTTTCTCTTATAGCAAAACTGTGTGATTAATGAAAACCTGTGATAGGCCATGATAGCCCACCTTTAACTGCCATTTTACCTCTTTTATAAGGATATTGTTCTCCTTGTGTAAGGCTGGCATATTTCACTCCCAGGTTTGACTCCAGTGTTAGAACCTGTTTGTGAGAGAGAGAGACAGACAGAGACAGACAGAGACAGACAGAGACAGAGACAGACAGAGACAGACAGAGACAGACAGAGACAGACAGAGACAGACGGAGAGCGCATGTGAGCGTGTTTGTGTATCTGCGCGACTGTGCATACGTTTTACATGGCACCTCCCGATGGCAGCAGGAGGAAAAAGGATGCGGTTGTAGAGAGGCAGCCCACCTGGGTGGATGACACACGTATCGATGCCGATGACATTGTTGAGAAGATCGTCCAGAGCCAGAACTTCTCTCAAGACCTCAACAATGAAGGTCAGGCTCATCTGCACAGCAGATCACCACACGAGCACATGGAGGGTAGGGGTGGACAGTATGGCCCAAAAACAGCAGCAGTGGATGATGATGATGATGATGACAGCAGCCATCTCGCAGTTGCCATAATTGGTTGCATAAAATTGATGAGGATATTGAAAGTTAACAGAGGTGATGATGGTGTTGATTGTGATGAAGATGAATGAGGTACGGGTAAGGAAGTGCACAGGTGTGTTGAGAGGTCACCAGTTTGCCCATACCGCCCACAGACAGTAACCTGAGACTGTTCGTCAGCCGGGATGGGACCACAGCACTTAGCGGGATTCACCTGGGGAACAGGTGAGCAAGGACTGTGTGTGCCTGTGTGCATGCGTGCGTGCGTAACCTGTGCTGCACTAGTTATGGTGCTGGCCTCATAACCAGAAGGTTATGACTTCCAATCCCAGCTTAGACACTAATATAAAAGTATGGAAGTCACTGGACGAGAAGTACGGATGTGTGTCTACGTGGGTCTGTGACTGTGTGTCACACCCGCTGAGTAACTGAATGACATTTATAACTAATGACATACTGTATATACTGGTAGTATGATTAAAAACTGGATTCACATTCCACATTCACAGTCAGAACAAAAGTAGCAAATGGGAAGAGTTTGTCGTCACTCCTGTGTCTGTGAGTATGGGATATTTATCTATTGTGTGTATTAGTGAGTCACAGTGGCAGCTGGCTGAAGGTGGTATTTGCAGATGACGATGTGTCATTGACTCAAGGAGAAAACAGTGCGTTCACAGATTCTCTGTTCTAACATATTGGTCAGGTCCTTAGTTTTAACACAGAGTTCTGACTCTCTGTAGTCCCTATTACAAACTGAGTGTTTGGTTCTCCTTTCCTTCCCGTGTTGTGATCTCTCTCTCTCTCCCTCTCTCTCTCTCTCTCTCTCTCTCTCTCTCTCTCTCTCTCTTTCGCTCTCTCTCTCTCTCTCTCGCTTTCTCTTTCTCTCTCTCTCTCTCTCCACAGGATATCAGCAGGAGTGTATGAGCCGGTTGTGATTGAGAGTCATTAGGTACCTGCAGTCCCAGTCTCAGCACCCTCCATCTGGGGGGGGGGGGGTGATGTGGATAAAAACTAAGTAAAGCATAAAACATGAATTGGGGAAAAACTGCTATAACCCTGGTTGTTGTGGTGGTGGGAATAATGAATATGTCATGTCTTATCAGTCTTGTTCTATTTGAACACACTGGACCTGGAAACGTGCAATTACCAAACTGCTTGGCACTTCAAAGAGCAGAAAGGCATTGTGGTTAATGTAGTGTGAAACACTGAAAATATCATGGAAAGTTTCTGTGCAATTAATTTAGGTGCCAAGGAGTCTGGGTAATGAAGCCTTTTTGGTGTGTAATTTAGGGAAATGGGATCAGTTGCATAAGGTGAACCACCACTGCTTAGTTTATATCTTCAACTTAACCTGTTTAACATAACTGTTGGTACTTGGTAGCGTAAATCTGTGATTTGCTGAGTTTGATACTACATTTTTGTTTGCGTGTATGTGTTTGAGAAGGAGAGAGCGAGACAGAGAGAAAAAGGTGTGGAGGCTTATTGGCATATACAAGAATCCAGGTAAATAAATCTAGACAGAGGAATAATATGGCCAATAATTACTTAAGACCACTAGGTAGAGACACTGAGGGTCCATTAAAGTGGGTTTGAACACCCACTTGTTGTTTAGGTCTTTTTTCTTGCTCTCTCTCTCTATCTCTCTTTCTGGGCGGACATTGCCCTGGTAATTTTGCGTACAGCTGTTGATACTGAACAGTATAGTGTGAATTCCCATGGTCCCTGGCTCCTGAGGGACCTCCACTTGCACAACCAGGCTACTTCGGAGCCTCATTACCACAAAAAACAAACCCTTAGGCTCATAACTGGGTAAATGAGCTTTTGCGTAACTGCTAACTCCGAATCACAGTCTTGGGAAAAATTGGGAAATGGTTTGTTTGGTGGGGTGGGGAGTCGACCATGTCTTATGTGGCACTTTAACATGGTTTTTTACACGTATGTAAGTCTTGTCAAGGTGTCTGGTGCGGATCAGTGTACCGCTGCTCTGTTTAGGGGTTGTTTTGCACTCAAAGCAGGTTTTTGGGGAACCCCACTGGAACTCCCATCAGACACAAACAACTGGGGAACACCTGCTTCTGTATTCATTTTGGGGGGGGCGGGTCACGTTTCATCAAATTGATCATTTTAATTTCTCAGTCCCTCGTCATTTATGGCTGGCCACATCTGAATGGGACATTTGTATCACCGTTCTCACCATGGAGGAGCAGAGCCCCGTTTGCTTTCCGTTTTGGGGCTCCACTATAGCATCGGGGTGCTACTCTCATGCCCTTGTTGGGCTAGTGGCTAATATGACAAAACACCACTGCTTGGTTTTTTTAATGTGTTCGTTTATTGGATTTTAGTGATACCTGATACAGTCTGTAATGTGTTTTGCCCCATGATGCCTCACCTATTTCAGTTTTGTGGGTAGGTTCTGGGTGATGTTGCAACTCACCCACCATTTGCAGTGTAGATCACCAATTGGATGACAGCTTTGCTAGGAGCTACAGTGGGTTATGAGAACAGTGTAAAGTGAATCCAGCCTGAAAAAAGACTGAAACTGAAATGGCAGAGGGCATCTGGATGTTTCAGTTCCTGTTGATTGTTTTAGTTTTTTTTAGGGGAGGTAGGAGCGTTGAAGTTTATGCACTTTGAGGGCCGCTGCGGTAGTACAGCGGTAAAAGCGCTGACTTTCAGTCAGCGCAGTTGTACTCTGAGGATCGGGGTTCGCGCCCCGGTCCTGCCATTTTCCGAGCATGGCCAGCGCCCTGTGGGAGCAGCAATTGGCGGGTGGGGGGAGGGCTCGGATGAGAATCGCTACGCAAAAATAAGGCCCCGGGCGAGTTGGAATCACGGTCAGGAGCTTGGGGAGTCGCGCCCTGTAGAGGACGTGGCGGCCTCTTTCCTACTACCGGCTGACGGGGTTGTATAGTGGTGGTTCTCTAGCGGTTGCTACATGGGGGGAATTGAAGTAGAATAGGGGTTCAATTGGCTACTAAATTGGGAGAAAATGTGGAAAATCAGAAACAAAATTTTAAAAAAATATAAAATAAAAAAATAAAAAGTTTATGCACTTTGAGAAAGAGCCACTCCAGAAGTCCTTACAGAGAGAAGCAAAATTACAGTAACTGGGCGTAAGCCAGAGAGCATCTGCCATATGATCAAACCGAATGCAAAAATGGAAGACGGGGTGGGGAGGGGCGTTTGCAGACAGAATCCTAGGACCATGTTACTCCCAAATAATATATTTACTGAACTACTTGTGGTCTGTTTAGTGTCCCACACCACGATTGAGACTCAGCACCTCTGGCTCTACCACAAATGCACAGCACCTCAGTATTCAGCCACTGGACACATTGGATTGGATAATTTGGTGCAATCTACATAGATTATTGGTCCAGTCTTGTGATTCATTGTTTGATGTTGGGTCTGTGCCCATTGGCATTTTAACTGCAAAACCCTCCAGTGGTGAGGCTGCTGTCAAGAGAAAAGTGAGTGGTGCGTTGTGGTTATGGGTGAAATCAGAGGGAGTGACTCAGAGTGGTGTATTGTGGGTACTGTGAAGTCAGAGAGAGCTCATTACCCATCTCTGTGACTCAGAGCACCTGGCCCGCCCTGGAGAACAATGGTATTTTACAATGGAGGCTTTCTGTTACTCAAACTGCCCTCCGATCCCCTTCCAGTCCCGTGAAATGCAGCAGGCCAGTGTTACGCTCCCCACATCCAAATGAATGTGCTCTCTGTCAGCACAGTGCAGGCTCTTGTCTTCGTGGAAAATTCCTCTTGCTTTCCAGTAGATCTGGAAGTCGTCTCGGCAGGAAAAAAAAAAAAAATAATTCTGTTTTCACTTGAGTATTTCTGTGTCTGTGGGTGTTTACTGTCTTACTCTTTTTAAATATTATTTCTTAATGAGAATTAACAGAATCCTCTGTGCAATATGGAAGTTTTTGTTTTGTTTGTTTTGTGTTTAGTTTTTCTCTGTTTATGTCCGTCTTAGTCAGCCATCTTTTCCAGATGACCAGTTGCTCATCACACTGATTGAAGGTAATTGGGTTGAAGGGCTGGGGGTCAATTCTACTTTATGATTTTTTTCAATTAATTAATCAAATTTATATTCATCTCCTGAATTGAAATGGAATTGACACAAGTGAATGTACAGACCTCTTGTATTACCGTCTTGTGTTGGGCAACATGGAGGACAGTTACCCGTTTCAACATGGAGGACAGTTTCCTCCTGGTGGAGTGGAGGAGTATGTTCATGAAGATGCTCATTCGGCAGAAGTCTCATTCAATAGAATCTGCATGGTTAGAGATGTTGTTGCACTTTTGTTTCCAATTGTATTGTGTGTGTGCACATGCTTGTGTCTTTTCTACAGAGAATAATTTGCTTTGATTTAAGATGTATTTTTTTATTTTAAGGCAATGTAAGGCATTGTCCCTGACTTCATTTTTTTGTATGATCTTTAGTTTTTTCCTGTGAGCACTTTTCTTAATTCTGAACCACAGAAACTTTTTTGAAGCTGATGGGTGGAGTTTCTCCTTTGTATCCATGCTGCAGTTTCTTATCAACATACAGTATACAGTGAGAACCATAATTCATTGGACAGTGACACATTTTTTGTTATTTTGGTTCTGTACTCTAGCACTTTGAAAGGATACAATGACAATGAGGTTGACTGTCAGCTTTAATTTTAGGATATTTTCATCCATATCGGATGAACCGTTTATAAATTATAGAACCTTTTGTACATAGCCCCCCCTCCATTTTCAGCATCAAAAAATATTGGACAGTTTAAGATAATGTAGAATAAAGTAATTTTTCATATTTGGTGGCGTATCCTTTGCATGCCATGACTTTCTGACATCAAAAACATCTTGATATATTATTTTCTGGTACTCTTACAAGCGATACTATAAAGGGTCTGAGGTATCAAAAACGCCTCAAACCACCATCACGCTGCTGCCAGATATGCAGTAGATATGGATGGATCACTGTAAGGGTTGTTTCTCCTGACAAATTTTCCTATTGAACTGTATGGAAAAATAAGTCAGAAGAAGAAACTTCAAGTTATGAAAATACCCTCAAATTAAAGCTGACAGTGTGCAACCTCATTGTCATAGTATCCTTTCAAACTCAGTGCTAGAATACAGAACAAAAATAACAAAAAATGTGTCACTGTCCAATCAGTTATGTTGCTCACTGTATGTCCTTGTTTTATTAATAATTGCAATGATTGTTGCCTTTTGTATGTGCGTTTCCAAACCAGCAGGCTGGTTTAATATTGAGAGAGAGAATGGTTGAAATACTGTTTCTCTTCATCTCTCTTAAAAAATCTCAGTGATAAAGCAAGAATGGTTATATACAATTTCGCATTAAAAGCCATGTGGTGTTTGTTTCTTAATTTTTAAAAGAGGGTTTGCTTTGTTGTACAACCTTTTTTCCTTTGCATACTTGACTGTAACTTGTGATTTTTAAAAAACAAAATAAATCTAATTTTTAACACTATGAACTGTGGGACTAAATGGTGTGTATGTGTGTGTATGCGCCTGCGGAGCCTTTAGAATGTATGCACCCCCTTGAATCTTTTCACATTTTGTCATGTTACAACTTCAGATTTTCACCTTTAACCAACACAATATATTCAACACCTTTATGATGCTAAATATTTTTTATTCAACATTTTTTCCCAGAAATGAAATGCTTTTAATTTTCATTCTAATTTACTAAAGCATCAGCCCCTGCAAAGACAGGCCATTGTGGACAGGCCTTTGTCAGCAATTACACAAATTTCTGCCTATTCCTACATTGAATTTTTCTGCAACTCTGCCAAGTTGGATGGAGAGCATTGGTGGACAGCAATTTTTTTGTCATATCAAAGATTTGATTGATATCTGGATTTTGGATTAACCTTTCTGTTTTTAAGACATTCCTTTGTAGTTTTTGCAATGTGCTTTGGGTTATTGGCCTTATAGAACATGAATCTGCTCTAAATGCTGATTTATTGTTGACAGAAACTGGTTCTATTCAAGGATTTGACTTTATTTGGGTCCATCCGTCTTTCCCTTGACGGCAACGAGCTTTCCAGTCCTTCCTGCTGAATAACAATTCTATAACAAGATGCTGCCACCACCATACTTGATGTCAGTGGACTGTTCGGTTTGCTCCAAACAGCACTTTATTGTCAGGCCAAAGAGCTCAACTTTAGTTTCGTCAGATCACAAAATCTTCTTCCAGAAGGGTTTGTGACATGGCTTCTGGCAAACTCCAGGCATGATTTAATGCTTGACCTTTCTCAGAAGTGGCTTCCGTTTAGCCACTCTCCCACAGAGGTCAAATCTATGAAGTGCTGAAGTTGAGCTCTGGACATTTTCTTCTAATTCAGCCAATGAGCTCTGTAACTCTGTTATAGTTGGCCACCTGGTCACTTCTCTGACAGTTGCCCTTGTTGTTGCTCACTATACTTCTGTACTTGGTGAGACTGAATCTGATACACATTAGTTGGGTAGCTTATTTTCCTGATTCTCTGTAGGATGGTGCACGCAAAATACTCAAGAGAATTCTGCAACAAAATCAGGTGCCGTTGTGTTATTGCTGTGTGTGCATGCGTGTACATTGTCAGGTACATTGTACAAACCCCAATTCCAAAAACATTGGGACAGTATGTAAAATGCACATAAAAGCAGAAAGCAGTGATTTGTAAATTTTCTTTGACATACGTTTAATTGAAAACAGTACAAAAAAAATATATTTAATCAACTATAACATTTTGGAAATATACGCTAATTCCGAATTTGATGCCTGCAACACGTTCCAAAAAAATTGGGACAGGGGCAAAAAAAAAGACTGGGAGGTTAAAAAAACACCTGTTTGGATTATTCCACAGGTAACCAGGTGATGCTATCATGACTGGGTATAAAAGGATATGAAAAGACTTGATATCTTACTTTCAGGTACTCTTACTAGATTAAGCTGTAAATTACACAGGAATAGTATGGAACCCATGGTTGGCTAAATGACAGTAAGTCATCAAGGGTATGCGGTATCAAACAAGCCTCAAACCATTACTCTGCTGCCTGATATGCAGTGATATGGATGGATCACTTTAAGGGTTGTTTCTCCTGACTCGTTTTTCTATTGAACTCTATGGAAAAATAAGTCAGGAGAAACAACCCTTCTAGTGATCAATCCATCTACTGCATATCTGGCAGCAGAGTGATGGTTTGAGCCTCGATGACTTGCAGCCATTTTGCCAACCATGGGTTCCATACTGCTGCAGACTGATGCACTCAGGACCAACAGAAGTAATACCTTATCAGAGGGGTATTCCAGAAAGCAGGATTACGGAGTTATCTGGATAACTGCACTGAGTAAGACCCAGAACCTTCCCAAATCTGGAACATGGACTGAAGTAAAAAGAGCTGTTCTGGATTTTACTCTGTGCAGTTATCCAGCTAACTCAGTGGGACTCGTTTTCACCATGTCAGGCTTTTCCGCATCACATGGTTTTATGCAAAATGAATGGAGAACACGCCCACACGGTCATGGTCGGGAGGCCTCCCACTTGCAAAACGAGTCCACGCAGCAATCCTGGGCTGTGTCCGAATCAGCACCCTGCCATACTATTAGGTAGGCTTGTTGAGTAGACAGGCTGAAAAGGTTGTTAAGTAGGCAAAATTTTATCTAAATATAGTATACTTTAAACCCCCGTATGATACACTTACTTCTGGGGTTTCGGTGAGTACATTCGGGGGCACGTTTTGGCCGCATAAGGGAGTACGCAAACATTTTGGCCGCATACACATGACGTGAAGCTTCATATTAAAAAAATGTTATATTGTATTAAACATATTAAAACGTTTTCCTTCAAATACAACAACAACCACACGTGACATGGCCACGCAAGGGTGTGGCCAGAGCCATAGAGAGAGTTGCGACGCTCCCATAGACTTCTGTTGTAATTGAAGAATGCGGACGTAACCGTGTTGTGGGGCGACCTTGGCTGCGTCCCAATTCGCCCTAAGGTCCTCCTTCAGGACCGCACTTTGGTGATGTGGAGAGGGTGTGCACTCAAGGTGTGCAAGTGTATGAGGGTGCGTGGGTTTAAAAGGAAAGAATTGAGACACACTGCATGAAAAAGCTCGGTCAAAATTTCTGTTGTTCAATAAAGTTATGGGTGAAAAAAAATAAAAGTTAAAAACAGGAATCCTCAATCTTATCCAGACGCTACCGGTGTTTGTGCACGCTTTTGTTCAAAACCAAGCAGTTACACACAGGAGTTCTACTAATCAGACAGTGGTTAAATCCAGTGAAAAGCCATTCATTCTGTGCTCGGAATTTGATGAAACTTAATTTTGTCATCCCAACACATAATTAACAATAGCGATCAGCGACAATTTGAGCTGATTACATTCAAAACTCGCACAATAACTACTCTAATTTCAATTTGACACCTCGACTTTCTGTTTAAACAGCCAGCTAGCTACCTGCCTACACTGTCTGACGACGGTGTGCAAAACTAGCCAATGCTATGCAAGAAATATGAAGCTAACGTTAGCCTGCAGCAGCCTTGATATACGGTACGTACAGCCACATACACTGCCCCTTAGCCAAAGCTAGACAATAGCCCAGTTTCGTGAACTGCTGTGTAATCAAAATGATTAGTTTTATTTAATTGTTTATTATTTAAGTTAAGGTAATGTTACGTACACTTGAATATTTTTTTCTCCATCACTCTTCGCTTCTCCGAAAAAGCTCTCTGTGATTGGTTAGAAACAGAAACATCACGATTTTGCAGGGGGGTTAGGGGTAATACCCCTCTAAAAAATGCTGTCTGATGAGGACTTGCTAGAGGGGCGCATCAAAAGCTCATGGCGGCGCTCGAGAGTACCCTTGCGAAACACAAAATAAGAAATGGGACACACTAACGCTGCGTTCACACATCCAGCAACTTCGGTCGCCCAGTCGCCGGAAGTCCATTCATTCTCTATGAAGCTGAGCGACGGTCAGCGACCTGAGCGACTAGAAAACTGAGCGACCAAAATCTGCCGATAAATGTTGCCCGAAACTTAACTTTTGAGCGACCATCGGCCGTAACAGCCAATCAGAGTTCCGCGCTTCATATTTCTCCAACCGATACGAAACCATTTAGTGAAAAGGGGTCCCACTGTTGCCAGCAGCTGGTCGAACTTCTCACAATCCAGCCGAAAATAACGCTGGAAGCGGTCCCCGTCCAGGCGGAGTTCCTGCACCAGCCGGTGAAATTCTCCGAGCTGCCGGCAGCGTTGTACGGTGCTATGCACCCAGAGCCTCCGGCGCTTCCTCCGGCGTAAATAAATTAGGGCGACAGCTAGCAGTTTTTTTTTCCGGTTCATTTTCCAAAGTGGTAATCATGAAGCTGAAGACTCAATTTATAGTAAAAAATATCCCTCCAAAACGTTCAAATAAAGGAGGGAAAGAATCTAATTGGAAGTTTAATATAATTTCATGAACGTTATCTACGTAATATTGCCTATCAAACTAAGCTAGGCGAAATAGGGTTAGCAGTGGTAACAACAGTAAATAATTTATATATTATAATTGTATAATTATCAGTGTCATAACATAACCTTAAAGGATATATGTGGCAGTTCTACCAATATCACATTGAGCCCAAACTACATGTTGAGTTTTATACATATATCTATCTATGTATCTATATAGACAGATAAAGATAGGTAGCTCGCGACGAAAATAGATATAGGCTAGCCTATCGCTAGCTAGCGAGAACACATAATTATCAGTGTCATGGCATAACTATGAATAGGATGCATCGCAAATATGTCTTTGTTATATGTAGGCAGGCACGTGCAGAGGATGTTAGAGGGGCAGGGGCCCAAATTCATAAAAGGGCACGCCGGCGATTTTTGAAAATAATTAAATAAATATATGCTTGGAATGAAAGGATATTAAAATGTATGTATTCAGGGTTTTTCCTGGCAGAGAATATGGTTTCTGGCGGTACGTAGGCTATGCGAGCGCACGCAGCAAATTTCTGTTCCATAAATTTTACCGTAAATACAGTTTTTGGAGTATATATGTAGGCTATGGTTGTAAAGTACCAGTAGGGTTGTGTTCAGGAGTTAGGTTTTAGAAATCTTTGAATATTGAATATTATACCAATTATGATATTTTGATAGCGCACAAATAGAAAAATAAATAAAGAAAACACAAACACTGACTGGGGAAAAACAGATGTGTGGGTCTTATATACACATAGGAAAGGGAGGGGTAACAAACGACGTGACGTTAACACATTCGGTAAACAATAATTCAATCACGAGAACATAACGAAAACATGGAAGGGACTTGGAAACATGCATAACAAACAACGGGCTCGAATAGGAGAGGAGTGTGCTCAGTAATCAAGACAGGTGAAGTCTAAGGACAGACAGCTGGAGCGAATTACAGAGATAGCTCAGGACCAGTTAGAAATGCGAGTAACAAAGATAAAGCGGAGAAGCTGGTTAAATGTTAGTATCTAACTATAAGACAGACAGTTAGTTGTTAGTATACATTTATGTTAATTGGTTTTAGTAAAGTGCACGTAACTAATAAAGCACCCGAGTGATTGTTACCGCGAGTTAGTAATACAATTATACACGGGAAGGAAATCAGGAAGTAGCAAAAAACGAAACTTCGGAAATACAGCGTTAACCCACGAAAACTCCCAAAGTCACCCAATAGTGCATGCACGAGACTGGGTAAACAAACACACAGATGAGACTCGGACAACTAACGAACAGAGGGGAATGCAATGATGAAATGAAAAATAATAAATTCAGAATAAATATCAAATAATAATACAAACAGACAAACAGATGTACAGAACATAACAGGTAGCCTAATTAAAAATTGGAGCGTGTTCTATCCAACTCGCTGCGTACGTTATGTCTTTCTACTGAGTCGCCTCAAAGATTTAGGTTGCACTCTGCCACAGAATAGCTGAGCCTCATTTCTATAGTCTACGGGTCTGCTTCTTCTACTCATCTCCTAGTACTGAAATCTCGAAGGCGACTAGTACAGTATACATCGCCATCCGCTAGCCGAAAGACCATATTGCACCCAAAAAATTAAATTCATTTGGATATGAATTTATTTGCCGTTTTCTCAATTATTGTCATTTTGGCGGTCGCGATTTCCCTTTGGCGGTCCGTGAAATCATTTATTTAAAACAAGCCCATGACTGAGGTTGATTCAAACACTGCTACATGACAGTTAATTAATGATACATGCAAAGAAATTAAGTGTATTTCAATAAATTATTCTCACGTTACGTATTACATTAGCTAACTAGCTATCGAGACAATAAGACAATAAGTGATGGGACCGTTCTTTTAAGTTCAGTGGATGGGACACAAGAACTCGACCATATTCCACTGATTCCCACATTACTAACTAAAGGTATCAACGCTAACGATAGCTAGTTGGCACATTTTCAGCTGCCAAATAGTGTCAAGCAAATTCTAAAGCGCATTAATATCAATATAAAACGAAAATTAACAGTATATTTATACTTTGTTTGGCTACATACCTGATGTCTGGCTCAAAGTAACTCATCACACTGACTGACTCACGACTGTCGAATGCCTATGCATGCGTATGCGTGCAATTTTGCGTGCGTGCGTTCTTTCACCATAGAAAGGCTCGGTGCCCACACAGTGCTCGCCGCTGCGGCGGAAACCAAGAGGGAGGGTAGAGGTAGAGGGCATCGCCGGGGAGCACCACTCTCCCGACCTGATATTTTGATTCAATAAATATATCTGTTCGGCAGGGCAGGCTGTGCGCAAACAGGAATTTATTTATTTATTTTAAAAAAAAGATATATATTTTTTTATTTTACTGAAAAAGGGCACTTCTCTATAGCAGGCCAAACGGCAGGTGCTCAAGCCCCCTTTGAGGTCTATGTGTGCACGTGCCTGTACGTAGGCTACTGCCGTTGTTTATCTGTATCAAAAAATTGTAGCAGCACGAACTGACTTGGATGACACAACGGGAAGCTCTTGCCCCGCCCCCAGCCTAGTAGAATTGACCGACTCAGCGACCAGTTGCTTGCTGTGTGAACAAAGCGTAACCCTGCGTGCTCACATCCAGCAACTTTGGTCGCCCAGTCGCCGGAAGTCCATTAATTCTCTTTGAAGCTGAGCGACGGTCAGCGACCTGAGCGACTAGGAAACTGAGCGACTAAAATCGGCCAATAAATGTTGCCCGCAATTCAACTTTTTCGCCGACATCGGCCGCAACAGCCAATCACAGTTCCGCACTTTATATTTCTCCAACCGATACGAAACCATTTCGTGAATAATTGTTCCGCCCTATTTCACTCAAATTGCAGCAATTGAAGAGCAGCTAATAATAATGGTCCAAGCTTACCACGTCCTGTTCAATGCATAACATAACCTTGAAGGATATATGTAGCTGTTCTACCAATATCACATTGAGCCCAAACTACATGTTGAGTTTTATACATAAATCTATCTATGTATCTAGATAGATAGATAAAAATCGCTAGCTCGCGACGAAGATAGATATAGGTTAGCCTATCGCTAGCTAGCGAGAACACATAATTATCAGTGTCATGACATAACTATAAAGAATAGGCTGCATCGCAAATATGTCAGGAGAAACCACCCTTAAAGTGATCCATCCATATCTACTCCATATCTGTCAGCAGAGTGATGGTTTGAGGCTAGTTTGATACATCAGACTCTTGATGACTAACAGACAACCATGTGTTCCATACTATTCCCATGTAATTTACAGCTTAATGTAGTCCCACCTCCAAATTCCCATAGAGATCTATTCAAATGCAGAAAGATTATAATATTGTTGTAAGAGTACCAGAAAATAAGATATCAAGATAATTTTGATGTTGTTGGGTCACAGACATCAGGAAGTCATGACATGCAAAGCATATGCAATCAAATATTAAATATGATAACTTTATTAAAGTTTATGTTAATTTGTCCAATTACTTTTAGTCCCCTAAAATGGGGGGCACTATGTATACAAATAGCTATAATTGCTACACTCTTCACCCGATATTGATGTAAAAACCCTCAAATTAAAGCTGAAAGTCTGCACTTTAACCTCATAGTCACTGTTCCATTTCAAATCCAATGTGCTGGAGTACAGAACCAAAACAACAAAAATCATGACCTGACCTGACTGTATATTGAAAATACAGTCAAGCCGGAAAGTCTGCACACCCCTTTCACATTCTCCACATTTTATTACGTTACAGACATATTCTACAATAGATTGAGTTCATTTTTTGTCTCAATATTTTACGAAAAATAGCCCATAATTACAAAGTGAAAACAAGTTTTTAGACATTTGTGCTAATTTATTAAAATATCATATGTACACAAGTGTGCACACCCTTTGATATGACACCCAAAAGTGAGCTGAGGTGCATTTTGTTTCCACTGATACTGCTTGAGATGTTTCTACAACTTAATTGGAGTCCACTTGTGATAGATTCAATTGATTGGACATAATTGGGGATTGCCAACACCTGTCTATATAAAGTCCCACAGTTGACAGTGCATGTCAGAGCAAACTCCAAGCCATGGGGTCAAAGGAATTATCTGCAGAGGATTGTGTCAAGGCATAAATCTGGAAAAGGGTACGGAAAAATCTCTGCAGCTTTATCTGTCCCAAAGAGCACAGTGACCACCATCATTCGTAAATGAAAGAAGTTTGGAACCACCAAGACGGGCCTTAGCCAAGGAGGTGAGCAGGAACCAGAGGGTCACTCTGACAGAGCTCCAGCGTATGCTTGTGGAGATGGGAGAACCTTTCAGAAGATCAACATCCAGGCAGCACTCCACCAATCAGATTTTTATGGTAGAGTGGCCAGACAGAAGCCCCTCCTTAGTAAAAGGCACATCACAGCCCGCTTGGAGTTTTCCAAAAGGCACCTAGAGGACTCTCAAACCATGAGAATCAAGATTCTCTGGTCTGATGAAACAAAAATTTAACTTTTTGGCCTGAATACCAAGCGTCACGTCTGGAGGAAACCAGGCACCGCTCATCACCTGGCTAATACCATCACTACAGTGAAGCGTGGCGGTGGCAGCATCATGATGTGGGTATGTTTTTCAGCAGCGGGAACGGGTCGACTAGTCCTGATAGAGGGAAAGATGAATGCAGCTAAGTACACTGAGATCCTTGAAGAAAACCTGCTCCAGAGCGCTCTGGACCTCAGACTGGGGTGAAGGTTTACCTTCCAACATGACAACGACCCGAAGCACACAGCCAAGAGAACAAAGGAGTGGCTTCGGAGAAAGTGTGCATATCCTTTAGTGGCCCAGCCAGAGCCCAGACCTGAATCCAATTGAACATCTGTGGAAAGAGCTGAAAATGGCTGTGTACCGACACTCCCCATCCAACCTGACGGAGCTTGCAAAGATATGCCAAGAGGAATGTGCAAAAATGTCCAGAAACAAGTGTGCCAAGCTCATAGCTTCTTTCCCAAGACGCCTTGAAGCTGTACTCGTTGCCAACGGTGCAGCAACCAAGTATTAGGCTAAGGGTGTGTACAGATATGTAACTCCTAAATAACCTATCTTTTTCATGTTTTCACTTCGTCATTATTGGCTATTGTGTGTAGATGTTTGAGGCAAAAAATGAACTCAATCTATTGTAGTATAAGTCTGTAACGTAATAAAACATTAGATTCAAACTGAAAGATCCGTTTCCGGGGCACGGATGAGAGGAGGTGGTAGTGGAGGAAAAGCGTTCCGTTGTCTATGGAGATGGCTGAACTACGGAGCTGTATCAAGGGAGGTAAACTTATGGACTGCAATAGACTGCGTCGTACTAGGGAAGGACAAAAAGAGGACAGTTTGTCGGTGTTGCTGGATTTTGGGGGAGAAACACTACCAGAGAGAGTCAAAATAGGATACATATTCTATCCAGTGAGACGGTTTGTGCCACAGCCTTTGCGGTGTTTTAACTGTCAGCATATAGTCAAAGTCAAAGTGTTTTATTTATCAAGTGCACAGTATAACACAAGGTCATTCTGAACAATGAAATTCTTAGGACATGGCAAGCACTTACTATGTAGTAGGCATTAAAAACAAACAAAATTGAAAAAAAAATATAATATATATATATATAATAAATATAAATATAATAACATAAAAAAAAATATATAAATAAGTAAAACACTATAAATATAATATATAAAAAAATAAAAATTATAGGAGCAGGTTACATAAATATAAAGAAGTATTAATATAATAAGAAGTGAACAATAAATACAATGTGGTGAAAAAAAATTTATTAATGGTGATTAATTAAGAAGTGTGAATTAATGTTAGAAATGAGAGGTTGTTGAGGTGGGTGTGTGCTTGAATGTTGTCTGGTTTGTGCGTCAAGGTAGGCGTGCTCTGGTAGTGACTGCGTCCCTGTAGTCTTGTAGTCTACTAGCTGGCAGGTGGCAGCCTGGTCCACAGTTTCTGTGTGTTGTAGTCTTTAGCCTGTAGGCTGCAGGCTTGTGGTGAGTGTGTGTGGTAGATAAGAGCAGCGGAGGGAGCAGCTCTCAGCGCGGCCCGCACCAGCTGCCATCAGCAGCCCTGGCCACGCCCAGCCAGCTGCCAATGTTGTGCCAGTAATGCAGAGTGAGAAGGTGCTCATGAGGAAGTTGGTGAGAGTTTGAGAGACATGCCAGACTTTTTTGGCAGACCTCAGTCAGGAGGGGTATTTCTTGCCATTTTTACTGCCTTTTTTGCAGGAGAAGCACCGCGGACTGAGAGGAGAGATTGGAGAGTCCACACAGGGACCATCGACATGGACCACAGAACTCTCATCACTCTCACTTTCGTCACCACACCCACATCGTGATCGCTTCTCACACACTGACCCCATCCACTGTCCTGTCTCCTCCTGAACATTTCCTCCTCCTCCTTTCTTGTGGTTGTTGAGCACCTCCTGTTTGTCATGAGGACCTCTTTGATCTGTTTGTCTTCCTCTATTTGGGTCAGATCGTGTAGATGCGTCTGGGGTTGTTGGTGGTGCCGTCTGCTGCAGTGGTGACGTGTGCGTTGTGTGCGTTGCGTTGTGAACAGCGTTGGTGAGGGGTGAACAGGGCGGAAGGGAGGGGGCTCGGAGCCACAGTGTCAGTGCAGTGCTCAGGGTCAGAGTAAGAGGAGACCAGGGGGGCCATTCGTCAGGAAGTCCAGGGTCCAGGTTCCACCAGGCAGGAGTTAATCCCCAGATGAAGAGGACCCGCTCGGAGCACTCAAAGCTACAGGAGGGTGATGATGACTTGGGTCAGATGGGGTAGCTATTTCAGTCAGGGTCAGTCATAACAGTTCTTCAGGGCAGGTCTCCAGGGGGCCTCTCCATAGGAAGGAGAATAGGTAGAGCTTAGCCACGGGGATCACATTAACCCAGGGCTTTTGGCATGGGCCAAGTGGGAACATTGACTCAGGGGACAACGTCATCTATTGACTTGGAGATCTAGGCTGAGACAGAGTCTGTGTATTCAGAGTTCATGTGCACCATCTGCATGCAACACAACACTGTGGAACATCAACACAAAAACAGCAGTTGCAGTGTGCAATCAATTCCCTCCTCCAGACTCCAGCGTGCTCGAAAATCCAAAACGTTTTTTTTTGTTGTTTACTTTGGTTGTTTTGTGGTTGAGGAGGATGGAGGGAAGGTGGAGTGAGGTAATAAGGGGGGGGGGGGGGGGGGGGGGTTGTCCCGTAGCCCGTAGTGTGTCAGAGTCTGGTCATGAGTCTGATCGAAAGTAAGTTAAATATAATATTGCTGTTAATATTTTAGGCTCATATTAGCTAATATTAGCCCCCTGTTGAACGCCAACAACACAATAGAAGGGTGAGCAGGGTGAGCGTTCTCAATCTCTAGTCTTCCGTAAAGGTCCTTAAAGGCTGCGCGCCGCGCGTTTTTTTTGGGGGCGAATGTAAACTACTGTGATTATGTGAGCTGAATCGAGAGGAGAGGTAGAGGGGAGGGGACTTTTATAGTTAAGAGAGAGCCAGGGGTGGGTGTTTTGTGTTTTGTAAGTACATCCGAACCCCCCAGCGAGAGTTAACCATAAGCAGACCCCACCCGCCCACCCTTTCTTGCCTTGACTCCTCTTTTCTGTCCTGCCGGTAGTAAAAAAAATCAGCCGGGGTAGCGGCCGAGTCAGGTACCGTCGGGTCTAGCCAGGTCTCAGTAAACGCCAGCACGCAGCAGTTCGCAATGTCCCGCTGGAAGTTAATCCGTGCGTGTAGTTCGTCCATTTTATTGTCCAGGGATTGAACATTTGCCAGTAAAATGCTCGGTAACGGCGGTTTGCAGTATCTCGTCCGTGATCTGCATAGGATACCGGCACGTTTGCCTCTTCTCTTTCTCCTCCGTCGGCGTATTGGTAAACACAACGGCGGCAGGACAAAGGAATCACAGCACGTACTCCGGTCATGACCATATAGGTCATGGGGCGGCTGTGTGTAAGAGGAAGAAGAGATGTGTGAGGTGTGGGGAGGGTCATGGTTTTGGGGAATGTGAGGAGGGTAAGGGATTGAAATGTTGTAATTGTGGGGGTGAGCATAGTGCAAAAACAGGCCCAGGAAGTGCAGAAAATTTAAGTTACCAAAAATGTCTCGTATTCGGATGCTGTGAGAAGGCTTCCCAGAGAGTTAGCGCAGACGGGAGGCGCGGGTGTGACTCCGGCCGGTGAATTAGTGGAAGGTGGTAAGGGGGGAGGGTGTGCTCATAGCTGTGTTGCTGATCCAGATGTGCTTCATGTTAAGAAGTTTGATTTTATAGCATTTATTGCGACGGTTGTTAACTGTGCGTCTCAGGCGTCAAGACGTACGGAGAAACTGAAGATAATTCTGGGAGCGGCTGAGCTCTTTCTGGGTATTACTGATATGTCGTATGAGAATATGTGTTTAAAATTGCGTGCTCAGGAAGGAGGTGTGCTGTCGCAGCCTCCTGGTTAGTGAGATGACGTTTTTGATTCTCCAGTGGAATGCTCGCAGCCTGATTTCCAACGGGCAAGAGTTTAAGAGGTTCCTTGTGGAAGCTCCTGCTCGGCCGGAGGTTGTATGCATCCAGGAGACGTGGTTGAAACCACATCTGGAGTTTGGGGACAGGGGGGTGGGTGTGCTACATTTATAAGGGAGGGATTAGGTTACCGGGAAATACAGGGGAATACTGAATTGGAATGTGTGATAGTGGAGGTGTTTGGGGTGGAGAGCAGGTTGCTAGTAGTACATTTTTATAACCCATGTGCTCCTCTGTCATCGGAGGCCCTTAAAGGAGTATGCGGCAATAAGGTTAGTCGTGCGGTGTGGTGAGGTGATTTTAATGCTCATAGCACGCTGTGGGGGAGTGAACATACGGATGCAAATGGGGTGATTGTTGTAGAGCTTATGGAGGATATGTCGCTGATATGTGTGAACACGGGTAAGGGTACTAGGTTTGATGTTAGGACTGCTCTTACATCTTGCTTGGATCTCACATTAGTTTAGAGTGCCATAGCTGCTGTGTGTGATTGGAGGATGTGGGCTGAGTCAACAGTGGGGAGCGACTATTTTCCAATTTTTTGTGAGGTAGGTTTTGGGGTTGACCAGAGGCCTCGTAGTAATACAAGGGCTTAGTATTTTAATAAAGCGGACTGGGTTAAATTTTATGAGCTGTGTGAGGCGGGTGTACAAGGAGTCTCTGTTGAGGGGGATGTAGATTTGTGTGTTGAGGAGCTGACTGACGTTTTTATTGGGGCTGCTAATCAGGCGATTCCGGTTCGTAGGGGTAAGGGCGGTACCATGGTGGACGGATGAATGCTCTGAGGTGATTTGGGTGAAGAACAAAGCATTTAGGGCGCTGAGGGTGTCTATGACTCAGCAGGCTGTGTTGGAGTATCATAGAATGGGGGCGATAGTTAGGTGCACCATTAAAGGGGCTAAGAGGGCGGTTGTGTTGTGATAGTTGTGTTGAAGGTGTTCATTTGGGTGGAGGGCAGCCTTCCGGGGCTATGGAAGAAGGCAGTAGTATTGCCGTTTGTGAAGCCAGGGAAGGATCCTACTAGCGCTGCTAGCTACTGCCTAATAGCGCTGACATCTAACTTTAGTAAGTTGATGGAACGTATGGTGGTGTGGCAGTTGACTAATTTTTTGGAGAGGCGGGGTCTTTTCTCACAGATGCAGAGTGGGTTCCAGAGAGGTCGCTCCACATTTTATGCCCTGGTGAGGTTGAAGACAGATATTAAGAAGGCGCAGGCTATAAACGATGTGGTTGTGACTGTGTTTTTTTTAAATATTGAAAAGGCATATGACTCTATGTGGAGAGAAAGCCTTTTGTTAAAGTTGGAAGGATTGGGGATGGCTGGATGTGTCTATAATTGGGTTCTGTCCTTATTGTATAACAGGTATATGCAAGTTAGGGTGGGGTCTGCTCTATCAGATCCCTGTGCAGTGAATATTGGTACTCCACAGGGTAGTGCAATTAGACCAATATTGTTTAGTATAATGATTGATGATGTTTTTACTAGGGTGGATAGGGATGTAGAGGTGGCATTGTATGCTGATGATGGTGCTTTATGGAAATGGGGGCGAAACCTTAGCCACGTTAGGAGGAGGGTGCAAGAGGCCATCTTTAGGGTGGAGGAGTGGTCTGTAAAATGGGGGTTTAAGTTTTCGGTACAGAAAACGAAGAGTATGTTTTTCACGAGGAGGCGGATTCCTGATATGGAGGTGTTGAGCCTATATGGCCAGCCGGTGGAGAGGGTACGCTCCTTTGAATATTTGAGCCTATTGTTCGATACTGGATTGACCTGGAAAATACATATTGATCATATAGTGGCAAAGTGTAAGAAGGTTGTTAACCTTATGAGGTGTGTAGCAGGCTGTGAGTTGGGGTGGATAGATCTTCCCTTGTGACCATATACTATGCACTCATCAGATCAGTCCTAGACTATGGATGTATGGCGTTCCAATCAGCTGCGCCAACATTGAAGCATCTAGATGTGATCCAGGCAAAGGCTTTGCGGCTATGCTGCGGAGCATTTAAGATGACACCAGTATGTGCAATGTTGGTGGAAATGGGAGAATTGCCATTGGAGCTGAGGAAGCGCAAACTGATGATGTCATACTGGACCACATTGAAGGGCCACTCCAGTGCCCATTTGACATCTGCGGTGCTGCGGGATTGCTGGGAGTATACAACTAGGCTGGGTATGGGATTTGGGTGGACGGCTAATAAGTGGGCTACTGACATGAGTATTATGGACCTGACATTGGCGCCATTCTTTCCGGTGTCTGCGGTCCCGCCCTGGATGTTTCTGAAGCCTGATATTGATTGGTGGCTGTTAGAGCAGGATAGGGAGGGCAGGGCTGATGTTGGAGGGAGAGTTTATGACTATATAGAAAGAACATTTCATGTTTCTCTTCCTGTTTTTACAGATGGTGCTAAGGATCCAGAGACAGGTCGTGTCAGGTCAGGCGTATTTGTGCCCCTATTTGGGGCTAAGATATCAGAGAGGCTAAATGATGGCCTATCAGTTTTGACAGCTGAAATGGTGGCAATAATTATGGCACTGCAGTGGGTCGAGGAGGTCACACCAGATAGGGTAGTTATATGCTCTGACTCTGCATCAGCCCTGGAGAGCCTCACTGCTCCAACATCCTGCAGGGAGGATCTGCTACTGGAGGTATTGTCCAGTATACAGGTGCAGCTCAAAAAATTTGAATATCGTGAAAAAGTTCAATATTTTTTGTCACTCATTTCAGAAAGTGAAACTCATATATTATATAGATTCATTACACATCGAGTTAAATATTTCAAGCCTTTATTCCTTGTAATTTTGATGATTATGGCTTACAGCTAATGTAAACCCAAATTCAGTGTCTCAGAAAATTCTAATATTGTGAGAAAGTTCAATATTGGAAACTCATGGTGTCACACTCTAATCAGCTAATTAACTCAAAACACCTGCAAAGGTTTCCTGAGCCTTTAAATGGTCTCTCAGTCTGGTTCAGTAGGCTACACAAGTGCATCAAGGCTGGAGTCGATGCATCAAAAGCCACTACGCACAGTTGAATCCAGGACATGGGCTACAAATGTCGCATTCCTCGTGTCAAGCCACTCCTGAACCAGAGACAACGTCAGAAGCGTCTTACCTGGGCTAAGGAGAAAAAGAACTGGACTGTTGCTCAGTGGTCCAACGTCCTCTTTTCAGATGAAAGTAAATTTTGCATTTCATTTGGAAATCAAGATCCCAGAGTCTGGAGGAAGAGTGGAGAGGCACAGAATCCACGTTGCTTGAAGTCCAGTGTGAAGTTTCCACAGTCAGTGATGATTTGGGGTGCCATGTCATCTGCTGGTGTTGGTCCACTGTGTTTTCTGAAGTCCACAGTCAACGCAGCCATCTACCAGGAAATTTTAGAGCGCTTCATGCTTCCTTCTGCTGACAAGCTTTATGGAGATGCTGATTTCATTTTCCAGCAGGACTTGGCACCTGCCCACACTGCCAAAAGTACCAAAACTGGCTCAATGACCATGATATTACTGTGCTTGATTAGCCAGCAAACTCGCCTGGCCTGAACCCCATAGAGAATCTATGGGGTATTGTCAAGAGGAAGATAAGAGACACCAGACCCAACAATACAGACGACCTGAAGGCCGCTATCAAAGCAACCTGGGCTTCCATTACACCTCAGCAGTGCCACAGGCTTATCGCCTCCATGCCACGCCGCAATGATGCAGTAATTCATGCAAAAGGAGCCCCAACCAAGTATTGAGTGCATAGAAATTAACATACTGTTCAGAAGGCTGATATTTCTGTTTAAAATATCCTTTTTTATTGATCTTATGTAATATTCTAATTTTCTGAGACACTGAATTTGGGTTTTCATTAGCTGTAAGCCATAATCATCAAAATTACAAGAAATAAAGGCTTGAAATATTTCACTCTATGTGTAATGAATCTATATAATATATGAGTTTCACTTTCTGACATGAGTGACAAAAAATATTGAACTTTTTCACGATATTCAAATTTTTTGACCTGCACCTGTATATAGGCTATATAGGCGGGGCATTGGGGTATATTTCTGCTGGGTACCGGCACATGTGGGTGTGAGGGGTAACGAGGGGGCTGACGCCCTAGCTAAGAGGGCCCTTAGAATGGGAGTCATTACAGTGGGTGTCCCTTATAGTAAAGGGGAGATCAAGGTTAAAGTGAAAAGTATGATTCAAAAGGTTTGGCAAGAGATGGGATGAGGAAATTAGGGGGCGTCATTTGTATGCCGTCCGGCCAGGGGTCTCTGGGAAGTCTCTTCTTTGCAGGAGTAGGAGGGAGGAAACAATGCTAGCTAGGCTTAGGTTGGGACATACTGGATTAAATGACAGTTTATATAGGATCGGGAAACATGACACTGGCAACTGTCCTCAGTGCAGCAACAAAGTTAGGCACATTCTGTTTGAATGTCAGACATATATCAGGGAAAGGGAGATAATTAGAAAACTGGTTGGGGATAAGGGTGGGCAGTTTACATTGGCTGGGTTCCTGGGTGGGTCAGTGGGATATGAGGTTCGCAGAGGTGTGCTGAAATGTATTTATTCGATTGGTGTGGGTGGGAGAGCCTGCTATCGCTTTTCCACACTCCGTAACAGTAGGTGGCAGTATGCACCTGACAGTTGGTTTCGAGCCCGCCATAGAAAACCAAAAGAAGAAGAAAAAGAAGCTAGCATGGTGAGAAAAAATTAACGTTATAGTGGTTTGGCTCTATGTACAGTTATAGCAATAACAAATTAGATGTAAGAAAGTATTTATGAACACACAGCTGTTTACATTGTTACAGCCATCAAGATATATGTTACGCGATAGTATATACAATGTCGCTCTTAGTAACGTTAACGTTAGCTAATCATAGTTAGCTAGCGAACTAGTAGCTAATGCTAGCTGGAAAACTAGCAGATTGCAATGCGTGCTGGTATTTTTTAAATGACCAATGTGTCAGAATAACGACTTTACACTATTTACTGATCCAGCTAACCAACGCAATCAAATTTTACTCATATTTATTCAGTCTTGCAGTAGTTACACCAAAAGTAACTCGAATTCAATTAATCTAGCTAACGTGGCGTTCAATTGAACGTAACCGTGTTTTCATCTAACGTTACAGTACTTGCTAGATAGCTAACGTTGATCTGTGTGCCTACTCTTAGCTAGGATGTAGTTTCCACCTAGCCGATTCGCAAATGTAGCAATACGACGATGCAATACAGCAGAACATAAGTTTGAGATGATAGTTTGATCAATTGGCTGGACAAAATACCAAATGTTTGTAGCGAACGTTAACGTCGTTTACATGGTGTGTAGCCTACTCTGTAGACCGGGAAGCCGGGTTTTTGACAGTATTTCAGTTTTAGTCTATGTTTTAGACTGGACCAGGCGGTTTTTCTGTGCAATAAATGATGTTTACCTAGGTACAGTTGTATGATCACTTGCCGGCTTTATATTTGCTGGTGTAGGTCTCGCGAGTCCATAATTTAAAGGGATAATTCATCGAAGCATACACTTCAAGCAGCTTGTGTGGTGATGTTCTGTTTCCAGAGGCTATACATGTGAATACATTAATTTGATAGCATTAAGAATGCATTAATTAGCTTCTGGAAACATTACGTTACTGCACAAGTGGCTTTAGAGTTAATGAAAGTTGCTTTAAACCACAAACTCGCGAAAGACCCAGAACCCGGCAATATATAGTTTATCAGAAACTTCTGTATCTTAAATATCCTTTGTCGCACACAAAAACTGTCCGGGCCAGGGTAAAACGTGCACCCTGAAATAGCATTTTAAATGCCACAAAAAGTGAACTACCCCATCTAACTTCCTTCCCACGTTACTAGCTACAAGCAAAACCAATGGCTCTTATCCTCCTCTGCCCCTTGTGTTGATTTTCAGGCAACAGGTGCGGATCAAGCAGTGGGGATGGGGCTGGTGGGCTTCAGCCTTCTGCTGTTCACATATTACACCATATGGGTTATAGTTCTGGTACGTCCTCATTAACACCAAACTCATTCACTGAAACTTTTTTCAGTCATTTTAACACAGCTGCTAACTGTGGGCTTTTTCTTCTGCCCAGCCCTTCATGGATAGTGACCACGTCATCCAGAAGTATTTTCTGCCCCGGGAGTACTCTGTGATTTTACCCGGCGTGGCAGCGCTTATCCTCATTCTCTTAGTGGGTGAGTTGGTTATGCAATGTGCGCTGTCTGCATCAGCACTGTGCTGGTTTGTCTGTTAACAGGGTTGCCTGTGTGATTCCAACATTCTAAACCAAAGTGACCAAACCCATGCTGATGCATGACCAGAATAGAAGCCAATACATTTATTTCAGCCCTCAGTCCGTGTGATATCAGAGTCTATAAGAAAATAAGTTTAAACCCCCTCTCTCCTATCCAGGAATCTTTATTGGAGTGGTGACATGGAAAAACCGCAAACCTAAGAAGTCGGATTAGGGTGCAGAGTTCCCGGGATGTGGGTGGGGGGGTTTAAGGGCAGGCAGTGTGAGTAGTAGACCAAAGCACTTTGACCATTCCAGGATGCTGGACAAAAACACAATCTCAGTACAGTCTGAAAATGGTGCTGCAGTGGATGTAACTGACAGCTGCAGCACAACAAAAATGACAAACTGATGTGACAGCCCTCAAACCAGTCTATCTAATCGCATTGCAGTACTGCTGCTAGGCAGCAGCACACCTGGACCAAATACATACCTGAACTAACTTAACTCTTTAGACACTGGTAAAAATGTGAAAATCACTCCTGCAAGATCCAAGAGAATTCAGCTGGATGTGGCACCATGCAAAATGTTCAAATGTATAAAAGAATGTTCTTAGGAATACTGGTAAAAATATATATTTATTTGTAAATCAGCATTACACCTGCAGGAATGTTACTGATGTCTAAATGGTTCAATTATTTTCTAAAAAGTGTTTGACCCAGGTTTGGAAAGCAGTAGGCCTACAATCCATTGGCCAGTTCACTCACTTTATATCCCTTTGTGTCTGTGGAGTGATGCTTTAAGTGCTGTGTGAATAACTCATGCGCCTCAGCATACTCGCAAACCTTTAGTTCAGTGTTTGTAGGAAAGTTGCATGAAGGAAAACACGGAGTTGCACAGTGCTTTAAATACAGCCTAATTAGCAGGAGATGGCTGCCTTTTCAAAGTTGGATTGTAAATATTTATTTTTGCAACATGCTAAAGAAAACAAACACATTCACACATGTTGATCTGTTGTCTTACATTTGCAAAATTGCTGTAAGAACTGGTTGTAAAATACCGGAATAAAGATTTAGAAAAATACATGAGCCAACAAATGTTAATTACTTTGTTGCAGGCCAGCTGCACAAAGTAAAAAAGGGATTTGGCGATATTTCTGAAACCGTTCCCAAATATAGCGTAATTGGCATTACCCCTTTTCAAATGTATTGTTCAGCATTTTGTACAAATGGCAATAAAGTAATTCTTTACAATTTTGTATTTTCATATAGAGTGTGTATGAAGATAAATTGAATGAATTAGTAAACACATTGGAATTGGTTGGGGACAACTGAAATGTATTTTAATATTTATTGAATGTATTTTCACCAAATTGCCACACAAGGTCAGTGTTGCACTCTCATTGAGCCCATGGAACTCCTAATCTGCAAGTGAACCAGCATTGGTGTATAACACAGGAAATGTAGCCACTGAGCCAGGAAATTGTTGAAAACAGATTGGCATTAAAACCCATCCAGAATTGGGTTCCCCACCCTGCATAGTGTTTTGAACAAAGGTGATCCTTGTATTTTAATGGAATGCATTTAGATCAATGTTGTTATTCACTTACACAAGTGAATTTAAGGATGTGTGTTCTAATCCCAAGGCAGACAATGCAGTTGTGCCCTTGATGGATGAATTGCATGTGTGTTGCAGCTGTAAGTCTCAGGATCTCAAAGCCCTTTATATTGGTGGGCGATGGGTCCCCAATACCATCCCTGAGACGGCAATCACTAGAAATATTTTTTTTCCTGGGCGAAAGTTTTGTGCTGCTTTTAAAAGTGGCACAACAGTAGCGTGAGGTTATTGGGTTGGCAGATATGCCATCCACGGCTTGGTGGGCCATGCCCCATACCTATACAGCACCAAGAGTTTGGCACTTTTCAGGGTTTCCTACAGAAATGAGCACAGACTCTCAACATTAACTTCTGTACCTTCTGACCTCATGTAAACACACTGAATTCAAGTACGGCGGCACACGTCCACACAATAAAGCCCCAAATGAGGGTTATATTTGTATTTTTCTTCTTTTTTCTGCTGATTTTATCATCACAAATGCTCCATGCCAACAAGCAATAATTCTCCCCATTGTATATTTAGCCAATAACAACCATTCTCATCTAATCTAAGTAGCCTGAGCAAAGTAGCCAATCGCAGGATACACAGGCATATGTATTTCATGATGGAAGATTCATAGATTTTCTCAATGACAACTGCTGTGTTTCTAACGTTACTTTAACTAGGCTACTGTAGCTACTGTGCAAATGACAAATTTTTAGTTAGCTACGCCTATCATCTATCGACATAAACCATTAGTAGCCTATACGTCTACTGTGTATACAACCCTTTAAAACAAGTACCGTCATCCATTTAGAAATATAGCAAACACTAATTTATTTGTAGTTCGAATAAATGAATCCACACCTATGTCTTTCTTTGAGCTACAGTGTATGTGTCTACATGTATGCATGTCTCTCTTTCGATTCAATTTTCTTATGGTAATACACTGCCTGGCCAAAAAAAGTCGCTGTTGCACCCGTCATGCATAGTGCCCACTTTACAAGCCTCTGGAGGCAGTGTTATGATCTGGGGTTGCTTCAATTGGTCAGGTCTAGGCTCAGCAACGTTATGCAGCAATACAATGAAGTCAGCTGAACAGGTTATCCCATCAATGGGCATATTCCAGGACGACAATGCCAAGATTCATCGGGCTCAAATTGTGAAAGAATGGTTCAGGAAGCATGACGAATAATTTTCACACATTAATTGGCCACCAGAGTCCTGACCTTAACACCATTGAAAGTCTGGGATGTGCTGGCGACTTTACGGAGTGGTTGGACGGAAATAAATGTTGTGACGTTGCATAAAGTTGTCGAAACAATACCACTTCGAAGCTAAAGGCGGTCCAACGAAATATTAGATCTGCAACTTTTTTTTTGGCCAGGCAGTGTGTAATATATCATACATTTATATGCATTATTATCATCAGCTATTTGTAATGAACACAGTACAAAAAGCGTACTCAACATGTGTCTCAACAAAAAACATTTTCAAAGTACAAAAATGCTAAGCATACAAACTGTAAATCATTAGTTAAAACTAGCAAAGGCTAGGCCATCATCTACCGACATACAAATCATTAGTAGCCTACATCTACCGTGTATACAACCCTTTAAAACGTACTATTGTCCATTTAAAAATATTGCAAAAACTTTCATGGTAAAGGACATAATTCACACCTGTCTTTCTTTGAGCTAGAATGATGTCTAAATGGTTAAAAAAACATACAAAAACTAGGCCGGTCGTTAAAACTATTGATATCAAAATGAGGCCAAGTTACAACAAACAATATTGGCTATCGAAGCTCACACCAATTAAACAAGTGCTATTCCAAATCATTGCTAATACCAAATAACAAAAATTGACTCATGGAAGAACACATCATTTCAATTAATTTTTATATATACTGCTCAAAAAAATGAAGGGAACACTTAATCATCACAGTATAACACCAAGTCAATTAAACCAAACCGATCATGCTGGATGATGTTGCAGGCAGCATAACATTCGCCACGGCGTCTCTAGACTCTTTCACATCTGTCACATGTGCTCAGTGTGAACCTGCTCTCATCTGTGAAGAGAACGGGGCGCCAATGGCGAACCTGCCAATTCTGGTGTTCTCTGGCAAATGGCAATCGAGCTGCACGGTGCTGGGCTGTGAGCACAGGTCCCACTACAGGACGCCGGGCCCTCATGCCACCCTCATGGAGTCTGTTTCTGACAGTTTGGTGAGAAACATGCACACGAGTAGCCCACTGGAGGTCATTTTGTAGGGCTTTGGCAGTGCTCCTCCTGGTCCACCTTGCACAAAGGAGCAGATACCGGTCCTGCCGCTGGGTTGTTGCCCTTCTACGGCCCTGTCCAGCTCTCTGCAATGGCCCGTCTCCCGGTATCTCCTCCATGCTCTTGAGACTGTGCTGGGAGACACAGCAAACCTTCTTGCGACGGCACGTATGGATGTGCCATCCTGGAGGAGCCGAACTACCTGTGCAACCTGAATGGGCTGCAGGTACTGCCTCATGTAGTCAGTAGTGACAAGGGCACTAGCAAAATGCAAAACTAGAGAAAAATCAGTCATGAAGGATAAAGAGAGAGAAATGGTCTGTGGCCACCACCTGCAAAACCATTTACTTTTTGGGGGTTGTCTTGCTGTTGCCTCTCCTGTCCATCTGTTGTCACTTTCATTTGCACCAAAGCAGGTGAAATTGATTCACAATCGTTTACACTTCCTAACTGGACAAATCGATATCCCAGAAGTTTAATTGACTTGGTGTTATACTGTGTTGATTAAGTGTTCCCTTCATTTCTTTGAGCAGTGTATATAATAGTTGATGAAAAATTACAATGTTTATACTTGGTTGTCAAGTTAATTTTAGAAAATGTACATCTTTTAAAAATGTTCCATGCAGCTCGAAATTACAAACAATTTACAAACATTCATACCATGAACCATACTTTACACTACGGAAAGGGGGATGAATAAATAAATACAGAAATATTTAGGCCTAGTAAATAGCCTAAATATTGAATCTTCCAAACCTATCCATACATACGTTTGCCCCATTAATGTAGCCTAGTGAACGTTTGTGGGTCAGATAAAGCCAAATAAGTAAAATAGTCCAATTTCTTTTAAAATGTAAGAAAATACTTTTTTTTTTAAATTTGTGAACACAATTTTGAGAACAAAAGATTGTCTATAGGCTCTGAAGGACCACACAGTTTTCTATTCAAATACAAATAAACAACAACAACAATAGTAATTTTGGGGTGCTGGTGCCCAGGGGCACGGTGGCGCGGACAATAATGAATGAGACTGGCCTGTGTAAATGGGGACGCAACCACGTTCTGGGTTGAATTTCATTAGCGGAATTAAATTAAAGATTTCAAGCCATATAGCCTAGACATATGATTTATCGCTCCAAATTCGCTCCATTCAACCGTTTAGCATTCAGGTCATTGGAACAGTTGGACCTGTGGGGATTCGGTTTCTGTCTATGATTTCCCATGGCAGTTTTTCAGCGATTCTGCGCTCCCCGTCTGCGTGTGTACGGACTGTGACAAAGGCTCTAAGTTTAGAGCCTTTGTCACAGTCCGTACTAATGCGTGCAAGACAGGTTTTATGCTCCAAAGTTTTAATGGAGAGAGACGGGGACCCTTGGTGCCTAACGCGCGCCCGGGATGTGCACGACGAGGAATGGAATCTGGAGAGGTGGTACACGCGCCTCATTCAAAGGACGCGCTGTCGACTGCGACGAGTGAAAGAACGCGCTGAATTCCTCCAACGTAAAACCGGACGAACCGAGGACCTATAATAAATTAACAGCGACAATGACTCAACATGAGGTAAGTTTAAAAATAATAAAATCTTCGTGGTTATTTGCTTCAGTCCGATCCGTCAGATATTAGCCTATAATAGGCTAACTCAGTTTCCCTGCTACTTTTGGCACTTGGTTAGGATATACGTATAGGCTCATCGCTAATCAGATTTCCAAACGCCGATTGAATATTATGCGCACTACAATTTTCCCGTATGCAAAATGTTTATACACATCATATATGATCATACTTGCAAAGTTTTATAAACATATATGTTCATTAGTAGGCTATTATATTGTATATTTGTATACAATTCTTATACAATCTCAAATGTTTTTTATATGGAGTACCATGTATGTTAGGGAACTATTTAATTTTAGTCTGAAATGTATAGGCCTATGCTTGTTCTCTACCACATAGTTATTTTTTGTATATATGGCATATGTGATTTTTACAGGATATTTACAGACCTTTTGCATATGGGTTGTGGGGTTTATAAAACTGTCATGTGAAGCAAATGGTCTTTTACATCTTTTATCATTTATCAGGGGTTTTCCAACACCATTGTGTTTTTATTGTTGTTTTCATACCCATATACCAATAGTCCAAACACGTGTGATGTTGTGTACAGCATGCACAGTTATTCATGTTTTCTTTAAGATTCATAAAGTTTGTACTTTAAATAATCACTCGTGAAAATGATTGTATTCAATTCCAAATGTAACCACAATAGCCCGGTGATATAAATTTTTTCATAACTATTGTGCAATGGGGCAGCCCCCTCTTCCGCGTTATTATTTTATTATCAGACGCACCGGGACACTTGGTGAGTGTCCCACACAATGCTCCTGTTCAGTAGCGCACAGTGTAGTGGCAGAAATGGCTCACATTCCAAGTATAACCTACGGAGGCACAAAACAGAGACCTTTTATTCGTACCAGCCGAGTACTACCACAGCGGAATAAGGCGGCTTTAGTGTTGGATTCTCTGCGTGATCTGCATGTTTGTCCGATACAGAGGCAGCGCTAGCATTTGGCCTGACGGGCCCGGGCCTGCCCACTTTTATGACGGCCCATCCAAAAAGAAAATGTATTGTAACATCCCTGCAGCCCTAGTATTCTGTCATGCAGTTGCAAACCTATTGAAGTGTAGCTACTGTTGTGCCTTTGCTATTGGAGGAGATAACAGTGAAAGAGATTCTGGGAGGAAGAAGGGTGGGGCCTCCAGACTCATTTAGGGGCTGCGTCCCAATATTCTTCATTTCCCACCTCCTTTCCTCCACTCCCCCACTACCACTCCTCTCCTACACGGAAGTATGCAAAACTGCCTGCACGTTTCGAGTACAAGGCTGCGTCCCAATTCGCCCCAAGGTTCTCCTTCAGCAGGGGCATCATGCAAGCCAAAATTCTGGGGGGGGGGGGGCACAATTAGACAATTAGAGTGGGGGGCATGGGGGTCCTTCCCCAGAAAAAAAAAAAAAATATGATGCAATTTTCTGCAATTTGACATACAGGTGCAGCTCAAAAAAATTGTCAGAAAATGAAACTCATATATTATATAGATTTATTACATATAGAGTGAAATATTTCAAGCCTTTATTTCTTGTAATTTTGATGATTATGGCTTACAGCTAATGAAAACCCAAATTCAGTGTCTCAGAAAATTAGAATATTACATAAGATCAATAAAAAAGGATATTTTAAACAGAAATGTCAGCCTTCTGAAAAGTATGTTAATTTCTATGCACTCAATACTTGGTTGGGGCTCCGTTTGCATGAATTACTGCATCAATGCGGCGTGGCATGGAGGCGATCAGCCTGTGGCACTGCTGAGGTGTAATGGATGCCCAGGTTGCTTTGATAGCGGCCTTCAGGTCGTCTGCATTGTTGGGTCTGGTGTCTCTCATCTTCCTCTTGACAATACCCTATAGATTCTCTATGGGGTTCAGGTCAGGCGAGTTTGCTGGCCAATCAAGCACAGTAATACCATGGTCATTGAACCAGCTTTAGATACTTTTGGCAGTGTGGGCAGGTGCCAAGTCCTGCTGGAAAATGAAATCAGCATCTCCATAAAGCTTGTCAGCAGAAGGAAGCATGAAGTGCTCTAAAATTTCCTGGTAGATGGCTGCGTTGACTGTGGACTTCAGAAAACACAGTGGACCAACACCAGCAGATGATATGGCACCCCATCAAATCATCACTGACTATGGAAACTTCACACTGGACTTCAAGCAACATGGATTCTGTGCCTCTCCACTCTTCCTCCAGACTCTGGGACCTTGATTTCCAAATTAAATGCCAAATTTACTTTCATCTGAAAAGAGGACTTTGGACCATTGAGCAACAGTCCAGTTCTTTTTCTCCTTAGCCCAGGTAAGACGCTTCTGACGTTGTCTCTGGTTCAGGAGTGGCTTGACACGAGGAATGTGACATTTGTAGCCCATGTCCTGGATTCGTCTGTGCGTGGTGGCTCTTGATGCACTGACTCCAGCCTCAGTCCACTCTTGTGAAGCTCCCCCAAATTCTTGAATGGATTTTGCTTGACAATCCTCTCAAGGCTGTGGTTATCCCTGTTGCTTGTGCACCTTTTCCTACCACACTTTTTCCTTCCACTCAACTTTCTATGAATATGCTTGGATACAGCACTCTGTGAACAACCAGCTTCTTTAGCAATTACCTTTTGTGGCTTACCTTCCTTGTGGAGGGTGTCAATGACTGTCTTCTGGACATCTGTCAAGTCAGCAGTCTTCCCCATGATTGTGTAGCCTACTGAACCAGACTGAGAGACCATTTAAAGGCTCAGGAAACCTTTGCAGGTGTTTTGAGTTAATTAGCTGATTAGAGTGTGACACCATGAGTTTCCAATATTTAACTTTTTCACAATATTCTAATTTTCTGAGACACTGAATTTGGGTTTTCATTAGCTGTAAGCCATAATCATCAAAATTACAAGAAATAAAGGCTTGAAATATTTCACTCTATGTGTAATGAATCTATATAATATATGAGTTTCACTTTCTGAAATGAGTGACAAAAAATATAGAACTTTTTCACGATATTCAAATTTTTTGAGCTGCACCTGTATATATTCATTGGTTTTTTGGGGATTATTTAAAAACTTCAGTAAATCAATTTTTGTAGCTCAGTAATCTCCCACTTTATATTAGGGTAAATACTGTATATTTATTTCGAGATTTTCATGTCAATTATTTGTGCTGTTATGGTTATTGAAAATGACACTCACTTATTCACGCACTTCTACACTAGCTTCTACACTGCTGCCACTTTTCTTGAAAAAGAGCTAATCTTGTCTGCTTCCCCCCAAAATTCTAAGGGGCATAAATTCACATAAAAAGACTATATCCACAATTCAAATTAATTTAGATAACATAGATAATAAATCCACAGATGAAAGGAACCTGCCAACATGGTAATAGTTGTATTTTCAAACACAATGCATAGGAAGCAGCATGAGTAGCTACAGATGAGACTGTGCTAACATCACATAGCATTGTGCTACTACTGTTGAAATATTTCGCTCATTCGCTCAGAATTGGCGTTTGGTTCCTGCTAATCACTTTCGCCAGCACGTTAACATATCCTGCTAACGCTAGCTAACTGTTAGTTGACCAGCAGCCAGCAAGCAAGCAGACAGCAAAACTTTACAGATGAGTCCTGAAAATCTTGCTTAAAAAAATTAAGTGTATAATTAATGAATATCAGTCTAATGTGGGAATTGTTTTTTATTGCTGCAAGAAGGGAATATGAAAAATGAACTACGACTACATATGCTATCCAGCTCGCAAGTGCATGCGTCTAATGTCTCTGAAATTAACTAGTTTTTTGCTCATTTCAAGAATGTTTGTCAACCTTGCTAATCGTACATTCTTTAGTATGTTTTACCACATTAGATAGCTAAATGCTAATCTCGATTAGTTTACAACTAATGATTAATTTTTAGAATAATCTTTCTTTAGAAGTCACCAAAATCCACTATTTAAAAGGCGTTTTAAAAAAGAAATCACACTTTAGATTACGCCTATTAATCAATTGTAGGCTATGAAGCTGATTATTGAGCACACTCCGCTCCTATTCGAGCCCGTTGTTTGTTATGCATGTTTCCTAGTCCCTTCCATGTTTTCGTTATGTTCTCGTGATTTAATTGTTTACCTAATGTGTTAACCTCATGTCGTTTTGTTACCCCTCCCTTTCCTATGTGTATATAAGACCCACTATTCTGTTTCCTCATCGTCAGAACGTTGATCGTATTTCCTGAGCCTGTGATTTAGTAAAGCCAGAGATCTATTGAGACACCCTTCCGTACGACTTCGATTTCGCCTTTTGATTCTGTTTGTTTGCCTTTGTTGTTTTATTGGTTATCGACTTTTTTGCTTGTTTTTTTTTACTTTGCCTTTGCCTTCCGTTTTTGTACCGTTGCCTGTGATTTCCCGGTTTTTGGATTTTTGGATTCCTGACTACTCTCTTGCCTTTCGTTTTTGTACTGTCTCAAATTCTGATTGCCTGGCTTTTGATCCCTGACTGGAAATTAACCACGTTCTTGCCTTATCCTGTCTGCGGTTGGGTTTTCTGAGTCCAGACATTACACTTTTGTTCAAAACCAAGCAGTTACGCACTAATCAAACGGTGGTTAAATCCAGTGAAAAGCCGTTCATTCTGTGCTCTGAATTTGATGAAACTGACAGTCATTTCGTCCGTCCCTACACAGAAGTAACGATAGTGATCAGCTACAATTGAGCAGATTACATTCAAAACCGGCACAATAACTACCCTAATTTTAACTGGACACCTTTCTGTTTAAACAGCAATGCTATGTAAGAAATATGAAGCTAACGTTAGCCTGCAGCAGCCTTGATATAAGGTTATCAGCCACATACATGCTCCTTTGCCAAAGATAGACAATGGCCCAGTTTCGTGAAATGCTGTGTAATCAAAATGATTAGTTTTATTTAACTGTTTATTATTTAATTTAAGGTAACGTTACGTACTCTTGAATATTTTCTTCTCCTCACTCTTTTTTTTTTCCGGAAAAACTTGGCAACGATTTAAAGTCCTCTGTGATTGGTTAGAAACAGAAACATCACAATTTTGCAGATTTTGGGTAATACCCTTCTGAAAAGGGCGGTCTGATGCGAACTTACTTGCTAAAGGGGCGCATCAAGGGCTCATGGCGGCACTCGAGAGTAGGGTGAGACCAGAGTCGATTGTGCCCCGGGGCATACTTGCCAACCTTGAGCCCTCAGAAATAGGGAGATTTTCCGAAACCACCACGGGGGGTCTGGGGGTCCTCCTCCCCTAGAAAAAAACTTAATTTCCTGCATTCTAGTGAATTTTTAAGGGTGTGAATTACAAAATAAGAAGCAGACAGAAAATCAATTTGAAAAAAAGTTTATTACTAGAAATATATATATCCACAAAAATCCCCGTCTCATCGCGTTGCGTTATGATTGGATAGTAAATCCCCGTTAACCAGCCACGTAGATACAAGCGTCAGATTAAAAAAAATAAAATAAAAAAATAAATTAAAAAACGGTATTCTCCTAATTCGGGAGAACTGCGGGAGAATGTTGTCTCCGGGTGATTACCGGGAGAGGACAGTGAAAATCGGGAGTCTCCCGGGAAAATCTGGAGGGTTGGCAAGTATGCCCCGGGGTAGTTTGTTCCCTGCGGTTTTCACCCAATAAAAAACAAGCTGTAGTGCCGTCATTCATTTTTTAAACCTTTTGCAGCGCCCCCTTCCGTACCAAGACATGAGTGACTGTTGACACAAGAAGTATCGCCTATTTTTGGAAAACGTCAAGTTAGCGAAGGTAAAAAATTTTTTTTGCCGATCGCTATTTTTAGACACCAGCCGTCTTTAGCTGTAAATTAACCATACCATATTTAAACTGTAAACTTGTTGACTATCAGTAGAATATAAGCATAACTTTCAGAATTTTATGCACAAGCTAAAATAAGTAAAAAAATCTTAACTGGGAAGACGGGGTACAAACGACCCGACTCTATGAAAAGTAATGGAAGTAGTCAGTTCACAGATACGTTAGCTTTAAGCTAACTAAACGATGTTCATGCACATTCAAAACATTGATTACTATAAGAAAGAACCTGAAACAGCAGAAAATAGTAAACCCATGAAATATACCGAAATATATGCAAATGTACTCATATTTAATGAGATATTGTCTAATTTGCATATTTTCATTTTTTGTGTAATACAAAGAATATTTATGTTAATGTGAAGATTAAACTGGTAGAAATTCATGAGGATATCTTTAAAGGAAAACAAAAATCCTACTGTCTCCCCTTAAGATAATGGGCACAACTGACCCCCCTCTCTTAAGGGTACAAATTATGCAGATGACGGGGTCATTTGTTCCTTTGAACTAATTTAGTTTAATATCAAAATGTGCCTTTCATGTTAGCAATTCAAGTAAATGAACATGAGCAAATGTTAATAGAGAGTATTTAATATAAAGTTATTAATTTGAAAATGTTGTCATTCTTGAGCAAGCGGTTTCTTAGCAATCGCATAAAAGACTAATTGGGGCACAATTGACTCTGGTCTCCCCCCTTGCGAAATACAAAATAAGAATTGGGACACACTAAGCTCTTGGAGGTTCTTGCGGGCACCCGCATTTGAAGTGCGCAAATGTAAGTATTTGCATGTACAGTATACAATGTACCTGACATCGCATTTTATGTTGAGACATTAATTAATATGTGACCATTGATACGTAATTAAGATGTAATCAGCAACATTCAGGGTTGGCGTTCACCAGCAGTCTGGTGGGCGGGCCTTGCACAAATACATTTATTTCAGAATATTTACATACAGTATATACAGGTGCAGCTCAAAAAATTTGAATATCGTGAAAAAATTCAATATTTTTTGTAGAAGGGAGGGAAATATTTCACTCTATGTGTAATGAATCTATATAATATATGAGTTTCACTTTCTGACATGAGTGACAAAAAATATTGAACTTTTTCACGATATTCTAATTTTTTGAGCTGCACCTGTATATAATAACCATAATATACATCGCCTAATGTATTTAAATACGTTTTTTAAAAAGTGGGTGTGCATTTACACAACAGCAACTTGTTTCAGCCCTAAGTGCGACGGGTGGTCGCTGTGAAAATGTCGACTGTACAGGCGAAATGTAACAACATAAACTCTTCAGGATTAATTAGAAAACAGCTGAAGCTGAATATACTGGTAAGTACTTTGTTTCCTAAACATATTTATACGCGAGATTTGAGAAAAAAAATGTGGTGTGTTCTAAACCGAAAGTGCATCAGGTAGCCTACTGTATATAGTACAGTAAGCAATGGAAAACGGCAAATGCTCATTTGTACAACGTTTTAAAAAAATATTATTGTTTCTATACGTGAACATGATTTTCTTAGTGTGTATAAGCGGTGCATTTTACAGTCTGTGGCTGTGGAGAGAGGAGGGTCGTAAGAGCCTATTTGAAATGAAGCGTGGAAAAACCAGACTAAATAAGCTGTAGTAAGTAAAGTAAATATTAGGACCGTCATGTTTATTGATTATTTTGTCATGCAATAAAAACAATTGATTACATTTAAATCACTGAAAATGAATACAAGAACGCAGTGAATGACAAACAAAAGTCCACTTAAGTGTTTTTACGTGAATGTTTTTGAAGTTATCGGGGAAAACTGATTTTTGTTTAAAAAATTAGGCCAGAATATATGCATGAATTTATACTGATGGTTATTTTGAGTTGCAATAAAAGCTACGATACATTTGGGTTTGACAGTTCATTCATAGCCTTTATTTTACAAATTGAGAAAATCTGAGTACTCCGTTTATGAAATTAACGTTATTACTTTACCAGTGTATTGTTGTTACGATCCCCACGGGCCTAGGGGTGCATGGGGTAGGTAACGTGATGTTATTTATACCGGGTGATGTAAAATATGATGAACAAGTAATAACAATATAAAACAGACCAGATAGCAAACTCAGTGCATAAGTTTTTACTGTGAATTAATAATAATGACAAGTATACAAAACAGAGTGCAACACTACTACATAACACACAAACCAGACTCACACAACCAGGCTCAAGGGACGCTGGATGTTGCCAAAAGAATACCCAAAACGAAACTAGCTAACACAGAGTAGTTACTAATCTAGTGTATCAAGTACACAAAACAAAAGCCTAACTACTCTAACTAGCAGACCAGAAAAATACAGTGGTTGGCAATCACCCCTAAGGACTAGTGGTTCTATACATAAACACTCTACGGGCATATGTATAGGAGCCCCCAGTCTTACCTGTCCAAAGACCTGCAAGTGTACATAAACCAGAACACATTCAAACACAACTATGGTAGACAAACTTTGGATTTCGAGCACACAAACACACACACCTGACCCCAAAAACCACACTCCCGCCAATGGCAAATAGTCCAGTTTATATGGCAGAGGTGGCGGGTTCTGATTGGGTGATTGGATGATGACAGAGGGCTTGGATAGATGACAGCGGGACTTGATTGCTGATTGACAGGCGGCACAGCGAATGAAGGTGGTGGCAGGCGAAGGCAGGGAAGTCCACAAACCAATAACACAGACACGTAACAATTGTCCAATTTAAACTAAATAAATTTGAAACTCTCAATCTTACTTAAGTTGGCCCACTCACAAATTACCGTGGCCCACCCACAATTGAAATCCTGCAGTTGCTACTGGTCCGATGAACATCTGCCCACTGTTCCTTGTTGGATCGGGTTTCCGAGTAAAAAGAGGTTGCACACGGACAGTTTAACCATTCTGAACAGTGTATGCTGAGCACTTATAGACTCATCTTGTTGTTTTAATTTTGTGTGCTCTTTATTTGGTTATCTCTTTTGTGCTCCCCAAGTGTTTACACCTGCTGTTTATTTTGTTAAACCATAAACTGTGTGTGTTTCTTTGAGATGGAGATGCAGCAAAGTGTCCAGAATTCTCGTTGGCTAAAGCTGTGGAGTGGTTTGAGGCAGCAGTGGAGGCTCTTGGGCCTTTTTGAGATCGACCAGCGGCACCCCTTCCACAGCCTCACCTGCATGATGAAGGAGGGCTTGTCTGCTGCCGTGCAGAACAGCATTGACAACCCCCCCTCGGTGAGTAATGCTGCCCCCTGCACTCACGAGCACCAGGCTCCATCCACTCACCAAACCCTGTCTGACTACTGCAGGCTCCTGCAAGGTGTAGTTCAGATAATGAACAGAACCAATGCCAAGTCAAGTGTCACAACCGATACTAGTTAATATCAACAACATAAAGATAAGTGCCATAGCACCACACAGATAATATCTATGTACACTGCCTGACCAAAAAAAAAGTCGCCGTTGCACCCGTCATGCATAGTGCCCACTGTACAAGCCTCTGGAGGCAGTGTTATGATCTGGGGTTGCTTCAATTGTTCAGGTCTAGGCTCAGCAACGTTATGCAGCAATAAAATTAAGTCAGCTGAGTACCTGAATGTACTGAATGACCAGGTTATCCCATCAATGGGCATATTCCAGGACGACAATGCCAAGATTCATCGGGCTCAAATTGTGAAAGAGTGGTTCAGAGAGCATGAGGAATCATTTTCACACATGAATTGGCCACCAGAGTCCTGACCTTAACACCATTGAGATGTGTTGGGACCATCTTTGGGATGTGCTGGAGAAGACTTTACGGAGTGGTTCGACTTTCCCGTCATCAATGCAAGATCTACAGTAGTTACCTGGCTATGATATGAGTCCAAATAGTGGTGAAATATGTTTGTTAATTGCCCTGTGCTACCCTGGGGTGATAATCCATAATAGGGTATTTGTTGCTCTCCATTCACTTCTATGGGGCAGCTAAAACGGTCTCAAAATGACACTTCTTGCAAGTATACAACGCGAAAGAAGCCGATTCTGTCAATACAAAAAATAACCAGTCATCGTACGTATTTTTTTTTGTGTAATTAAAATTATTTATTAAGTACTATTTTCTTCAATGTTGTTTGCAAGCTACCAGAAAAGACTACAAAAATGTCGGCAGGTCGGACCATAGATATATACTAGTACTAGGAACGTTTGCTTCTGTGGAAATTTGCACCAATGAATGGTTTCTGACACATTGGCGCATTAACGCAGTTTTTTCGGCTCATATCATGGCCAGGTAACGACACAACCCAAAGTTCTACCAAAGTTTAGTTGTGCTTTAAGAGACAGTGCTAGAGTGAAAAGACATTGCTCTTATTAAATCTGGCTTCAATTAATAAATCATGACACACTCTTTCAGATCTCCTGAAGGGCGTTATGCACTAGGTGGAGGGGGGTCCTTTCAAAGTGGGTCAGGCTTCCAGGGTAATGGATATACGTAGATGCCTTGATTGTCCATTTTTTACACACTCAACACAGTTATTTCCTTCTTTCTGTTGTGCGTTTCATAAAGGGGGAGACAGAAGCGGGGTGAGGGTGGGGGAGGAGAGACATAGGGGTGGGGGTAGGGGGAAGTAGACTGAAAAATGTAATCTATTAAAAAAATTAAAAGGCTGTAATATTTGAATGCAAGATTTAGACAACCTATGCTCACCGGGGTACCGGGGTCTTTATTCTTCCTCTCACCAAAATGTAATTTGAATGTTTTAAAACATTTAGAAATGGAACTGACCTGTAAATTTGGATGCAGATTGTTGCATGCAGCCTTTATACTGTGGTTAATTACATACTTACACACTCCACCCCAGCCCCAACCTATAGGAACCAACATTCCCACCCCATGACAAAAATACTGTGGAGCCTTTTCAAAATGTAGCATACCGAGTAAATTTACTGTTCAGTATTAGACTGATTATTCAAAAAAATATTAGAACATTCTCTAGCCCTCAGCCTGCTGTCTTTCAGTATCTTCATTGGTCGAGAAATGTCCACAGGCTGCGTACTCATTGGCTAACGAGCCTAACCCTCATCCCTGTTGACCTCTGCAGCCCTAGCCACATTTCAGGAAACCTCCTGTTTGTTTGTGAATCAGCAAAAGAGTACTTCTCATTTAGCATCCCAAATGAAGAGCTTTGTGATGTCCCAGCAGTCATATTCCACCCCACCTCCCTGTGCCATCACCCCAGTTTTTATTTAAAGAATCAGTAGGTGGAAGTATGCTTAAATTTGTATGACTACTGTCCAGCTATTCTGGTAACATCCCGCCTTTTATTGGTCACAACTGTAGTTCCTCTTTGACACACATAATTGGCACCCTCTGGTCACTGACCTCTGGAAAGGCCTGAGGATAGAGCTGGGCCCATATTCATTAAGCATATCAGAGCAGTAGTCCTGATGAGACCAGTGTCCTATTCATATCTGCCCTTATCTATCATGAGATAACAAGCAAAACCTATCCTAGATCTGGGCCTGTATTCTTAAAGTTTTTGAAACTAGGCTCAGTGTTCCCCTGTCCATATCCAAGACAAAGAAGAAAGCTGTAAACACTTAACTTTATTCTGTCAGATTTCTCCCTTGACTTACATAGTGATACCAGACAGGAAAAAGTTACTGAACTTGCACCTTATACATTTTCGCATATAGTGATTGAGAGGTGACATATTTTCTTTGAACCCCCATGGATTGGTCTCAAATGCCATCCATGAATGAAAAATATCACATATACTGTGTTTGTGCATTGTGATGTAACATCCATTGTACTTCCTAAAATCCAATTAAGAGCCATTAAAATACATTGAAGGGACCTGTTCTTGGCTTTGTTACCAAGAAAGACAGTATTAACACACATTTAAAAAACTAAAATTAGTTCAATGTACCTCATTCATGAAACGTGAGCAGAACGAATTTGCCCATATTTCGGTATTCATCAACATTTTCGTATCTGAGATTTGTAAAAATTTACCGGAGCTGACGTACCTCGTTCATAAATTCAGAATGCCGGTAAATGTAGCTTCTGAGTGATAATTTGTGAGGGGAGATGTGATTTGGAGGACCAAACGCAGCTAAAGGATATCTAAAAGTTCTCTAAAGAGAGAACCACAAGCAACCAAAAAAATAATAAAGCTCCCACTGTCCACAGGAGAGAAACGAACAGGGAGATAGGAAAAATGGACAAAATGAAAACAACCCGCAGCACGTTGGGCGAATAGCTCGTAGACACGAACACAGTTAGAGGAAATGCGCCTCTCCTCTAAACATATAGAGAAAGGACGAGGAGGCGAGAGAAAACCAAAAGGGAAATAATAGCAACCCAAAATTAAACGAGCGAATACTCCAAAACTGAGTATGATAAAATAAATGAGAAAATGAAGAAAACCTCTCGCCTTCAAAACCGAAAGCATACTGAAGAGAGGAAAACAAAGGAATGGGAGAGACAAATGTCTCAGCGAAATGAGAAAGAAACGGGACGGAAGACGGAAAATCCGATAGAGCGTCCGATAGTAACAAAAAAAAAAGACGACCACAGGAATCAGGGAAAAGGTAGCAAACCCCATGACAGGACTCCCCCACTAATGGACAACCCCAGGCGATCTCTCAGGTCTATTCCTGCAGAAGTCCCTAATGAGAACTGGGTCCAAGATGTTCCTGGAGGGACACTCCTCCGGACCATGCCCCTCCCAGTCGACCAAAAACTGGAACCCTCTTCCAACGCATCTCTCGACCAAAATACGCTGGACAGCATAAACCGGACCTCCCCCAATGATACGGGGGGGACTTCTCGGCGGGAGCAAGAGCACTAACCAATGAAAGGTGTGAAAGGTGGGATGAATACGCATGGAGCGTGGGAGCTGTAGATGGATCGTAACCGGGTTGATCTTGCGGGTTATCTTAAAAGGACCCACAAAGCGCGGCGCAAGTTTGCGGGACACCACTCACAGAGGCAGGTCTCGCGTGGATAGCCAAATTCACTGACTGACTCGGTAGGAGGGAGCTGGGCGACAGCGCTTGTCAGCGGAAACCTTCTGTTTAGCGGAAGCGTGCAAGAGGGAGAAACGCACCTGCCTCCAGGTCAACCAGCACCTCTGCACAAAAGAGGCAGCAGAAGTTACCTCCATCAGTCTCTCCAGCTCAGGAAATAATGGGGTTTAATAACCCATCTGAGCTTCAAAAGGAGAAAGGCCAGTGGAGACGTTCCGCAAGGTTTTGTGTACGTACTCTGCTCAGGCGAGGTGATGGTTTTACGATGTAGGCTTAGAAGCCGCCAGGCACCAGAGGATGCTCTCCAAAGTTTGATTGATACACTCCGTCTGACCGATAGTCTCTGGGTGGAACCCGGAAGACAGGCTAACAGAGGCACCTAACAAAAAACAAAACGAATGCCAAAACTCGGAGGAGAACTGTGGACCACGGTCGTAAACAACGTTTAAATGAAGACTGAAGTCTGAAGACGTTGTCCACCATCAGCTGGGTTGTCTCCGGGGCTGATGGGAGTTTGGAAAGGGCAATAAAATTAGCCACCCTGGAGAACCTATCGACCACAACCAAGATCACCATATTGCCCTGGGACGGAGGCAAGCCAGTGACAAAGTCGAGGGCGACATGGCTCTATGAACAGCTAGGAATGGGCAGGGGACACAACAAACATGATGGCGGAAGTTGTGAACCCTTACTGCGGGCACAGACAAATGCCCTAACGTCGCTCTCCATTTTGGGCCACCAAAAGCGGCGCGCCAAGAATTCTCTAGTGCGGTGAGTACGAGTGTGAGCGGCCAGCTGCAACGAGTGACCCCACTGGAGAACCCGGGATCTGACCCAGGAAGGAACAAAAAGACGATGAGGAGGACCACCACCCGGGCCAGGGTCAGAGTGCAATGCCTTAAGTACGACCGCCTCGATCTCCCAGATAACTGAAGCCACGATCTACGTGGTGGGCACGATGGGCAGAGGAACAGGATCCCTGTCTGCTTAGTCGTAGATGCGTGAAAGTGCATCAGGCTTGATATTTTTGGAGCCGGGGCGGTATGTGATGAGGAAATTGAATCTGGTGAAAAATAACACCCAGCGGGCCTGGCGAGAGTTGTGCCTCCTGGCTTGTTGGACATATTCCAGATTTTTGTAGTCAGTCCAAACAATAAAGGGGTGTTCTGCTCTCTCTAACCAGTGGTGCCACTCCTCTAAACCCAGTTTGACGGCCAGCAACTCCCAATCCCCTACGTCATAATTTCTCTCAGCAGGTGTCAAAGCACGAGAGAAATAAGCGCAGGGGTGATTAGGAGATTAGCCCCTGCTCCAAGTTCTGACGCATCCACCTCCACTACAAAAAGTAGAAAAGGGTTGGGAGTAATAAGAATGGGCTCTGAGCTGAATCTCCTCTTGAGCTCACAAAAGGCTGTTTCGGCCTTAGCGGACCACTTAAAAGGCGACTGAAGAGTGCTTTTCTTGGTGAGGATGGTAATGGGGGCAGCTACCGCGCTAAAGTCGCAAATAAAGCGAGGGTAAAAATTGGCGAAGCCTAGAAAACATTGGACCTAGGGGTGGGACAATGCACCGGTGCATCGCGATGCATCGATCTGAATGTGTAAATACAACTGCATCGATCTGTAAGATTAGAATTGATAAGCATTGATTAATATCGCATTGTAAATGAATGTGCACGTATGTATTTATTTATTCAAAAAAAATATTAATTTCATTATTTAAAAAATATATTTCTGAGGCACTTTTAAAACTGTTTTGACTAGCTTTAATCCATGTTTCTGCTCCAACCCCCACATAAGCGTGAGTTGAAAGCAGCGACAGGCGGGAATCAAGCGACAATGAGACGGACAGATCTGAGCGAAATGGCTAGCTGCTCGAGTGCGACAAAAGAGACAGAAATTGACAGAATTTGCGATGTTCCGAACAGAAAATCAGTGGTATGGAAGCATTTCGGGTTTAGAAAGAAGGAGGGTGTACTTGACAAAACCGCTGCAATATGCAAGATATGCCTAGTTGAAATCAGATACACAGGCAACACCACAAACATGATAAACCATATGAGCCGACGACACACCATTGACGTGAAGGACAGCAAGCCGGTTAGCAAGCTAAACACGGGAGTCAAGATTTTCCTGGAGAAATGGCCAAACAGTTATTTTATTTGTTTTTATTAGTTTTTATACACATACCATGTCCAGACAGTTAATTGTAAAGTGCTTTCTGATATTTAAATTTAAACCATTTTCTATTCAAAATCAAGTAGACGTTAGAGACAAAAAACAAAAATAGTAAGACTATTTCCAATGTCTTACGTTCAATTAATTATTATTACGTTAACTGTCCGATTCCAAACCCCCCCCCCCCCCCTTCCCCTACATATCACACAGACAAAAACTAAAATAAAAAAATAAAAAAACAGTTCTAAAAGGGCTAAAGAGGTGACATCTGCTATAGCCACGTTCATCTGCAAAGACCTTAGACCATACAATGCGGTAGAAGAAGAGGGATTCAGTCACTTAATGAATGTCGTGGAACCTAGATACACCATACAGAAAACATTTTAGTGAATAAAGGAAAGGTATTAGGGTACCATGTCTGACACTGTTTGAAAAACAATAACCTCAATAGGGCAACTTTAGAAAATACACTGTTAGTCATGTTTATTGCTGCATTATTTGCTGCAGACAGCTGCAAAATGTATGGCATGCCTTAACAATAAACATAATTCTGTGAACTTGGCGTAAGGTTCTAATTGAATATTTAATTACTGCTGACTGTATCGGTATCAAATCACATTAGCATAACTATTAAATTTTTTTAAAGTATCAAAATTAATCAAACCGAATTGTATCGAATTGAATCGTGGTCAAATGTAAGATGTTATGATGCATCAAACCTTTGCCTAAAGAATCGTAACCAAATCGAATCGTTATGGGATTGAATCGCCCCACCCCTAATTGGACCTGTTTGACTGAACATGGGGTGGGCCAGTTCTTAACAGCAGACACTTTATCAGGGTCCATGCGAACCCTGCCCTCCTCCACAATAAAACCCAAAAAAGAAACGGATCTGTGGTGGCAAGAACATTTCTCAGCTTTCACAAATAACTTTGCCCCAAGGAGGGCTTCAAGCACCTGATGCATGTGCCCGATGTGAGTGGGGAGGTCCAAAAGAAAATTTAAATATCGTCGAGAGAGACAAATACAAAGCGTTCTAAAAATTCTCTCAGGACATCATTGATTAACGCCTGGAAGACAGAGGGGGCGCTAGAGAGCCTGAACGGCATAACGAGGTACTCATAGTGACTGCTGTGAGTGTTAAAAGCGGTCTTCCACTCATCGTCATCACGCATACAAATGAGATTATACGCATTGCGCAGGTCCAGTTTATGCTCAAGACACACCTATAATTAACAAAAAGACTAAGTTCAGCCCATCTGTATCTTGCACCCAAATTATCTGCTCTCGTAACTACCAAAAGTGAATTTGTACATGCCATAAATCAGGAATGGGCAACTTTAGTGACTCCTCGGGCCATAAAATATATTACGGCACTTTGTTGAGGCCGCAAGTCAGCACAAACCTACCACACACGCCCGTGTAATTGTCACTGTGGTGGCTGTGCTAGTGTAGGCTCAAGTTGTATTATTTAATTCCAGAAATTACCTGTAAACAGGCACTGTGGTTTGCCTTTAAATTCTATGAAAAGATAATCATGTTCCCACGTGATCTGGAAAACTTGGTTTCTCTTTCAGTGAAAGAATGTATCTAGCTGGTGTTGTGCTAGGATGCTGATTTTCCATTACTGGCTGTAGAAGCCTCTCAGCGATATTTACAGCATCAACTGTGTGGCTTGTGCTGACACACATTTTTAATTTAGATGGGGCAGCGCAGGCTGGATAAACCATCGGGTCATTGCCCACCGTGCCCTAAATGCACTTGCGCCATGCACTTTCTAGACCAAGCGTTAAGATTGTTAAAATAAAAGTCTCTTTTAGTGGCTGGCCAAAGAAATCTCTGCACAGAAATAGTGGCAATGGCAGGAGCAAATTTGGTAGGTATACGTCCTTTTGAACAACTACAGTGGGTGCATAATTTGAATTTGGAGATCTCACTGACCTACTATACTAAACCGAGCCAACAGACAGTCGCTTGGTATGTTCAGTAGTCTCGCCCAAATGTTCTCCTCAAAATCATCTTGACGAGAGTGCCTGCTACATGCTCACACATTCTTTCGCTGTGTCTCAGATGTATCTGGAGGATATTTAGTTGTCCCAATTGCAGTCAGCCATTGTTTTCACTCATCCTCATCTTGAAGTATCCGTCCTTTCTTCGCCAACATTTAACCCTTGCAATTTGCAACACTATAGTGCAGCTGCTTTTTCTTTTCAGTAGAACTTAAGCATAAATTAATTTAAACTGAACACCATACATTCTATAGTGGATAGCTTGCTAGCAAGTGACGTTAGCCTAACTCGAACAATGGCTTCTAGGCTAAGTAGTAACACCCAGCCCCTCTGTTTATATACAATAGTAGTGGCCACCTGTGGCTGACGTTGTCTGACGCCTGCCCATAGACTGTAAGCGCCTGCCCCATTGTAGTCCATAGTAAAGCAGGAAACTGGAGCATGTGCAGTAGTTTGGGGCTATATCTCTGCTTTCACTACATGTAAAGAGTTTGTTGAGACGGTACATCAGCCTGACCGTATTGCTGTATATCCAAGCAATTAAAGAAATATTGAACAATGCCAAATTATTTATTGAATTTAGGCCTTTCGCTGCTCTCAAAGCTCATGGGGAATGACCATTTTGTGGCTGCTTAAAAAAAAAATTATTCTGGGGGTGCATGCCCGCAGACCTGCCTAGTACAGACTTAGCCCCCCTAAACATATGGCGAGGCCCATGCCCTGAAGCCCCACAGAAAGTGATGTGGAGTGCATTTCTACATCACCTCTATGTGTTTTCAACGAAGACAACACATCACCCATTCAACAACCACAACAAAAGACACCTCCATCATATCACCAACCTCAGGGTAAGGTAACGGTTATGAATGTCGTTTTGGAAAAAAATAATCAGTCTGAAGGGCCCTATATTTTTGCCTGGGGCCCCCAGAGACACTAGAATCGTGTCTGGCTCGTTCACCATGGAACGCATGAGTTAGCAAGATGGTAGCGCCCTGTGAGAGATTAAAACATGTGGTGCTCCTCGCAACAACTAGAATTCACTTTCGGGAGAGAACTGTGAGCCTGCACGGAGCAAGGCTAAACAATCTCCCAATCTTGCAGGGGTAGGCATGGTCCCCGAGCCCAAAGGCTAACCAGAAGGGTTCCCATGGATAGACAAGACAAGAAGTAACGTTTATGTAACGCAAACTAATAAGACCCTCAACAACGCAACTCAGGGTGACCAGCCCTGTATTGCCCATGATACTATTGAATAACTGTGACAAAACTCTGAATGCAGTGGCACAAGCCAAAGCAAACAGAGTGACAGCAGAGCACTCAAGGAAGAGGCTAGATAGATAGTTGCTCCAAGCTATTGAATAGTTGTGAGTATACTTCTGCACAGAGAGCTCTTACCAAGATGAATCTCAGGAGTGTGCCGAGAAAAGGAAGAGGAAGTAGTAGTGCTTTCATGGCTATTTAAGAGGGCTGGCCGTAGCACTAGTCGTACATGGGACTAATCGAGAAATCCTACCTCGGAGCATATCCTGCCGCACGGAAGGATACCATATGGAGTGATCCAATATAGTGAAACATAACTTCAATACCATATGGAGTGATCCAATATAGTGAAACATAACTTCAATACCATATGGAGTGATCCAATATAGTGAAACATAACTTCAATACCATATGGAGTGATCCAATATAGTGAAACATAACTTCAATACCATATGGAGTGATCCAATATAGTGAATCATAACTTCAATACCATATGGAGTGATCCAATATAGTGAAACATAACTTCAATACCATATGGAATGATCCAATATAGTGAAACTCCCCTAAACTTTTCTCCTTCGCCCCTCCCCCATAAGTAACTTTCCCAGCAGGGACTGGGATGCTGGCCCTGATTGCGTCATGCAGAGGTAAGGTGTGTGGGGGGTCAGACTCCTTTATGACAAGGATTGGCTGATCTAAAAGCTAACAATTCACTTATTAATTAAAGTAATCTCATGTTGTTCAAAGCAGGTCTAAGCACCATCATATTATTAGCAGAATATTCATGGTTTTAACCATTTACTTTGGCCCTCCAGAGGCAATTTTCACCTAGTTTGTGCTAGTTTTATTTAAATGTCAATATCTCAAGAAATATTCCCTGCACATTCATGGTTTCACGTTCAAATTGAAAAAAAAGCTGTATCATTCAGAGATTTGCAACAGAACACATTTATTTAAGAATAGTCACATACAGTATATACATAATAACCATATTTCAGCCCTAAGTCCAATAGGTGGTCGCTGTGGAAATGTCGACTGATTAAACTCTTCAGGGTTAATCAGAAAACAGCTGTAGCTGAATATACAAGTAAGTACTTGGTTTCCTAAACGTATTTATACGAGAGATTTTGGAGAAAGAAATTAGGTGTCTTTCAAACCGAAAGTGCATCAAGTACTGTATATAGTACAGTAAGCAAGAGAAAACGGCGAATGCTCATTTGTGACCCGCTCTATGAAAATGAGTCTGATGTGGGGGAAAAAATTATAATTTTCTCAGAAAAGTGTTGTGGGGTGGGTTTTTTTCAGAGAAATTTTTTTCCCCACATCAGACTCATTTTCGTAAAGCGGGTCACATTTGTAGCCTACAATGTTTAAAAAATGTATTATTGTTTCTATACGTGAACATGATTTTCTTTGCATGTATAAACGTTATATCCAGAGCCGAATACCCTATTTCACAATCGCAAGTTATCGCAACAGCTGGTACGCCCGCACACAGCACTCTGTTGCGCATCAGTGCTGGAGGAGATGTAGGCATCAATCCCTTTTTCAAACATGTGAAAATGAAATGCAATTAGGTACACACACTTAATTGCATTTGAGAAATATAGGCATAGTTTGCTTTGCAAGATAGTTGGCTATGGCTAGTACAGTGGTCGACTGGTGTAATTTCAGCAAACAGCAGGGTATGGCAAGTAAGCTGGGGGGGGGGGGGGGTGAAATAAAAAAAAAAATCATTTTAAATTGTGGATTTTGGTAACTTCTAAAGAAAGATTATTCTAAAAATGAATCATTCGTTGTAAACTAATCGCGATTAGCATTTAGCTATCTAATGTGGTAAAACTTACTAAACAATGTACGATTAGCAATGTTGACAAACATTCTTGAAATAAGCAAAAAACCAGTTAATTTCAGAGACATTAGTCTCTGCTCTATGCACTTGCGAGCTGGATATCATATGTAGTAGCTCATTTTTCATATTCCCTTCTTGCAGCAATAAAAAACAATTCTCACATTAGACTAATGTTAATTAATTATACACTTAAATTTTTTTTTCAGGACTTGCTTAAGTCTGCTAGCTAGCTAGTTAGCTAGCGTTAGCAGGATAGGTTAACGTGCTGGCGAAAGTGATTCGCAGGAACCAAACGCCAATTCTGAGCGAATGAACGAAATATTTCAACAGTAGTAGCATAATGCTATGGGATGTTAGCACAGTCATCTGTACTTTCTATGCATTGTGTTTGAAAATACAGCTATTACCATGTTGGCAGGTTCCTTTCATCTGTGGCTTTATTATCTATGTTCTCTAAATTAATTTGCATTGTGGATATAGTCTTTTTATGTGAATTTATGCCCCTTACAATTTTTGGGTGAAGCAGACTCTTTTATTTTTTTTTAGCTATTTTAAAAAAAAAGTGGCAGCAGTGTAGAAGCTAGTGTAGAAGTGAGTGAATAAGTGAGTGTTATTTTCAATAACCATAACAGCACAAATAATTGACATGAAAATCTCTAAATAAATATTCAGTATTTACCCTAATATAAAGTGGGAGATTATTGAGCTACAAAAAACTGATTTAGTGAAGTTTTAAAATAATCCTCCCAATTGCGTCATTATTTTCTTTTTTTTCTGGGGAAGGACCCCCATGTCCCCCGCTGTAATTGTGCCCTCCCAGAATTTTGGCTTGCATGATGCCCCTGGGGGTGAATATTCATAAATGGCAATATTGCAATATTTTCTCATTTTAGACTAGAAAATATTTTTCCTATATGTACCCGCACTTTCGGTCTGATGGTCCAACAGATACAGATACACAGTGGCATCGCTGCACACCCCTAATAAATGGTGCATTTTACAGTTTGTGGCTGTGGTGAGAGGAGGGTCATAATTGCTTTGGGCTATTAATAGCACCCTTCTATTGTATTTCCCTGCAGTGTAATTAGAGAAGCTGAGGTTTTCACAAGCGGCTACCCTTTTAAACAATCCTGCATCAAAATCTACGGGGTTTTCTTAAAGCTGTAGTTTATAATTTCAGACAAACATGAATACTGTAATTGAGACGGATACATCTCAACCACTAGGGGTGTAGTTTATAGAGTTAAAGAGACCAAACATGAATATGTTAGCAATTCAGATCAGCTTACTGAAAACTTCTACAAAATGTGACATTTGCTCCTGCTTTTAACAACATTAGTGATGGGTGAAGTGCAATTGTTGAGTCCAGGAAGTAGTGTCATTTTCTAAATTGAGCAAAATATTACGTCCATGTGACAAGATCAGTTGTAACACACTGGCCTCCGCTTGACACTAGAGGCAAAAAAATTGGCAGGCCACCTATGTAGACATTTATGACTCTATTTTCCGGCTTGCGCATGGCGGGTGGCGAGCCAGCGCATTGGCGAAGTGACGTTTACGGCATGTATTTTCACGCTCCTGAGCCCGTTTAATTCGCCGTGCGCTGGAAGTGGGAGGAGAGTTGCTGGTGGAGGTGTTTCAGTCCAGATCGAGCTGCGAAACTGCAAATTTGGGGCTCTATTTTCCGGCCGGTGGAGAGCCATCACTGGCGAAGTTGCAATTTCGTCACGGACTTGCACGCGTCTGACCCCGTTTGGTAATTTAATGACTCGCCTTGCGCTGAAATGGGAGGGAATCCGCTGTTTGTGGGTGAGTCTGTCAAGAGGGAGCAGCCCAGTTCAATTTCACTGGAGCGGAATGCAATTTGGGATAAGAGGATGCTTACACTGCCCAGCAGATGAGACCATGTTCACGGCACAAATCGCACCACTGCGTACGGCGAGTTACTATATTCGGGGCTTTCCCCAATGCGTGCATGATCATAACCTATTCAAAAGCCAATCAATCATATGCAGTCCAATTTGACTGAAATAAATCCCCCAAGCAGGAAAAAATTATACTTTGCATTTATTGCTCATTGTCTTTTTTATAATGTTAATTCTTGTATTTCTTTCTGTTTTTAATTGTTTATAGCTGTTATTATACAGCACTGTGGTCCCAGGGTACTGTATTCTTTCTTACACCTGTCTGTAATGAGAATAATGACAAACTTGGTGCATACATTCACTCTTATTGCACGTATAGCGATAAAAACGTACCTCTTAACTCAATTACATTCAATTAAATCAATGCAAAATAGATAACCTATCGTCTTCCAATGCAGAATTCTAAAGGTGACAAAAGTTGCTAATGAATGTGGTGAGGAAAATGGAATATGTTGCATGGGGAAAATTGGAAATAGATAAATGATTAAACGCATGCTAAGACCTGGCAAATAGGAAAAGAGAGGAGTTGAAAAATAAAAAGAGCCAGTAAATGATAAATGGGAGAGTAAAATAAATTATTTTAAAATGTATTTTATGGACTGATTGGAGGCTCAGGAAATGATTAAAAGCTTTTTATTTTCACAGTTCAGACAACCTATTAGTGACTTTTGTCACCTTTAGGATTCCATAGTAGTCGGAAATTGACAGTCGGTGGACTTGTTCTGCAAGAGGGAGGCCTCCCGACCACGACCGAATGGGCGTGTTCTGCTATCGTTTTTCAGTAAACCATGTGATGCGGGATAGCCACGGCGCCACTGTTCACGGCGAGGGCAGGGGCCAGGACCATAGTCCCCTTGACATCTCCAGCACATGACAGCAGGTTTTTCTGAAGACGTTGTAGGTGTAGATGTGTGTCTTTGGTGGGACTTAGGTGTTTCGTTTTCTGGCAGTCTGTCATTCTAACTCCAGTTGGTACTCATGGTCTTTTTCGAGTTGTATGCCAAGATGCACAAGATGTGCTTACACGTGCTCGTAACTGACTAGCGAGGTGAGGTTTAATGTTTTTCAGGATTGTTTGCATGTTACATGACTGTGTCAGGGACGCCATGAATTGTTGGATGTGCAGTATGTCTTGCTGAAACTCGGTTTGCATCTGCTCCATCATCCAAATGACAGTGGATGTTAGTGTACCTGCATAATCTATCATTTCCCCCATGAGTGTTTTCTGGTGAATTGTAACCCATTCCATATTACTTGTCACTGCAGAACTAAGTTGGTGACTGTGCTCTTCATATTCAGATGCATGACTCTGAATGCAGGCCAGGATTTCTTTCTGTTGTTGGTGACACTGTTCAGAAAGGTCAGTAATCACAGTGTCCTGTTCATGGAAACAATGTTTATGGAGTTAGATCGCTGCCGAAACGTTTCATCAACGTAAATTGAGATTCACAAATGTGTTTGATAAGACGTAAATGTAAAAGCAGGAATGTATACCTTTTTTCAAATACAGATTTCAATTTTCGCCTTCAACATTCACTTTGCGTTAATATAGATAGATATAGATAGATATATACTTTATTGTCCCCGAAGGGAAATTTGTCTTGGACTCTGTGAGCTGGGACAAGCTGCCGTCTTAGAAATACACATACAATATTACAATGAATGAGAAGACAGAAGTGATGCACATTTGCCCAACAGAAATGGATGGGGTTGCACATTTGCGCAACAGATACATCATAAGCAAAGTAGCATGTATGCATAACGATAAAACAAAACATTCATTCATACAGCAGTAAAACCAACCATAAATAAATAAATATATTGCACAATATTGCAGAGTCACAACCATAACTATATTGCACAGTACCTAAAATCACAACAAATCACTACTTATATGTTGCACAGTACCCAAAATACCACAATAACTATCTCCCATCCAGGTACTAACCGGGCCTGACACTGCACAGCTTCCGAGATCCGACAAGATCGGGCGTGTAAAGGGTGGAATGGCATAGCGAAATCAACAATAACTACTGGTATATTGCACAGTACCCAGAGACAACACAGCAACTATATTGCACAGTACCCATAAAACCCGTAAGTGAACATATATTGCACGACTCAAGCTGTAACCTTATTCAGTAATCTGATAGAAGTAGGTACAAATGAGTGTTTGAATATGAATCTCGCTTTACGAGTTTGTGCATTGTTTTTTTACACACAGACTTTTGCCAGTTTTATGGCCCCTCAGTAATTGTACCAAAGCAGCATGAAGCAAACCGGAAGTTTTTTTTTCTAGTCCTTGTGGAACTGAACTCTCTATAGCCTACAACTTTACCAGCCAACGTATGGAGTACTCAAGTCAGTACGTCAGTCGTGGGTGGAGTCTGGTTTCAGAAGTCCCTATGGAAGATATAATGGGCTTCGGAGACTATCAACTATTTCTTGAGATCTGATTTATAGAATGAACCAAAACATTCCTGGATTAGCCTGTGTGGTACAAGGATATAGACTATGTATCGCATGTTCCAAAATTTCTTTTTTAAAGTAACGCATTAATGATTGTAGTTCGACTTGTAGTCCATTTTAACGGACTGCATATCCAGTACTGCAACGCACGGGTGGTTCTCAACTAATAAGATATCATCATCTCGTCTGTCTGCTTTGTGGCAGATGGGAGTAGGCTACTACCGCTGAAGACGAGCTAACGTTAGCTTGCTAAGTAGGGAAGCCCGCCCGACAAGGTCAGAAACTATGCTACGGTTAACCACATAAAGCAATTCTAGCTTTTAGTCCTTCAAGCGAGTTTAAAAACTGAGCTGTGTGCTACTGCTGACTAACATTATATGACAACGTCTGGAGACAAGGCTGCTCATTCAGAGGGAATTATGGGACGTGGAGTTTTTAAACAGTGCCAGCGCTGGTATGTTCACAAAAAAAATACTAAAACGTTAAATATACTCAAAGCTGGTCCAGAAAGACGACAGTTTGCGAATGGGCGTTATATTGAACAATCTGGGAAATTGACGGTAAGACATAATCAGTATAAATGGTTTAAAAGTAAGCTTGAGTTAATGTCTACGCTCTAAATGAATGGGGAATTTACTTCCGAAACCAGCGTGACATAGTCACTTGAGTACTCTATAGACAAAGGTATAGTAGTCAGGGTTTGAATTGTTCTTGAACGCAGGGGAGCATTGCTCCCCTTGTTAAGTGAAATTGGAAAAACGGTCCCCCTTGTTAAGATACGCAATTCTGTTAAAGGAAATGCATTTGGGTTCAGTGCAATCGCTTATTTTCACTCCTGGCATCATTTCTACGTGTCCTTTTTTTGGTCGTTAGCTCCACCCAACAGAGGGCATGAGGAAGAGATGCCAGGTACAAGGATGGAGGAATCGAGGCAACATGCATTACACAAATGGACAGTCCTTGCTCAGTCAAGCGTCAGTTTAAGCCAGGGGTGGCCAATTCCAGGCCTCGCGGGCCGGTGTGTATGCAGGTTTTTGCTGCCGCCAGTTACCACGGTTCAATCAGCTAATTAGTCATACACACAATCACAGATTCACTTGTAAATTACAGAACGATAAAATGCTACAATACACGCATTGACGCATACCGGCACAAGAACATTCATCAGCTGCTTTTCATATCGCGGATATGTAGATTAAAATATCAGATCGTGTAAACCTGCATACACACCGGCCTGCGAGGCCTGGAATTGGCCACCCCTGGTTTAAGCGATGTCAATTAGCTACTAGTGGGCATCTAACAGATTGTTCTTATGAGTTTATTTTTGCACTGACAATGGTAGACTACTGTTTTACTGGACGCTGTGGCCTATTTCAGGCATGAAATATATAGCCTAGGGTAAATTATTTTTTAAAATAGTATCGGTAAAAAGCCAATTAAATAGATAAATGTAAATGACATTAGGCTATTCTTTCTCAGTCATACAGTTTTAGTGCCACGGTTCCCACTTCTGCTATTAGCGCAGGACATTGGTTTGGCGGGGGCTAAATTATATACAGGTAACTAAACTGTGGTGGCCTGTAAACTGTCATTTGTTCCGCTGTTTCAGAATGAAGGCAAACCTTTTTTTCCTCTCATAATTAACATAAAAGACCTCGAAAAAAAGATCGCTTGAGCTAAGCCATCAGTCTAGAATGCATTTTGAGGAGACAACATCCTTTGCAGTAATTGTCTATTTGCTAGCTACATCAATGTGAATGTGGTTACAATGGTCTAAAACATTATTTCCAGCATCAAGTTAGAAAGCTTCTGACTGTGAAGTTGAATGTGATCTCTAAAGCTGACATAACATGCGGCGCCATATATTTTTACTGCAACATTGGGCTGGATTCCAAATACTTTAAATAAAGCATAGATATGCATAAATGCATAGGCTCCATAGGCTACGCGGAATTAATATATATTTTTGAAAGGACATGGGTTAACGTTTTGCATTGAAGATTGTGTCCTAAACAAACTGAATGATATGGGGAACAAAAACGTCAGTAATATTGTGCTTACACCCGTAACTATAATGTTTTTTAGCCTATTTTTTTATGAATAAACGTGGCTTTTGTTCGTCTTATAGAATGAGTGTTGTTATGGATTAAAGCGCTTTATAATAAATGAAAAGGAATGGTAGCACGATTGGATTGGGTGTGCCTGCCTGCGGCAAATGTATAGTATATACTAGCAATAGCGTATACATTTTAGTTTAAGGCTGGCAAAATGCATTCATGACAGCATGTAGCTAATTGTTGAAAAAAGTCATTTTCTACTCTCAGAAGTCTGCTTTTGGACAAGTTATCTCATGGGGGAGCATGCCCCCAACCGCCCCTGGAGTGATTAACTTCCATGGCATAGCCTACTGCGGCAGGGGTGAACAAGGACATCTCTAGGCTATCTGTTTCTGGATTTCATACTTTTTACTTTTAATTGGGATTGCTCACCACAGGGTGAAAACGTAGCTAATTGTTTACATGGTTAGCTAGCGATAGTGTTCAAACCTAGAATCTAGCTCCGCAGTTTGTTCATTGAGTAACTTAACTTACTTTTTGATGAAGAAACGCATCAGTTTTTGATTAAATATAAAGAGGAGTGCTGTCCTTAACCTTTATTTTATCTGGCTTACATAAGATTGTATGTTGTGTTGCAAGCTAGCTAGATTTTGCAACTTTGAGATAGAATTGTCAATGCTTAGCTCACACGTTACCAACTTTGAGATAACATTGTCAATGCTTAGCTCACACATGTGTGGGAAGGGTGTACCAAACATAGATTTTATAATAAGGTATAACACACCTACTACAGGTCTAGCTGTAGTAGCTGTAGTACCAGGGCCAACAAAGGTACGCAGCCTTTCACTGTCCCTCTTCCACAGCCTACAAAGAAATTATACTCTGGCAGAAGCAAAGACAAATTATTGTAGGTCCATGTTAAAATACATGCCTGCCATAGACAGGCGATATGTCCCAATACTCCAAAAATGCACCCTCCTTTTCTCCACTACCACCTCCTCTCCTCCGTGCCCAGGAAACCGATCTTTGTATCTTCATCTAATTTTGCTGATTAGGCTACATATTAATTACCAATGGTTAACCGCAATGCCAGGTACATTGTATACTGTACTACTTGTACTCAGTCTGTTGAGGCATGCATGTTTTGCATACTTCCTGGTAGGAGACAAGTGGTAGTGGGGGAGTAGAGGAAAGAAGGAGAGGATTGACGAATATTGGGACGCAACCAGGGAGTACTACATGGTAATATGCAAAATTAAATCAGCTACTGCCTGGTCAGCTGAGGCATGTTTTGGGGCAAGGCTTTGACCACACACACGCATTGGGACTATGTTTAAATTAGAATATTATGCCCATCAACATTAACAAGCACAGACACATTGGAACTATGCTTAAGTTAGAATAGTCCCATTGACATTGGAACACACACACACACACACACACACACACTGGGACTATGTTTAAGTTAGAATAATGTCATGTAATATGCTTTTTTGTAAACTCCTGTGCTTCTGTCCTGTCTTGTCCTGTTATTGTATTGTACACTGACTTTGTTTAAAATAGTAATTATATATATATATATATACAGTGAGCACCATAATTCATTGGACAGTGACACATTGTTTGTTATTTTGGTTCTGTAGAAACCACTGTAGGAACCAATAGGAACCAGACATCAGGAAGTCATGGCATGCAAAGGATATGCGACCAAATGTAAAGAAATTATTACTTTATTCTACATTATGTTAAACTGTCCAATATTTTTTGATTCCCGCAAATGGGGGGAGACTATGTACAAAAGGTTCTATAATTTCTAAACGGTTCATCCGATATGGATGAAAATAGCCTCAAAATAGCCTCAGTCTACACAATGTCATTTTCGTTGTATCCTTTCAAACTAAAGTGCTAGAGTACAGAACCAAAATAACAAAACATGTGTCACTGTCCAATTAATTATAGTGCTCACTGTATGTATGTATGAATATACATACAGACGGGTGACAAATTAAAGGAAAAGCCCCTACAGTGAGGGGGTCCAGTGACTCTGTTATGCTGTGGGGGGCATTTTCCTGGCATGGTTTGGGTCCACTTGTCCCCTTAGAGGGAAGAGTCACTGCAAATCAATACAATGTTATCACTTTTATTCTATGATGAAACATTTTTATTCTGATGGGAGTGGTCTCTTCCAGGATCACAATGCTCCCACCCACAGGGCACGGGGGGTCACTGAATGGTTTGATGAGTATGAAAATTATGTGAATCATATGCTATGGCCTTCACAGTCACCAGATCTCAACCCAATTGAACACCTATGGGAGATTTTGGACCGACATGTTAGACAGCGCTCTCCACCACCATCATCAAAACACTAAATGAGGGAATATCTTTTGGAAGAATGGTGTTCCATCCCTCCAGTAGAGTTCCAGAGACTAGAATCTATGCTAGACTAGAGGTAGAATCTATGCCAAGGCGCATTGAAGCTGTTCTGGTGGCTTGGGGTGGCTCAACACCTTACTAAGACACTTTATGTTGGTTTTTGATAATGTATTTTGATATCAGCCAAGTGAAATAAACATCAAGATTTTTAACTACTAAAATAACTGCAGTTTTCAGTAAACAATATTATTCGATGTACCTTCAGTGACCGATAGAACCTTCTAATTCTCAATTGAAATGACCTCTTCAGAATTAGAAGGTTCTATCTGCAATTTTGGCTATTCAAAATACCCCACTTACAAATTTCACAAAATTTTTATACTTTGCATTTGAAGTACACCTAAGATGAGGGACAAAATAAGCAATAACAGAATAATACACTATGAAACATTTTTGAGGGGAGTGAAAACTTTTATGCTCAATATCTCAAAACTATGCCTAACGCAGATAGAACCTTCTAATTCTAAGATCACGTTTTTGTGCGAACCATACTGACAAAACGCATGTATGTAGAGAATAGAGCGCACACTCTTATAATAAGTTCCACATGTACAGATAAAAAAATTACGTACAAATCAGGTTTTACATTTTCAATTTGACTTACATTTGCAAATCTCAATTTACGATTTAGATTTTACATTTGCAATTTGAGTTACATTTGCGAATCTCAATTTACATTTACAAAATGTTTTAGCAGCTACCTAAGGGCCAGATTCAGAGTTGAGATAAGCACGCACAAATGGGACTTACTCCCGAAATTCCACGTAGCTTAAGCTATTTGTTATTCAGACATTTTACTTATCCGCTGCTTTAAGCATCTCTCCAGTAGATATGCGGCATTACGCGCGCGGGGTGGAGATTTGATGAAAATGAGGCGTGTCTGCAAGTTGTTCAAGATACGCGTATTCAGAGTTTTCGCCTAATAATTTTTTTCCGCGCAACTTTGCGGAAAGTGCGGAAGTGAGGAACTTAAATACCCCGCAGGTAGAAGCACAGGTGAAATGAATAACGAGTGAGGGAAAGCAAAATCTGGGAACGGAGCAAGGAAAAAATCTGATAGATTTTAAATCGGGAAACCAGGATGAGAACCGCAACGGAAAAAAACAATAACCCACGAACCATGACAGGACCCCCCCTCTAAGGGACGACCCCAGACGATCCCTCAGACTGACTACTGCGGAAATTCTTAATTAGATCAGGATCCAAAATATTTCTGGCCGGAACCCAACACTTTCCTCTGGACCATAACCCTCCCAGTCCACTAAAAACTGCCACCCCCTACCTACCTGTCTCTCCGCTAAAATGTGGCGGACAGTATACACAGGACCTCCATCCACAATCCAAGAAGGAGGAGGGGGTCTCTCAGCAGGAGACAACGGACTGATCAGCAGCAGCTTCAATCGCGACACGTGAAACGTAGGATGAATCAGCATAGAGCGTGACAAAGTCTTATGTAACGCGGAGCAAGTTTACGCGATTCAACCCTCAAAGGCAAATCTCGCGACAAGAACCAGACCCGCTGACCTACCCAATAAGAGGGAGCTGTCCGGCGATGTCTGTCAGCCTAAATTTTTTGGGACACCGACGCTCGCAAAAATGATGCGCAAACTTGTTTTCACACCGAACGACAGCTCCAAACAAAAGAGCCAGCAGAGGGAACTTCCACATTCTTTTCAAGTTCAAGGAAGAGTGTTCGAACACAAATTTCTCCAACATCTCCCGTAGTACGTCATTCACTAATGCCTGAAATGCAGAGGGGGCGCTAGTGAGCCCAAACGGCATGACCAGATATTTGTATTAGCCGTTATGGGTGTTAAAAGCGGTTTTCCATTCATCGCTTTCACGCATGCTCACCAGGTTATAGGCATTGCGGAGGTCTTATTTGGAAAAAATAGTGGCCCCCTGGAGACGTTCAAAAACTGAATTCATCAGGCGAAGCGGATACCGATTCTTGATTGTAATGGCATTCAGAGAGCGATAATCGATACATGGCCTTAATCCTCCATCTTTCTTTTTAACAAAAAAGAAACCTGCGCCAGCAGGTGAAGTAGATAGCCTTATAAACCCATTAGCTAACGCCTCCTCAATATATTTCTTTATGACCGCACTCTCAGGAGCCACTAAGGAATATAAACTCCCTCTAGTAGGGGAAGTTCCCGGATAGAGTTCTATGGCGCAATCATAAAGGCGGTGGGGAGGAAGGGTAGTTGCTCTCTGTTTACAAATAATCTCCGCTAATTCGGCATATTCAGCCGGAACGTTGAGAGGCAAAGGAAATTCAAGTGTCCCTGCATTTCCAGTCACTCCCCTCTGAGTAGGCGACCCATGAGGAAGAGACCACTGAATCTCAGAGCCGGAGAGCTCCTCAGAAGAGAGCTCCCTCCAATTAGAACATCCGTCAGCCAGAGAGTCCCTCTCTAGACTCTCGTCACCAGCCTCAGAGCCTGAGACAGACTCTTTCTGATTGGGTGGAGAGGTAACGTCCTCCAGCTCAAAATCGGAAACGTCAACACGTTCCTCGGACAAACTGGAAGGAGCGAGGTGACCCTGCACGGTACACACGGGACCCCATTGAAGAATGACTAGCTTATCCCATCCACACTTAATATGGGGATCATGCTTAACTAGCCAAGTATGACCCAACACCAGAGAATAAGCAGGAGAATCGACCAACAGAAACTGAATGCTCTCAATGCGATTCTGTTGAAGAGTCGACGTGGTGAGAAGAGACGTAACCTCCTTAATGGTGCCTGACCCCAACGGGCGTCTGTCGAGAGCGGTAACTAACTGGGATTGGTCAAGACACTGGACCGGTATTTAGTTTTTTCTAGCCCACTGGGTATCAATAAAACATTCCACGGCCCCGGAATCAATAAAGGTCTTGACCTGAAGCGAGTGCTGTCCCCAAGAAAGGTTAACGTGTAATAGTGTATGGGGTGTGGTACCCTGAAGTCCCGCTAGAATCCCTGGTTACTCTAGCGAGACCCCCCTTTTCCCTTAAGTTTCGGACACTGATTAAGAGTATGCCCTTTCCTCTTGCAGTAATGACACCACTCAGTTTTAGAAGCGGAATCTCCAGAAGATGGGCACGCTGCCCCATCTACCTGCACAGGCTCCTCAGTACGAGGCAAAAAGGGTTTAACTACCGTAGGAGAGGACTCCGTGAACAGGACAAACGAAGGCCTTATCCGGTGGCCATTTCTATGTTTTCTACGGTGTAAACGGTCCCACAATCGATTGTCTATCCGAATAGCGGAAGACACTAACCCATCCAGAGAATCAGACTACTTGAGAATGGATAGAGCGCCCTGAACGGATTCATTTAACACCTCAGAGAATAATGTAATCAGGGGAGCTTCAGCCCAACCTGTCTCACCTGCCAGTGCTTGAAATTGTATGGCAAATTCAGCCACAGTGTCGTACCCTGGCGAAGGCGATGCAGCTGTATAGCCGACTCCTGACCCAAAATGTTATGCTTGAAATCCGACTCCATTTCGTCCATAAGTGTCATAGTAGTATTTAAAATTGGAGACTTCCCCTTGATTACTGGAGTAGCCCAGTCAAGCGCGGATCCGGTGAGTAGTGAAAGTACGAGCTCTACCTCGGACTCTTGATTATTGAATCGTGACTACTGGGCTTTAAAAAAAATTCAACATTGAGCAAGGTAAACCTTGGCACTTGCCCGGTCTACCGTCATAGCTGCAATTTGGGTTCCCTACCAATCTGAGCAACAGGGACCGGGGGAGCGATAGCCTGAGCGGCAGGTGGGGGTGCTTAGTGTGCAACTGTGAGTAAGCGCATGCTCTCCGCCAACTCCCAGAGCCAACTCTCTTGAACCCTCATTTGAGTATTCAGCTGACTGACTTGACCAGCCAGTAGCTGCTGTTGGGCCTCAATTCCCCTGACATACTCCTCGGGATTCCTATCCCTCAGCTGATCTCTCTTGGAAGATCTCGCTGATTCATTCATGATGTTCTCTCCCAGTTGACCAGAAAGTTTCTGATCTTTACTTAACTCATGTTAATTAATATTTATAGATGTTTGTGAATATAGGAATAATGATTTATAAATTGTAAGTAAATAATGAACAAATGCATTACTAATGATCTACAAGACATTATTATAAAGTGTTATCAATTGTTTTGCTTCAAGGAAACTGATTTGTTGCTGCTGTCTGGGCTTTTTTTTAATGACTGTTCATAACACCTTATTCATTATGAGCTAAAAGGTTAGACCAGCATTCCTTTGCTGAGATGCTTTATGAATATGGTTCCAGTCTTCAAACATATTTTCTGTTGCTTTCCTTCTTGTTTCGCGTATCAATGTGAAATTCAATGCTTGATTCAGAAAGTCTGGATTTCCATTGCCTGTATGAAAAAATGTCATGTGAAAAAAATGTATTTGATTGAAAATGACGTAATCTTCATTTTTCAGAATGAACTGTCTGAAGAGGATTTTAAACAGGACATTACTCAGATACACAAGGTACAGTCAAAAGGAATCAACAGCTTGCACTGATTTTGCTTTCTGTATTTACCAGTGTTGTGATAGCCCTCTCTCTCTCCCATCCTTCTCTCTCCCATCCTTCTCTCTCGCCCTCCATCTCTCTGGCTGTCCTCTCTCCCTTTCTCTCAACCTACTTCTGTCTCTGTCTTTCTCCCTCTCAAATTCAAAATGCAAATTATTGGCATGATATACATTCGTAAATGTTGCCACATACGGAAATACACAACACACTAAAACATGAATGCAAATTAATTAGAATTGCTATTCTTAACTGTGGTAACAGTAACAACCACTGCAGTATAATATATATATATATACAGTCAGGTCCATAAGTATTTGGACAGTGACACAAGTTTTGTTGTTTTGGCTCTACTCCAGCACATTGGATTTTAAATGGAACAGTGACTATGTTAAGGTGTAGACTTTCAGCATTAATTTGAAGGTTTTTCCATCCATATTGTGTGAGGGCTTGGTGTGAGGTTCGGAGAATTAAACACGAGCGATAAGGAATCTAAAAGCGTATCTAAAAGATACGCCACAAAAGCTGAAATAACCGCACCAGGGAAGGAATAAACAAAAATATAGGAGAAAACCCTCTAAAACTACCTCAAAAGGAGGCGGACTCGAAAATATGCGGACGCAAGTATAAACAATGAATTAACCTCACACTCAAAATCAAAGAGTGCAGATGAGAGGTTGAGAAAACAAAAGAAAAATCTAAGCAAACTGGGTGTAATTAAGAATAAGAAAATCAAACCTGAAATCAAAAGGCAACAGGTCGAGAGAATAAAGGACAAAGCAAAATTTGGAAAGAAAAGACTAAACCAATGTAATCCTGAAGATAACTTGACTTGTTTCTTATTTGTACAAACCAGAAATGCAGTGACCGAATTCCTATACCATACCGACTTCAAAATAGTTTGACAATCTCAAAGTGTCAGAAGGTGGAAATCCTGAGCTATTTATAAGAGGCAGGAAATCCAAAACAGGTGAAAAGGATAATTGCTGGGCGAGATTCATACACTGGAACGGAGGCAGAAAGAATTCGATAGAGAGTCCCAATGACGCCGAAAAGAAAACTCTCAAAAGACTCTTGATATCTTATTTTCAGGTACTCTTACAAGCGATACTATAATCTCTTTGCATTTGAATGGATCTCTATGGGAATTGAGGGGTGGGACTAGATTACGATGTAAATAACACAGGAATAGTATGGAACACATGGTTGGCTAAATGTCTGTATGTCATCAAGGGTATCAAACTAGCCTCAAACCATCACTCTGCTGCCAGATATACAGTAGATATGGATGGATAACTTGAAGGGTTTCTTCTCTTGTCTTATTTTTTCATAGAGTTCAATAGGAAAATTAGTCAGGAGAAACAACCCTTAAAGTGATCCATCCATATCTACTGCATATCTGGCAGCAGAGTGATGGTTTGAGGCTCGTTTCATACCTCAGACCCTTGATGACTTACAGCCATTTTACCAACCATGTATTCCTTACTATTCCAGCATAATTTACAGCTAAATTAAGTCCTACCCCCCAATTCCCATAGAAATCCATTCAAATGCAGAGACATTATAGTATCGCTTGTACCAGTACCAGAAAATAAGATATCAAGAGTCTTTTGAGGTTGTTGTTTTTTTCTCATAATAAATTTACTTCAATTAAAGGTTGGACTTTTGTAATTTTTTCAGTGTGACATTAACCTCTTTTCACAGATGCATAGTGAAGGTGGTGCCGGCGCCACCTTTTTGCTCAACTGAGACATTCGTTGCTCCTGCAGCCAAACTATTAGTGGAAATCACAAACTCTGTGTTTTAACTTTATTGGTAGACGATTCATGACAACTCTGCTGAATAGAGAGTTTCTAAGTGTCACTAAAAACAGGTGGCTGTGGTTAGTTCCCACACCCCTCTTCTGCTAACATGATTGATTTCAAGAGGTGGCGAGAGTGAGACTGGCGGAAGGGGCCGGACAAGAGGGGTGTGCTCAAATGACAGGGACCCAGGAAAGGGGACAGACAAGAGGGGTGTGCTCAGATGACTGGGACCCAGGGAAGGGGTAGGACAAGAGGGGTGTGCTCAGACGATGGGGAACCAGGGAAGGGGCTGTCGAGTAGCCGCACCCTCATACCAGCTGAGAAATGTCTGAGGCAGATTCGGGGGCGGAGACGGATGGCCCTCCCTTGTTCTCCAGAGTGACTGACTTCGCTCAGTCGAGTCGCCGACTAATGATTAAAATTGATGGTAGGCTACTCTACCAGCAGAGGGCAATGACGTACCCTTATATTTGTACACTGCTCAAAGAAATTAAGGGAACACTTAATCAACACAGTATAACACCAAGTCAATTAAACTTCTAGGATATCGATCTGTCCAGTTAGGAAGCAAAAACTATTGTGAATCAATTTGACCTGCTTTGGTGCAAATAAAAGTGACAACAGATGGACAGGAGAGGCAACAGCAAGACAACCTACAAAAAGTAAATGGTTTTGCAGGTGGTGGCCACAGACCATTTCTCTCTCCTTATCCTTCCTGACTGATTTTTCTCTAGTTTTGCATTTTGCTAGTGGCCTTGTCACTACTGGTAGCATGAGGCGGTACCTGCAGCCTATTCAGGTTGCACAGGTAGTCCAGCTTCTCCAGGATGGCACACCCATACGTTCGGTCGCAAGAAGGTTTGCTGTGTCTCCCAGCACAGTCTCAAGAGCGTGGAGGAGATACCGGGAGATGGGCCATTACACGAGGAGAGCTGGACAGGGCCGTAGAAGGGCAACAACCCAGCGGCAGGACCGGTATCTGCTCCTTTGTGCAAGGAAAAACAGAAGGAGCACTGCCAGAGCCCTACAAAATGACCTCCAACGGTGACCAAACTGTCAGAAACAGACTCCATGAGGATGGCATGAGGGCCTTACGTCCTGTAGCCCAGCACCATGCAGCTCGATTGGCATTTGCCAGAGAACACCAGAATTGGCATGTTCGCCATTGGCGCCCGTTCTATTTACAGATGAGAGCAGGTTCACACTGAGCGTCTGGAGACGCCGTGGCAAATGTTATGCTGCCTGCAACATAATCCAGTATGATCTGTTTGGTTTAATTGACTTGGTGTTATACTGTGATGATTAAATGTTCCCTTCATTTTTTTGAGCAGTGTATTATTAAAGAAATTGTATCGGGTGTGTCGGGACCCACATACAAATGAGAATGTCCCACATTCGGGACAGGATAAGTCACTCACTCGTATAATAGCTTGGTTTTATTGATAAGCAACTCTCCCTCTCTCTGTCTGTCTTCTCTCTATATATCCATCTGTCTCTCTCTGTTCTGTTTTAGGGATTCAGGATGCAGTCATTTGCAGGCCCTGTGTTTGCCAGTCTGAGACGCTCTCTAGGCCTGACAGAGAAAGAGTATCAGAGCTCTCTCTCCTGCACCGGCTGCTACCTGCAGTTTATCAGCAACTCTAAGAGCAAGGCTGACTTCTTCTTAACGTGAGTACACTAAAGCTGGGTTCTCACCAAATCTGGCGAGGTGCCTCAGTTCGACGCATTCTATTAATTTTCTATGGAGAGGAGGAGATGTGCATGATGGATGCGGCCCCACGAATAGTGTGGTACGTTTGCTGGTTCTGAATTTGCATTGGATATACAGTTGTGTTCAAATAAATAAAAAGTGAATAACGTGCAAATATTTTTTAATAGCTTTTAGTTCCAGATTTCAAATGTAGTGGACACATTACACATTCAATTCCAAATCAAAGCATTAACATATTTTTTAATCAAGTCTGCGTTATTCTTTTACAGGAAGTAAAGAAAAGGAATATTAATCCGTTCAAAAAAATAGCAGTGTCGACATTTTTCTCTTCAAACTCAAAAACTTACTGTATAAACTGAATACATTTTTCAAGATTTAACTTCACTTTAAATTACTGAAATAATATTTAGTTGCATAACCATTGTTTTGCTGCGCATCTGCGTTGCATCGAGTCAACCAACTTCTGGCACCTAGAAACAGGTATTTCAGCCCAGGATGAACGAACTACATTCCACAGTTCCTGTGAATTTTTGGGTTTTGCTTCAGAAACTGCATTTTTAATGTCACCCCACAAGTTTTCAATGGGGTTGTGGTCGGGGGATTGAGCTGGCCACTCCATTACCTCAATCCTTTTTGTCTGGAACCAAGATGTTGCTCGCTTACTCGTGTGTTTGGGGTCGTTGTCTTGTTGAAACACCCATTTCAGGGGCATTTCCTCTTCGGCATACGGCAATATAATCTCTTCAAGTATTTTGATGTATTCAAACTGATCCATGATCCCTGGTATACGATAAATAGGCCCAACACCGTAGTATCCCCATACCATGATTTTTGCGCCACCATGCTTCACTGTCTTCACAGTGTACTGTGGCTTGAATTCAGTACCAGGGGGTCGGTCGTCTGACGTACTGTCGACGACCACCAGACCCGAAAAGAACAATTTTACTCTCATCAGTCCACAGAATGTTACGTCACTTCTCTTTGGGCCAATCGATGTGTTCTTTGGCAAATTTTAACCGATCCTGCAAATGCCGTTTTTTCAACAATGGTGCTTTACAGGGGCTTCTTGCTGATAGCTTAGCTTCGATCAAACGTCTTCTGACTGTAACAGCACTGACAGGTAATTTTAGATAATCTTTGATCTTTCTGGAGGTGATGATTGGCTGAATCTTTGCCATTCTGACTATTCTTCAATCCATTTTAACAGTAGTTGCTCGTTTTCTTCCGTGTGTTTCAGGTTTTTGTTGCCATTTTAAAGCATTTGAGATATTTTTAGCTGAGCATCCTATAATTTGCTGCACTTCTTTATACGTTTTCTCCAATCAACTTTTTAATCAAATTACGTTGTTCCTCCGAACAATGTTCGGAACGGCCCATTTTACTTAGCAATTCATAAGGAAATGTATTTTATAACAATGTGTGAAACATATGCTTCCCGTCTTTCTTAATAAAGGACAATTAAGTGATACCTGTTTTTTCACAGAATTAATTTATTCTCTAATTAAACTCCACACTGCTATTATTTTGAACACGCCCCTTTCAATGAATGAGTCAATTACTCAGAACAAGCACCCTGCATGTCATGACAGTTGGGTCTGTTGTTTTTCTATTACACTACTACATCTACAAGTAAATTATTTGCCATGCAGAAATATCACAACTACTAATAACAGTGGTTCATCAGGTTACTGATGTTGTACTGCTATTTTTTTAACACCACTGTACTCCACCATCATTCAATGAAAATGAATCCGTCCAGCGCAACTCACCTGGTTCACAAAACTCGGATCAAATGTTTAAAGTGGCTGTTGCAGTTCCAGTCTATCAATCATAATTACGGGATAGTTCCTATTATCGTGTAATAGAATTTTTTAATGATATTACAAGTAAAATAAGAAGAGTGCCACAGTTTGTCAGTTCTCCACTAGAGGCCGCCATTCCTGTTCACCGTGTGCCTGTCTCATTTTCCCTGTGTTAATTGTCTGTAAGTATTCTTCTATTAGTGTCTCCTTCATTACCTCATTATATTCGCCTGTCTCCCTGTGTATTTAAGTATGTCTTTGCCTTCATGTCTTTGCTTGGTCTTTGTGCTTTTTTTTGGCTTTGTTACCTCCGTCTAATTCTAAGAGCTCTAGTTCTTTTGTGTTTTGTTACCCTTGTTCTCCAGTTAATCTCTAGTTTATTTCTTGTTTGCCCTGTTCGTTGTTTTGCTGTTTACTGTGCCCTCGTGTTTAGTCTTGTTTGTTATTTTAGTTATTATTGTTCCATTAAAGTCCTTATTTCTGGACTTACCTAACCCCACCCCTTCCCGTGCTCCACTACTGCTTGTGGGCCTACAGAGTAGAAGCAGTTTAGTTATGTACACTGGTAGAAGTCCATGCAGTGCTTTAAAATTCAGCCCAAAATCTTTTAAAAGAAATGACCCCTAACACTGGGGTGCTCATACTTAGAGCTGAAACATACCTTATGCAAATACGTGAAGTCGATTTCACGGGTTGTTGCATTCTTAAAGGTGTCACCTGAAATTCTTAATACAACACAAGCGTGAGCCGCACTGTCAGGCGTCGCAGTGAGGGACGCTATAGAAGGCAACAACAATTTAGCAGGAAACAGTTTTCTTGTTCGATCTGAGCCCAGTTGCAGTAAATTAGCCTACTATTTGTAGCCTCCGAGGCAGTGTAGGCTATGTCTGCCATCCAGCAGTCACTGAGGGAAAGAAAGTAGCTACATTCTGCTTAATTTACTTTATTAATTAAAGTTATTTACTCCACTTATTTTTTTGAACATTTTGGACTTTGAATTTGCCGGTTATGGAGCAATAGTTAAAGGGGAATGCTGGGTTATTTCTTAAACTTCTATTTTATATGTTTAATGTGAGTCTTGATACTCTTGAAGCTTACCGCACTAGAACTGCCCCTCCCAGTTCCCGTGAGTGTTGAGTAGGCATACTGAACTCTGATTGGTTAAGAACAAACCGATGAGATTTGGAACATGGTCACGTGACGATCCTAGTTAGGTCACAGTAGCATCACATGTAGTGATGGGCAGTTTGGCTCTTTTTTCTGAGTCGGCTCTATTCGTACCATTCAGTTTGAAGAGTCGGAGTCGGTGTCGGAGTTGAAATTTTGGTACTTCCGGTTAATACAGAAGAGTCGTTTGAGCCGCATCTTTGAGCCGCATCTTTTCCTTTCAGAGGCACGACTCGCGAGCTGGAATTAGAAGCTGTTTCAGACAGCAGACCCTAGCTGGTAACAAAGTAGACAAAATAAGTTTGTAAAGTAGCCTTGATATTTTATTCAGACCCAAATCATCTGAATGATACTCATTGCTAATATTCTCAATTTACAGTAGCCTACTGTCTCAAGCTAGTTTGCAATCGCAGGTTACGTTTATTTACGACTTTCCCATCTCCATTTTTTCGATCATAGATTGTAACATTAGATCTTACAGGTAATAATAGACATTGAATGGTTATATTTGTATAGAGCTATATAATCTATGCTAATATGAATCTTTTTTAAAAAATCAGATCCCAGAATCCAGTAGTCTAGGTCTACTGAAAATGAGGTGGATGGAAGACTGTATAAGAGAGATAGCCAGCCAAATTTTGACAAACAAGCCAGATATTTATTGTGTGTGTCAGTGTGTGCATATGATGTACAGGAGCCTGTGTCGTTTATTTATTTGGACACCATAGGGTTATTTAAATGTGTTTATTTTAACTGTACTTTATTTATTATATCATACACAATTGTAGGCTATTTATTCTGTTCACTGTTGTTGTTGGTCAATAGTTCTAAAATAAAAATGCCACCACTTTAAATATATTTGCTGTCATTTTTAGTAGCCTAACCTGTCATTTTGAAGTATTTGCTGTCATTTTTAGTAGCCTAACTTAGCTGAACACAATCGTATATTAATTCTGTTTTATAGCCTACTGCAATTTCCTCCCAAACAGCCAAATGTATTAATATAATAATAAACAGTTGGCTATTAAAGTGTCGGCGTCTCGGAATATCATTAGATATAGGCTAACATAATTCCTTTGTCAATAGGGTTTCTGTTTGAGTAGTAAATCACGCTGAGTAGTAAACCCGATTAATAGCTTAATGGTGTACTTTTGTCCTTTGTTAAAACCACAGAACTCTATAAGAACAGTTATGTGGTTAAAACTCGAAAATTACTTCGGTTTGTGTCACGGCTCTGGTTCCGACTCTGTCTGGAGCCGTGGAATATTGCTACATCTCATGGCTCTTAAATTGAGTCGAGTTGATTTCGTGCTGATCGGTTGGGTAGTATACGTAGCTATGTAGCTACGTATCTTTCTTTTAACCATTAGTAGTCATAATAACTTTGGAATGAGCTGGGGCGATTATTAACTTCACAAAAGTGTGTGCAATATTGTTAGATCAAATTAAAATGTATTCTTACGTAGGTTCTAATTTAGCAATCAGAAACTGCGCCCCGCGCATTAACCACTGCTGAGTGTCTCGGGGGAGTGTCTCCCGGCTGTAGTAGAAAGCAGGCAGAGTCAGAGCCAGAGCCGAGAGCCGAGAGCCAGAGCCGAGAGCCAGAGCCAGAGCCGAGAGCCGAGAGCTGTGGATTACCACGATTCACTCGAACTGGCGAGTCGACTCAGACGACTCAGCATAAAGAGTCGTTCAAAAATACCGATTCGTTCGCGAACTGCACATCACTAATCACATGAGGAGGCCTATTCCCATTTTCGCCTCCAATCTCCACTGAACTCTGAATGGTTAGCTCGCAAGGAGCATACAGTTAACTAGCTCGGTAGCTATTGGTTAGCTAACATTTATGAAGTTTTCTTGCCAGACTTCACATCTCAAGATAAGTGTTGTTACATTGTAACCTACCCCAGTGAACATGTTAGTGTTGAAAAGTTGGTGAAATGCCCTCTCGTGTTCTAGTGAAAAACCACCCAGGTAGCAAGAGGCTAGTGTCTCAACATCGGGTTGCCAGCAGACGACTTGGCTGGCTCCCGGCGTAATATGCTGTCGGGTTGCTAGCTGTTTGCACATTGGTTTATGAGAGGTTGTCTAGTGTTGGTCCGATATTTCAAACGTTGTTTCAATCTGTCTAACGTAGGGTACATTACAAGATCACTTTAGTTTATTATATCAGTCTAACATCGACATTCCAGGGAGGCTATACCTGAAAATAGGCTACAATTTTTACTGTGGCCATTTCCATCACGATTTTTCATTATTCAGTCAACACCTCACGCCTGAAAAAGCGGTTGGGATCACCGATACTGCAATACCACAGAAGGTAAATAAACAAGCAGGTGCAATAATCATTATTTAAGTATGCAAACGTAATAATATCATAGACCTATTCAATAATTTATCAATGCATTTTTTGTTTTGATTTTCACATAACATCGACACCCACTCCACGGTGGTTCTGGTTCTGGTTCTGGTTCATCCACTAAGTGCATAATGGCCCTGTCACACTATTGCGTATGAGAGAAACGTATGAGTTGCGTATGTAAATTCATAAAATAATTTTCATACGCACAAAAAGCCCTTGAAAATAGCGTATGGCCAGCGTATGGCTAGCGTAGGGCTTGAAGGGCTTTAAGCGCAGTGTTGGTTCCTTGGGGAATCATCCCTTGCAATACTTTGAGCTTGGCGAAGAGGTGGGGCCGTCAATGTTGTGAGATTCTCCATCAGACAAAGCCTTGCTCATATCCATACACTGTCTTCTCAATTCATCTTCTGTCATTTCACCCAGTTTGGTCACATCAAATAGAAACCAAAATTTACATGCAAAACCCTGGATTTGTTAAAATCTCAAGGTTAGTGACACGAGGGCTTTATCCAGGATTACAAGAAAATATTCTGTTTCAAAGAATTTTGCGGAGAATTCTCAATAATGACTCTTTTTAGTTTTCAGGCGCTGTTCTTTGAATTTTGGTTCAACATCCAATTCCGGTTGCTGTCACTTTTGCAGATGCAAATCCTGTTTTTCTGTATTTTTGCAGGAAGTAAAGTCGAAGTATGCGTGCTTGAACACCTTGATTGTGTCCCTTCATATTGGCTGCATTGTCGTATCCTTGCCCACGACAGTCACCTATATGGAGGCCGATGCCCTCCAGTGCAGCCAAAAGAGAATCTGACAGTCCTTGTCCAGTTTGGTCATTGGTCGGTATAAAGTCTATAAAATGCTCCTTAATGCTTACTTTGTTTACAAAACAAAGTTGTTCTTGATGACTCATGTCGGGCGTACAGTCAAGGATTACAGTGAAGTCTTTTGCAGTCTTCAAATGGTTAAGAATTTAGTTTTTGACATTAGTTGCCATCATCAAAATGATTTAATTTTGAATAGAAGGCCCCAAATAATGGTCATGGGTTTTTTGTTTTTGATTATTTTTTGATGTTCTTGTATAATGGGATCAAATTTTGCAATCATTTCAATTAACCCCAAAAAGTTGCCATTGTTGGGTTCATAAAGTTTTGCATTTGTTCCACGAAATGCTGAATTATTCTCTGCTAAGTACTGTACAGAGGCTAGAATGTGAATCAACACAGCCTGCCAGTGTGCCCTCTCCTTGCCTATTTCTCGTTGTGCCAACTCGTCAATTGTTGCATTCCTACATAATAGTCTTTTTGTCTCAAACCGTTTTGTTACATTTATAATGTGATCATTGGCTGATTTGTGAAGTTGTGGTTTTTGGACTAAATGCCTCGTTACTACTGCCAGCTTTTGCTAATTTGGTTGTGGTTTTTAAGCCATACAATTTGCGGCAGAAGCAAAAAACTGCATCTGATTTCTTTGAGTACACCAGCCAATTTTTTTTTCGACATTCTCTCCGTTCGGGCAATCTCCTACTATATTTGTCCGGGAAATGCCTGTTTTCATAGTTTTTGGGGAAAAGATAGTCTTTATTAAAACATTTTGTTATTTCTCTTTTGTCTTTCTGTCCAGATTTGCTGGCCAACATACTTGGGTCATAAATGTCCTCGCAAACTAGCGCCCCCTCTGTCTTCCAGGTGCTAGTGAATGATGTTTTGAGAGAAATGCTGGAGAAATTTGTTTTCGTCTATTTAGATGACATTGAAATTTTTTCTCCAGATCTCTCGTCGCACGTCGTTCACTTTAGGCAGGTTATTAAGGCACTGCTTAAGGCTGAACTATTTGTGAAGGCCGAGAAATGCGCCTTTCATACCAACTCTGTTACTATTTAATCCCAACAAATTAGGAAAAGTAATTTGGTGTCAAGATAAAAAAATAAGGTTGACAGGTTTTTAAGAGACGCCAAACACTGAATCGGATCAAATTGACCCCAAACATAACATGTGGGTTAAGGACCTACTCCACCCAGCTCACCATATTTTCTACCTCCTGCCTTCTGGCAGGCAGTATAGATCATTACGCTGAAGAACACAATGCCTAAACCAGAGTTTCTTCCCCCAAGTAATAAAAATACTGAACTCAACCCCCTGAATATCCTAGCCATTGTTTGCAGGGGGGGTCAGGTTTGGAGGACCAGACGCGACTGAAAGGGGATCAGAAAGATATCCACAAAATGTAGATAGCCACTAGAAGGAAGGAGAGAGTAAAAGAAATGGGCAAAAACCTCCAGACTTAAAGCCAAAATAATAACGACCCAAAAAATAGGAGGAAGCTTGCAGACTCGAGTAGAGAAATAAAGCAGACAGAGAAAACAATCCCGGCGTAAGCCTAAATAATAGCGACCCAAAAATGAGGGCGAAGCTCGCATACTCAAAAAAGGAAACGAGAAACAACCGAGGTACTGTCTAGTAGCAGACAGGGAGGAAGCCAAGGCAGGAAATAAAGAATGAAAAGAAAAAAATTCAAACTCTACCAGTCACATAAGTCCCGCGTGTTCTTTTAATAAAAAAGTCTGTAACCTGTACCCGTTACCGGCTTTGTGCTGTGGCAATGAAGACACAAAAGCACCGGAAGAAGGAAGCACCGTGCTTATATAGCCAGTGAGAAACTTGAAAAGGGTGCGCCAGGGAAGTGCAGGGAAGCCAAAAAAACATGACACGGGTGGCGGGAAAAGTACAGCAGGAGCGCCCTCTCGCAGCTCCGAGAGGAAGCATCCGTAAAGAAGAAGAGAAAACAGCCAAACCATGACATTGTTAGGACCCAGTTTCTTTCCTTGTAATCCAAGTCAGGACAATGCAGGAACTCACCAAGACAACAAACACTTTACTAGAAAAAGTTAAAGTTTATTGTACGTCACGCCAGCCAGCGGGAAGATTACTGAAACCCAGCACAAGTTTTCGTTACAGCAACCTTCAACACACTGGTCGTATAATCAGGCTTAAATACTGTTGGAGGCCTTGACTTGATGCACATGTCAATATTATCTGTGCGGGCATATCTCTTGTACCAGAATGACATGTGCTTTTGTACCAAACACGGCATTAGTCATGCCCGAGGCACCTAGATGTCCGGTCAGGGCAGAGGCCTGTCCAATCTCAGCCTTTGCACTCCTACAATTTAAAACCAAGGCCCTGGTGATCAGCCCTCAACTGCTATGATAAATCTCTGATCAAGATACACACATGCTTAACTACTCTTAAGGACAAAACTCCAAACCCAGCACCATAAAGCACTTTTTCTCATGTGATTAGAACTGTATTGTGGAAGTGTTCTTGTATTGTTATGTCTTGTCTGATTTTGTTTTGGTATTTTATGTTGCTTGCGTATAGTGAATTGCATTGAGCTCTTGAACAACTGTACTGGAAATCAATTTCGACAGCCTAACAGTTGATTTTGACACAACCAATGTTTTGGCTATGTTTCTGATTGATCAATTCAGATTTTTCTGCCTCATCATGGCCTGCTTTTCTACAGGTATTGACACTTTTTTAGTCCTCATGTTCAGAGACAACAGCAACAAACTCCAAATGCAAATGCCACTCTTGGAATCAAGTCTAGACGCTTTCATGCGCATGAACTAATGCTGCGACGACACAGCTCTGCCCAAGAACAACAGCTGTGCAGCCAATTGTCCAATTATTTTTGGTCCCCCAAAATGGGGGGGGGGGGGGTGGTGGCTGGGGCTATGTTTAAAAGGGCCGCAATTCCTCCATGGTTTACCCTATATTATCATTGTTTCATTTCAAATTCAATGTGCTGGAGTACAGAGACAAAATCACAAAAAATGTGTCAAATACTTACAGACTGCACTGTAAATAGGTCTTTCTCATTCTCTGATGCAGTAATGACAAGCGGTTCTTCCTGAAGACGCAGAGCGAGCAGGAGATAAAGTTCCTCCTGTCACACCTATGGGTCTACATTGAACACCTAGAGCGATATCCTCACTCCCTACTCGTCAAGTTTCTGGGTGAGAGACACCTAAACAAAGCTTCCTTTTGGTCTGCAGTGTAGGATAGATATAAGAGTAGGATTACTTCTTGCACTGAGAAAACCACAGGGGTCTGCTGGAGAGTGTACTAAATGTAAACAAAATGATGCTCTTGTGCTTTTTGCTGATTGCTGAGTTTTCACTTTCAGGTGTCCACAGGATCAAAGTTCCCCGGAGAAGGCAGGTAGATGATTGCTAAGTATCGCGTCCTTAAACCCAATGATGCCTCCTTTTTCTCGCCTGTAACCCGAAGCATGGCCCTTTCTGTTTTTCAGAAGTATTTCATTATCATGCAGAGCGTTTTCTATCCTGACGAGAGGATTGAGGATCGGTAAGACGTCTCCTCAAAGAAATAAAGAGGTGTTCTAGTTTCGCAGACTGCAACATGGTAGAGTATCCACACACTGTTTTTAATGTGGGAGAGGGGGACTGGCAGAATTCCATCGTTGATCTTTGGGACTGTTGTTTTTTTGGCAGGTATGACATCAAAGGTTGTGAGGTTAACCGCTGGACTGACCCTGCCCCTGAGGGAAGTCAGGTGATCATGGTTCTGAAGGACATTAACTTCGAGGGCCAGTTCATCACTCTTGGTGAGAACATAACAGCAGGGGTTCGCAAACTTATAATCTCAGTACCCCTTAAAAGGGCTTCCCTGTGGCTAAGGACCTGTACAATAACCTGGTTAATCTTTGCTACTTTTGGCCAACTCCCACATCAGGTTGCCATGAAGTGGCTATTTAATTTACTAGCAATTGCATGTTTCAGTTGGCCATTCAGGTAGAATGATGTGTCTATCTTGCACTTTCAGGCCAGCAGTGCTCTTGGCTGCTTCGCCAGGTGGAGATCGACACAGCCTTCCTGCAGGATCTCAACGTGCTGGACTACAGCCTGCTGCTGGCCCATCAGCCCCTGCACCAGGATGAACGTAGCCAGAGCCTCTCATTTGCCACCCTCATCATGCGCACCACCAAGTGGGTACTGCCCCCTGCTGGCACTCAGCGGATATAGCAGTAGATTTAAAAGAATAGCTAGTAGAATCTGGGATTCTTCTCAGCAGTATTGCCAAATTCCTGTAATTTATATTCCCCAAAATATACCTTAAAATCCCCAATTTTCTGTTGATTCCCACATATATTCATATGAATATATATATAATTACCCCATCACTCTATCATTGACTCCCATTTGTTTTATATTTCCCATTCAATTTTCTACAATTCTCTACATTTGGGGAATTTATGGTTACTATATTTCCCTTACCCTTAACTCTTTTATTTAGAATTTTAGTCACTTTTTAAACTTAAAAAAAATATTTTTATATATTTATATTGAATTTTTTGTTTTATATGTTTTATTTAATATTTTGTCTTTATTTATATTTCCAGATCTTGGTCTCTCTCCAACACAAGACGAACAGCAGGCAGGCATGTAACATCAACATAAAGAATAGTGGGTTTAGCTTTGCATTTTGCTGCCAAAATAACATCAACAAACCAGCTGCTCATGCATGCTCACTCTCAGCTCACCACCTCACACGCCTCAACTGTGTCCGATCAGAGAAGCCCTATCTACCTGTCCTGTCCTGCGTCACACAGCACTGCACAAGTGAGCTGTTTTATGTGCATGTTTTTAGCAGTCCAAAAAAAATAAAATAAATTATTTTTTTCAACCGTACTGTTGGAAGTGTCGTAAGCAGGTCATAAGACGTCCCACCAGTGTTGCCATGTAAGCGGTTTTACAGCTAACTTGGGATACTTTCAACGTGCAGTCGCGGGTAAAAATAAAAAGTCACAAAGCACACACTTATTTTAAAAAGTAAAAACATGATAAAATATGTCGGTTTCGGTTAAAAATAGCCTGTAATTTGAGCTAGTTTTGTGTCGCCATTTGGCTGGAAAGTCTTACAAGATCTGGCAACCCTGTGCCCCACTCTTGCGCTGCCATGTCACATGTTGTTTTTGTGTATTTGAAGGAAAACGTCAGCGAAGCTGCTCCTCATTTTTTAAAAATGAAGCTTCCCGTCATATTTATGTGACCAAAATGTTTGTGTACTTCTTGAAAAGTGTGCTCCCGAATGTACTCAGCGAAACCACGGAAGTAAGTGTGTCATCCGGGTATTAGAAGTATACTGCAGTTTGGAAGAGTGCTGATTCGGACACGGCCTAGCTCTGCATGTTACCTGCTGCAGGCCATTTTTTGTTTAGAGCTCTGGGCAGAGTACTTGGTAGTGTGTGCGTTGGGGGAGCGATGTGACTAGCACAGTTAAAGTGTGGATGGGGCTGAATGCATGAGTGCATTTAGCAACCTGGAAACACAACCCCTTTCTCACACTTTCTGGTACTGTGCCCTGAGTCCTCTGCCCTGATTTGTCACTCTTCTTTGGCTCACCCCTTCCCCTTTACTCCAATAGAGTGCTGAATAGGGGCTCAAGCCCCGCCCACATGGGTCCAGAGGAAGACTCCGCCTTCCTGGTGTCCAAGGCCTCACCCGACTATGGAACAGAGCGCAGGCAGGATGTGGTTCTCGGAAACCCTGTCCCCTGGTCAGATTCACCTGATTCGCCGGGACCTCTGGACTTTCATGCGCAGAACCGTCGACTTTTGCCCAGCTTCAAGAACCCGCTGCACGTGATTGATGGGCCAGAGCAGCGGTACTTCGTCGGGATTGTAGACGTGTTCACAGTGTATGGTCTGAGGAAGCGGCTGGAGCACCTGTGGAAGAGCCTCCGTCACCCAGGCCGCTCCATCTCTACTGTTAGCCCCCCTGCCTATGCCCGCAGACTCAGCCAATGGGTGCACAACCATGTCCGGTAGGCCGGGGATAGGGGTAGAGGCATGGGTGTGAGATTTGAACCATGGGGGTGGGGCATAGTTAGGTGCAGGAGCTGCTCACATATCAACAAGGGCCTCACTGTCGCGATATTTGGTTTCGTTACAATTACAATTTAGGCAATGGCAGACATTTTTGTCCAAAGCGACATACAAAAGGAGCACTTAAAATGTTAAGCAGACCACCAAGAGCGACTGAGAAAACTGAAGTTAAGATAAAATTAGAGATGTGCTTCAGATGATTGGCACAAGACCTGCAAAGTAAAGTGAGAAAAGAATTAAATTAAATGGTGGATTTCCAGGTTATGGAAAATAGCTAAGGAATTTGTGCCATTTGTATTGTGTAATTTGTATTGAGAAAAGTATCAAGAAAAAGATCACTTGCTTCAATGTGTTGCTCTCAGAGCAGTGTTTTGAGGTTAGATTGAGGTTAGACAACTAAAGTCCATCACCCTTACAAATCTGACTTCAATTTTTAGTATAACTAATCAATATGTTACCCTGGGTTTTTATATTTTCACAGACCCACACACTGCATACATGTTACAACTTTTCCCCACAGCCAGCACTGGCACATTTTGGATTAGTGGTTTAACTGGGTGAGCCACCTGCAGCCTGTGCTTTTTAAATGATTGTGACTGGACTGCTTACACCAATGCACATAAACTGATTTACAGATTGCTCACACATTTATCATCTTTATTAACTTACTTTTGGTATAATGGCAGACCTTGGTTTAATCCAACAGTCTGCTGCAGCCTCTGTTTTATAATAGTCATATTTTATGATTCCTTTCTTATAAAATTTTTATGTTTTATTATTATTAGATTTTTCTAGTTGGACTTTAGTGATAGATTGTGAGGTTTTATGTTTGTATGTGAGGTAGGTAGTTTGTGAATTATTCCTGCTTTACTGGCAGGAAGTGTCATTACTGGCAGGAAGTACATTGACTCAAAGGCAAACACATTTCAGCTTTAATGGTGTTTAACTGCAGCTGTGGATCACATGTGTATATGGACATTATAAAGGGAAAAAATGCATTTTTCTCCATCCAGTAAAATAATATTGATAATAATAATGTAATTTTTCCTTTATAATAATTTTCCTTTTCTTGTACAAAATAACCTTGTTCTTCATGATAAATGTTGCACATCCTGGCTTAGTTTGTGTAGCTAACTTGAACACCCCATGTGTCCATTTGTATTTGTGGATTTTGGACCAGAGTGCACCACCCCAACAGCCAGAATAATAATAACAATAAATATATTGATGATGATGTCATCAACAGTAACAATTCCTTTTGAATTCATTGTGTGATTTATATTTGTTGGGTTGTTTCTTTGTGGTGAAAACTATGGAATCTCATTTTTGTCAAAATTAAAAAAATACATATGCCTTTATGATATAAATGATCATATGGATGAATGAAGCAATATGTAAATGATTTGATAAATTGTAAAATAATTTAATAATGAACTAATACTCGACTCAAAATTATAACATATAATTTCATCCTACTCATTTTCACAATGACACTGTTACATTTAATTACATTTTTATTTCATAATAATAGACGTAAGATGTTTTATTTTAAAATGTCATTTTTCAAAAGACGATTTTTTCATTTCATGGCAACACTTTTAATTTCATAATGACACTTTTTCACTGTGTGATCATCTGTCAGTCAACAACAGTGGGTCACGGTCAGACAAGATCATTTGTTGCTCACGCATTCAGGCCAAAGCAACAGCACACAAAATACCGATCATGACATGAAATAGCCTGGCTCTGTCCGAATCAGCACCCTTCCTTACTATTGAGTTTGCTTGTTGAGTAGACAGGATGAGAAAATTTCTCTAAATATATACTTAAAACCCTGTATGATATACTTCCATATTGTGGGAATTATTATATATTATTAACATGGTATAATAATGTAATATGTATGTAATTTGTCTGTGCTAGTCGAATGAAGTGACCTTAAGCCTTGAAAAAAAAAAAAAAAAAAAACAAAAAAAAAAGAAGAGAGAAAGAATCTCATTCTTCAGATAAAAAAAAAAAAAAAAAAAAGCACAAAAAAAAAAAAAAAAACCAAAAAAAAAACAATAGATTAATCATAAATAAAAAAAAAAAATACATGTAATGTACTGGACATGTGTAATAAAAAACGCTGATTTTGTTTAAATCATACGCCCAGTGTGACCCAAACCCCTTTTTTTTTTACAGTATATATAATACCAGCAGACACAGAGATGAGCGAGAGCGAGAGCGCGAGGGGAGCGTGCGAGCGCGTGTGCGCGCTCGCGCGCGCGCTTGCGTGGCGCTTCCCAGGGACCACAATGTACTAACCCCCCATTGTTCTTCTGTGTAAACCTCGAGCTGACACAATAAAGACAAAGTGTTTTAATCTTTCGAATTGAATTGAAGAGTATCCTTGATCCACCTCCTAGACCACGAAAAGCAATACATTTAAATTGCTAACAATATGCAAACATTTTGGTTGCATAAACATGACACGCAGCTTTGTTTTAAAAATGATCGAGGCGCAGCTTCGCTGACATTTTCCTTCAATAACAATTAAAATAACATGGCCGCGCAAGGGTGGAACTTCTTACAACAGTTCCATAGTATGGTTGGAAAATAGTATGGAGGATATTGTTTTGCATACTGCAAATCACATAATAAACAGTACACAGGAGACAGGACGCAGTAGATAGGGTTCTGATTCGGCACAGAAGAAAATGTGTTACTTGCAGGCATGGCTGAGGGTTAGAAGTCTATTTCTGATCTACTAAGATAGTATTACGATTCTTTCACTGGTGGACACGTAGTGAAGAAATACTGCTCAGGAAGTATTTCTGAGTGCAGGACTGTACAGTGCGACACGTGCTACGAAAAAATCGGTCTGTGCGATAAATTATTTTAATGCAGTAGCACCCGTGCGATAGCCTGTGTGTGAGAAAACATTTTTTTTTTTCTTTTGCGTGTGAATCGATGCGCCTCGCTATTCTATTTGGTAGTTGTAGTCTATCGTGCGATTAAAAACCATGTCCCCGTCTGCGTAGAGTTCATACATCCAACACCAAATCCCACAATTCCTAGCGAACAATCTCCTTTTCCTCATCGAGTCGTGCGAGCTAGCTATCCATCTGGGACACCGTGATGACGACAAAACGAAGAGGTATACTATTTTCAAGTCAAATCAAAGTAAAGAAAGAGAAGTGCAAAACCAAACTCCCCAAATGAGCCCGCAAGGAATCACTGGCGAATGAAAAGGGCGAAACAAGAGAAGATTTACAGGTACAATCCAGAGTGGAAAAAGGATTTCCCTCGACTAATTTATGACGAGGAAAAGCAGCTCTTGTTCTGTTGCTGGAGCAGGGATGTAATTTACATTACACATTTGGACGTTTGTATCAACCGCTGACTGATCAGCCAGTTGCTGTGTAACGTTAGCTAGCTAGCCGGCACTCATAACGGCAATCAAACAAGCTTAACGTTTATTTGGGAACACGAGCTGGCTAGCATAACCAGTATGTATTTTTCGTTTTTTTACAACTAACTTAGTCATTACCATTTCTCTTGAACGTTTGTATCACAATATACCTGATGGCCATCTCCATTGAATTAATTAGCATATTGTTGGTGGACAATTTGAGGGAAACCAGGAAATCTTTGTCTTATATAACCATCACATTAACGTGTGAGTGTGAGAGAATAGATGTAGCTAACGTTACAGATTAGCCTCTGTTAACTAACTTACGACATTTATTCATTTAGGACAGCTTGATCAGTGACCGTGATCTCCTACGTGCTCTATATCGCCATCTGGTGTTCTGAAACTACATAGTATACCTTTAATGGGAAAATGCATATACATTCTACATTTTCCACAAAGAGCTACTAAGCACCTTAAGCTCTGAACTCTGTGGATTTAGAAAGTCGACGGTCTGCTGAGTAGAAATGCCACTATGCGGAGACATCAAGCATAGTTTTTTATGTACAAAGCAAAATGTACTTAGATATGGGGACATGTATTGTAATAGCTCTGGTGGTGGGCTCTGATACATACATGTGTGACACACAGACAGACAGACAGACAGACAGACGCACACACGGGGATTAAATTAGTGGCCAGCAGACATGCTAGATCTGTGACACGCACACGCACACGCACACACACACACACACACACACACCGTTTGTTGTTTTTGTTCTCTTATTAGTGATTTACACACTTTCTCAATTTAAAATAAAAAAATATTGTATGATGATATGAATTTAAACGGAGATTTGCACTGCTAATTTAAAGCGTAACATATTGATGTCTTGTATACAGTTGTTATGTCTCTGCAATTTACCATTATGGGCAAATAAAGAAAAAATGTTTGTATGAAAACATTTCTTGTTAAGGTTTGGATTTTGTGTGCCCTGTATGCAACATTTATGTCCTTTGCCAGTCACATACCTGTTTAAGTGATTAACTGCATTACTTGAGTCGTACATTTGAGTCAAACTGGCCAGAACATGGACCCAGCTGACACGGAACAGCTTCACCACGTCCTCGCCTGTCAGGATGCTAGAATCAATCAGCAGGGTATCCACTTCGATGACATCCGGGAGACCCAGAACAGTGTCGTGGACTAAGTGGGTCAGATGGGAATTGTCCTGAGCCAGTTATCCATCCATCTTCCTCTCTCTTGAGGGCCCACGCCAACCTGCCCGCAGCCGTTTCCTGCAGTTCCGGCGGCAGATCCGCCACTCCTCCCAGGCTGGGAGCCCCAGGTGCCCATTCCGGAACGTTACATGTGGAATCTGGGGAGTTGTCGCAGCTTTCTGCTGCAATGCGACATCGTCTTCCGACTTCTGCCAGCCTCCTACTTCTCGGATTCCAGTAAAGTTACCTTCATCATGGCCTGCCTGGGCGAGGAGGCGCGGGAGTGGGCGATGGCAGTCTGGGACAGCCAACCAGCCATCTGCTCCCAGTTCTCCTCCTTCACCGCTAAGATGCGTAGGGGGTTTGATCACCCGGTGTGCGGTCACGATGCCACCAAATGCCTTCTTCAGCTCCACCAGGGGACCCGCAGCATGGCAGTGAAGACCTCAAAGACGAGTTGGCCACTCGAGATGAGTTGGGTTCTCTGAACAGCCTCATCATGCTGGCCACCTCCTTTGACAACCGTCTGAGAGCTCGAGCCCGAGAGAAGAAGGGTCGTCCAGGTCCGCCCTTCTCCAGACTCATGGCTTCCTCTTGCCCTCCAGGCTTATTCACTCCTTTGGTGCTGCATCCGCCGGAGGAGGAACCTATGCACCTAGGTGGCACCACTCTCGAAGCGAATCAACGCCGCCATCAGAGAGCCGCCTTCAGTGCCTGCTTCTATTGTGGCCAGACCGGCCACTTCCTGTCTGTCTGTCTTGTTCGCCCAAAAGAGAAGGCTCGCCGGTAAACCTGGGCCTATTAGCAAGCCCTATCAGCACCTCTCACTCTGCCCACTCTCCTGTGGGACACCCAGTCCGCTACCCCGTCGGCCCTGATTGACTCCGAGGCCGACTCCAACTTCGACGATGCCAAGTTCGTCAGCCAGGTCGGTATCCCTACCATGCCTCTCGCCACTCCACTCAACGCTTATGTTTTGGACGGCAATATCCTGGCCCGTGTCACTCACTCCACTGCTCCCCTTCAACTAGTCCTCTCTGGGAATCACAGAGAAACCATCCAACTTTACATAATCCACTCCTCCCAGTCTCCCCTGGTCCTCGGCCAACCATGTTCCGTCTGCACAACCCCCATCCCAATTGGGAGACCACTCAAGTTCAAAGCTGGAGCCCCAGATGTCACTCAGTTTGTCTCTGTTCTGCCCTACCTCCATCAGGAGGCTCCGGTCCTCTGCACGCGCTACCTGAACCTGACCTATCTTCTGTTTCTAACGGGTACCATAACCTGTCTAGAGTTTTTAGTAAATTTCTTGTCTTGTTCTTGCCCCCTCACAAACCCTACGACTGCGGGATCGATCTGCTGCTCCACTCCCGTCTGGCCGCCTCTACAACCTATCCAGTCCTGAGAAGGCCGCCATGGAGAATTACATCCACGACTCCCTGGCTACAGATATCATCCATCCCTCCTCGTCGCCTGTGGAGGCAAGATTTTCCAAGAAGGACGGCTTTCTCCGCCCTTGCATCAATTACCGTGGTCTTAATGCCATCACTATCCATAACAAGTACCCCCTACCTATGCTTAACTCTGCTTTTGAACCTCTTCATGGTGCCACCATTTTTTCCAAACTAGACCTCCGCAATGCCAACCACTTTGTGTGAATTTGGGAGGAAGACGAGTGTAAGACGGTGTTTAACCGGTGGTTCCGTTTGGCTTTCCAACACCTCACCCGTCTTCCAGGCCCTCGTCAACAACGTCTTGCATGACCTCCTCAACTAGTCTGTATTCATCTACCTCGATGATATCCAGAAAATACCTAAGACTATGTCAAACATGTCCGTGAAGTCCTCCAGAGACTCCTGGAGAATAAGTTATTTGTGAAAGCTGAAAAGTGTGTATTTCACGCATCCTCTGTCCTCTTTTTAGGCTTAATCATTGAGGAGGGGAGGATCAGACTGGACCCGGAGAAGATTCAAGCCGTTGCCGAGTGGCCCTGTCTCATCTTCCGCAAGCATCTCCTGCAGTTCCTGGGGTTCGCTAATTTTTACCGGAGGTTCATCCATGGGTACAGTCAGGTAACTACCCCACTCACTAACCTCACCTCTACCTCTGTTTTTTTTTCTGGTCCCTAAAGCAGAAAAAGCCTTCACCACCCTCAAAGCCCGGTTTTCCACTGCCCCTATCCTCTGTCACCCGGATCCTGCTCGCCAGTTTATTGTGGAGGTTGACGCCTCTGACACCGGAGTGGGTGCCATCCTCTCCCACGCTCCACCCTCGACCAGAAGATGCACCCGTGCACCTTCTTTTCCCGCCGGCTCACTCCTGCCCAGCAGGAGGGGACGGAGGACCTTTCTTCGTCCTGACTGACCACCGCAATCTGCAATTACATCCAGTCTGCCAAGAGACTGAACTCACGTCAAGCCCGCTGATTACTGTTCTATTCACATTTTCACTTTGTCATTACTTACAGACCCGGTTTCAAAAATACCAAACTCGATGCCCTGACCCGCAACCCTGCAATAATCCCAACTCCCGTCTGTTTGTCTCCGACCCTGTCTGCTCCCAGATCCTCCAGTGGGTTCACGCCTCCCGCCTGTCCAGCACCCTGGGATTATCGCCCTGGTGAGGAGGAGCTTCTGGTGGCCCACACTAAAGGGGGATGCCTGTGAGTTCGTCCTCGCCTGTCTCGTCTGCGCCAGGAGAAAGGCCTCCCACTAAACCCCCACTGGCCTCTTCTGCCCCCTACCAGTCCCAGGCCATTTTTGGAGTCACGTGGGGGTAGACTTTGTCACGAGTCTACCCCCATCGGATGGAACAATGGTCGTCTTGACCAACATGGATCGTTTCTCCAAGGTGGCCCACTTTGTCCCCCTACCGAAACTACCTTCTTCCCTGGAGACAGCGGAGCTCCTGGTGCAGCATGTGGTGAGGCTCCACGGGATCCCCGTTGATGTCGTGTCCGACCGTGGGCCTCAATTCTCCCAGGTGTGGAGGGCGTTCTGCACCTCCCTGGGTGCCTCCGCCAGTCTGTCCTCCGGTTATCACCCCCAGACTAACGGTCAAACGGAACGCACCAACCAGGACCTGGTAGCTGCCCTGCGGTGCGTGTCAGCCCGGAGTCCTTCCTCCTGAAGCAGGTTTCTCCCGTGAGTGGAGTACGCCCACAACTCCTTACGTAGCTCCGCCACCAAGCTGTTCCCCTTCAAAGCCTCGTTAGGGTACCGGCTCCCTCTGTTTCTCGTCCAGGACAAGAAAGTTGCAGTTCCATCCGTCTGGGCCCACTTGGAAACTGACGCGCACCGCCGTCTTCAACACCACCGCCCGCACCCAATGCCTGACCGACTTCCGTCGGACCGCAGCCTCACGGTACTCCCTGGGTCAACAGGTCTGGTTCTCCACCTCCTCCATCTCTCTCCAAGCCACATCCCGCAAACTCCAGCCCTGATTCATCGGTCCCTACCCCATCCTCACAGTCTTCAACCCTGCCACCGTCAAGCTCCGCCTTCCCGCCTCCCTCAAAATCCACCCAGTTTTTTACGTCAGTCAGGTGAAGCCCGTCTCCTCCAGTCCCTTCAGTGCGCCCATCACCCCCCGCCCCCTCGGATCATCAATGACGCCCCCGTGTTCACTGTCTGTCAAATCATGGACATCCGCCGCAGGGGCCATGGATTCCCGTACCTGGTGGACTGGGAGGGATACGGACCGGAGGAGCACTCCTGGATCTCGAAGAGCCTCATCCTGGACCCCTCCCTTATCTGTGCCTTCCACCGGGACCACCCGAGAAGACCAGGCCCGGTGGCATGCCTGGAGGCGTGCGTTAAGGGGGATACTGTTACACCCTCTGCATCCTCCCAGTTCCTTTCCCTGCTGTTTTCCGTGTTTTCCCCTATTCCTCTCGTGTCATGTCATGTTTTTGCATTTTCCCGTCTGTCTTCTATGTTCGTTAACCTTGTAACCGCGTTTGCTCTGTCTAACTCTTATCTAGTTGCTGTATTGTCTTGCGCCAGTAACCCTGTTCTTCTGCCTCGAGCCTGCAGTTCCAGCCCGCTCACTCTTCGCCCCGCTTCCTCTCCTGCTCTGGCTAACCCAGGATTCGGTCCCCGTACCTGTAATTGTTTGCTTGTCTGAATAAACGCTCTTCCACAACAAAACCCCTATGAAAGAACTTACAAACATGTGTTCAACAACCTAATTATAATTTAGAAACTTTTTTAGTTTTTAAACACTAAACACTCTCAACTGACCTACAAGAAACTGTCTCAAAATACTTTTTATATTGCTGTTTTTAAGTCATTTTTAGGTCACAACGTTTTTATCAAGATGAACTATGTTCTGATTGGTAATAATTGGTAATTAATTAATATACATTAATATGATTTTTTGATATTATGGTGGAGCATGGCATAAAACCATAACAGTTGATTGAAACTTGGTTCCTAACTCAACAGATATTCATAAAGCTAGTAAAGACTTCGAAAATAAAATGTTGTGTTTTTACTTGCTGTAATTGGTTGAACTGTCATATTATTTTGAAGTTAAACATCTTGAGGATTTTTTTCCAGAATTGTATCATGTGCTGTGTTCATGTGTTAGATTGATATTTTAAAAAAAAGGCAAAGTGGTAAAAAGTGTCCCACTTTATCTGAATTCACCAGTATGATGCCGACTTTCTATAGCCTACATCTAGGGATAACTTATTTATCTTAAATGCTAATGTATGTGGATGGGACTTAGTATATGGATGATTTGCCCAAAGGGGATGCTAGCGCAGAACAAACGTACAGTCAAGCCGGAAAGTCTGCACACCCCTTTCACCTTCTCCACGTTTTATTACGTTACAGACTTATACTACAATAGATTGAGTTCATTTTTTGCCTCAAACATCTACACACAATAGCCAATAATGATGAAGTGAAAACAGGTTTTTAGAAAATATGGAATTTTATTTTACTGACAAAAATAGGTTATTTAGAGGTTACATATCTGTACACACCCTTAGCCTAATACTTGGTTGTTGCACCTTTGGCAGCGATTAAAGCTTCAAGGCATCTTGGGATAGAAGCTACGAGCTTGGCACACTTGTTTCTAGACATTTTTGCCCATTCCTCTTGGCATATCCTTGTCAGCTCCGTCAGGTTGGATGGGGAGCGTCGGTACACTGCCATTTTCAGCTCTTTCCACAGATGTTCAATTGGATTCAGGTCTGGGCTCTGGCTGGGCCACTCAAGGACATGCACAGACTTTCTCCGAAGCCACTCCTTTGTTCTCTTGGCTGTGTGCTTCAGGGTGGTTGTCATGTTGGAAGGTAAACCTTCGCCCCAGTCTGAGGTCCAGAGCGCTCTGGAGCAGGTTTTTTTCAAGGATCTCGGTGTACTTAGCTGCATTCATCTTTCCCTCTATCAGGACTAGTTGCCCTGTTCCTGCTGCTGAAAAACATCCCCACATCATGATTCTGCCACCGCCATGCTTCACTGTAGGGATGGTATTAGCCAGGTGATGAGCAGTGCCTGGTTTCCTCCAGACGTGACGCTTGGTATTTAGGCCAATAAGTTCAATTTTGGTTTCATCAGACTAGAGAATCTTGATTCTCATGGTTTGAGAGTCCTCTAGGTGCCTTTTGGCAAACTCCAAGAGGGCTGTGATGTGCCTTTTACTAAGAAGGGGCTTCCGTCTGGCCACTCTACCATAAAGGCCTGATTGGTGGAGTGCTGCCTGGATGGTTGATCTTCTGAAAGGTTCTCCCATCTCCACAAGGATATGCTGGAGCTCTGTCAGAGTGACACTCAGGTTTCTGCTTACCTCCCTGGCTAAGGCCCATCTTCCCCGACTGCTTAGTTTGGCCGGGCGGCCAGGTCTAGGAAGATTCTTGGTGGTTCCAAACTTCTTCCATTTACGAATGATGGTGGCCACTGTGCTCTATGGAACCTGTAAATCTGCAGAGACATGCACTTTCAACTGTAGGACCTTATATAGGCAGGTGTTGGCAATCCCCAACCATGTCCAATCAATTGAATTTATCACATTTGGACTCCAATTAAGTTGTAGAAACGTCTCAAGCAGTATCAGTGGAAACAAAATGCACCCCAGCTCACTTTTGGGTGTCATATCAAAGGGTGTGCATTGTGTACATATGATATTTTAAATTTATATTTTTAATAAATTAGCACAAATGTCTAAAAACTTGTTTTCACTTTGTCATTATGGGCTATTTTGTGTAGAATTTTTTGACAAAAAATGAACTCAATCTATTGTAGAATATGTCTGTAACGTAATAAAACGTGGAGAAGGTGAAAGGGGTGTGCAGACTTTCCGGCTTGACTGTATGTTTAATTTAATTACAGTGGAATACATATGAATATACATTTGTTAGGCTATTAGCCTACATGGCAGACATTGTGCTTATTGCATTTGACAGTGCATGGTGCTGCAAGATAAACTGTAGACCTCCAAATAATTAATGATATACAGCCTAAAAAAATAAGGGCATGTTTTTTTCGTATAATATACGCGCGGTACTTAGCCTACTGGCTGGCTGATCCATTATAAGGCGTAAGACAACATGCTTTCATTTAATGTAAAACCTTTGCTTCAAGGGCGCTCCTTTAAAACTAGGCGGAACAGCCGATTATCGAGTCCACGGATGAAGCAGATAAGCCTCGCTTTGCCCACTTCATCGAATTATCGCTGATTGCTGTGGGAAAGCCAAGACACGCAAAAAAGCCGATTTGGCGTGGACACTGCGGACGGATTCTCCGACACCATGGACTTCAATGTCAAAAAACTAGCATCTGATGCAGGAGTCTTCTTCACACGCGCGGTCCAGGTAGCTATTATTGTGATTTCATTCCGGTGGCTAATTGTTTCCCTCTCCCCTGCCCCGTTTGCTGCATTATTACCACCGTTGCGAACGTCGGTTCATTGAATTATTTAAACAGCTAAAACGCAGCCAAGTGATGGATCAGAATTTTTGTTTTAGGCTATATTTCGTTTAACTCTTGCATTTCTGCGCGAATAGATTTCCAGCTTGCCACATTTACACGCTAGTTTTCTCACATCTGTTTTCCGTGACTGCTGGACTTAAGGTATTTTTATAAGACGACAATATAGGCCAATAAAGGCTGGTTAGCTAAGTCTATCTATTATGTATGGCTGTTCTCCACAGCGCCCAAAGGACGTAACTGTCACCAAGAGACGCAGTAATTACCTCTCGGGTGCGCTTATGACTCCCGCTATATCTAGCATCATTATTTTAGGCTAATACCAGTGTCTACGACCGTCTTCTATGTTGTAGCCTAGGCTACACTGCTCTAACCGTAGCAGCACCTGCAGACCTATTTTCGCCCTTATGCATTCCACGGTCGGAAACGGGCAGATTTGTTTTCTAGCTGTTAACCATATTTATTGCAAGTATATAGTCTACAAACTCACAAGCAAGCAAATTCCGTTGAGAGCACGTTGTCAACTTTTGAATCCATTTTGTCATTTCATACAATCCAAATTTACCTTTATTGCACCAGTTTAGTTGAGCTTTCCTTTGCACCAGCGAAAATAAACGTGTCAATTCACTAGTAAATAAAGTGAAATTCTTAATATGGATTGTAGCGTAGGCTATGAGGCATGGTTTTAAAGTCGCGTAATATCTCAATACTCGTTACATAATTAGAACCGAACACAGAGATCAGGAATAGGCAACTGACGCTGCAGGTGGGTCAATCCTGTTAACTGGTGCCTTTGAATGTCCCCAGGAAATCCTACTTCATATTTGATGTAAAATGTTTATTTTAAAAGGCTTCAATTATAGGTTTAGGTCTTCTTTATCATATACAGTCAAGCCGGAAAGTCTGAACACCCCTTTAACCTTCTCCACGTTTTATTACGTTACAGACATATTCTACAATAGATTGAGTTTTGTCTCAAAATTCTACACAAAATAACCCATAATGACAAAGTGAAAACATGTTTTTAGAAATTTTTGCAAATGTATTAAAAATCGAAAACTGAAATCTCTCATTTACATAAGTATTCATACCCTTTGCGTTAACATATTTTTAAAGTATCATATTTAATATTTGGTTGCATATCTTTTGCATGCTGTTACTTCCTGAAGTCTGTGACCCATCAACATAAAAAGACTCTCGATATCTTATTTCCAGGTACTGTTACAAGTGATAAGCTCTCTGCATTTGAATGGATCTCTATGAGAGTTGGGGGGTGAGACTAGATTCAGCTGTAAATTACGCTGGTACAGTATGGAACACATGCCTGGTCATCAAGGGTCTAAGGCAGGGGTCACCAACCTTTTTGAAACTGAGAGCTACTTCAAGGGTACTGAGTTGTACGGAGGGCTACTTGTTTGATACGAACTTCCTGAATAACATAAAGTTGCACAGATCACCTTTTAATAATAATAATATATGTGAAGAGACTTAGATATTATTACTTCCTTTTATTGCCCTGTTTAATACTTTATTACTGCTGTTTGTCCAAAGCTGCCTTTAAGTCACTGGCTTTTTCTGTCCGTAGTGCTCTCCACGTTGTGCCGCTTTGCGTCGCCACAGTCGCCCCGCAAATGACACACACATTTTTCTTTCACTGTCGTAAAAAATAACTCTTCCTCCCAATCATTGTGAAAACAGTATGTTTTCTTTCGCTTTTCTGCCATGTTGTCTTTATTTTGGGGGTAAAAAACCACATCTAGCTCCCCAATGTAGCTGTGCCCGCTTCCTTGTCTCAGCAATGGCGGTTTGTCTTGCGCACAATATTGAACTTTGACTTCAGAGAAGGTCAAGTTCATATATACATAAAACATTTTTGTTTTTAAAATTTTATATTATATATTGTCATTTTCAAATCTATATTAATGCAAGCATTTTTGATTTAAAAAGAACAGCAACACAATTAAATACAATTTTTATTTAGACAGATCTCCATGGAGATTCGTGCTATTTTTAGAACATGCCTCACGGGCGACTCACGTGGTCCCTGCGGGCTACCAGGTGCCCGCGGGCACCATGTTGGCTACCTCTGGTCTAAGGTATCAAACGAGCCTTCAAGGGTCTGAGCTATCGAACGAGCCCCAAACCATCACTCTGCGGCCAGATATGGAGTAGATGTGGATGGATCCCTTTAAGGGTTGTTTCTCCTGACTTTTTTCCCCATAGAGTTCTATAGGAAAATGAGTCAGCAGAAATAACCCTTGCAGTGATCCATCCACATCTACTCCATATCTGGCAACAGAGTGATGGTTTGGGGCTCGTTCGATAGCTCAGACCCTTGATGACTTACAGCCATTTAGCCAGCCATGTGTTCCATACTGTACTTATTTCTTATTATTACATGTTAGGCTACTTTATTAAGAAAACTGGTTTTATATAAGAAGTAAAATTCTGTTCACATGTAGGGTCTCATGCAAGCTAGATCATGATCACTCGCAGATCTAGGGCTAACATTGTTGAAATAATTCCCCCCTGTTATGTTCTCTCCTGTTAGTTGTGTTAACCTAACAGGGTGGAAATGTTGATAGAAAATGTAGTAAATAAATGATTTATATTAAGATACATATAATATTTGTGATGTATTTGCATCTGGACACTGGACACCCACATGAGTTGTTGATTTTCTGTTTATTGTTGGTGTTAATTCCACCCTGTTATGTTACATTCCACCCTGTTAGCTGAACAAAACACAATGAACACATGAAAAAAAAGGTTTAGTAATTATTAGACTATAAACAAATATGATAGAATAAGGGACACATAATGCACAAGAAAATGTAAATATTGTTATGCACTTGCATTTTTAGCACTTTGTGATTGTTATTCATATGTCCTAACAGGGTGGAATACTGTCACGGTCCATGTCTGAACAAACTGCCCATAATTATAAGGATTTAAGTGCTTGAGCTTGGCCAATATGTTTTCCAGACAGTTAAATATATCCCTTTTCTGATTAAATGTTAAAAACATGAAAAATCAAAAATATCTTTTTCAAGAAATTACAAAAAGTTCCAAAAGGCACCGGTTAACAGGATTGACCCAGCTAAGAGAACACTTGTGTGGGCTACTGTAGAATCTTCAGTTTAAGGGTTTCTCCTTTTTCTATTGAACTCTATGGAAAAATAAGTCAGGAGAAACAACCCTTCAAGTCATCTATCCATATCTACTGCATGTCTGGCAGCAGAGTGATGGTTTGAGGCTTGATTGATACCGCAGACCATTGATGACTTGGAGCCATTTAGCCAAACATGTGTTCTATACTATTCCCGTGTAATTTACAGGTTAATCTAGTCTCACCCCCCAATTCTCATAAAGATCCATTCAAATGCAGAGCGGTTATAGTATGACTTGTAAGAGTAGCTGAAAATAAGATATCAAGAGTCTTTTGATATTCTTTTATACCCAGTCATGATGGCATCACCTGTTTGCCTTTAACAGGTGTTTTTTGAACTTTTTTTTTTGTTACCTTTTTTCAAATGTTGCAGGCATCAAATTATATCATACCAGACACATATTAGATGGATTAATTGATACAGTGTCTGGATCATATTCGCTTTGACGGAGAGACGATTTGTGTCAGCACAGCTTCTCCAAAATTACTATGTTGAAGACGTCGCATATAAGCTATTGTGTTCAACCACTGTAGGCTACATTACTTTATTAGGTAAATCGTAAAAAAAAAAATGTATTTAAATTTTTTCAGTAAATCCAACAATTTATTTGTTTACCTAATAAGCTATGTGTTACATTTCTCCCAACTGGTATGGACCCAAACGCAGGACTCGGGAGACAGACTCACAATAAGCTCCAGCGGAGAACTTTGTTTAAGGCAAGCAAACAACAATGAAAAAGTGAGAGCAAAGTGAGGGTCTGAATACAGGGTTGGCGATAACCAGGGGCAGATGATGATCAGGAAAAACAGGAGAAGAGCTGGGCGAATCGCAGACAACCGGTGACAGACTGGAAGCAGGGTTGGCGAGGGCAATGGCAGAGCAGGGAATGCCGGCTGGCGGGTAAACTGGAAAGGGCAGACTTGACACGTTAGCAAAACACAACAGATAATGGCCAAGTAACGAGCAACAAACCTGACTTGACGTATTGAACTGGCAGATGAACAGAGAAGGGAACATAAATAGGGAGATATAATGAGAAAAGTGTGTGGAATGTATGCGAGAATGAATGAGCTAACGAGAGTGAGTGTGGAATGCGAATAGGGAAGGCGAGTGATTAAGATCGAGTGGCTGGGAGATTAAGAGAGGGGAATGAGGAAACAGGAGGGAAACCATGACCAGCCTGCACAACACAAAACAGACAGGGTAAAAGTAAAAACATGACATGAAACGAGAAGAATGGGGAACACAGGCGTACCACCAGGTGTACCACCTGGTCGGATCTTCTCAGGGTGGGTATGATGAAACTCTTGGATGCCGGTTCGATGACGAACCCCAGGAAGGAACCTTTTCTGCTTTTACGTATAATTTGTTCTCCAACAGCCTTTGGAGAACTTCACGCACATGCTTGACATGGTCTTGGGGATTCTTAGAGAAAATCAAAATATCATCCAAATAGACAAACACTGACCGGTTGAGGAGGTCATGGAGAACATCATTAATGAAAGCCTGGAATATCGCTGGGGCATTAGTAAGGCCGAACGGGACCACCAGGTATTCGAAGTGTCCAAGGGAGGTGTTGAATGCTGTCTTCCACTCATCTCCCTCCGGGATCCGGACAAGGTGGTAGGCGTTCCGGAGGTCCAGTTTGGAAAAGATGGTGGCACCGTGAAGGGGTTCAAATGCAGAGTTAATTAAGGGCAGAGGGTATTTGTTACGGACAGAGATGGCATTCAGGCCGGGGTAATCAATACAGGGACTGAGTGAACCGTCCTTTTTAGAAACAAAAAAAAGCCTGCCCCTGCTGGGGACGAGGAGGGTCGGATAATACCTGCAGTCAGTGAATCGTGAATGTAAGTTTCCATAGCGTCTTTCTCCAGAATGGACAGGCTGTAGAGGTGGCCAGACGGGAGTGGGGCCCCAGGCAACAGGTCGATGCAGCAATCATAAGGTATGTGGGGTGGCAATGACATGGCAAGTGACTTGTTAAATACCTCTGACAGGTTGTGATACTGACATGGGACATTAGACAGGTTGGGTTTTGAATCGCTAGGGGGTGCCCTAGCCCCTCCAGATGGAGGCATGGCAGAACAGAGACAGAGTGGCATCTGGGGCTCCAGCCTTGTACTTGAGTAGTTTCCCAATTGAGGTGGGGATTGTACAGCTTTAACCAGGGCTGGCCAAGGACTGTGGGAGACTGGGAGGACTGGATGATGAGAAAATGGATAGTTTTCTGATGGTTGCCAGACCGGATGAGTTGAAGGGGTATGGTGGAGTGCGTTACGCGGGCCAGAAGTTTGCTGTCTAAGGCGTAGGCACTGAGAGGGTTGGAGAGTGGTTCCATGGGAATTCCAGACTGAGTGAGGAAATTGGAGTCAGCTCCGGAGTCCACCAGAGCAGACAGCGATGCAGAATGGGTACTCCACATGAGAATCGCCTTCAACAAGAAGCGGAACTGGGCAGGTGAAGTAGTATAAATCGGGCTCGCCAGTACGCCCAGGTTTACCGGCGAGCCACCCCTTTTTGGGCGGATGGGACAGGAGGCTACGCAGTGGCCCAGGACACCGCAGAAGAAACAGGAGCCGGAGATGAGTTTTTGGCGTCGTTCGTCAACATCGACCAGGGTACTTCACAACTGCATGGGCTTCTCCTCCGGCAAGTAAGGCACCGAAGGAGTGGGCTGACTGGAGGGTTGAGACGGTGAGCAAGGATGCTCCCAGGAGACCCGTCTTCTCCCGGGCCTGCAAACGGTTGTCGAGGGAGATGGCGATCGAGATCAGACTGTCCAGTCAACTGGACTCGTCCCGTGTTGCCAGCTCATCTTTCAGGTTTTTGCACAGGCAGTTGAGGAAAACCCCTTGGAGGGTGGCATCATTCCAGCATGATTCTGCCACCAGGGTGCAAAATTGGACTGCCATCTCTGAAGTTGGAGTAGGCGCTGGGTGATGTCACGACCACAGACCAGGTGGTTGAAGACCCTGCGCATCTCAGTGGTGAAGGTGGTGAAGTGGGAGCAGGCGGGCAGCTGGTTGTCCCATATGGCTGTCCCCTTATGGCTATATCGCTTCCCCCCAGGCAGGCCATGATGAACACGATTTTACTGGAATCTGAAGAATAGGAGGCTGGTTGCAGTCGGAAGACGATGTCGCACTGCAACAGGAAACTACGATGTTTCCCCAAGATCGCAGGCTGGACCTCGGGAGCCGGTTGACTGGCGTGGGGCCTCGGGAGGGGCAGCTGAACAGACATCTGGCCCATCAGCATACTCATCTGACCCACTTAGTTGGAGATGTTCTCCAGGGTCTCCTGGACGTCTTCGAGGCGGAGATCGTGCTGGCTAATTATAGCCCTTTGACAGGCGAGGGCGTGGTGGAGCTGCTCAGAGTCCGCTGGGTCTATGTCTGGCCAGTTTGTTCTGTTGCGTTTCTCCCAACTGCTATGGACTCAAACGCAGGACTCTGAGATAGACTCACAATAAGCTGCAGCGGAGCGTTTTATTTAAGGCAAGCAAACAACAATGAAGAGGGAGAGCAAGATGAGGGTCTGGATACGGGGTTAACCAGGGGCAGATGGTGATCAGGGAAAACAGGAGACGGGCTGGGTGAATGGCAGACAACCGGTGACAGGCTGGAAGCAGCATTGGCGAGGGCAATGGCAGAGCACGGAATGCAGGCTGGCGGGTAAACTGGAAAAGGCAGACTTGACACGTTAGCAAAACACAACAGACGATAGCCGAGCAACAAACATGACTTGATGTAACAAACTGGCAAAGAGACGAACAGAGAAGGGAACATAAATAGAGAGATATAATGAGTAAAGCACGCAGAATGTATGCGAGAATGAATGAGCTAACGAGTGTCGAATGCGAATAGGGAAGGTGATTGAATGGCTGGGAGATTAAGAGAGGGGAATCAGGAAACGAGGAGGGAAACCACACCCAGCCTGCACAACACGAAAGACACACAGGGTAAAAGTAAAAACATGACATGAAACGAGAAGAATGGGGAACACAGGGAGAACAATAGGAAATTGGACTGGAAGGGAGAGGCGGACGCAACGCTATGATCATTTTATCAATGCGATGTATTAATATGTTCACTGCATGCCTATACCTCATCACGCAAGAGCAACTACGATGTGCAAAGGCAGGATTTTTCTAAAGGCAAATGCGGTTATTAAAGGCACTGTCACTGACGCGTTGGAAATGCATAACCCCACAATTTTTTTTTTTGTAGATACCTGGCAACCCGGGGGCCAGGTACAAGAAACGGTTCATTAGAATATTATGCCCTGTACCACCCACATTTTGAGATAAGCACCTGCGCAACACAATTTAGAATACGGCGTAAGTCAGCTCACGTTTTAATTCGCGCAGGAGGCACTTAAGTGCATGACTTAAGTTGGCCATCTCTGAATCTGGCCCTCAGTGGCCACTTTATTAGATACCCCTATCTAATACTGGGTAGGACCCCATTTTGCCTCTAGGGCAGCTTGATTTTTTGTGGCATAAATTAAACAAGGCGCTGGAAACATTCCTTAGGGATTTTTGCCCATGCTGACTCGATAGCATCATGCAGTTTCTGCAGATTTGTCGGCCACATATTCATGTTGTGAACCTCTCATTCCCCCTCATCCAAGGGTGCTCTATTGGATTGTGATCTGGGGACTGTGCAGGCCATTGGAGTAAACTGAAGTCACTGTCATGTTCGTGGAACCAACTTGAGATGAGTGCTTTGTGACATGGCGCACTACCCTTTGTGACATGGTGCACTATTCATTTGAAAAAGGGTAGAATGTGGTCATATTGGCCACAAAGTATGGGGTTATTATTGTCTCAGAAATAAACTAGAAAATGTGCTCAGTAGAACCTCCTCCAAGTCTGACAACATCCTACAAGGCTACCAAAAACATTAACTGATCCTCAAATCAATGCAACTGATGCACAAATCAATGCAACTGATGCACAAATCAATGCAACTGATCCACAAATCAATGCAACGGACCCACAAATAAATGCAACTGACGCAGAAATCAATGCAACTGACGCAGAAATCAATGCAACTGTTCCACAAATCAATGCAACTGTTCCACAAATCAATGCAACTGTTCCACAACTCAATGCAACTGTTCCACAAATCAATGCAATGGATCCACAAATCAATGCAACTGATCCACAAATAAAAGTTACGGACACACAAATCAATGCAACTGATGCAAAAACCAATGCAACTGATCCACAAATCAATGCAACAAATCTACAAATCAATGCAACTGATTCACAAACCAATGCAACTGATGCACAATTCAATGCAATCGATGCACAAATCAATGAAACTGATGCGCAAATCAATGCAACTGATGCACAAATCAATGCAACTGATGCACAAATCAATGCAACTGACGCACAAATCAATACAACGGACGCACAAATAAATGTAACTGATTCACAAATATTTTTTGCACTCACAAACAAATGTCTCCCAAACTAATAATATCTTACACAATGCTTGGCGGGTGTGCAATCGCATGAATTTATATGCGGATACAATCGTCACAGCAAGATGTGCAAATAAATCCACAAATGTGTTTTTAGCTGCGACCAGCACCTACTATAAATCACTCTGTGGTTGGTCTGTCGGTCCAAATTTTTTCTGCTGCTTTGTAGTACGCTTGATCTGGGTTACCCAGAGTGATGTGTGCAGCGCGTGATCCAGGTTACACAGAGTGACGTGTGCAGCGCGTCAGTGTTTTTGAGTTAGCGTAGTTACTTCCTGGTTGCGATATTAATCTGAAATATATGAAAGTAGCGATTGTGAACAGCTGGTTTCATCGTTCATTCGGAGACAAAATACGAATTACAGAGACAGCATCACTTTTGGGGAAAGACTGCATGCTGATTTGTTAGGAAAAAAACAAACTAACCTAGCACTGATGTACGTTGTGTTCTAAAACTCGCCACTGTGATTAAACAAGGTGAATCGCCTGTAACGCCAAGCACCGACATGGGACGTTCTCAGATGGGGTAGGTCACTGCAATTCCTCTCTGCAACATCCACATGATGACATAACGTCCTCTATAAATAGACACATCAATGTGGAATTTCTCTTCTTTTTTGTGCCGATGCAGAGTGGAGATGTAAAAACTTGTTTATATAATTGTGCTATCCTCCGCGCCTTGTGACTATGGTCGGAGCTATGGGTTGCTGTCCTCCAAAAGGCTGTGATAGCACTCGCTTGCGGTAAACCGCTGGTAGCATTGCTGCTAAGATACTTGGTATCGTTTTTTTTCGTTGTTATTGCTCACGCTAAACTTTGCTAATTGTTTTTGTATAGCATATAGTGTGGTTGGGCACGCGTGCTGCCGCATTTATATTACATCTTAGGAATGTTTGCGTTCCTTTTTTGGTTATTTGTAATAATCCTGGTGTGGTTGCACTCCAGTGAGAATTTGCCCAATCTGTGAGCGTGTGTGCCCCATTGATTGATTTAAGTTCTGCAAGAAGTGTTTGTTGATCCTGAATCTACTCTGGGTGTGGTAGCACCCCAGTGAGATTTTTTCCAATCTGTGAGCGTGTGTGCCCCATTGATTGATTTAAGTTATGCAAGAAGTGTTTGTTGATCCTAAATCTACTCTGGTGTGGTTGCACCACAGTGAGATTTTTCCCAATCTGTGAGTGTGTGCGCCCCGTTGATTGATTTAAGTGCTGCAAGAAGTGTTTGCTGATTCTGAATCTACCCTGGGTGTGGTCACACCCCAGTGAAACTCTTCCCAATCTGTGAACGTGTGCGTTTCGTTGATTGATTTAAGTGATGCAAGATTGTGAGCGTGTGCTCTCCATTTTCTGCTTCTGTATTTTCCCCAACTGTTCACCCCTCTACGTGGCGTCCTTGGGTGTCGGTTACCTGCAGGAGGCGTTCTCAGACCTCTGTCTATGTTGCGTGGGCATGACTTTGGAGACCAAGCAGGCCAGATTGGATGCGTTTATGTGTCCTCTGGCAGGACGCCACCCGTGGGTGGGGTTGCCCCTAAATGCAAGGGTGTCTCTATTTATAGAGGAAGTTACGTCATTACGCAGAGGTCATGGCTATGACAAGTGGTTGGTATAAGAGTCTCGATGCATTCCGCAACAATAAGGTATATTCATAAGTTCACTACCCTAATGGTCATCCGGAACTCATAAAACCGTGGTTACAGTCGTAACCTTTGTTATCGATCAAATGATAACATTGGTATTTTGAGTTTGCTAATGCTAGCTATCTTGTAAACTTACTACTTTATAGCTAACGTTATCCGTTCAATTTAGCACACGTTTCCATGTTACTTTTAAGTAGCAAGCATTAACGTTAAATACGGCCGGTGTTTTTGAGTTGCCTGATAGTTATAGCTAAACTAACATTAGCTAATGTTAGCTAATCTTAAGGGCCAAAACATACCTCACGGAAATACGCGAACATGGACGCTTCGAGGTATGCAAATTTTGCCATGACATTTGTGAAAGACAAACCAGAGCGTTGCAGCGAGGGATGCTATAGCAGGCAACAACAGTAAACAACTTTCTATCTGTGCTTTCCTCTGGTTTGTCTTTCAGAAATGTCATTGGAAAATAAAAACGGTTTGCGTAGCTCGAAGTGTCCATGATCACGTATTTCCGTGAGGTATGTTTCCCCCCTACGTGTTTTAATTCGCCCATGTAACGTTAGCTAGCTAGCTGCCAACGTTACTGGTTGATGGGGCAAACATTAAGGTTGTAAATAGTTTTTATGTTTACTTTTGGTACTTACGTTTTAAATCAGATAACAACAATCACCCCACAACTTTAAAATAAATAAATAATTTCCACATCAGACTCATTTTTGTAGAGCGGATCACATTTGAGCATTTGTGGTCTTTCTGTTAGCTCTGCCTGTTTTTTGCCCACAGAACTGCCCACAGAACTGTTTCTCACTGGATGTTTTTTGTCTAGCATTTTCTATAAACTCTGTGGTCTGTGGTGCATGGAAATCCCAGGAGTGCAGATGTTTTTGTGATGCTGGAACCACCACATCTGGCAACAAACAATCATACCATGGTCAAAGTCATTTAGACCACGCATCTTGCCCATTCGTAATGTTTGGTTGAACAACAACTAAACCTCTTCACCATGTCTGCATGCATTATACCAACGCCAACATGGCGGCTCGACCGACGTATGCGCCGATAACACAGTGCCTTTATTTAATGGGACATATGTGTACGATCGTCAGTTTCTACTGGATATTGGAAAAATCAGAAATAAAGACTACTCTTACGAGAAACGCTGGCCAGAGCTTAGTCTGCTACGCCCAGCAGGGCCTAAGAAGAGCATGGCCTTTCCTGAAACTACACCGGTAACGAAGCACCAGAGACGGTGCGACAGAACGAGGAAGCAGGGCAAGCGTGGAGGAGTCCAGGCTAGGCTAAGGGCTAACCAGAACAAGCTGGCAATTCCGACCATCACGTTGGCTAATGTTCGTTCATTGGACAATAAATTGTAGTTAAATATATCATTAACTACAAGACTGAGGGTCTGCTGTGTTTCTGTGTTTACGGAGACGTGGTTGAATGGAAATGTTGCAGACACCGCGATTCAGCTGGATGGGCTAATGCCCTATATAGTGGACAGAGTAGCCACACTATCTGGTAAGCTCCGGGGAGGAGGGTCTGGCTGTTTACATTAACAAATTGTGCTGCCAAGACACGGAGGTGGGGTCGGTCTAAACTCTGTTCACCGCTAGTTCATATCTGTGAAATGCCAACCTTACTATTTGCTGACGGCTATTGTTATCGTGGCAGTGTAGGTGCCCCCGAACGCTAACGTGAAGGAGGCTATGAGTGAGGCTCTTCAAGGTGACTATATGACAACAGCACTGACTTGGAAGAACAACATACCTGTCTGGACAACATACCTGGGCGCGTTCTCAGAGACTGCGCGTTCTCAGAGACTGCGCAGAACAGCTGAAGAATGTCTTTGCGGATATCTTTAACACTTCACTCAACCAAGCAGTGGTGCCCACCTGCCTCAAGAGCGCCATCGTCATACCCGTGCCCAAGAAGTCAAAGCCATCCTGCATGAATGACTTTCGCCCCGTGGCCCTGACTCCCATAGTGATGAAGTGCTTCTAGTGGCTTGTCATGCAGAACATCAAGGCCTGCCTCCCCGCAAATCTGGACTACAGTTTGCATATTGAGCTAACCGGTCCACAGAGGATGCAATATACATCACACTCCACCTTACTCGGACCCACTAGGAAAATAAGAACACCTATGCCAGAATTCTCTTCTTTAGCTCTGCCTTTAACACCTTTATACCACAACAGCTGGTGGAGAAGCTGAGGTTGTTGGATGTGGGCACTGGCACCTGTAACTGGATTCTGGACTTGACAAAGAGGCAGCAGACAGTCAAGGTTGGCAGCCACACATCAAGTACCATCTCAGTAAGCACGGGATTGCCGCAGGGCTGCGTCTTGAGCCCCCTGCTGTTTACCTTGCTGACCCATGACTGCACCGCCAGATCCAACACGAACCACATCATCAAGTTTGCTGATAACATGACAGTGGTGGGTCTCATCATCAGTAGCGATGAATCATCATACAGGGAAGCGGTGGAGCAGCGTCCTAAGCTACTGCATCACTGGCTGGTTCGGGAACTGCAAAGTGTCTGAACGAAAACAACTGGATAGGATAGGAAAGACAGCTGGGAAGACCATTGGCGCCTTTCTCCTCCTTGCTGGACATTTATCACTGGCGCTGCACCCGCAGAGCCTCCAACATCATAACGGACCCCTCCCACCCCTCCCTTAGTCTGTTCTCCCTCCTGCTGTCTGGGAAGAGGTACAGGAGCATCCGTGCTAACACCACCAGGCTGCTAAACAGCTTCTTTCCGCAGGCTGTCTGGACTATGAACACACTGGGCCCCCCCCTGCCCACAAGCACGCCCTTTGTTCTGAGAATGATATGCAAAACTACTAAAGATCTATGATGCAAAATATAGGCAGTGTACCCTGTTGTCCATTAGTGTCTCCAAATCTATCCAAATGGCTAAATTGTGCACTGCTCTAAATCATAAAGTAATGATATATTTAACCCCTTGGCGCAGATGGCATATTTTGTCAATTCTCATCTATCTTGGGGGTGCTCTGTTTAAGGCTTTATAACTCCAGGTGTGAGCATCACATGAACTTGGTAAATGGCTTAAATGAAAGCCGGTGTACCATTTATAGTATAAACTTATATTTATTTATTTTCATAATTTAAGTCAAAATAAAGTGCCACAAATGCAAGCAAAACTTTGTAAAAATGCAACAAAAAAAAAACAATTTCTTTAGTTTACAACAAAATACTGAGAGCTACATAAGTGAAACAGGTAAATATATACATTTCCTGGATCATAAAACTCACTTTTGCATCATTTTCAAGTGGGATTTACTATATTTTCATCAGTATCGGGGGTAGATATCTATGGGTCCAAAACACTATCCAATACATGTCATAAAATTAGTTTTGTCCATTATAAAGCATATACATTTGCCCCTTCTGGTTTAATATGAAAACGTTGATATCGCACTGTTACACACACCTAAATACACTATGTAGCGAATGCGTTTTCTGTAGCTGTAGTACATTGACTAGATTAAACATGCTGTTATGCTGGGCTGTAAATTATCGTTCAAAGCATCCAAGAAAAAATAGTGAGAAGGATATACTGTCATCTGTCAGATAAAACTGTTGTGAATAAAACCGGAATGATGTGAAATACTTCAGAGCTGCAGCTAGGGCATATGGGGTACTGCCCACAAACATTCCAAATTGTGTAATAACATGCTAAACTGGTGTATTTCTCAAACAGATTGTCCATGACAAAAAATGATGGCTGAATTTTGAAAGGAACATCTCTATGTGTAAAACCAATGGTAGAATTTATTTCCTATTTAGTAGCAGATATTTAGAGTAGAATGACGTGGTATATGCAAGGCCGGCGGTAGCTATGGGCAGGGGTGGGCTCAGCCCACCCAAACGTGTGTCTTGCCCACCCAATCAAAAGTTAAGAAAAACTTTTTTTTTTGTTCAGCCAATGGAAAAATTGCACAGAAAATACCAGTACCGTTTCTAACTTCTGATTGGGTGGGCAGCCTACAGCCCGCCTCCAAAGTCGCCCACTGCCCACCCCCTCTTCTCCTCGTGTTCAGGCACAAACACACAGAGCTCTGAAACAGACCCGTCTGCTGCACAGAGTATCTCTCGGAGCATGCCAAGGGGGAGGGGTGTTGCCATGACAACTATGAACACTGACGGCTCAGATTGCACACACATAGGGCAAGGCAAGTTAGTGTTCTAAATGTTAGTTTAACTTTAGTTAAGTTTTTGTTTATTATGTTTATTTTCTTCAGGGATCATGTACAAAAACATTAATATCAGAGAGAGGAGAAAATGTGCATGTGACTGTTTGAAAATGGGATATTATCTGAGTTTCATCTGCAGCAAGTTATTTCTCCAAGTTATCTTGCATCTTTAACCCCTTCCGCCGTACCATGTTGTATGGGTGAAAGCAAAACCTGGTTATTCTTGCTCATGAGAAGAGGTCACAAGGCTCATGTTGCACTATAGGCACGACACGTCATGGGGCGTAGCCATGTAGCGAACTACAGCGAGTAGATTATAATTTTTTTAAATTAAAAGCACAAATGTAATAGGTAATCATACATTACCTTCATTAGGAAAGAGAGTGAAACTGATATTGCGTCTTAACCCCTTTCCGCCGCACTGTGTTGCACGGGTGAAAAAAACCCCTGGTTATTCTTCCTCAGGTCATTACATCGGCTCTTGATATGGATGAATTTGTAGCCTTCGTGTTTCTTTTTTTTGGAAAGAAGTCTGATCTCATGCAGCATACAGGAATGTGTATAAAAATTAACAGATTGTGAGTCACAAAACAAACAAAAAAGTTGTAAAAATATATATTTAAAATATAATAATCCACTAGGCTATCTTACCCAGTAATGTACTGATTAGCCGATCATGGCTTTAGCTTTATATGAAAGCATTTCAAATCTAGCCTAGGGCTTTGAAAACAAATATATTTTTCAAAATGTTCATAAATAAAACATTTTATTTTAGAAAATACCGTGTGAGGTTCTGTACAAATGCAGGAAATAAGTTTTAAAAGGCTAAAACTTTCTGGGGAGGACCCAGACCCCCTGCTACTTCATTCCTCCTTGTGCCTCACCAACATCTCTTCATGCCCCCCCATCAAAACAGTTTCTATTGCCACAGTACTGTCCTTAGCTGTGCCCTTTAATTAATATTTATAAGACTCATCTAATTGAACTGTTTCAACATCAACAGTAGGATGACAGAATTTTCAGTGTTAAGAATACAGAGTTGAATGTCTGGTGTGTCTGCAGATTCTGTGCTGCAGTCAGATCCAGGGGAAGTCATGTCATAGATCATTTAGCAGCAGTGGAAGTGAATGTGAGATTGCAAAATTATGTATGCTCCCGTCTCTATGCTTCCAAAATTTATCTTTTTAAGTTTTAAAGATTGAACAAAGTCTGTTCTCTGTAAGTTGACGACCCTAATGGTCGAAGGAACTAAATAAAACAAAGGTTAAGACTGTAACCACGGTTGTATGAGTTCCGGATTACCATTAGGAGTCATAGTCACTCGGGACCCTTTCAGGGGCGAGAAGGGTTTTGAGGACTTCGACTTGACGTGTCTCTATTTATAGAGGAAGTTACGTCATCACGCGGAGGTCATGGCCATGATAAATTGTTGGTATAAGAGTCTCGATGCATTCGGCAACAATAAAGTATATTCGTAAGTTGATGACCCAAATGGTCATCCGGAACTCATAAAAACTCGTAAAACTCTTGACCGGTTTATTTTGTTCCTTCGATCAACTTCCCAGTCTTTTTTTGCCCCTGTTACAACTTTTTTGGAACGTGCTGCAGGCATCAAATTCAGAATTAGCGTATATTTACAAAAGTCAATAAAGTTGATAAGGTAAAACTTTAAATATATATTTTTTTTCACTGTTTTCAATTAAATATATGTAATAGAGAATTTACAAATCATTGCTTTCTGCTTTTATGTGCATTTTACACACTGTCCCAACTTTGTACTTTACACCAAATTTTCATGACCAAACATTCTATGTTGTCACTGTGTATACATGGAAAAGTGAGGATAAAATTTGGTATTGAAATTAAGCATGATAATTCATAAACACAGTATACCTTGAATAACATGAATGACAGACCATATAGTTTGATCAAAAGAATGGCTGATGGGCATTCCATAACAAAATAATTTGTAAATTATAGCATTAAGAGGCCTGGTGCAGAAAAGCCACATACTTCTTCAGGTTCTTACTACCCTTCACAAAATCGCCAGTGGTGGTGCCAGCCTGACAGGTTAGCTTTGCAGAAGATTATGCGACGTTTATCTTTATTCTCAATTGAAATTGCATTCTGCTAGCTCTTCTCTCCCGCACATGATTAGCTAGCTAACGTAGCAGGCTAACACTTTCACCAAGCTTCGCCAACAATGAATAATAAAAAAATAACTAGGCCTAGGCTACGATGTCTTCTTCTCACCATACTACCCTCAATTAAAAAAAATTAAGATTTAAAATTAGCAAAGTTTCTCTCTCTGCTAACTAATATGAAATAATGTTACTTATTGTTAGTAGTGTCGGAAAAAATACATTCTTTCACCAAGCTCTCTCTGTATCTTTCACAAAATCTCCTTACACTCTACAACTAAGCATGATGTCCTTGCACGCATCATGACACTTGATCAACCCCTTCCATACTTTAATTGGATGTACAGTATGTCAATCTTTTATTCCTAAGGCTAATGGGTCTGACAGTGTTAGGGAGCTTATCCTCCCTATATATAATTTTTGCAATGTAAAAGATAGGTGAGCAGAAGCTGCAGTACGAGGTAACATTTCAATGGGTACTTATGAAGCCGTAGTGAGGACAAGAGAACCGTGGCCTCCTGCTACATTTTTCCATTGCACTAGTAGGCGCTATTGACATTTTTCATTTTACCATTGGCAAAAGTGCATCTTAGAAATGGATACGACTGAAGTTGAAGATTTTGTTGAAGTTGTTATTGTTTTATCAAAACACGTTATTGTTTTTTTTCCCCAGTCCTCCCTGTTCTCTATGGTTGGGCCTCCTCTGGTGTATAGTAGCTTGATGTTTCTCTTGGTGGTATGAAGCACCACCCACAGCTACGAGGCCCTGCAGCTTGGTATTTTCATGACGCACTTATTTGGGTGAATAACATTGGATATCCCAGCATGCTGCTCTGTACTTGTGTGCCATGTTAAAGAGTTAAAGGGTAATCACAGTCCTGAGTGCTAAACCTGTTCATTGTGCCATTCAAGCTTATTTTATTCTGTTTGTCATTTATTGTTACAGAAAAGTCCCTTTGGAATATAAAATCTCTTTTTTACTTGAGCGTCCAACAAAATACATGAGCATATATAGAGTTTTCAACCATGCAACAAACAAAAGTACAATCCAGCATGCTTGGCTATCACTTATGATCTTACTCTTCAGAAATATGTGAAGACAATACAGTGTTACACTTCACATATTTACTTTAGTGAAAGTGCAGTACTCTGTGTTTGGTGTAACTAAAGTCTCTTGCCTCCTGGGGCTTTGTCTAAGCGCATGGTGTGCATTTAGGGCGTGTCCAAGTCCATTTTTGCTAGTTTATCAGCGTGTTTTTTGGGCGCGAAGCACGGCGCAACGTGCAAATGGGCTGAACCTAGTCTCTTCATTAATTATAGGTGTGTGTTGGGCGTGACATGCAATAAACCAATCAAAATGTCATATCCCATTCCCTTTAAAAGCCTGCTTTTCCACCTTGGCGGATTGCTTATATTATGGCGAAACAGACATGCTCATGCGTGTTGAGTGTGATCAAGGAATAGGCTATATGGATCAATATTATTTGGACTAACCATTACGAGTTCCCGGTAATTCCCGACAGTGCTGTTATTTTACAAAATGTATGCGGTTAAATGTATTTGTTAAAAGCACCTGCAACAGCTGAGAATAAGCTTACCATGGCTTCCGTCTCACCTTAGAAACATACAATAAAGCTGTCAGGTTGGCAACCCAGAGGTCCACACATATTTCCCCTTGTTTTATAATGTCTTGCTTATGGAAATGTGACCAACGCGTTTTCCTAGCAGCTTAATCACACGTACTTTCACTATAATGTGAAACATCTGATTCAATTGAATGTTTTTATTTAACATGTTTGTTTGTGTTTGTGGGTCTGTCCCACTCTCTATGTTTTTTTTACTGCTGGAAACTACAACTGAGGTTCCCTAATGGGTAAATAAGTTATTGTATTCTATTCTATTCTATGCTATAAAAACAAGTCCACTTTCTCGGGAAGACCGTGAAAAGTGCAATTTAAAGCAGGTGAAACCAGACCTTCTCCTACATGAAGTTAAAGCACACATGCAGAGAATGGCATTAAAATTAATTAATTGTTCTCTTTAAAATGTTTAGTTTTGTTTAGTTATGTTATAACAGGTGAAATCAACGGGGTTTTAATAAGCTGAGAGTATGGAAACCTGGTCACTGTAATTTTAAAAAAGCTATGAAGGACGAAGAATAAGGTTCAGTTAACATGGTGATATTTATCTCTGTTTTTTAGCCGTAGGCTATCGAAAGAACCTTATGCACAGCAAATCTGCTGTAGCCGGTAGCCTAGGCTATTTTAAAAGCAATAAATTCAATATTCACTGAACAAGGTTTTGAACTTTTTTCAGTCAAAACCATTCTATTAACTTACAGGCTGTAGGCCTAGAGAGCTGTATTGTAATGACATCTGAAGTGCATTCTCAGAACTCAAATGTCCGTCAGTGTTTGAGTTTTCCATTGAATGACAATTCACGTATTAGGTGTAAATGACAATCGCGCATTAGGCTTGATATAGGTGCTGTTATCAGCAAAGTTTTCAATAGATAGCCATTGTTCCGTAAGAGAAGATTGTCCCCCCGGAAGATTAGACGACGTGAGCGCTACACGTTATAATAAACCCTGCGCCGGGTGTAAGGTAGCAAAGACACTTGCGTTTGGGTTAGCGCCGGGTGTAAGATAGGGCCCCTGGAGTCGATTGGCTTTGGCCTCTTTAACATTTGGCCCCTGAAGCTAGTAAGGGATTAGAACACCCCCAAACCCTCTGTAACATTTTCAAACTCAACATGTTCCCAAGCACACCATTGCACTTACAGGTTGTACTGGCCACATATGGTGGCCCAACACTGTTACGTGACTTTTTTGGTGTTTAATTTTTTCCAAGTGCTCGATGTGCGCCTTTGATTTGATGTATATTTGTATTATTAGTGTTGCTGTCATTTATTTTCATTAATTCATTTTGGTACCATATATTCTGTGCAATAACTGGGTGTTGTAAAGCAGTTTTTCTGGGTAAGTGACTTTAAGCACTTTAAGCACTGTACAGTCTCATTTACTCAAGATTCACTGATATTGAGAATAAAATTTTAATTAAAAAAAATATATATATTTGGTGCCCAACGCAGGGCTGTGCATATCCAATTCGCACCAACATTTGGACTGACCAGTTGTCTTCAACCACATCTGTGTACTTTTTTTTTTACCCAGGTCTGGTTTGCACAGAGAGAATTATAGTTCCCACCTCATGGTTAAAACACAGTGCCTCTTTTCTCTTTTCTCCAATTCTCAAAGTTCACTGAGGAGAAACTGGGCCAGGCAGAGAAGACGGAACTGGACGTGCACCTGGAGAACCTACTGGCCCGTGCTGATTGCACCAAGAACTGGACAGAGAAGATCTTCCGGCAGACCGAGGTCCTGCTGCAGCCCAACCCAAGTAAGGCCCCACCCCAAAACCAAACCCAACCTCTCCTCGAGGTCATGTCCCCAAAACCTGCCTTCTCTGCTGGCTTTATGAGCTCAATCCATGTAAGGCCTGTCCCCTGCCCTAAACCCTTCCTCCTCTGTAGGCTTTACCTGCGTAACCCAGGCAAAGCCCTGCCTCCAAATCCCCCCAAATCTAACATCCCCTGGATTCCCCACCCCTAAACCCCACCTTTTCTAGAGGCTTTGCCCAACCTGAATAAAACCCCACACCCATATCTCCAATCTCCACTAGGGTCTTTATCACTCCAAGGTCCTGATTTACTAAGACCTATAGCATGTGCAAAACCTTTTAGCACATGCAAAACTAATAACACAACCAATTTGTCATGTTATTGGTTTTGTGTGTGATAAAAGGTTTTGCACACTCTAAAGGTCTTAGTAAATCAAGCCCCATGTGTATTAAATTAATGAATGAGTGAATTAATTAATTAATGAATGCCAAATGATTCTGAAAGTACTCATTAAGTCTTACAGTAAGTCCCTCCATTAAGTCCCTTAATGTAATGGAACTATCCTCCATAGTTTACCAGGCTTGATTTTTACCGCCACTCAATTTTATTATTATCTAAAAAGCTAATCCTTCTAGTCATAATATTCTTTATGAGAAAAAATGTAGTGCATTTTTGTGTCTGAGATTGTAAGAGAACTCTAACCTTTGACCTCTGACCCCTCCACGCTACAGTTGATCACACAGGTAAGTCCTAGTCTTGGTGTCACCCCTGCCTGTTTCTGTACAGAGATGCTTTTAGGAGCATGGTGTTACACTGGAATGGCTGTCTTACATCACACGGAAAAACCAAAGCTGTGACAGGGGGTAAGATGGTTCGTAGGGGGTTAGACTTATTGAAGAACCTCAGAGTGCTGCTCTGAACCCAGGTTCCCCCTGTCCATATCCTAACCTTAATAATTATGAGCAAAAAGGCCAAACTGATCCTGAACCAGCACTGCAACTCTCAGATCAGTGATGCACTCCACAGTGGCCACATTTGGGCAGAGAGGGGCTGGGAGTCCCAAGGAGTGGAACATAATTAGCGATAGCGTAACACCAGGAGGGGCAGGGCATCCAAGGAGTTTAAGTCGGCATGTTAATATCAACTCCTCTTATTGATTAGTTGCCTGTCTCCCTGCTCTAACTGCACAGTCCTCCAGCACAGAAAATGCGCACCTCAGCTGGTGGATGGCAGAGTGAAATGTGGTGGCTGGCGGCATAGTGTTTAAAGCACATGTGCCAGAGTCTGCCATCATACACAGAGGAAACTGGTGAGGTGGGCTGGATGCGTAGTTAGGATTTGGCTTTGCTGATTAGGGGAGATGAGAAATTAAAAATAGGGACTAAAAATGTGTTAATAAATTAATGATTGAAAGGAGAAGGGATGGTGTTTCACTGGAACAGGTACAGATGTACTGCAGATTATTAGGAAACACTCTTACACAAAAAAGAGTTTGAGGGATGGAGACAGGTAGAAAGTCACAAAAGAGCATAGTGTGGTTTATAAATAACAACAGAAATAATATTATTATTAATACTACCTTTGATTTTGATGTGGTGCTATATATTGTATTACTATTATTATTATTATTATTGAGTGAAATTGGAGTACCTTCTAGAGGGGGAGGAGGAGGGACTGGGGAAAGGGGGAGGAGAGGAGAAAGAGGGGGGGGGGGGGAGTAGTGAAAGATAGTGTTTGAGTTCTCCGACAGCCAGATACCAGCTAACCCCTGTTTGGCTGTGGTCTTATAGCGCTTGATAACCTGCCCTAGCAGTTGTGGATAAGGAAAGTGTGAGACTACACGCCGCCTCGCCCTCCACTACACAT